>JAJQWJ010000001.1:33225703-33825703 GCA_023637945.1 Phaethornis superciliosus
TTGATAAGCTTCATTATGATTTCCCTGTCCAGTCCAGTGTCTGGCAAATATTTTTGTACCCATTAGCAGTGTAAGATCTGCTCCTTCAGTCACCAGTGAACAGAACCAACAGCCAAGGATTCCCACAGCTCAAGGAGATCATTATGGCCCAGCATTTAAGTCTTCCAGATAACTGAGGCAGTATGTGGAAGAAAAAAAACCTCTGGAACGCTGGAAACAAGATGGAATGTTTAAGTGTGTGCAAGCTTTATAAACAACCATACCATCTCTAAACTAAGGCTTGACTGGAAACAGAACACAGGCATCCCCCTTTTCATTGTGTTAGGTTTTTGGTTCTGCCATGGGCAAGCACACAAGGCTGAAAAATGAGATCTGCAGAAACCCCTCAGTTCTTTTTTAGCAGGAAAATGCTGAATTATTAGGAAAATACTCTTCACCTGGAGGGGTCTTTCAGGAATGTATGTTTTGTCCCTTTGTGTAGACCTTACTTGCTACTCCTGACTAACCAGCTTGGAGCCAGCATCTTCTCTTAATGCTTTTTTAATTGAAATGTTTGGAATTAGATTAGCTGGACCTCCACACAAAAGAAATATTAATAAAAATTTGATCTCCCTCCCAAACCTAGCTTCCTACTAAAACAGGAAATTTCTTGATAACTGGGCTTTGCCCTTATGGCAAGATTTTAACTTTGGTTTGCAGTTAAACCAGCCCCTATTTCAAGTTTTTTGCGGCAGCACCAGAGGATGGCTCCAGATGACCTGTATCACATCTGTTTGGAGTTGCTATTTTATCCTACAAGGAGAAAGACTGAAATAATTCAGTCAGACATCTCATCAATCTGGTTAAAATGCTGCAGGCTGAATATGTGTCACAAAAAATTTAATCAAGCCTTATAAAATATAAAAACTTTCTTCTTCAAATCAAGTTTCTGTAAAAGAATACATATAACTTTGCTCTCTTCTACTTCAGTTGTGACTCTAGTCAGTTCTTTCAGAAAAACAGTGGGAAATCAGCACAGTTTGGGGAAAAATAATCAGTATGCAAATTAAATATACAAAATACATTTACAATAATAATTATTATAAGAAAGTAAAGAAGGACAATTATGTAAGCCTCCATCTGTAAGCAATGTAGACAAACAGTAAGTACTTTTGGCTCAATCCAGAAATAGACTTTGCAAGTAGAAAGTTTTGGCTGCCCTATCTTGCTGTTCACCAACAGTTAAAGTATTTTAAATTCTGAAGTGTGTAATATTATATATTTTAAAGAAAAGACTTACACCTATGTGACACATAAAATGTTACAAAATCCATATGATTCTATAGTCCGTTCTCATCATGTAGCCATAATAACTAACATTGGATTTTTCACTCACAAGATAAAAAAATGCCGAGAAGGAAAATAGAGAATGATAAAAGTATATTAAGTGATGTAATTTGTGCACTTCATCATGTACTACATGATAAGTACTACACAGATAAAGGAAGGCCTTGATCATGCAGAATTTTGCATGTGTGGACACAGACCAAGGCAGAAAACTATCAAGCTATTACATCTAACACGTTGCTTATAATCAAATGGAGTTCTACCCAAAGTCCCAGAGAAGAAAAATGAGAGAAAAAAAATGTGTATATTAGTTTCATGACTGCAGAGCATGTCAAAGAAATCCTCCCATACTTGGGCCGTGAATGATAGGATAAATGAAACAAAAAAAGCTAAGTCTGCTCTTCTCATTTGTGCAGTTAAGCTGAGGAAAATCATGAAACTCTACCACCTCTTGAAGCAGTCTGACATCAAAAGGGACAGCTTCACCCAGCCCTTCTGGCCAAGGATCTCCCACATATGGTAGAAGAGCAGTCTTAGGTTAAGTAAGGCCAGCTGTTAAACTGCTTCATCAAAAAAAGCCTTAAGTTTTTTTTTTCTCTTTGGGCAAATCCAGTAACTTGACAAACTGTATAAATAAATCCAGTAACTTGACAAACTGTATAAATCGTGTAGGTAAGAGAGGAGTTACTGCAGCTAACACCACCAAAGTATTTCTGAATGGGGCAGACAGCTGCAGAACGCTGCTTTCCTGCAAAGTGCACGAGAATTGCAGTTTAAAAATAAATGCCAATGCATAATCATCACACAGACTGTGGAGGTTCACACAATCCTTGGAGCACTTCCCTAAATCACTCAAGAAATACTGAAGTTGACTCAAGCGAGAAAGGAGTGTTCTCATAAACTGCCAGGAATGGAACCAGAGCATGATGACATCTGTGCTAAGATATTTATGAGTTTGGGATTGTGATAAAGAGTAGAAGCTCTCATTTTGAAGGGAGGGAACTGCATTAGTCCAATACAGTTCATACCAAACTAGGTACTGTGTCCTCCCTACTTTCTAACTCAACCTCCCTCAGCTGGTCTGTGTCTCCACATCAGCTTCCTTCCCTAAATGCTACTATCATTTCTCATAAATTAATTTAGGCTACATAAACACTCCTTTGTTTCAGTGTTCACCACAGCTGACCACCTCTTAACTTGCTTTCCAATTACCAGGCTCAACCATCTCAGCACCAAACACTTTAGTCAAGCAAAGTTTTGCTTGTGTGATTAAGACTCTACTTACTGTACTACTTCAGTGCAAACAGAGACCTCTCTAGAATGATCCATGACCCAGTGTTATGGCAAATGCCCCCAGGGCATGGGCAGGAGCAGCTGGGTGTCCTGTGACTGCCACAAAGAGCTCCATCACTTTTCAGTCAAGAGGTAGGTGTGCAAGAAGACTCTCTGTGAGGCACTTGGGAAATCCCTCAGCTGCTGGAAATCCCTTTTCTATGGAAGAAAAATGAGAACGGGGGAGAGATGGGTTTTCTGAGTGGAAAAAAAAAATTCTAAAAAGATAGCCAGGATCAGAAAATCAAGCAAGTTGCCACCATCCAAGGAAAGAGGCTCACTTCACTGCTTGAAGCTTTACAGCAGCAACTGTAAAGAGGCAAATGCAGACACAAACAATGAACCAGTCACGTTTTATTCTGGAAAGAGTTTCATGCACTGAATTAAAGCTAGGCAGGGCCCATGTCCTTCACCTCAGATACTCCTGTGTCCAACCTCTAACACACAGCAGGAGCTGTAATGCTGAATCACAGTCTGAGACTTTCTGGGACTGCACTATACTGATGCAGCCTGGGCTGCCTGTCCTTCCCAGGAATCCATCACTTCCCTGGTTTTTCTTTGGATGAAATATCTTTGGCCTGGTTGAAGAGCAGCTTTTGCCGAGTTACACGGTCACAAACTGTGTGTAATATTGCTTTGCAGGTGTAATTGGTTGCCCAGGCCCACATAAAACTGAAGGAAGTTGTGTCAGAGGAATGAGGAACTGGGACAGGTCCCTGCAAATATGTGGAGGAATTGTTGTTGATTCCCAGGCACAGAGCAGAGAAATGCAGAGTACCAGTTTAAGGGGGCCATCTCTCAGTGCCTAAGTTAGGGCAGATGAATCCCAGACAGAAACCACTGGAAAGTCCTGTGTTGTAGCTGTCAAGTTTGTCAAGACTCAGAACTTGAACCGTGGCTCTGCAGCTGAAGTGATAATTCCTCTGACATCTGTTTCCTGGGAATGGCCAGGAAGAAAGCACCCACTGCAAGGCACTGTGACAGTCTCAGATGCTGAAGTTAGCCCAGACTGCCTTGCCTTCTCCTGCAGTGTCTGCTGTTTTCAGGTGGAAGAAACAAACTATTTTTGCTTCTGTCACTTCCTTTTCCCTGCAAACACTTGGTCAGCTTTTGGGAGAAGTGAGACAAGTACAACATTGATATCTGAAATTCTGATGGCTGCTGCTCAAAGGAAGTGACAGGGACCTATTGCTCCTCATCCTTTCTCTCATTCCTTTAACAACAGTCCTACAAGTTGCACTGCACCAGTTACCATTCCATTAACTGGTGCATAGGGAAGAGCTGGTACTTTGGTCCCATCTTCTCCTGGTCATGCTGCACCCTTGGTAGATAACCTGAACTAGTCTGAAGCCTTCCCTCACCTGCTGCAGAGCCCCAGAATTATTCAGACTTTAAGACTCTTATTGGTATCCTCCAGGAATCTTTCTCTCCTCAGCCCAGACAAAAACAAACAACAAAAAAGCTACTTGCCCAGAAACAAAAAATGTGCTATTTATAAGTTTTATTAGAAGCAATAAAAAATGATATTTATCTTACAAGAAGCTACTTAACAAGAAAATACAGCTGAGTTATGACAGGTTACCTTTAGCTTAAAATTAATACAACATAAGCATCTAATTCCAGTCATTATATGAGAGGAAATTAATCAGAACATAAAAGTTTGTCTAGACATTTTCAGGTGTCAGACTATGGAGACACAAATCTATTTTTTTAGTACTACATTAATACTGAATCAGAATTTTTATTAGATCACAAACCATTCTAAAAGCAAGAAAATCTTCATTCCATTTTACAGGTAAAAAAGCCCCCTGTGTATGGGACAGTATGTTACAGACTTTTTAAAAGTTTAAAAAAAAATCTCATACACAGCAAATGAAGTTGTTACAGCTCTAGACTGAATATGCCGAGTTGTTCTGACCTGAGCAACATTGGCATGCTTCAGAATGCCATGATTTACTCTATTAAAAAAAAAAAAAAAAAAAAAAGAAAAAAAAAAAAAAAGAAAAAAAAGAGCAAGCAGCTCTCCTTTCTCCTCTTTCCCTAAATCTTCATGCCCAAAATATTTCCTTCACATTCCTCACTACAACAGATTTAGGTTGTTTTTATCTTTATAATTAAAGATTAAGATTAAGATAAAATAGCAACAGCAATATCTCTGATCATAAGCTGTTTCTAGGAAATGGAAAGAAACAACTTGCATGAGTTTTAATGAATTTTACAGAAAATCACACAGCATTAAAGAATCTACCCTAAAATGCAGTCACAGGGAAGAATTTTTTTTTTATCAACCATAGCAATGACAGTGAACAATGTCTTTCTGTACCATTGCTTACAATTTTTAAATCTTGGACATTTCATCCAGACACTTCTTAATGCCTAAAGTCTTGCACAGCACTGGCTAGTTTGGGGTTTTTAATGGGCATTTATTGGGCAGTGAGTTATAATTAAGGCATTAAAGTGTGGCATTTCTTACTGGTGTGGGTATCTAACTTGTTCTGGATTTCAAAAGCATTTCAAATGCCTACTGGTAGCATTCTAGCCTTACTTAAAATGTTGTATATTCAACTATAGACTCTTTTTCCATTGTTAGGAGAAGGTTGTGCTGATGTCTGGAGTACTGAATCTATTTTTACTACTGTTAGCTCTTAAGTCATTAAGTGTTTTAGCAATACTTTTGGCAAAAAGTACCAAGTAAGAATTACATTTGCTAAACCTGAGTAGATCCAGTTTTCTGCATTTCAGACAACAGATGCAATTACCAATGGACATGTTACACCCATTTCAGACTCTTTTGGATAAAGAATAAGAAATCTGATGTAACGTGGTTGATTTCAGGATTGCCAGGGAAGACTTTGGATCCCTTTCTAGTCCATGGAGCAAAATAATGCTTTCTTTTCAAAGCAGAAAGATACCTACACAAGTGCAAAGTGTCTTCTTCTAACAGAGCAATGTAAAATAGCTTCTAGCCAATCAGGCAAACAAGGAGACAAGAGGAAGCCAAAAAAGGGCCAGATTGGCAGCCAAGGCTCATCATCCCCTGAGCAGGGCAGTGCCAAAGGGCTCTGTGTGGTAGGGGAAGGATGCAACAGAAAGGAAGAGAGGAAATGGCCACCCTTAGGAAGACAGCAATAAATACAGTGAGGAAGTGCCAAATTCAGACCTATGAGCCACGTTTAACAGGCCTCCAGGACCTCTCTGACAATGCTCTGTACTGAGCTTTTCTGATAACATTTTCTGTGGACTTCATCTAAAAATCTCTTAGAAAAAATTAATGCTTCATTTTTTCACCCCATCAGACTTCCTATTCAAAAGTCCACTCTTCCCAACACCTACAATTTTATTTTTTTTTTAAATTTTTTTTTTAATGTTAGTGTCCTGGTTTGAGCCAAGATAGAGCTTATTTTCTGCCTTATAATTTTGCTTTCAGCTAAGTCTCTTGTAAGTAGCTGTACTTGCTGAAATTAACAACAAGTTTCTCAGTCAGTGTCTTTTTCTAGGACTGATAACATTCAGTGTTTATAGTTACAGGTAAGGAATGGTCTGCACAACCAAGGCCATTGCTCGGTTCTGAGGAACATCTTATGCTTTGGAAAGAAAAAGGGTTAAAGGGGTCACACCTGCAACGCTTCTTTAGGGAGAAGTGGATAAGACAAATGACCAAAATTGACCAAACAGAGTATTCCATCCCATACACGTCATACACAGTATAAATTTGTGGGATCACGAGTGTCAATCCCCTTCTTCTTTGCCTTCCTCTTCGACCTTTGCCATTGCCCTTCTTCCCCTGTCCCTGTTTGCTTCGGTATCCTGGGAGGATTCCATTCGTCCCTCTGCCTGTGGTCCTGATCCCTGCCAGCCTGAATCTGTGTGTTCCTGCCTCCAGCTCCCGGCTGCTGCTGACCCCAGGATTCCAGCCTGGACTTTCCCAGGGCTGCCCTGCAGCCTCCGTGGTGATGTGAGAGTTACTGGGGGGAAGAAGGGAGGAACGTGATATCAATTTTCCTCTATATTTGTATATATTTAGTAATTTTTCCTTTTTATCATTACTGTTTCATTAAGCTGTGTAGTTTAGTTTCCAACCAATAAGTCTCTCTCCTTTCCTTATCAGGGAAGGGGATTAATAGAGAGCATCTGTCCTTTGGTTAATTGCTGGCCCAGTGTTAAACTATGACAGTCTCTCACTACAATTTCTTCAGTAAAATTTGTATAATCTAGTCCTGTAATTCTAGGGTTTGCAACTAAAGGAGCTATAATCATAACTTTTAACATAGAAAAGCTGTCTGAAAAAAGTTTTTACATTGTGAGGGTTCAACTAAGCAGTTCTGTCTGTATGACTTAGTGGTTCACAGCTATGTGAAGGACCATACACAAAAAGGCTGAGTTTTTTCACTCCTTTGCAATAACCAAATAAATATTCATCTAACCATCATTGTTGAAAAAATTGCATTGTATACTCCAGCTGAACTGAAAACTTGTAAATGTAAGATTAAGAAATTTTCACATCATAGCTGCTTACCTTCACGGTGTGCTGATGTACAGCAATTAGGTAGTTTCCAGTAGAATCCCCATAAAATATTTCTTTACAGTTTTTACTCTACAGTTGCAGTCACTGCAGCTTTCTCTAATTCAAGATGAATTTGTTGAAGCTTCAGCTTGCAAGTTCCCATAAAACAGTGACTATTTTTTGGTAACAAAAATGGACTCATTCAGTACAGTAGCTTCAGAACAGTTTCCAGCATGCACTCCTCCATACACAAGTTATGGATCCACTGTGAGTTATCCCTTTTATATATGATGGCATCAGTTCTCCTGACCACATCCAAAACTTTCTTATGAAGGGACCTGTATGAATAGTGACCATCACCAACACAAAGTCTTTGGGCCAACCAGTATTCACCTCATCCACTGGTCACCTCACCCCAACAGACCCTTGGACCTTTAATCTCCAGCACACACCATCCAAGTGTCCCAGACCTGGCAGAGGGTATTTGTATTATAGAACTGGCTATAGTGCAGGCCTCAGGAAAAACAGACCAGTACAACCAAATGAAGGTTCAGCACACCTCATAGTCCACAGAGTTGTGGTTGTAGGCTTGCAAAGGAAAATATTAGACCAGAAAAATACAGGAATAGGAGCCTGAACACTAACAAAATGCTATTTGATATCATCTTCACAGCAGCTTCAAGTGAAGGCTCTAGGGAAAAACAGAAAGCAAACAGCAAAAAGGGTCATGTGGAACCATTTGCCTTGCTCCGGAAACCAGAGATGGTTCCCAAAGTGTAATTGAACTAATGTGATTTTTTCCATCAGCACACATCTAGCATAAAATTGTGAAGATATTAAACATGCTTATTGAGGGGAGCAGAGTAAAGTATTTTAACATATGATATTTCAGTTCACACAGAATTGAATTTTAAATTGTTTTGAACTTTGTGTATTGTTTTTTTATGCTGTGCCTCAGTAGAGTCGTCCAGCAAAGTAATTCCTGATGTGATTAATCCCAGCACTACTGGAGTTTTGGATTTAGTATCTCTCTGTACAGAATTGCAGGATGCTTGACATTTTGATGTGAAACTAATTTGCAAACATGTTTGAGTACATATCTTGCGACTGAAATACATGCAATTATATGAAACATCATATTTGTATATATAAAATACATACAAGAAGAAGAAACCTTTTATTACCAGACTACTTGTTGCAAGCAGCAAGTTATCAAAGTAGGGAAATAAATTGGTGTCTCATTGGCCTGTGATCAACGCATAGGAGTATCTGGTTTGCTTCTTTTACACTACATATATGTTTCATAAGAACAGCCAAAACTGTAAAATGATTGAAAGGAACTGTAATCTTCTTCTTAGTAAACCACTAACTTTTGAAACACATTGCTTTAACTGTATCTTTCTTCATATTATTCTCAGAGGATACAGTCATTTGTAGAGGCAAAGTTTCAAGAATATAGTTGAGGGCAAACTAAATGTACTCTTTTCTGTTGGCCAAAACATTGCCTATACATCCTAAGCAGAAACTGACTTTAATCCCAGTAAATCCTATTTTAGGTAGAAGGCCATTAACATTATTAAATCAGGATGCCATTAGGGGGAACAGCAGCAGCACAGAAACAGTAGTGACATTAGTCATTAGTTGGTCCCCAAATGAAAACACAACCACAATATCTCTATTCCCTGATCTCCCATATTGCTTAATGGGATGCCATCAAGCTCTAGGAATTATTTTCAAGTAGGAGGAGTTCCTCTGCAGCACTGTGGTTAGAATAGAGCAGGTCAGTCTGCCTCAGCCTCTCTCCTTGATTTTTCAACCCTACTCCCTTCAGCTTCAAAAAATGACTCCTCAAGGAATCCCATTCAAAAGCAGAGGACTCACTTTGCTAGGGAGTCCAGGATTATAGCCAGGTCTCTGCAGAAATGAAACAAAATGCTTGGTGTGCTCACTCCCTTGAGGAGCAGGCTCCCAGATCAACTCAGAAGTTGCCCAGCTCCCCCATGCCAGTCAGGCTGCTGGCATCTCATCCCATGCCCACATTCCCATCATCTACTGGTAGCTTACCTGATGCCTCATGATTTATAGAGGTTTCAGACCAGACTCTGCACAGTACTCTTTGGTCTCCATTTACTACGTGGAAAGAAATGTTTCAGCCTTCCTTACTGTGTAAGAAGTTTTTCTCACGGTGCCAGGCTAGGCTAACTTGAGGGAACCTGTCTGAATATTCATCAAAGATTCATTTCTCAAGACCCTTGCTTAGGGCAACAACTCAAGCCACCTGAATTATGAACCCAACAGCACAAGATAATCAGAGATCTTTCAAAAATGGCATTCTTATTTATCCTTTACTCATAGAGTCATAGCATGGTTTGGGTTGGAAGAGACCTTTAAAGATCATCTAGTGACAACCTCCATGCCATGGGTGGGTTCATCTCCCACAAGACCAGGTTGCTCAAAGCCCCATCCAGCCTGGCCTGGAACACTTCCAGGGAGGAGAAATCCACACTTCCTTGAGCAACTTGTTGTAGTGTCTCACCACCCTCACACTAACGAATTTCTTCCTAATATCTAACCTGAATCTCCTCTCTTCCAGTTTAAATCCATTACCCCTTGTACCACCACATTCCCTTGTTAAAAGTCCCTCCCCAGCTTTCTTGCTGACCCCCTTCAGCTACAGGAAGGCTGCTATGTCGCTGTGCACCAAAAAATGGGGGCACGTGGCTCCCTCTGAGTCCCTCATGCCAATCCAGCTTATCCAGCACCAGCACGTGTCCAAATTCAGAGAGCTTTGGGTGGACTCATCACCACCACCATGATATGACCGAGCACTTTCAGTCCAGTCCAGCTCACACTGGGGCCTCTCTGGCAACTCAGCTCAGGGTCTCCATTGCCCCTGCAGTCACTTACCCCACATGTGGCCCTCAAAGGACTTTCCCGTGTCCCCTGCTCCTTCTCTGCTACCCCGTGCCACTCAAGGGGTGGTGGCCGTGCAAGAGGTGAGGCTGGCATGGAGGGGCCCAGCCAGGGGCAGCAGGCAACCCAGCTGGCACCAGCAGTGCATGTGGGAGCATGGCCTGGCCCACTGTCATGGCCAGGCCAGGGAGAAATGTAGTCTCACAGGCTTCTCCTCAAAGGAAAAGGAATATCAGGTGTTCAAAGGCAGTCACTGACATTCCTTAACCAGGGAACAGCAAATGGCTGCCAGGAGAACAACACGCCTTGAAGGCATTGCTATGGTTACTAACAAATTTCTACTATGGTTACTAACAAATCCCAGCAAGTGATGCAGTGTCTCATACCAACATCCCTCCCACTTACCCGGAGAGGCTGTGGAGTCTCCCATCCCTGGAGACATTCAAAACCCACTTGAATACCATCCTATACAGCCTACTCTAGGTGAACCTTATCTGGCAAGGGAGTTGGACCAGGGGATTTCCAGAGGTCCTTTCACAACCTCTGACATTCTGTGGTTCTGTGACTGTGATCATAGAATCATAGAATCTGCTGAGTTGGGAGGGACCCATCGGGATCATCAAGCCCAACTCCTGCCCCTGTGTAGGGCACCCCAAGAGTCACACCATGTGCCTGATATGCACACTGGGTGCACGTGAGGCGCGACACTGTTAAAATACTGCTCTGAAGAACACAAAGCAGCCCTCCTGTTATTTTGGGGGATCTCAGGGCTAGCAACAAAATCCCTGCCCAAAAGGATGCTGCAGGGATGTGTGATGCTCCAAAGAGACAGATGTTTTTTGGGATATAGAGGTTGTGGCCCAGAAACGGAACATTCCTCCTGGATCCTCTCAACAGGGAGACAATGGCCTGGACTGTGTAGGGGAATATTTCAAAAAATTTAGGTGTTGTGTGTGTGGACTGGGAATGCAAAGGACCAAGAAGGCACATCTTGTCATAGTTACCATGAGTATATTGAGCTGCCCTGGATAGCTGATTTGTACAATCATGTCACTGCTCTCTGCCTGTCTCCCTGTGATTCAGTGGCTGACCTAGTGCTTGATCACCTTACCAAAATCATCACATCCCAGTCTGGAACAGCTGAAGAGGACTCAGGAAGGTTGCAAACTACTGTTGAGGCAGTAGTGGCCCACCTGAGCTGAGAGCACTATGGCTGTGCTGCTCCTGTGATCTGTCATTGTCTTCAATCCACTTTGTTTTAAACTCTCTATGTTACATTTTTGACCAGCGTCCTGTGACTATTTTATCCAGTAAGCATGATCCTAAGTAGTCATGAAAGATGGAGGGAGTCAGGTCAGATGGATCCAGCTGTACAGGTAAAGTCACCCTGCCTCACATCTATTCACAGCAGGGCTCACTTTGTGAAGATGGAAGATATTTTAGGAGTTGCTTGCTGACTAACCAGCTGGAGCAGCAGAGGAGAGACAGCAGTGCCTTGAGCAAGAAGGGCCTAAGGCACTATGGGGTCCAGCTGATACCATCTTTTCCCAAGCTGTGTAATAGCTCTAACATCTCTCCTGCACAGTAAGAATGTCTGAACCTGTGACACTGGTTGTCCTTGAACTGCTCTTAGTCACTTGGAATATGTTACAGACAACACAAACCTGCCACTGTTCTCTTTGAAGAGAGAATACCATAAAGATTAGAGCAGTTGTCAGATCCTGGAGGATTTTCTGATGTATATTGTCCATAATACAGAAATAAAAGCTGGTTGAGATTATAAATCTGAGCTTCTTATGTGTCTCCTGCTGATAAGAGACTATTAAATGGGGAAATGGCAAAAATGAAATTCCTCTTGTTAATTAAATTTACAGTTTTCCATCATTAACTTAGTGCCTGTTATAGTATCATCAGAGAGAAATATGGGAGTGATTTTGGAAGTTAATCAAATTACATCCAGAAGGGTTGGTTTGGTAATAGACTTCTCTTTGTGATCTGTTCTCAAATTTGTTTGATGTTTGTTAATGTGTAGATTGCTAATACATAGATTATTAAAAGAAGTCAGAGAGATGACACTGAATGGGGAATGCTTTTTTAATCTTAGGACATGCATGGGGAAGCTTTGTCTCACACAGTGAAACAATTTATCAGCTGAACAAACCTGAGTGGCATTCGATAGCATTGCCATCTATCAGGAAATGACACAAGATTTATTTTAGTTGGTTTTCCCAGTCTTCCATCTCTGCAACAATTTAGAAGAGAATATCGGAAATGTTGGACCTGCTCAGACATCCTGACAGAGTAATGGCTACAACCTGAGATTTACCAGGTGGAAAACAGAGAGAATCCATGTCAGGATGTCATACCACAAGATGTGTCAGCACCAGAGAGCAAACTTCAGATGTGAGGACAAACTGTTACCCCTAGGTCTTTGCATAGCAAACCAAATAGCTGTGTCAGGAATGACAAATGTAGGTCTTTTAAGAGTTCTCTATACAAGAGAGTCCCATCAGTGTTGTCAAATGCAACAACCTCCCACGCTGGCTGAAACTGGTGGCCTCTCAGGCCTCTGTCCCAGCAAGGATTCTATGGCGTAATGGTGACAAGCACCCAAAGGGTACAGCAAGCATCTTGTACCCTGTCATGGGCCCCAAGAGGGGCAATGCTACTAAAGAGTAGCAGGAACATTTCCCAGCAGAGCACTGTGTAGAGCTATCTTGACCCAAAATGCCCATTTCTTGGTGGGGAGGTGAATATAAACGGTGGCCAGCTCTGTCCCTTGTGAACAAGTAGCTGGACACACATTTGGTGACCACCAATCTCCTCCATGTTGTGGAAAACTAGTTCCTGCAGGGTGGTGAGGTATATGAACCTTATGGCACCAACCTTGTGGCAGCACACCTGGTCCTAGCACACAGGCTCAGCAACAGGTTTGAAACTTGGGTAACATTTCCTGGGCAGAACAGCTAAACAGATTTTTTTCTGATGCAGACAAGGGACAGGCTTGGGCTATGCACATTCCTCTCCAAGGAAGAAGGCTTGTTGAATGCTTGGTGACAGCTCCACTGTGCCAATTCTTTTTTTGGTTTGTTTTAATAGAAAAATCAAAGAACAAACCTCCTGTAAGGAAGATGATCAAGTTATGTCCATCCCACTGACTCAAATTTTAAAAGCCAGCAGAAGGCTTTGTATTAATTCCTAAACTATAGACAGTCACCAACAGCCAGGTCGGGATCTGTGCATTTATATGTGAAAGAATGCATTTCCAGAAACCTGTAGTTCAATACACAAGGAGGAAACCATGAAAACTGAGCCCCAGGGGGGGATTAAAGAGAGTGATGCCTACAGCCAGCATCAGGGCCTGTACCAAAGGCTCTTTGGAGTTCTGTGGGAGCCTCCAGCCATACCCCATGGATTTGGTGTGCTGAGTGCTTTATGGAGATAAAAACCCAACCCTTCCCCAGACACCAAAGAGAAAATGCATACTAAGAGTGTTACAGGGGTTTCAGTGACGTTAATACACTTTATAAAGCATTAAACCTTATTCCTAAATTCTGCTAAGAGATATATAACAATCTTGCTTTATAAGTTAGAATTTTTGCTGTAATTTGGATGCAAAATACTTGAAAAAGATTATTTGAGAAAAACTATCATGCATGAGAGGCAGTAAAAACAGTAAAATTTTCACCACAACATCTAGAATAAATCCCAAAAGATCACACTGGTTCAGTGTGGATGAGATTTATTCTGAACACCTAATGGTGTTCTCCAACACTAAAAAAATCTGAAAATCACAACACAGAACTCTTTTGGGTTTATAACAATTGTACTAGCTATATATCTTTTTCGTGTTAACTTTATAATAATATAGTAAATATGGTGCTGGATTGTGTCCAGAGAAGGGCAACAAAGCTGGTGAAGGGTCTCAAGAACAAGTCTTATGAGGAGCAGCTGAAGGAACTTGGGGGGGGGGGGGGGTTGTTCAGCCTGGAGAAAAAGGGGTGATGTTCTCTCTCTAAAACTGCCTGAAAGGAGGTTGTAACAAGGTGGGGGGCAGTCTCTTCTCACAAGTAGTAAGTGATAGAACAAGAGGAAATGGCCTCAGATTGTGCCGGGGGAGGTTTAGTTTGGGTTTCAGGAAAAATTCTTAACTGAAAGGGTTGTCAGGCACTGGAACAGGCTGCTCAGGGAGGTGGTTGAGTCACTGTCCCTGGAGGTATTTAAAAAACATCTAGATGTGGTACTTGGGACACGGTTTCAGTGGACCTGGGGAGTATGCGAGGCTAATGGTTGGACTCAGTGACCTTAAAGGTCTTTTTCCAACCTAAATAATTCTTTGATTCTATGATGTAGCCCATCATTAAAATTTGAGCAAAGTTGTTTTATAAATCAGTTCTTTACAGCACCCGGTTTCTCTGGAGCTAAGTCCTTGAACACTTGAATACTGCTTCATGCTCAGGTCAGGGGTTCAGCAAAATATTCAAGGGAAATAATCTTTGTGAACATACATCACAATAAACATTGATATTTCCCAAAGCCTTCTCACTACAGAAACTTGGAAACATTATTTCCTCCATTAATATTTAAGTGCTTAGAGTAGAGGTCAAGGTGGCTGTCTGAACTTGAGCTATATGAAACATCATTTTGTTCCTGTCTGACTCAACTTTTTTTTTTCTTACCTCCCATAGCAATGCAGGATGTTTGGGTGTAATTATGGTTGCCACATTAGAGATAGTCTTAAAAACTCTTACACTGGAATAAAATATCTTTTTCTTGCAAGACCATTTCAAAAACTCTCAAGTGGAACCAGATGAGAGGAGAATGAGGCTATAGGGGGAAGGGAAGTTCTTGATCTATTAAAATGCATTTGTGGGTGTTTTGACCAGCAAATTATTCCCAGATGATACTGGGGGAAAAGACAGACATCCATTTGCAGAATGAGTTTTACAGGACAGAGACCCTGCCATGAGACCTGCTTGCCTCACCTCAGGGAAGTCTCTGGCCATACCCCAGACCTGCCAATAATTTAAACAAAAAGCTGGAGGCTGAGACATGTGAACTGGCATTCTTGAGACTTCAGGTTACCTTGCTCCTGTGTCCCTGGCACTTGCAATTTCTGAGAAACTGTTGCTTCCCCTGAAGAAGAAACTGTCATAGATGGAAGGATTTGTCTGACAAAGGAAATCCTGAAGAAACAGGGCTGTGCATTGAGATGGATGTATTAGAATGATGGGGGGCTACAAGGCATATGCTGCATTGCTTATCCTGCAGCAGCAGCAGCAGATTTGGTAAATTCTGGGCTATAGTTACTGAATTGATCAGTCTTCATTTTCCGTCATTTTACAACATAAAATTCACTGAGCCCTTTTTGAAGCTTGTGCAGTTGTGTTAATGTTCCCTCTCCCCTGACTTGCCTCCATGTCTCTGGTCACTAAGTGCTTTGCCAAGGATGCTGGGTGGAGAAGGACAAGGAATTCTTATGGCAAAGTCTGCACAAATTAAATATTCCCAAGCGATATTTCAGCTAGCTCATTTCAGAGGAACAAGAGCTCTTCTGAACTCTGAAAAACACTCTTGTTCTTGTCCTACTATTTCTGATCAATGAAGAGGTTCTGCTAGGGGACTGGGCCTTTTCATTCTTTGCCTTTTTTCTTGTGTCACCTGCATACAGCTCTTCTGTGAAGCCATCCAGCTACCCCTGGGAGATCCCTCCTTTCTTTTTGCTTTCATGGAAAAGCCACTTCTACTTTGTAAATGTAATGCTGCAATTTCCCACACAAACAACAGCTTTCAAAAAGGGAAAGATAGAGCATAGGAGGTCAGGTATCCTTCTGCATTGGTACTGCATCTAATTAGAGCCTCTGATTTCCACTCCACATCACTTGTGCCCTGGTGTAAACATCCCACAGACCTGCAGGGAGCCTCTCCTAGAAGCCTGGGATTTCCAAGTTGAAGTGCCTATAGCTGCTACTGGGGCCATCCTTTGTCAGCACAAAATGGATGTGATGTGTAGTTGTTCCTAAACTCTACAGACAGCTAAGTACATGCACAGTTGTTTTGGGGTTATTAAGGTAACTCCATAGTGCCTTGCTACCCAATTAAAAGGTCAGGGTAAAATAGTACAAATATTAACAAATCTGACTTGTAGTAATGGACTACACTAATGTCCAAGCTAACTTGTGTATCATCAGAATCAGAAGCCTGTTTATATTATCATAAAATCACCTCTGAAAAGGGGACAGGTCTTGTGGTTATGCTGAAGGTTTGTTTATTTAGCTATTTTAATCCTGTTAAAGTGATATCTTATTCAGAGGTTCATGCTAGGCATTCTTTTTCTTTTTTTCTTCTACATAGCAGCAAACTCACCCTTCCAAATTCCACCCTTCCTTTTCTTGTACCTTTACTAGCTCCTCAGTGCTCTGTACAGCGGCTTCAGGCTTGTCACGTAGCAGCATATATCTATGTCAGTGAACTCACCTTCTTTTACAAACTGTGTTTTCTATATTAGCATTTTCACCTCCAACTCAAGAGACAGACAGTTCCTTTCATACTGCCTTACAATTCTGGAATGCCCATCCTAATGCCTTAGCTGTACAGGTCTAAGCTGTTCCCTAATCTTCCACTGTTTTCTTAAATTGAATTATTAATCTGGTTTCAATGCTATCAAAAGCTAATAAAAACTTTGTCATAGAACAAACACCATCTCCTCTGGTCATCCAGACACATGTTGACAAAAATCAAATCTGAAATCTTGATCTTTTATACAGTAAGGGGACCCCTACAGTTACTCCAAAACTGTCACCTTGATAGTAAAGTATATAGGGCAAATAACTGGTTTCTTTAATTCCTGGAAAGATATTTTAAACTTGCTTTTGCTACCCCTTAATTAGAGTGGAAGAAAGAAGTATCTGAAAGAATAGTATCTGTAGCCTATTAAAAATAATGTTGATAAAGCTAAAGATGAGACAGAGGCACTGACTGGTAGGCTAGTGAAGTTCATTGTGGCATTGCTAATAAGGTACAGTGAGCTTCTATTTTCTTAATTAAAATCTGAAGACTGATCTTTCAGATTCCCAATTAAAAATGGTACAAACAGTGCTATTCTGGATTTCCATCAAACTCTGCAGCAACCACTGTATGAATACCTCATGACTGTGAATGCCAGTTATATATGAATAAATATTATGCAATATGCATATTATTACCTATGAATAATGCATAGGCATAAAAATGTGTATGCACATGAATAAGTTGCAATGAATTACAAGTAGAACTAAAAAGCTCCCTCAGATCTCAGTACAGTCACTACGCATTCTGTGAAGCTTTCGAGGTCTCTGAAACCTAGAGGAGTCTACTTCTGTTCCTTTGTGTAGGATACTCTGGTGGCTCAGACCTAAATTGAGAATAAACACACATCCCTGGATTTTATCCAAGTGCCTCATGTGTGGGTCCAGCTCTTAGAGCTGTTTCCACACAGGAGTTCTCAATTCTTTTTGGTCTATCCAGGAGAGGACAGTACACCAGCTCCCAGTCCAGGGTGGACACACACTGCACAAGGACTCTTACATGAGTAAGATGAACATGGTCCCTTCCAGGGGACCTGGCAAACAGGTGTTGCTGAACACGTGGCCAGCCCAGAAAGCATTGATCACTCAGACTCCCTGCAGAGCTGGCAGCCAAGAATGCTATTAAAGGGAGTTTGGGGGGAAAAATAAGAAAAAAGATCTCTCAGATTCCACTTGTAAGAAAACTAATAAATATGATTTGTTTTGATTAGATGAGATGGCATGTTTCTTGGCACAGCTGCTCTCCTGAGCACTGATTGCTAAGGAAATGACAAGTGGAGGATCACACTGCATGCATCTCTCTGCATGTATCCTGTTTATCTCCCATATTAACCCATGGGCCAATCATGGAAAGTTTGGCAGGGGAATAGAGACCTCAAAGATTCTTCATTTCCTGTAAAAAGGTAGCTAGGTATGTAAAACAATCTGCATGATAAATAGCTGAGACCCTATGAGAAATAATCCACCTAAGAGGGAGACACTGTGACTGACCAAGTGAAGAAGAATACTCTTTGGGACTCATTTGCAAACCACCTCTAAGAATCTGAATAAAACACACGCATCATCAGGAAGCTCAGCTTCCTGTCGTGTGGCTGCTAAACCAACCATCTGCATTCCCAGTATAGGATACAGAGCCTAATCTCTTCATAGACCTTGCCTGACAACAATGTAAGCAATAAACAAAGAAAGGTCCAGGCCAGGCCAGTGTGTTGTGATCAAGGTTTTGCCATAACCCCTACTACTGCAGGCAGTTCTCAAGGATGCTGTAAATAAAGAACACTTTATAAGCTACCTTTTAACCTCCAGTAACATGACTTGCTTCAAGCCTCTCTTCAGCAGCTAACTCACATCTGTATTTCTTCCTGCATAGTTTGGAGGCTAAAGGATGCTAAGCTAAATGGTGCAGCAAGTGTCTTCTGATAGCAATTCTCTTTAGTGTTAGGACATTAATGCTGAATGCCAAAATTTTCATGAACATGTTTACATTTGGATGATGGACCTTCATACCAAAGGAGAATGTTTCAGTGTCACACTGTCTCAGTAATAACAGTCAAGCCTGGGATTTTTCTGCATTTTACAGAGCACTGTAGAAATTCCAGAGCCAGCTCAAAAAGTGTTATGTATATGTGAACCAAAATGTTGGAAGGGAAGGGCACAGAATAGTGTGAGTTTTTCTCCTCATCCTGAAGCTGAACACAGTTGGGAGGTGCACATAACTCAAATAGATTTAAATGTAGTGATTATACTTTTCTGTTTCTTCTTGCTCCTTATAATTAATTCCTTCGTTTCTTTGTTTCTTTTTACAGACTTTTTAAAGTGTCCAGGAGAAAACGTTAGGGACTGATGAGATAGGAAGAAGTAAGGAAGTAATGCAAAGTATTATCACTAATGCTTTCCATCTTGGTAAATGAAACATAAAGCGAAAAGGAATAGATTTCCTTCAATTTTGCAATTAAGCATCAAAATATATAAATTTCCAAACTGAAGAAAATGAGAACTCACGTGAAATTGTGACAGTGTAAGTAGAACAGATAAGACTTTAAGCAGAGAACATAAGAAAAAAATCTCATAGGATGACAAGCCCATAGGGATAAGGGAGAGCTAATAAGTAGCACAGGTGAAGTAGAGAATATCCTTGTAAATTTTTCTAAAAGCCGGGGTATTGCAGAATAATACTCAAACCAGTAATAGATTAGCAAAGTAGATTATTTCCTCAAAATCCTATCTTCTTTATTTAAAAACAGAAGACAGATAATGCCTGTACAGCTTGTACTGCAGAGAAGAAAAGCAAGGCTCTGAGAGGATTTATTATGTGAGCATTCATTTATTTATTTAACAAAATGAACTAATGAGCAGTACCTCATTTCCCCTCTAATAGCAGCTTGGATGGTTGAAATGCCTGAATAGGAGCAAAACAAGACTATCTGCATTCCTCCTGAGATGACTTTGTTACTACATATTGACACTGAGATTCTTGCCAATATATTTGGCAGATAAAGAAAAAATAATATATCAGGGTTCTGTGAAGCCAGATAAACCAGGATCTGGAGTTTGCTGACTTTCAGCAGCAAGAAGATCCTTGAACAATACTTATTTTTCATAAAATAAAACTTTCAGGGTATTTTAGGCTCTGTCTACTTGACTGCTAACCCTGTTCCTCTGCAGCAAGAAGAGAGTGATAATCTACCTTTGTGGTGTTTGACCACAGACATTCAATAGCACATGGGCATATGCATTGTAAACACAAAATTCACGCTTGCCTTAAGCAGAAAAAAATCCTTTTCAGCAAGTGGAATGGTCAGGGAAGCACAGGGACTGCAGAAAATAACATTGTTGAAGGTGTTAATTTCTTTCTCATTTGAGGATTGCAGAATTTCTCTTTTAGAGAGCAAAATTTTATTAAATGGAGTCAAACTGATAAAAAGTGGCGAGGTGCTCTCTGCACCCCTTTGGGGCATGTTTCCGAATCACAGATTCTTTTGCCACAGTAATATACTAGACCCTCCCATGTGAAAATGAAATGGTGTATCAGACCCAGATCACAGTTTTATGCAAATAATTGCTACTTTTTATACAACATTCATGTTCTTCTTGAAAGCAACAGCATCCTTTTCAGATTTTAGTTCTCGTTCAGCTTCTATTTCACTGCAGCCCCCGAGTCACCCACAATACCCACAGCAGCAGTTCACTTGAATCTGGGGTAAACCATTCAGCAGGGAAACTTGGTGTTCCAGAATCAATCAGATGATTTATTCCTGACACCTGAGACTGCCCTTCAGCAACATCCCAGGGGATCCTCTGAGCCACTGGTCTTCTTGCCCTTGCCTAGCATAAAGTCAGTGTCAAAGGAACTTTTGTAATTGAAAGGAGAATTGTAACCAGTTCAAGTTTGAAATCTAAATGTGACTTTCCAATCAAAACTTTTGCACGACAGGAGGCCAGTAGAATATTCTTTTACAGGTCATGTTAGGTAGCAATCCAAAGAATGTGATAGCCTATGTCTCCACATAATTAATGTGTCTGATATTTTGAGAATGAATGCGTAATAGGATGTTTTGGAAATAAATTGTTCCAGCAACAAATAGGGATATTCTTTCTGCCCTAACCCATACATGAGAAACAGCCAAAGCCACTATTCTTTTGCATTACAAATCCTGAATAAGACTCTATACCCTACTAGCAAGGCAAAAAAAGTGAAATCAATTGACTTACAGAATTATTAGTTAAAATCAATATTGTTGATTGGGCTTTTTGGAATAATTTTTTCATTTTTTGAATTTATTTCATGGCAAGGATGCTCATCAGTATTTTCTTCTGAGACGTGATGGTTACAAGCAAAAGAGTTTATTTAATGACCTGATCTTCCCCTGAAAATATTACAGCCATTAAAATTCTAGTCACGACTAGCAAGTACTTTTGATGAATTCAGTGCATCCACAAAACAGCTTCTGTTAAAATGACATTTGACATTACCAAACTGTATTGCTTTCCTTCAAATAACTGTGCAGGCCAGGTTCTTTGAGAACAAGGCTCTGCTACTGCATCTGTCATTCAAACATCACCCTGCTTGAACCTGGAGACTCTCTGCTCTGTCCTCAGTGCACAAAAGTCCCCGTCAGGCCACAGGGCAGGGCATGTCTACTGAGTTGCAACAGAATAAAATAACCTGACACGTTTGGGGCACCAGATTGAGATGCCAGAGTTGTGTCCACTGGTAGCCCGTGGCTGTGGAAGCAATACCTTGGTGCTGACAAGAGTGAGCACAGTTTAAATGCAGCACTGCATGAGTGCAGGGGGCTTGCCAGCTGGGGTGAGCATGGCCCCGCTGCATGGGGTGTCCAAAGTCCATGCTGGAAATCAGGGATGGAGAATAAAGCTGAAGCAGATAAATGCTGGAAAAGGTTAACCCACCATCCTGGACTGCCTGCTTCGAAGGAGAATCTCAGATTTAAGGTATCATAAACTTCTTATCATGAAAGTCAGTGCATAATACAGGACCTTACAAAGAAGTCAGTTTTGTCTTTCTGGATTTGGGCTTAGAATGAAGCTTTTCAGGGCTTTTGTTCTGTGGGATAACACAGCAACAGCAGGACACAGATTGGGTAAATGCTGAGCATTTACAGATATTACACTGAGGTTCTTATAACAATTATTTATAAATATAATTTCATTTACAGTAAAGGGTATTTAGAAAAATTAACAGTCTTTGCATGGTGAGACTTTTTCTGATGCTCTCACAGTCTGTCCCAGGCCTCCTGGTCTGAGGTTTTGCTCCCATTTGCATCAAGATGCTGTGGTTGCTGCACTTTTTTACCAGAAGTTTCCATATGCTTTAAGCATACTTTCAAGTTAAAGTTTAATAACTTGAAATTAAAACACAGGTTTGACAAACAACTGATTAGGTCTTTGTACTAAACGAAGCTAGTTTAGGTTTCTCCCACGTATTTTTCAAAATTCAGGAGCCTACTCTCTGTTACAGGCATAAGCACAGAAATTTCACAACTGTGTCTGGAGAACATTTAGTTCTTTTATGAGAACTTTCTGGTCTTCAGTTTAGTTTATACAGCTCCATCTACCCTTTTTTACTGCCATATTATGAAGCATTACAAATGCCTGGGAGGATGGGACTAGCAAAGGTGGTGTCAATTTCAGCAATACAATAGCAGACAAAAGTCTCTGTAATTTCGTATTTTTTTTTCAGCAAGTAAATGTGTATGCTCCTTTGCTTTCCAGTGAAGATTTCTTCTATCTCATTTTAGAAATTTTCCATTTATTAAGTTTTAAATCATATTCAGACTGCATAAAATACAGCCCTGAAAGCTGCAGTTAGAATAGCTGTGCTCATCTGAAGTATTTGCTTTAATAATGATTAACGGTGACAAGGAATTAAGGAAAATTCTTTTTAAATGGGTTTATCTTGTAAAATCATGATCCCTGCAATACTAATGCAGAGCAGCAGATCCTCCTGCTTAACTGTGTTTATATGAAGGCAGAGAGAGTGAAGCACTTTTTTTACTATTCTTCCCTCTTACGTTAAGGGGAGATAATAAAAAAATAAATGGCACTTTCATGATCTTCTCTTTCTTGCTTCACATTGCAGGAGTGAAACCTAGCAAATTCCTCAGCCTAGGCTATATTTGAATAAATAATATACATAAGATATATGAGAAACACCAGAAATGAGCCAGAGCTGCTTTGTGTCAGAACATTTTTATTAGCATTATGTACCAACATTGATCTTTCCCATCATGATCTCACATCATTCCAGTATTACAAAGCAACACATAAAAATGACTATCAGAAAGACACACTGGGCGGAAAAAAACCTTTTTGGGTTGACATCTTAACTGCTCCTCCATCCTCTTTTCTCCAGCTTTGGTGTGGTATGAGTGGCTTATGGGCAAAGGAATCTCTTTTTGTCAGTGCTGCCCTGGGAGGGGTGTCAGGCAGTGATAAATCTACCCAGGAGCAGAGCAGGAGGCCCATCTCTGGCACACATCAAGGCAGGGGCAGTGTAGCTGGGTCTGAGAGTCAGCAGGACCTGCTGGTGCATCCTCTTCCTCTAGGCAGGGCTCTATCTGTGCTTAAAGTGGGGTCAACAAGGAGAGGGAAGACCTCACCCATTTTCCAGATGGTGGCTTTTTCATCAGCCTGCAGGACTGCTACGCTTTCTTCCAGGAATGGGTACAGATGTCCAGGTGCCACCCTGAAAATGCATGCCTGCTGTCTATAAGGAGAGCACCCCATGGAATAAAACCCACTGAGTTTGAAGTGACTCCAGGTTGAGCATGATAATGAAGCACGAAGTCTGGCTGAAGATTTTCATTACATGTGTGCAACAGCATCAACAGATTTAGACATCAACTCTGCAACAGCTCAAAGAAAAGAAATGGCTTGGACATCAGAAGGGTTAATTTTTTTCCCCAAGGGAGTGAGATAGTAATGATTTATAAAACTGTAATATTAAAGAACTAGCCCAATTCAGGATTTACAATGTTGGTCTGTCCTACTGTGGCCACACTGGAATTTGCTTCTATTTATTTTAATTATGCACAATAATCTAGAAAAAAATTTAATTAGTTTACTGGGGAGTAAATGAAACAAGCATTACATTTCAAGCTATTGACACCTGTAAGAATATGGTAATAGAAGACTTCTTCACCATCTTCCACATTTGTCCTTGATATAGCATAGTGCTCTGTCCCGATATAAAAAACAATTTCCATGGCCTCAGTACAGTTTTGTAAAGAATGTTCTGAAGTATCAAAAATGACTTAGGACTTGTTTCATGAGAACAACTTCAGTAATTTCAACAGCTTGTTTTAAGCTGGTATCTTGCGGAAAAGCATGATCTTTCTATGTAAGGAATGACTATTTGTGAATGGAGAGTAGAATTTGGTTTCAGAAATGGTCCTGAGCTATGAACAAACTGTTTCAGTTGCAAGTAACTTTGAAACACAAAATGAACTTAAGATAAAACTAGAGGAAAAACTACTGCATATACATTATCAAGTCATGGGACTGCAGAACGAGCATTTATGAAGTGTTTTCTGTAACAAATTGTCGGGATGATGATGATACACTAAAGATCAAAAAATAGAAAACTTAAGATTCCACTGCAAAAAGAGTTTATGAAGTCATCCTGCTAAGGGAGAAGATGCTGCCCTGAGCATTCACACACCATTCAAGGAGTGTGAAAAGCACCCAAGGCTTTAACTGCGAGGACTGGGGTGCCTACACAGGGGGTGGTTTCAGCAAGCTGAGAGGTGCCCCTTCCAACTTCTTGCTCACACACAGACTCAGGGGCTCCCTCTTCCTTCAGACTCGACCCTGGGTTTCCTAGAGCAGAGTTTCAGGTATCAGATGAAATTATTTATTTGGATGGCACAGTGGACAAACAGCTTGAGCTGGAGGCCTTTCGAACAAGGCAAAGAAATCTGTAGGCAATTATACCCTTAAGATCTATGTACCCATTCCTCATGTGCTCTTCATGTGCTCTTCATATGTCTTTTTGGCCCAATGGCAGCTCAAGGCCATGAAGATGATCAGAGCTTTGGAACACCTCTCCTGTGAAGACAGGCTGAGAGTTGGGGTTGTACAGTCTGGAGAAGAGAAAGCTCCAGGAAGACTTTACAGAGGCCTTTGAGTGCCTGAAGGGCCCTACGGAAAAGCTGGGAGAGGCCTTTTTACAAGGTCATGTGGTGACAGGACAAGGGGAAATGGTTTGAAACTGTAAGGGTGTAGATTTAAATTAGATATTAGGAAGAAATTCTTCAGCGTGAAGGTGGTGAAAGAATGGAACAGGTTACCCAGGGAAGCTATGGATGCTTCCTCACTGAGCAGGATGCTGTTAACTCTTCTTATCTTGTTGAGGTGCATCTTCTGCTGGTGGCTGCAGCCCCTCTATCTTCTGGTTTGCACATCTTGTGCGCCTGCTCACTGGCAAAGCTGGAGAAACTGAAAAGTCCTAGCTTAGGATGAACACTACTTAGCAACGACTAAAACATCAGTGTGTTATCAACATTATTCTCAGACTAAATCCACAACATAGCACTGTACCAGCTACTGAGAAGAAAATTAACCTTATCCCAGCTAAAAGCATATCTAGGTGAAAGTTTGCAGCTTGCTGCCTAAGGCTTTAGCAAATCTACCTACTCATGCTAAGTAAGTAATAAATAAACAGTATGCCAAATCACACAACATTATGCTGCAACCCTTGCATCCTAATACTAAATGTTTTACTCTGAGAGATTTATTCTTTTTAAAACTTAGTGATTTAAGCTGAAAGATTAGTATTAGCACCCAATTGATAAGCTGTGCAAGAGCCAGTAATGATCAGCATTTGGGAAACAGATGAAGATAATGAGGGAAGATAGTTCCTTGATATTCATGTTGTCATTCATTAGAAATTAAGTTTACTTAAGATGATTAAAGCACAAAATAATTTTCAGTATTAGAGCATACTGTAAATTGTAACGATCCAGTGATTGTACCCTGGTTTTTAACTAGGTCTGGAAGTTTTTTGGGGGAGAGAAATCCCCAACCCTTTCAACAGAGAATGGAGAGGAGAGGGCTATTCAGCCAAATACAGTGAACAAACATTGAGAAGCAAGCTTAATGTGGAAAGGATGGTGGCACTAGCAGGCTAGAAAGAATATAAGGATCAGACTATCTTTATGTTGCTTAGCCAGACAGTCTCCATAAAAGGAATTGGTCTAGCGAGTATCTAGTAAAGCAAAGTATCAAATTAATTCTTATATTTAAACATATGCATAAATACTTTGCTGCATTGTGGCTATTTGAATTGATATTTTGTCCTCAGCTTCTCATTTTGTGATTTTAAGCATGCAAACCCATGTACATACTAACACCAATGCCACAGTTGTTCTAAACTAATCCACAGTTCAATCTGAAATAACCAGTTTTGTTTATAGATGTAATAACCACAGAGGTAGTTCTCAGCTCCATGTTTGGATATAAATACCAACAAGAGAGAAAAACAAGATTTTGAGAAACCACAGACAGTATTAAGAAGGGCAGAAAACCAGTGAAACAGAAGAGTAACAGTACTTAGTTGCATGTGCTTAAGTGGGGCTATGCAAGTGCTTAAATTTAGGCATATTCTGTTATGTATTTCTCATTGTGTTAGAATGGGGACTTCTTCTATACAGAAGTTAAAATTCAGACACTTATATAAAAATATTATTACCCAAAAACACTAGATATTTCTTTGAAATACAGCTAAAGGGTCTTATGTCTAGACACTCTGTGCATAATCCAGCTCTTTGATATGGGTCCTGATTCACATACCCAGGACCAAGGTTATTGTTGCCACAGGAATGAACTGTGCTTTCTGGAGCCTCTGTTCAAAGGCACAGCTAAAAAAATGGGTGTTTATTTCAAATTTAGATTTTACAGCAGAGATGTTTTCATTCTGAATCACAGCAAAGTAGTTTTTTTGCATTCACAATGTAGTACAGGTACAACTTCATTTTATGCTACAGTTTTCGTTGAATTATTCATGGCACTGTTTCAGGGGCTACTGGCTATTCTGAAAACTTTTTTGTTGCTGGCCCAGCTTATGTATGAAAGTAACATGCCTACTTTTACTACCCACCCCAGGAAGCTTCTTTATGGAAAAGAATAGTCAGACCTTAGTATAGTTAACAATAAGGACAAGTAGGCCTGCTAAAACTTACAGACTCACATAATCAATGAAAAGCAGACAATTTAAATACAAGTGCAATATGCAAAAAGTACATTTTCTTCATTTTGACATGTGATTTTATTAATCATAATACAACAGACTGTAAAGGGTCAAATTTAATTTTATCTTTTCATGTGTCTTTAAAATTGAGTCTAACGAGTAATGACCAAGTAATATGTTTTGCTTAAGGAATAACCAGCATCCTTAGATTCCACTGCAAATCTCAAAGGCTCCACGAAAAGGTGATATCTCATCCTGGGCTGCTGCTGACAGACAAGTCTGTAGGTCTGGCCTCCTGAGCTGGCCCAGGATGAAGAGAGACGAGGAGCAAAATGCCCGAGTTGCTGGGTAGCAGCCGTCTCTCTCCACCCAGCCACCCTCCCTCCCTCCCAGTGCAGCCCCTACAGAAGAAAGCCACACTGCAAAATCAGCAGTAAAACATGTTGCTGAAATTTACAGCTTGCTATCAACAGTTATTTATCATTTATAAGGCTCTTATAATAATCCATCGTCCCATGGGTTGCTAATCCATGGCACAAAAAGGAGAACCTGCTTTACCTGTAATGCACAGGGGAAAAAAAAGCAAAGCCCCACCCAGAACTTAGCAAACTTGGCCATCATCACCATCATCATCATCACCTTGTTAGTGCTGGCTCCAGGCTGGCTTTTCAGTAATATTTGCAAAGTCAATATGTGTACAGCTGTTACCAATTACACAGTGTTGCTACAGTGCCACTGCTACGATACACCTCTTCTTTTGGGGGGAGGTAAAACATGGAATAGGAAGGGAAGATTATTTAGGCAAATTCTTAGAAATCTTCCCATTATAAAAGCTACTGTGGATGACAGGCTCTGTCAGACTCCACAGGTTGTTTTACTGAACCATCCTTGCAAAAAAATTAGTGAAAACTAACATAATTTACCAGTTAAAATAGAGATTTTTACCAGTTGTAAGAGAGGGTGAAGGTATTTTGCAAGAGATACCACTAATACCAATGGCTATTTTTAGAAACAGATATTTGTAATGTTACTCTATATTCAATCAGTCCCGAAGCACAAATAGCATTCTTAAGATCTGCTGTCTCAATATGAATATTTCTTAAACAGCTCTGTATTTCATTAAAAATTACAGTAGGAAAGACTTTCAAAGCTCAGCATGAACCATCTCTCCTAAAACATCTGCTCAGTTCTGCTCATAATAAACAGACACCTCTAAATTCAAATAATCCTGTGTTTTGTCTTGGTTTGGGTTTTTTGTTGTTAGGGAAATATATACCTTATAGGATGAACAGCTTCTGAAAGTTACAATAAAGCAATAGAACCTTCCATGTTCTCTCCTCAAGTTTTGCTATCGCCCATCCAGTTTTCACGTGATTTTTGTCACAGTATCTTTGATTCAAGCATTTAAATCTTCTTATAATTAATTTTAACCTCCTGTTCAGTCTCTTACAAAGCACCATGCAGTGTTATTCTTTTGATTGACAGACATGAACAAATAAACCTTTTCAGGCTTTCTGCAACAGCTATTTGCAGTAAAATGGACTAAAAAGAAAAAAAAATTCCTGAAATCATCATTTGAACCAGCTGTGCCACAGTGTGGTACTCTAAGGCACCAAGCACTCATTACTTTGAAACAAGTTCTTGAGGCTCAGATCATCCAGTAGTTATGAAAGAAATAATAGCATTAGAGAACCTGCTCTATATGGGGACTGTCATAACCTTTTCACGACTACTGAATTCTGTGTGGTGTGGTGGTCAATAAATATGATTACTACATTCTGATTGCCTCCTGAGTTAGGACAGAATCAATGAGAAGTAGCTGCTAAACTGCTGCCTGGGGTGCTCTGAAGTTTTCTTCTGGGGGAGGGGAATAACAAATAAAGAACTTGAAGATTTCAGTAGCAGCAAGCAAAAATATGTATCACAGGGGGTGTACTTTTGAGGAAAAAAAAAAAAAAAAAGAATCGGCCTGAGGTCACTGCTGCTATAACAGTTCCACATCTGAAACTGCAAATTAAAATCTCTGCAGCATCAGCACTGCATGGGGGGTTCTGCATTGGGCTCTCCCCAGAGACCATCACCCAGCACAGCTGCACCACAGGGCCATGCAGTGATGCCAACAGTGCAGGGCTCTAGGGAGCAAGCTTACTGTTCCCTGACAAAAGTAAGGAGAAATGATGGTGAAAACCCTCACAAAGCAAGACAGTGGAGAAGCATTTTCACCAGGGCAAGAGTAATTAGTTGTGAGTTTTTGGTCTTCTTCGAAGAAGGATGCAATGCAAGGCTAAACAAGGTCTGGCAATGCATGGGTCCCAAAAGAAGTGAAAATTATTGGGAAGACAAGAAAATCCAGGTTGGTTTTTTTTTTTTCAGTATCTGCAGGCTTTTCTATTGCAGAGCTGCGTCTTACAGCTCAATAACAAAAGTAACCAGTAAAGAGCCTTCACTGTTAAAGCAAATGGCATCTGCTGAGCTGAAATAAGGTATTTGAAAAATATTCCTGAGCCTCAGGTCAGAACTGATGCTGCTTCTTAGATGCCATCATTGGTTGCAGCTCCTCTAACAGTTCAAAACAAGTTGACTTCAGAAAAGCCTGACAACAGAATTTCCTTCAACTCTGTTATTGTCTTGCTCAATCTTTTGCTTTAATAAAAAATGTTGAACTTCTCCTTTGTTGGCATAAATGTCATCTCATTTACTAATGCAAGTCAAACTAGATCACATGGTCATATTTCTAACAACTATTTCAGATAGTGAGTGTCTTGGAGAACTGAAAAATGTGGCACCTGTCTCTGTAAGATTTCTATGCCTTAGCAGAAAGTGGTACAAGACCTCTGCAGTTTGGCCAGAAATGTTTAGAATCTAAAATCAATTAAAAGAGAAGTATGCCAATACTCCTGATACAAATTTTTCCTGATCAAAATATAAACATAATTTTAAAGTCTTAAGTTGAAACTGGTATTTTTGATCAAGGAGTTTTACATTGGTATCCATAGGTATAACAGATAAATTACTAAGTTTTACAAATAGGTCTTTTTACAAAACAAATTATGTCATTATGATGCTGTTAATCTCACAGGTTGGTGACTATAATGGTGTCAGACCCCTCATTAAAACACTTGTAAATTGCTATAAACCATCTTTCTTTACTTTCAAGTTCTATTTAAACTAAGAAAAGATTACTCTGCTGCATTGGGGAACATTGAACCCATAGGAGAAGCTTAAGCGTCGTGAGCAAAACCACCAGGGTGCAACCTAATTGAAGTTATTATTAAAAGCAGATGACATTTTATTTTCCTGTGAGCAAAATACTATGCAATAATAATTTATCTTTATGCATAAGTTCATAGGGCAAAAATATCAGTCAGATTGTGAGTCATGAAGTGAACACCGGTCAAAATGACTACAGGGGCTACAAGTGAATGCATCTGGTGAAATAATTATTAGGAACCTTTTGCTAAGTTACTCTCAAGAAAAGAGCAGTGAAAGTGATGTTAAGTAACTGCTTTCTGTTGTTGATCCTGGATCACGTGCAGAGGGCCAAAGCTCTTCCTTTCAGTACAGTGGCAGAGCCTGCTTGGCTCAGTGACAGGCAGAGCATCAGCCCCCATGGCAAAATGCATTCCCTCCCTGCTGGGGATGTGCAAGTGGAGGGCAGGTCAATGGGTCTGCTTCTCTCCAGGTTATTGCCAGATATCAAACCTTCCCATCATTGCCCAAAGAGCTCATCTCTTGTTTTTAATTACTTACGTACATTTAATGCTGATTGTAATTTATTTTATATACTTTTGTATTTGTACTGCTATTCGTTAAGAAGAAAGTGCTTCTTCACATGAAGACATGAAATGAAATTATTTTTTAGCACAGACTGATTAAACGGCACCAAATCCTCTTGGGAGACTGCTTTTAATGGGAAATAAGGTGAATCAAATTAGTTTGACTTTTGCTTTGGAAATAGAACAGAGACGTTTCATTTCTTTATGACATACAGGAGATAATGCAGTTTAACTGATCCACTATAAATTCTTACTTAATTCAGAGAATTTTTTCTAATAATTTCCCCTCAGTTAGAGGCCCAAAATACCAACTCCCTGTGCCATCAAGCACCAAAAGATGTGTATCATTAAGAACTCAACACACAGGCAGTTTAATAATACAGTAGCTTTTATTTTTTAAAATGCAGTAAGTAGTACTAAAAAGGCTAACATTTTCTTTTCACTCATTGATTTGTCAAAAAAAAATGAGATGGGTCACATAAAGCAGCAAGGTTATTGTATCTTTCATCACTGTTCAATAGAAGGTATTTAAATGTGAATATTGTTCTCTCTCCTAAATTACACAGCCTATATTCTACCCAATTATCCATCTGAAATTAATGGCAATGAGGTAATTTTTTTGTTAGTGACTCTAACTTAAAATCTTTTCAGACTACCTCAGCAATGCTGGCATGGATGGTCTTCACAGCACCCTTGGTTGTAATTCAGCTGAGTTTCAATCATGAGCATTGTTCCTTTTTTTCTTGGTTGTGTTGATAAAGACAGGTGCTGACCACCATATTCAGAATCCTTTTTTTCCTCTGTGTTCAGCAAGGTAACTAATTTCTTCTGTAGAGCCTGAGGTGCTTCCCCTGAGCCTTTGATATTTTGTGCAACTTGTTGAACCCTTCAGAAACTCCCTTTATTTCTCCATTTGCTGGTTTTCAGTGGCTATGCATGTCACCACGTACTGGCTGCCCATACTCACTCTGTAAGACCACTCAAAATTTATTAATTTTTGTACTCACTTGCCCATTAATCCCATTTAATCTAACTTCTAGCTGTATAAAATCTAAAAAGACAATATCTCCTAATTATTGATCTGTAAGCCATTATGGCTGTTTTCTTGCCTAATTATAGAGAAGCCCTACCATACCTCAGACAGTATTTAGAAATTGTGAGTAAATATTAATATTTGAGAAACTGATATTCTATAGCAAACTGACTGGTTTGTTAGCCTGGGCCAAGCTATTTATAGTAAATACAAATAATGAGGCTGGTGCTTTCCCTGTTCTTAATGATTCCACATATTAGTAGGTCCTTGTGGGAAGATAAGCTATCACCCTGTGAATGCCAAAAATAAGTGCAGCAAATAACCAAATACATGCTGCCTCTCCCCATCAACACTCAGACTCCGCACTTCAATCTAATCAATCTGCAATTTGTATTCTAAATGTTGCATCCAGTGGGATTCTGATCACAGGGTGGCCACTTGACCTTTCTATCATGAATGTCAGAGTAAAACATTTTGCCCAAAGGTAGGTACAGCCAGCAGCTTTGACAGACCACTGGACATTCATGGTAGCTCATGTAAACCTAAGATTGTTTCTGCCTTAGTCATCGATTTAAAATATCATGGCAGAAACAAGTCAGTGTGGACTTTAGAAGGTTCCTATGAATTTAAGGGACCTCAGGTGATTTTTTAACCTTTTTTTCTGAGTAATCAGGATCCAAGGTTAATCACAATCACCCTTCCTTGCAACAGGGGAGACTGAACAACACTGAAAGATCCTTCCAGTGGAGACAATGCCTGCAGACAGGGACATCCAGAGCTATACTCTGCCTGGAGGTATCAGTGAAAATATTTAGTTGGAAGGTGCTAATTCTCATGGGGCACAGTTTAACAACTCCTTCCTATTGAGGTTTGCCTGAACCTGCAGCTAGCAGCTCTCACCTTGTGTTTCTCTCCAGAACTAACCACGTATGGCATCACCCTCACACTCAAGGAAAGGGCTGCCAGAGTTCACTCTGTGTTTTCCAATTGGAAGCTGCTCTAAAAACTCTTGGTAGAGCCCAGCTACAGGGTTTTAAGGCAGTATTTAATTGATTTGATATATCAGTTAGCAAGCCTCCCCTTGGATGTTCAGATACAATTTACTCCCTTTGTCCTCAGTTTTCCATAGCTGGAGAAAGGATATGAAGCAGACTGTAAACTCCCAATACCATATGAACTGTAGATGGTTTTGCACGTCTTGTGGCCTTTCCTGAAACTTCTGGGGTTCTTGCCTAATGGTATTGTTTGACAAGCTTAGAAATTATCACCAAGCCCTTTGTTCAAAACCAGAGCTGGCCTTTCTGGTTCTTTGGGAGTGTGTGGCACTGTGCAGCCAGGGGTGGCTGGGAGATTTGCTGTTAGATCAGAGGCAATGGAGAACAAATATTGATGGTGCTACTGGAGACATTTTTGTGTTTCACCTCACAGATTTGTTTGATTTGCCATCTGATCTATGTTACATCCTACACTACCTGCTAGGAGCCAGGAAGGATTGCTGACAAATTATCTGGACTTGCCACTGTCTCCCCTGCTCCACTAAAGCAGCTTAGAACCAGTTTCTGTCCTCAAAACTGCACCCAAAATTAAAATGATACTTTCCCTCCTGCCACCCCTCATCAGGAAAGACCTCAGCTCCTGATTTTTATTTTTTTTTTTTTTTTTTTAATGGGATGGATCAAATTTGCATTACTATCTATTCACATTTATTTAACTTGTGAAAGCATGCAGGCACCTTCAGCTTAAAACCAAAAATCTTCCACTTCCTTTATTTTTTTTCCTTTTTTCAGGAAAAAGATTATGAGTTGACACCCGTGAAGCATCTCTACTGTTAGGAGGCAAGTTCTCCCCTTAGAAATAGCAAGCCATGAACACAGGGAAGCACAGGTACTTTGTGATTTCAAGATATGTTTTGACTAATCAACACTGAGAAACCTTCATCTCACAGAAAGAGGGTCTGAAAAAGAGGAATGGTCTACAATATCCATTACTAACTTATTTTACTTATGCCTGAGCAATTTGCAACACTGGGAGCACTAAGTACTTGGCCATTTGTGGCAGGAACTAAGAGAACAGAACAAAATTTTCTGAATATCTTATGAGAGAAAAACCCATCCCTCTTAATAAGTTTCTCAGCATGGAGTAATGTACAGCCACAGCTTGGTTGCAGTCTCCACAGAATCTCTATGTAGAGTTTCTCTGGGCTGGATTGAAAGAGTATATCCTGTCTTTGGTTCAGAGTGTATTTCTGTCTGCTGTTCTTGTTTTACTTGTACATCTCTAGCCATGGAAATCTCAGTTTTATGGACCTCTCTGTTTTCATGTTCCTTTTGTAATCCTCTTGTTACATGTTTGCATCTGATGAGTGTATCTTTGCTGCTATATCCTGTTTCATCTGCTCTATAAGGACCACAATCTGCAAAGAAAAAGTTATGTAAGATTTCCCAGTATACAGCAAGAGCACTTTACATGCTCATCAAGGAAAATAAGGGATCTCTCGCAACTCGTGTGTTGTGTCTTTTCCAGGACTAAAGCTCTCTGAAGTATGGGAAGTGTTAACTGAGATGTCCAAAAGATCATTTCCTAAGCTTAACTATGAACTAGCAGCAACTCAGACTCCAAAAGAGGTTGATGTCTCCCACCAGGCCAGCTCCTTGGCAGCTGCCACTGATGGCACCTGCTCGTTTGACCTTTGATCAGCTCTTTCTTGCCAGCCAAAAACATCTGGAGGCAAGTCTCCCCATGAATTATCTGAACCTGTATCCACTTCATACACATAACCCTTCTCCGGAGCAACTTATCAGTGTGTCTCAGGAAGCTGTGACAATGTGAAGGACAACTCCAGAAACAGGACAGGGTCTTCAATCGTGCATGTGTTCAATAAACAGAAAGCAAAGTGTGACAGCTGGGTACAGCTGTGGATTCGGTGGCTGGTTTTTTATAGTCCTTAAAAGACAGGCATGGTGCATTTTGAGAGTTTCTTCACTAAAAGTCATTTGGAGTAGAGGTCGGGGAAATAAACTATTTTGTTGCACAACATAGAGTCTCTGAGAAACATCTCCCAGATGAATCAACCAGACTCAGTACTAATTGGAGGGAACTGGTCAAAATAGTGGAAATGGGGAAAAAGTATTAATGAAAGTCCTGGGCATCTGCCTTGGTGACTCGCAAAGCCCCTCCAGTTCCTTCCCTGCATGGAGACTGCCAGTGAGGGTGAAATTTCCAGTGTTTACCAGCCCTTACAAATCCATTTGACCACAGATGTTTCTCCCCCTTTTCTTTCAGCTCTTTCCCTTGCAGGCCCTGTCCTCAGCAGGGAGCCCAAAACACCACAGTTTCATCTCTCCCTTCTCAGTACAGTTATTCAGTTATTGGGGACCTTCCCTGGCTTCAGCTGCAGGCTGGGCATGAACTCCAGGTTTACAAAAAAGCTAAGCAAGTTTAGTAAACAGAAGCAATTATTTATACCATCTGCACCTTAAATGCCATTTTAAGTGTTTCGGCAAAGGTCACTTAAAACTGACAGCCCAGTGCCAGCTCTATATTTACATAGGTTTTAGTACATTTAATCATGGGATGCATAAAATCTACAACATCCTAATTCATACACACATCACTTTTTTTTTTCACTGTCTACTTAGTCTGAGACTTTCAGTGTTTTAAGATCTAAATACTTGTATCATTTACCTCCAGAACAAATTCTCATCATTGGCTCCTGAAAGCCAGTGGGTTTCTTTATGAACTTCTCACCCATGTTAGCTTTCAGAAAGTCAGACTGCAACTCCAGGGCAAACCCAAATACTCTGTTTTCTCTTTGGGAGAGTTCACTTCCCAAATGGGCTGATAGACTGGACTTTTAGTTCTGTATTTAGACAAAACAGTTTGTAACATCTGCCATATGGAAGGACCAACCTTCATATCAGATGCTGTCTCACAGTCAAAAAAATAATATCCTAGAAATTAGAGCCAAAAAAGGGAAGAATGCTGTATCATAAACCTTAATAATGGTGAAGAAATAACATCCCTGGAAGACAAACTATCGTAGTTTTAAAACAAATTTTCACAGACATGCCAGCTGAGAGAATGATTCCCAGAACAAGGCCCAGGGGACATGCAGCTTACTGCCCATGTTGCCACAGCAGCACCCAGAAACAAGGTGGGGTATGGGGAAGAGGTTTTTAGGAACAAAGAAGATGAAGAAAATTTAACAAATCTATTTTTTTTGTAAATGTCTTCTGCTCAAATTTGTGTCAGAGACAACTTTACATTGACTTTTGCTGTGAACGGAGTGATAAAGAATTAAAAAAATAAATATAATTAACTACTACCAAACCCCAGTAAGCTTTCACTCAGCATCAAATACACTTGTCCTTCCATAATGGGATGACATACAGCAAACCAGAGCTATATTTGTGACCACTCATTCTTCATTTTACTGTTTTTCACTCTCTTTCCTTCAGCTCCCAGCCAGCATCTTTCCCATATATAACCAATTCTGTGCTGAATTAATATTCTCAGGAATATGCCTTTCTTCTCTCAGAAGAGCTCTCACAAAGAGCCCTCAAGCTGAAAAACCTGTGTAATTGAATATTACCTGATCTCCCTTTAAATTTAATGTGCTCTTACCAAAAATACAGCAAATCAGGCATAGGGAAATTTTTCTTTCTCTGGAAGTTGTGAGGATTCCAAGGGGGTTGGCAGATCTTTCCTTCTATCCTGACAGATAACAATCAAATGAGGGTTGGAGGCACTTTATAAATAGCAGCACAAAAACATTTGATCTTGCTATCAACTAGCTAAAATGATGGTTTATTTGTTTTGGCTTATGACAACATCTGCCTTTTCAAAGAACATTTTAATTATTCAGTTGCAAACCCACTAAATTTTATTGAATTTCTCCTGACACTCTCCAAAGAAATACATACACTGTGAAGCTGCATTTATGGATCATCTATTTCTAATAACAACACCCCATAGTTGACAAGCCTGCTTTAAATCATCTGACACAAATCCAGCACACACCAATAGTGAAAAAAACCCCTTACTTTTGACACTCCTATGAAATATGCCCAGCAGTGGAGTATGAGTCTGTGTTCTTTAAATATGTTTAAGTACATATTTCATGCATTATATATCTATTTTTTAAAGATTAGTTGTTAGATTTTTCTTCAGACCACATCAAAACTTAGGGCCAGACAAGTGAAAAAAGAGCTTGTATGCCAAAAGCTCATCTTTTTTTATCCAGTTGTGTAAGATGGTTTCATAAAACATATTACTTCTGTTCACAACCCAAACTTCACTAAACATAGGATAAACACAATTTTTAAAAGACCCACTCAACCTCAATCTGTGATAAATCTTTGTAGTTTATGCATAACAGTGTACATTAGGGTACTTTCATTCTTTTGGCTGGTCTCTGTAACAGTAAAAAGAAACCAGAGAAGAGGAGGACAAACTCCTCCTAGTACCCAGCAGCCAGCTAGGGAGCCCTGCAAACACTTTTGCTATTTCTGAATGCCAGGCTGGTGCACGCAGCCATGGGCTGATTATCAAGTTAATTATTCTACAGCCAGATGGTGCAGGCTGGTATGTAAAGAACTTTGTGCTGATCTCTTTTAAGCATTATTTTTTGACACAATTCCTTGCTCCCAAATTCATTTGAAGAATGACTTCAAATATTCAGGGTGCTTTTGACAGCAAGTCTGCAGAGAAGTGCCCTGTACAGGCTGGATAGTAAAGTAACATCATCGAACCCAAACAACTAAATTGTATCTGTTTCTGTGCACAACTGGCAGCAACTCATTTCTAAAACATTTTTCACTGAGACAAAGGCAAGAAATGGGTGTGTTAATTAATAATGGTGGGTGAATAACATCCTTATTCTTTTCCCTGTGTCGTGTTTCTTCACCAGCTTGTACAAGAGGGAAGCAGCACGGGGAGAAGTGCAGGTAGTGCTTGAAGTTTTCCACTCCCAGCATGGGCACCAGCAGCCAGAATGTAGCATTTTATTGCATTTTAAAGAGTGTTTTCAGGGAGAGTCTCTGCAGCGCACATCCTAGTTCTGAGCTGTGCTAATAGTGTTGCAGAAGCTGGAAACCCTCGTGTAGTTAGGACAGTGGTGAGCACTTCATACTGTGCTAGGAAAGCTTTAAAACATGCTCATTGCCATCAGGTTTTAGAGGTCCCTGCTGTGGGTCTTGCAAACATCACAACTCGAACTTTTAAAATTTACTTTTCACTGGTTTTGTTCATACCAAAATGGAAGCTGCTATAGTGTATGACTTAAGGAATCGATTAATTGAACACCAGTAACAGTATAACCTTAAAAATATAATCTTGAAATCTTCTAAACTGCTATGAATCTGAAGACCTTGCTCAAACAGCAGAAATCGCTCACTGAAATTTTCCCAGGTGGTTTGGAGGCTGACACTGAGGCTGTCCTTTGCCTCCTTTGCCCCCAGATCATCCCAGTAAAATTATCTGAGGGTCACTGGCAGAACAAATGCTGCTCTGCACTGCTCCAGCTGCCCCATGCTCGCCTGAACTGGCACAGGAGCCAGCGAGCACTCAGCTTTTTGTGTTACCAAAACAAAACAGCCGCTTTCTACTTTCCCGTATGTACGTGTAGCCCACAGAGTAAAACGTCCTGCAGGACTCATGCTTTTGCCTGTATATATTCAATGAAGTGAACAGTTTTCCCCTGTGTTTGTGTGTGTGTGTGTGTGTGTATCTACGCAGAGTCCCTTCTCAGGCCCTGCCTCCGGCTGAGGTGGCATCACCTCCATCCAAATCCATCAGTGAAGGTAACAAGTGGGACTTAGACACCTGGTGTGCCAGGAAGGTCTCGGCCAAAGCTGCTGAACTAAGTTGCTAAGCACTGTCCTGGTTAATGTTTGACTCATAATACAGCAAGGGAAGTGGCAAGTTTTGGCAGAGTTTGACAAGCTGGGCAAATGGAGCGCTGAGTAGACAGAGGGTTTCAGGCCGGGCGGGATGCTCACAGCCAGGCCCCTCGGCCTGCTTCGCCCTCCCCGTGGATTAAAACTCTCACCGCCTGGACAAATATAAATCCCATGCTGAGGACACAGCCTTAAATACGCAGTGCCCGGGGGTCAGAGTCCCTGAAGTACCGAGAGGCAGTAGAGAAAGAGAAGGAAGGCACTGTGAGCCCAGCTGTGCCAAGCCCTGGCTGCTGGGGGAGGCTTTCATCCGCCATCTGAGGCCATGGCCTCGGGAGGGCGGGAATGGGGCTGAGGGAGGGACAGCCCGGAGCTCCCCGCTGCCCTGGCACAGGGGCTTGCTCTACTCCCCTCACTCACCCACCTTCATCTCAGTCCCATAAATGTCACCCAGAGCATTTATTAGCACTGTTGGAAGCCACCCCTATAAAACTGTAGGGACTGTTTGCTCCCCCAGCTGCCTCCTGAAGCCCCTCAGCCCATTTCCCCCCTCAGCCCAGTACTCACAGATCTGCTGAGAGATGGGACACATCAAATCTTACTGCGGGGCAGCAGAACCCATCTGTGTTCTTCTCAAACATCGTTTAAGCAAAGCCTTACTGCTGGGTGTAGATAAAGCGACCGACAGTAGCCTTTAGCTGCAGGGCTCCATCTCCTGGCTTTAGGAAGCTACTGTAGAGCATAAGGAAACATGATTTTCAAAATGCCTAAGAAATGAGGATGTAACTGACATACCAGAGACAGATCGATCCATTGCTTCCACAGTGAATGTTCTTCTTTATTTCCGAAGTAGTGAAAACATTACGAAAATTTTATGATAGGGCATAGTGCTCCGTGTAGCTCCAAAATTCAGGGCTGGAAAACCTCCCCTGTGAAGACAGGGCTGAGGGGATGGGGTTGTTCTGCCTGGAGAAGAGGAAGCTCCCGGGTCACCTTATAGCAGCTTTGAAATACCTGAAGGGAACCTACAAGAAAGATGGGGTGGGGCTTTTTGCACAGGTGTGTAGCGAGAGGACAAGGGGCAAGGGTTTTAAACCATGAAAAATTAGGAAAAAAATCTTTTCTGTGCGGATGGTGAGATGCTGGCAGGTTGCCCAGGGATGTTGTGGCTGCCCCTTCCCTGGAAGTGTTCAAGGCCAGGTTGGATGGGGCTGTGAGCAACCTGGTCTGGTGGGAGGTGTCCCTGCCCATGCAGGGGGGTTGGAACTGGATGATCTTTAAGGTCCTTTCCAACCCAAACCACTATATGTTTCTATGATTCTAGGAAAATTGATTCCTTGAAATAAAGATTCTTTGACCACATAAGATATTCCTGTTTTAATTGAAGTAGTGTGTCTAGTCTGAAAAGAACTCTTCTGCTTCAGCCTTTGACTAGTTGCTGAAGCTCCCTGATTCTCTCTGCATTGAATGAAATATGGCTAGGAGTATTTTTAAGACTTATCACCCCCGAAGAAAATAGAGCTCAAAAGGCACATGGCAAAACACTGCAAGAGGTGTTTTGCTATGTTTTCCTTTTGCCAGGACATGGTTGCTGGGGCTGCCACCTCAAACATGGTGATCCTCCAGAATGTACATCAGTCAGGATGTAAAACTGTACAGATACCCATCAGCTTGCCCTATAGGGTCCATCTCACCAGCACCCTCAGCTCTGCCCAGACATGCTGGAAATACTGACATTTAGCATGAGTAAGTACTCACTAGCACTCACTCACCAAATAATTTTGAAACACATCCTCTTTGGTCTTTTATATCAATTGAATGAAAGTAATGGGAGAATCCTTTCATGTATTTATTACCCACACACTGCTCAGAGACACAAAAACAGCAACATGTTCAGCTCACAGCCCCAAGGCTGGCTACCAGAATAAGGACTGCCAAGTTTCCCTGGGCTGCCTCATGCAAAGTCCCAGAAACTAAGGAAAAAAAAAAGGAAAAAAAAAAAAAAAATCACAGCGGAACATATAATTTGGACCAACCACTTTGATGACTATCCTTGTGTGGGAAATGAGACCCAGCTTCACTAACAAATACGACAGCTGAAAAGCAGTTTTAGATACATGGAAATTAGAATGAAGGGTAAATCTTGAGGTAATCTGCATAGGCAGTGTCAATGGAGGAAATGCAGCATTTGCAGTGAAATGAATAAGATAAGCTCATATATAAGAAAGTACTGGGTGCAGATCACCCAATGTAAAAGTCCTGCCTATTATTTTTAATTTTTGTAGAGAAAGGAGTTTTATTTCAAGCTATGTATTATTAATGATGACTCATAGTGCAGTATTAGAGAAGGCATTTTTAAAGGTCTGCATTCATCACAGTAGTTATGTACAATTAATATCTGCTCACTAGTCCAAAAGACAAAGCATGTCAAAGAAATACCAGATTCCCATCACACAAACACAGATTGTCATGCTTGGAAAAGGCCTCTAAGATCACCACACACAACCATCAACATCACCCCACCCCCCATAAAATAAGGTATCTTTATCTATATCTATATCACCAGGCCCACTAAAGCATGTGCTGAAGTGCCTCATTTACACATTTTTAAAATATTTCCAGGGACGGTGACTCCACCACCTCTCTGGGCAGTCCTTTCCAGCGTCTAACTACTCTCTCAGTAAAGAAATTCTTCCTCATATCTAGTCTAAACCTCCCCTGGTGCAACTTCAGACTATTTCCTCTAGTTCTACCATTATTTACTTGAGAGAAGAGGCCAGAACCCACCTCCCTACAACCTCCTTTCAGGTAGTTATAGAAAGCAGTGAAGTCTCCCATCAGCCTCCTCTTCTCCAAACTGAACATTACCAATTCCTTCACAGACCTTCCAGTGTGACTTTCTTTCTTATCTGTTGATCATGCAGTCAGAAAACTCCTTTCAGTTCTTCCAGAATATTCTTCTAACACTCCCCTTATATTCTTCCCACTCTCTCTGAAGTCAATAAAAATTTCATGTCTTGAAGTGGTGGTGCATCTTGTCCCATCTCTTTCAAAATCTACATGGATCTGACATTTTTCAAATGGGGGAGAGGTAGACAAGCAGAACTTAAAGACATTTGCTGCAAGTTTCATTTTGTTCTGTCCTTCTCACAGTCTCCTAGAACGTCACCCATTTTTTCAGGCAAGTGTGGATACAGAAAGTTTTAATTTTCTGTCATGATGTGCTGTTTTCACTATGTTGTCAGGCTTCTGTTTTCTGCAAAGAATATTTTGCCTATCAATGGATGACATAAATATAACTTCACAGGGATGCTGAAAGGCAATTTCTATGTAAATGAGCTACACAATAACAGGAAGATTTCAAATGTAGCAGCTTTGTGGCAAGTGACAGGTTACAGTGCCCAGTGATCTCACTATATGTCAAGGAATATTTTGGCTTCTAAGTATGTCCAGATTTCAAGCATTTTACAGTGCAGTAGAGTAGCCATTAACAAATACTTCAACAAACCCTTTTGAGCTGGTTCTAGTGCCTTTGATGAGGCCATGTAGGTTTTTTCTGCTGCATTCCCATTGAAACATGAAGAAAGCATTGTATTGTGTAGTACTTTTTAATCTATTTTTATCTTTTTACTTTTTTTTTGAAAGATAAGATCTTGAAATCAAACTAGCTTTGGATTTGCCTGTATTTAGAGTGGTAAATGAGCCACTGGAAACTGAATCCTCACAACTTTACAAAAACAAAATTTTCATTAGTTTCATTAATTTCACAGCTTCCAGATATTACCCAGGAGGATACTGGACATGACAACCATGATCTTCTAACTTACTCTTCTAATTTTTCACCTAGGATGGTGGCTAGTGGCTCCATTTTTTTTGTGACTCTGTAAATGGCAGCCAACTAGCTTCAGAGAATGGCTGAGAACATGAGGGTGGGGAACTGTCCTCCCTTGCACACCATTCAGGCTGATGGTAATGGTAGAGTGAGGGCAGAAAGGCTTTACAGGCATTATCTGTAGACCCTGTCTGCATGCAAGGTGCCCACCAAGCTACTTTCTTATTCCCTTCCCCTTCAGTGGGACTGGGGGAGAAAACAGAATGAAAAACTCATAGGTCAAGATCAAAGAGAGATCCCTCATTAGTTGTCATCATGGGCAAAACAGATTTGACTTGGGCAAGATGAATTTAATTCATTGCCAACTAATCACAGAGTAGGATAGTGAGAAGTAAGAATAAATTTAAAATAAATCACTTTTTTCCCTTACAGCTGCTGCTCAGCATTTTTTATCTGTTCTTAAATATGTCATCACTCTGGTGCTACCAGCACTACTGAGGGGCTCAGCTTTGGCCAGCTGTGGGTCTGCCACAGAGCTGGCTGGCACTGGCTCCATCCAACATGGGAGCTGCTTTTGGTGTCTTTTCACAGAAGACACCTCTGCCAATCATCCGTTCTGAGGTACCTCAAGAAAAGAGTGACAAGCAGGTCAAGGGAGCTTACCCCTTCCCCACCCCCCCCTCTTCTCCTCTGCCCTGGTGAGGTCCTATCTGGAATACTGCATCCAGTTCTGGGCTTGCCAATTTATGAAGGACAAGGAACTACTGGGAAAAATCGATTGCAAAGCCACTAAGGTGATAAGGGGTCTGGACTGTCCATGATAAAAGGAAAGGCTATGAGATTGGGGTCTATTGAGCCTGGAGGAGCCAGAAGAGATTTCATCAATGCAGGTGTCAGGAGGATTGGACCAGATTCTTTTCAATGGTGTGCAGTGACAGGGAGCAATGATCACAAACTGGAACACAAGAAGTTCAAGCTAAACATAAGGAAAACCCTTTTTTACTGTAAGGGTAACAGCACTAGAATAGGCTGCCCAGAGAGATTGTTGAGTCTGTCTCTGGAGACTTTCAAAATCCTGTGCAACCTACTCTAGGAGAAGCTGCTCTGGCAGAAGGGGGGACTTGAATGATCTCCAGAGGTCCCATCCAACCCCTAATATTCTGTGATTCTATAAAAACCTTGCCATGTGAAAATTTAACCCAATACAACAGGCACCCCTTTCAGTAGCCCACCCTCATAATGAATGTCCATCAAGCCCAGACCTATCATATTTTAAATCTGCTTATGGGACTTAGTATAAGCTTTTGGTCAGTGTTCCTAGTGAAATGGAGCTATATAAATGTACAGCTGATGTTAGGAGCAGCCCACCTCTAAATACTGTGAGGAAAATGGGAGTCAGCTGAGCAGACTTCTGGAAACTGAATCCTGAGTTTTAGGAGAACAAGTAGTCCATGCTTCATTCCAGTAGAAATCAAATGTGCTAAATGCCACAAAATCTCCTACTTCATTCCCTAATTATATTCCTGACTCATTTAAAATTGAATTCTGAAAATTATTGCAGCAGTGTATGATGCTTAATGCTTTATGTAGCCTACATAAAATGCTACATTGCTTCTTCTGTGGTACTTGTTTGTTTACCTCTTTTTCCTTCTTTTATTTACACATTTTTGTATGCATCCTTTCTCTGTACATGGTTTTAAAACACATAATGGGATGTCAAAGTGCAATGAGGTCACAGAATTACAGCCTCCATATCCCTGATTTTATTTATTATTGAATTTCAGAATGCACATTTCCTACTGCCTGAGTAATAATGCGATTCAACTATTTTAAGAAGATGAAGAAATCCATATAGTGCTCAGGTTTGTTCAATGGAAAGCTGCATTGGTGAATCACTACATTTCCATTTTATCCTCAGACTCCCATCACTTGGCTTTCCTTTCTATTATGTATTATTCTCTGACTTCTTTGGTGTACCATAAGGACTGGTATTGGTTTCCTGAAGGTGGGCAAGAATTTTTTTTCCCTGCAGTTGAAAGGGGTGCTGTACCATTGATGCCTATATGGTCCAAAACAGTGTTTCTCAAAGAAGGGCCAGGGGCTCATAAGGATGCACATCAGTCTCAAATGCAGACAGAAGCCCATAGTAGTAGAAACCTTTGAGTATGTTGCTGAAGATTTCAAGGCAGACACCAGCCTGCTTTCCAAGCATAAACTCCAATGTGTCAGATGTGGCTTTCTTAAATATAAAGTTAAGGATCAAGTACTTTACTTTTTTTCCCTGTTCCCATTAGGTATGTTAATATTAAGAGAAGGAGAAACACTGTGCAAATTATGTAGTTTGTATCTGGTTTCTTGCTAAAGAAACACCTCCATTACCTACTAGAAGCTAATCACACATCTAATATGGTCATTTACAGAGACTGGGTAGGAGTTTCCCAAAGCGTGGTTTCCTTCACTAGCATTATCATGTAGCTGCAGACTGTCCCCACCACACAGATCACTTTCCTGGAGAGGCAGGAGGAAGGGACTGTGTCAGGGAGGGTGAGACAAGGGGCTGGCGTGGGTATTGCTGTGGATCCCAGAGCATTTTCACAAGTGCTCACAAGAGCAGGAGAAGTACCCCAGAGGGGACTGGGGAGAACCTGATGCACAGGACAAGGAAGAGAAAGTCAACCCGAGGAAGTGTGTGGCTCTTATCTGCTCTTGTCTGCATTGATAAAAAATGTTGAGCCTATTTCTGACACATACCTTTGATACAGGGATTACTTGAAAGAGGGAATTCTGCTGCTTCTCATTTCACTCTACCTTTTGCCTGGCACACCTCTTTAATTTGCTCTGTTTCCCAGCAAACACAATATATTCAGTCAGTAAGGATACTCTTGGGTCACTTTTTGTGGCTAGATGCATGTAAAGTGGTTTTAGTGTAACCAGGGGTCTAAGGACTACTCTCTTAGTCAATTTTAGGGTTTACAGAAAAAGCATGTAACTCATGGCCTGGAGGCAGATCTTTTTAACATTACCCTCTTAAGGGCTTAGTTTGATGGTCATGAGTAAGCATTCACTTTATAACATTCTTCTGGCATAGGACAGAGTTAAAACAAGTGAGTAATGATTTCATTACACCACCATAATTTACATACTTGCTTTTGAAACTGTTTCACACAGAGATCTTAGACATGAAGGTAAGTCCTTGTATAGCTTCCAGCAAAGAAAAGAAAATTATCACCCCAGAGTGTGTAGAAGGGTAATTTCACTCAGTTTACTACCAGACTAGCTAGAGAGAATAAAGAGGCAAATGTGAAATTTGACTGAACTTCTTTTTTCATTTTTTCTGATCCTTTATGACTCTTGAAGATTCCAAGAGCTTCCATTGCTTTGCTTAGGTAATTTTGCCTTGAGGAGAGAAAGATGAGACCACTGGAAGTACAAGAGACAGATGGGAATCTCTTGTAAATGCCTACATTGTTCCAGCCTGATGCAAAATCTGATTCCAGTCCTCTCCCTATCATTCAGATGCCAAAACAACAGAAGTAAGCAGTAGACATTGGAGAAAGCCAGAAGGACTTTTACAAGTTGGGAAGGCATCCCCTAAATGCCACGGTAGCTATGAGGAGAAACAGAACATAGCATACACAAACATAATTGAGTCCCAGTTTTACCACACAACATATTGTATTCATAGAGTATAGTACATATTTTTTATATCACTTTTTTGTATTTAACTGGCTTTGCAGGGAGAGACATCGTGTTTTTTAAACCAGTTGGAAAAAGTTGACAAGTTTTTTTGTTCAGAGTTCTTTCATTAGCCCTAACATGTTGCAAATCCTTGTTATCGCTTGTTCAAATTATTTTTCTTGACAGTGAGGGGGAGGAGAGACACATGGGGGAAAGAGAAAGAAGGGTCAAGGAAAGGTGGTACACAGAAAGATACTGTCTGCATTTCTGTTGTGAAACCTCATTTCTTTATAATCTATCTACCAGAAACTGTCTTTTCCAATTTTTTATATATATGCATTTATTTTAGAAGTTTCAGTGTACTATTTTCCTTTAATTACAGCTGCAGTTAGATTTGTATATGAGTATACAAAAGCGTATATGTAAGCATAGACAGAATGCTGTGTGATCTGTAAGTTGCTACTAGTTTACCCCAAACCTCAATTTTTCAGGAAAATGTAGAAAATACTTTTTTGGGGTCAAATGTGATACATATCTGGATGGTTAACCCTTCTCAGATTTCAGAGAAATATGGTGAGTCTGTGAGCCTGCGTGGCTGCTGTTAACTATTTGAGGAATACAGAGTATGTGTGAGTTCATGCCCTGCCACTGAATTTTAAGAACAATTGCTTCAGCTGTGTTACTCTGACATCAGTCAGAGTATGCTACGATTTTAGTTAAATCCCAGAGAAATAAATTTTAACTTCATAGTTTCACACTACAATCTCTGCTTCTCTACCATCTCTTCGTGGTACAAAAGAAGGATGGAGATAATAAAGGAGCCCTCAGGGACTATGGCAGTGCCATGACATGAAGCACTGCAAAATGCTGAGTACTGCTGCAAGCCACAGAGACCAAGGGAGCAGCAGGACTCACACTGGGACAGTGCCCAGCCCCAGCTGACAGCACAGAGGGTAATGGGCTCCTCATGTTCCAGAGCTGGGGGTCAGGGCTGCACAGACACTCACTCAGGGTGTTTCCAAATGCTAGTGTCCTGTACATCATTCAAACAAATATGTAAGGTTTGCACCTGGAGCATGATGCAGGATTCACAGAACAAAGAGAAAAGAATGGTTTTTAATACAGACCAGGTTTTTAATACAGACCAGGTTTTTAATACAGTCCACTTAAGGCAGCTGCTCTATCTAAAGGCATTTCCTGTGACAGACAGGACATACTGTGATTGACTTTTGCTTGAATTCAGTGACTGGAGCAGGCAATCCTATGAAATTCCAGAGGGAGTGAGCACCTCTGCTAAGGGAAATGAATCACTGGCCAGGCTGAGCAAGGCATCAGATCTCACCTGGCTCCACCACTTTTCCAGCTGCTGCATGAGTTTGGATTCCCAGGTGGGGCTTCAGTGTGCAACATCAGATGTGACAATCCCTGTCACAGGGAGCAGCTGCACACAGGTCCCTGTCATTTTCCAAGCCTGACTTTGTGAAAGCCATCTGACAGGGCAGAGGTAGCTTCTGTTTGCATTTAAATCCTTACATGAATGTCTGTTGAATCCCTAGAAGAATTTCTATTCAGCAGGAGCAAGATGTAGTCGCTGCAGTACACGTGTACTCACTGGTCCCAGCTGTGAGCTGTACATGGCTTTCCATTTGTAGTAAAACCTGAAGGTAACATCTGGGGGAGAGGCAGCACAGCCTCACAGCTCCTGTGTCTGTTGCTCAGTGGTACCATGAGAACTATGTGTAGGATTTTAATGCTGCCAAGCAGAGCCCTCAACTGCAGGTGTGTTTAAGTAGAGGGGAGAGCGTATATTATTGTGAAGCTTATGTCGATGAGGTCTCTTTTTTTTTTGTCTGAGACACATGCCAAAGTCTTGCAAGTCCAAGGCACAACCTACACAAGACCTATGCTGCTGTGGAGCGGTCATTCATGTGCCCTCAGACTCTCTCAGGGGCACTAGATGCCCATGGGAGGGCACCAGAGGTGGCTCACTGCCAGCTGTTACCTCTATTGGATGGATCCCATGGACTCCTCAGGGAGTTTGATACCCACATTCCATCTTCTGTTTGGGTATGTGAGTCTTAAATCAAACTCTGCTTCAGCAGTTTTTATGGAGTTGCATGACTGCAAATTTTCTTGAAGAGGGATTTTCAGTTTTGATTATTTTGTTAATTCCTTTTAGCTTCATCTTAGTTCATACAGATTTCTAAGGTAGATCAGGCATCACTGTTACTTACAGCTTTTTTTAATGATGGAATAATATTATAAAATATTCCTATCATACAGCTGTCACATATTGACTTCTAACTTTTTAATTCAGCACCAAATCCAAATCACAAAACAAAATAAAAATATATTGTTGTAGGCCCACAAGAGAGATGGTATTCTCAGAACTAAACCGGCAATAGGAAAATACAGATGTGGAGTGTGTTCTGTTGCACTTCATCTGCTCATCCATAACTCCTAATCCCAACCTCATCCAGTGACAGCTTGCTCTCTTTCCCCATCATCCTGTTCACAAGAGTGAGGAAAGTCTGCTCAGAGCCCTTGGTTGTGTGATCTGCAAACACTATGACACGGAGGTGTTCTCGTGCAGCAGGGCAAGCAGAGGCATTTACCCCTTGCACTTGGGCAGCCCAAAGGCTTCCATTAAGTAACACACTGAAAAGCACCAAGGGGGTCTTGAAAGGGCTCCTTTGCTCCAGTGGAGTATTTGTTGAGAAAAAAGAGCACCAGATGAGTTTCAAAAGAAGAGGTGAGTGTTTGAGGGTATGCTGCCCTTCTGTAAAGGGGTTCTGCGAGGGTCATTTTAGTATAAGCAAAATACTTATAAATCAGAAACAAATGGTCCTAATATCACTGATTTAATGTAACTCTTCAGCATTCTTTGTCAAGGATTGGAAATTACAGATGGCTTTCTCTTGTGTTTATGCAAACAAAAAGTTTGTTGAAAGCAAATGCACTCCTATTGCCTGACTTACCTAAACAAAACAAAAATGTCAGAGATATGTTCACAGACATTCCCATCATAAACACTGTCTTCCTCATATTGTTTCTATACTGTATATGTGATTAAAAGATTATTACATCGATGAACATGTAACCTAGCATTACTTGATATGAAGAAGCTTTCAAATCCAAAGACAAAAAATCCTTGATGCTTGAAAAAGTTTAGCCAAATTCTTTTTCACTTCATTTTCTCTGGTCAAGTTTGCTCCAAATCTTAATATATTAAATGTTATTAGCATTAATCTCCAGGCGTGTGAGACAGATGAGGCCTAATCAGTTTCCATGTCAGATCATCAAGAATTCATATGCAAATGTGTCAAGATCCTTTCATAAGATACTTATAAGGTACTGTTCTTTATCAATCTACTCAAAACAGAAGCCCTGCTAAGGAAAGGAAATTGCCCCCACAGATAAGACAGAGATATCTGTGGGCCCTGGAGCTATAAAGTGTGCAAGGGAGGTTATCAGGAATGTCCTAACTATGTTGCTAAAATGAATAGTGATAAATTAGCCAATCCAGTTGTTCAAGTAAATAGCTGCTGGATTAACAAATAAAATGCTGTTTAGTAAAACAAAACATTCAGAATTCTTTTTCAATATCCATAAAACTGAATTTTTTTTACAGTATCAAAATGGAAAATCAAGAATCATGATAGAAGTCCATGTGCTTTGTTTGGGATTAATTTCACATAACCTTGGGTATCTCACACCAGCTTTTAGACCTGAGTTGGTTATACCTTTCTAGTGAGCAGCAACAAATATGCATTTAGGGAGTGCAGTTCATGAAATCTGTTTTACAGATTTACATTTGAATGAGTGAGCAATATTCTGGAAATGCCCATTTCCCCCAGTTAGGTAAAGTCACAGACTGTATGACCAGTTCACCTTTAAATATTTAAAGCTGGTGAGATGCATCTCTCCCCTTTTTGTGTATAACTCATACCACTGCCACACACAGAAGCTCCTAGAAAAATTAGGGCCTCAAATCCATTGTACAAAACTTCAGATATTTGGGGATTATAATGGCTTCAGCACCTCTAATTCACTTGTCTTACATCAATGCATTGTAATTCAATCCTTAATTACAGAATCACATCCATTTTTCCCCATCAGATGCTTCCCTCACTCCATGAATAATTAACAAGCTCTCATTCAGTAACTGAGGAGTGGAACAGAAGTGATCAGGAGTGGTCAGAATACTTTAAACTTGGCTTTAAATTTAATAATGAAAAAATAAAAAAGCAATGTGGTACACATAAAATTAATTTTAAAAAGCTGTTGACAGGTCTTATTTGTAAACAGTGAGGCCTCATTAAGGGCATCAATGTATTCTTAAGGCCATGCTGAGGTCAGTTGTTGGCCTTTGCATTTTTATTAATGATTGGTAAGAAATGAGAGAATCCTGACTGATTAAAGTGTACATGTGACACATGAAGAGGTCGTGCTGAAACAAATGAGTTGATAAGCTACTGCAAGCAGATGACATTTGAATCAATACAGAAAATTGTAATTCAACAATATTCAGGAATTATGTACATAATGAGACCCTATCTTGGGAACAGTAACTGAAATGATTGGGGCATCATGTCAGTCAGCTGGAGCTGAGCTCCTTGTGCAGTATATAAAAAGAGTAACAACAAAACAAAAAGCCAGTCCTGGGATAAATGAGCAAAATAATACTGAAAAAGGTTAGAAAGGTTATGCAACCTGTCACTCGTGAGTGTTCTCCTGAGATTCTTTGCACAGTTCTGGTCAAGAAGGAATAAATCTTACCGATTCAGAGCTGAACAAGGAGAAAGATTAAAGGATTGGAAAACCTGCCTTAGTGGAAAACAAGTTGTCTGTTTACCTTAAGCAAGAGGCTAAAGCATGCTTTGGTCACAGTGTCTAAGTATCTCCAGGGAGAATAGAAATTTAATTACTGAGAGCTCTTCAGTCTCAAAAGCACAAACATAACAAGATCGAGTGCCTGGAATTTGAAAGTAGGGACATTTAGAAATAGAAATTTCATGAATTTGTATTATGAAAATTAATCACTTCAGCTGAACAGAATTAAGATAGATTGCCCATACTCTAAATATTAAAATCGTGATTTTCCATCTTTTAAAAAGAAATGCTCCAGTTAAACAAAAAACAATTCAGGGAAGAACTGACCTGTGCTTCACTGGAGGTCAGAATAAACTATCATCTCTGGATTTAGGATCCAGGATTATGTTGCTTCATTTCATTGCTGAGTGAGGGCCCCATGTCTTATTTACACAACAAGATTCAAAACTTGATATGTTTATAAAATATTTTACTGTATTGTTAGGGTGCTGCAACATTAATCTGTGCAACAGACCTGTTTAGGAGAGAGTAGGGGAATTATTGGTGTTTTAGGGAATGAGCCCCAAAGTGAGATTACACTTAAAAGCATCTGTTAATTGTTGGTGCAAAAATTGAAAGGTCTGTATGTATTTCAGAATACCTTGCATTTCTGAGCACTTCACATATTTAAACACAGCTCCTACCCACATCAGTCATAGCTCTTGAAAGGTCAGGACTTCCACAAATCAAACCAGAGCAGTTCACATCAAAAGTCAGAAATTAAGATCACACAGTTAATGATCACTTTTGGATGAAAAATTATTTCAAATTATTCCTTCAGTACAAAACTGCAGGAACTCAGTGTCTGAAACTGGTCATCATTCAAGGATTTAATTGTGAGATCAGTCTTTCCTGTTCTGAAATCCCTCTCTTCCATCAGTACAGAACTTTTTGTTTCTGTGTGGGAGGTGAGAATAATAAATTACAGTCCCCTTCACTGCAAAACCCCAGTTCAACCTTAAAATATGTCCTGCCACCATAATCAGTCTCATAAAAGTCCTACAAGAAAACAATGCACAGTGAGGAAATAAATGTACGGTATAATGCATATCCATGAGATTTTAGAGAATTTTTCTGCAATTCTAGTATTTTCTAGTTACCATGAGTCTGGATTTGCATTCTTGGTGCTTTTTCTAATAGTTTCATTTTTAAATGTGTCGGTTTCTGCATTCTTCTATTATCTTTTAAACAGAAAAGTAGGACTTAAGCTCCCATTTTACCAGCTGGTTCCTCAGTGGAGTAAAAATAGTCAGACCCAGCATGCAGAATTTTGCTGTACGAGCTAGAGCAGGGATGAGCTCACACTAGGTAGCTGCCATCCTTCTCTATCCTCACATGCTTTCTCATTGGATTTCCTACACAATTCTCAGATCTCTGCTACCACAGATCTCTCCCTCTCTTGCCTCAGCATGGCCCCATCCCTCCCAACATACTGCTGGCCCAGACATGCAGTATGGCATGCATGTATCTGTGTGCAAGAAAGGTAGGAAACTATGGGGAACTCCACTGAAAACTGGAGATGCTGCACAGAGAGAAGAATCTGGAAAAACACTTCTCTGGACATCACACTTGCTGAGGTCAGGGAACCAAACCAGGGAGTAGCCCCAGAGCTTTGTATCCCAACAAATTCTCTGGGCTGATAAGCATTTAGGGATGTACCAGGAGCACAGAGTAGGCTGAAGGTAGGGCAGGGCCTTCCAGGGGCCACCAGCCAGCAGCCAACATCCCTGAGGCGGCAGCAAGATGGGCTCTGCACAGCATCTGCATGGTGAGCAGGGAGTGCTCCCTGCAGCTCCTTGCAGCAAGCTGCAGATGTGGCTGCGGTGTCAGTGTGCACTGGCAGCACTGGAATGATGCTGGGGACACCAGCCTGCTCTGCCACCCTGGCCTGACTCATCAGAAAGGTGTTCTTAACTACTTTGCATAATGCATAATTTTTTTGAATAGTGTACAGATGCCTGGAAGGAAGAGACTTTCTCTAATATGCAGGCAGAACATTGCGCCTGGGTAATTTTCTGGGTTCCTATGGACAAAAGACTTTATCTGTGCTTTCTATCCATTTAACTATAAATTTTGGTATTTGTGAGTTTTGACCCCTGGGGACCCATATAATTTAGTTTGTTGAATGCTTCTGTGATTTATTATAGCACAATGGAGTCCTTTATTAAAATCATAAAATCATAGAAAATTAGAGGTTGGAAGGGACCTTGAAAGATCAGGGTCACCTACAGCAGGTCACACAGGAATGCATCCAGGTGGGCTTTGAATGTCTCCAGGGAAGGAGACTCCACGACCTCCCTTGGCAGCCTGTTCCAGTGCTCTGTCACCCTCACTGAAAAAATTCAAGCCTGCTCCTGCAAAACAGCCTGTGTTGGGCTGGTGGGTGTAAGTATTTACCATTTCCCTTCTTGTCTGGTGTTGTGGGATGCATGTGGCAGGTTGGAAGAGGTGGGATTTACAGAGGGGGTGGAGACAGAAAACAGAGATCAGAAGTTGGGTACAAAATCCTCCATTAGAGCCTTGGGAAAAGGAAGGGAATTCTTCCCCTGTGATGCTGTGGTTTCTCAAAGGGCAGTAGCAGGAGTGTCAGGCAGTACTTGGGAGGTGCAGGCACTGTTTGTGTTTCACCCCATGGCAGCAGCTTCACCTGAGCAGCCAGAGGAGTGGGTGTTGGTTACCAGCAGTGCTTCTGCTCCATCAGCACCTGGCCTTGCAGGCTGTGGGGCTGGAATTGCTGCAACTGCCTCATCCTTCATCATCACCTCACATGGAGAAGTACAGCCAGCTTGGAGATTTCCAAGGACCTTTTGAGTGGATGGCATTGATGGAAGAGTCATGGGGAGGGCTGGGGTATGGGCTGTTTGCAACAGAGAAGCAGGCACAGAGGACTGTGGCAGGAGGGCAGATACTGCACTGCAAGAACATTCCTGTGACATTTGCCATTTACTTAATATGCCACTTGGGTCCTTAAAAGCTCAATATTTCTTAAAACTTGTATTTCAATCAGTGCTTAATTGCTGCATGAATATTAGTCTTACAATTTATTATCAAAAGCCTTTTGTTCTCTACATAAAGGCTCTCAAAAAGATAATGTCTTCCTCTTATTTGTGGAAAGGTCAAAATGATATTGCAGAGTATCTGGCTGGTATTCTTTATATATTCAGTACCTGTCTGGAATAACAAAAAGTATGGACCACAGCTTACAGGCTAGACAGGACAGCAGATATTAATACCACTAAATACAAGAAGCCCTCCATAGTTATGCCTCCAAGTATTCAATCATTAAAATCTATATAAAAATACTGATGTTGCCTGTTTCCCACCCAGTAGCCTAAGGTAGTGCTGCTACAGTTTATTAACAACACAAGCAAGACAAAGGAGAAGCAATTTAGAAGCTTTTATTTTCTTGCTGCTGGAATATCTCCACAGAGAGTCTCCTCAAGATCAGCATAATGGTTTAAATTCTGTACATAGCTTTCATCAGCAAAGACTGTCTGACTTGTCTTACACAATAACAGATGCTTCCCAGTGCAAGGGCTTGGATCCTGAGCGGTGTCATCTGGGCCAGCTGCTGCTTGTAATCTGAATATCATGAAGACCATGAATTTAACCAGCCCACAACTTCCACAGCTTAATAGTACACAAAGGAGATAAGCTCACATGCCTGATGAACGTGAAAAGCTGTGAACTCTACACTGCTAAGCTAAAGAGAGATGAATTCTGCTTCCCTGCATTCATCCTTGGTGGCAGTGCACATCTGCCTGCCTCTCCATGCTGCTGGAGGCACCTGCCTCTTGAGCAGCAACAGAGAAGGTGCCACGTGAGCATTTTATGCTGCAAGGTTAATGAGGTTTGCACCTTGGATCATGCAGCTACATCCATTCTGCCCTGCAGAACAGCCAGACACACACATACCCTCAGACACAACTCACCTGGTGCTGTCTGTTGTCTGTCACAGGGTATGTTGTGACATGGTGACAAGTGAGAGGGGATTTGAGAACATGCTGTACAGCTCTTCTACAGTTTCCTTACTTGTCCCATATATGCATCTGATGCTTGGTGCAGTGCTTGCCTGTCCTGGAGGTGACAACATCAGATAGTTAGTGACAAGGGGCCCTTCCACAAAGGTCCTGGGCCACTCATGCTGCAAAGGATAGAATTTACAGGCAGTCTGAGCTGAAGCTGAAATCAGGAAGAACTCATATGGCTTTGTTCTCAGGAAGAAGCTAAGCTGCATAGTCCATTGTTTTTTATTAACAGCTGAACTTCACAGGTTCATTACTGTGCAAGTACTTTTTATTCAGTGACATAATGCTAGTACTGTTTTACTTTCTACTTTTTTCCTAATTATCTTTAATATGAGGCCTTTTTGACATTCTCTGAGCATTACATTGACGTTTTTAGAATACTAGCTGAGATAATTCTACATCTTTTCTCCATGAATAATAACAACTTATTCAGAGACAATCATTATGCATCCCTAGTTAGAGAGATTATTTCTGTTTCAAACCAAAAGAATTAACTGCCCTTATTGGCACTGAAGTTCATCTGCCATATTGCTGCCAAGTTATTTGGATGAAGTCCTCTCTACCTTAAATGAAGCATATTGTAACATATAGCAAACAAGGGAATACTGTGTAATGTGATTGTATAAATATCATGTAAACACATCAGAAACAAAGGTGGGAATTTGCAATACCAATACACAACTATAACTATTCAAAGGACTGAACTGGAGCATGATGTAATCCAAAGAAAAATAAGTCAGTCTGTCTGTCTGTCTCTCTGTCTATCTATCTATCTATCTATCTATCTATCTATCTATCTATCTATCTATCTATCCTTTTTTGTCTCTCTTTCTCGTATAACCTGGTAGATTTCTCTCCTTCACAGAATACTCCACAAGAGGATTTCATATCCAAAAACATCAAGTTGTATTCAGTATCACCAAACATTTCAAAATTAATTTCCATTGGTTACTTCAAATGAAGAAAAATTAGAAATGAAATCCTCTCTCTTCATGTTACCATTAGAACATGCATAAATGGTGATCACACTGTAACTTAATTGTTAATGAGCAACTCTGTAGAGTTCTCAGAAACTAACTTACTGAATGCTGATCTGCAGTCATGGGGCTCAAGACAGTGACTAGGATGTGGGTTTTCCTCTTGCTTTATTGAATAGCATTTGAATGTAGAGAAAAATGAAGAGTTATATAGATTATAATAAATTCCAAATCACCTTCAACATGATGTTTTAGAAGACTCAGTACTAGCACAATCTCTTTCCCCCTGCTTTCTCTGTTGGCTGGTTAGCTTTTATGTTGAATATCCATTTTTCTTGATTTTTGATCTATTAATTTCTTATGACAACCACTGAGCAGCTCTTTGCACAAATTTGCAACTATGTTGTTGTCAGACGTCCCAAGGATTTCCAAATCAAGAAGTAATGAAAAATTTCCCTAAATATTGCATCAGATTCATCTGCTTCTCCCTTGACATCAGTGCTGGTCCTGTGTCTCCTCTCTGGACCACTTCCCTGTAGAGTCCCCCAACTTGAGGCACTGACATTAGGAACCTGCAAGCAGGTTCTCTGATCAAGCCAACAGGAGGTTATAGATATTTCCACCAAGAGTGACACAGTCCCTGGCTGAATTAATCTCTCAGAAAATGGTAAATGACCTTTCTGAGTTGGTACAAACATCCCCACTGTGAGCCATAGCAATGCAGCAAACCCCATACACAATCAATGCATAGGCAATCATGTGCAATTGCACATAGGCAATCAAACTCTATAACAAATAATTATAGATTTGCATTCAAGTGTGGGCATTTCATTATGTGTTAGGTTCATTAAGTCAAGAGGCAATGTCCCTGTGTTAACAATCTTCTTCACTGCACAGTGAGCTGTGGAGAAATCCATCTGAAGGCTTTTTTAAATGGAGCAAACATAAAGAGGTGGGTTAAATACATACAATCAAACCAACAAGAACATATGCTAAGGTCTGCAACACAGATGTATAAGCTCATTTCAGTGGACTGGAAATCAGTGCACAAACCCTTTCACTCTCATCCTGTTCCTGTTCTAGAGGCTGCTACATGCTGGCTGTGTAACTCACTATCTGTAAAAAGTGGATTGGCACTATCAGCTTGTCTGAAATGTCTTCACCTCAGGATGGTATGATCAGAGGCTGCCCTTGCTCAAGCCCTGTGTGCTGGGCTGGATTTTACCTTTCCATGACAGTAGGTGGTGGGTTAGGATCTCCCTTTGGAAGAAACACATATTTTTCACAGAGGACCAGAACTGATTTTCAGATTCAGGAAAACTGAAGACATTGATATATGGATACAGGCAGTGTATGGATATACGTGCACAGGGTATAGATACAGGCATATCCTAATGCCTCTGAACAGGCTGCCACAGAGGTGTAGCAAAAACTTCTTAAAATACTGGAGATGTGGTAGCTTACTTCATTCAATCAGGTCTTTTTCTTGCCAATGAATCCTGAGGGTCAAGTCTCACAGCAGCACCCAAAATATCCTTTCAGAGAAGAGATCCCGTTAGCTCTGGCTGGTACAAAAGATGCAGCATTAAAAAACTGGCGCCTCATCACTCCAGAGTGCCTAAGCAGCTTCAGCAGGAGAATGGACTTAGCTCCACCTGATGGACAGAGAGCACAGGTAGAGCACTCATTCTTCTTTGTAAAGAAACATTGTGTTCTGGCTTAAGTAGTTTCATTTATCCCATGACTTGCTTAATCATTTGGGAATTGTGAGATCGCATAAAGAGATGCCATTTGGAATATAAACAATCGAGGCACTTTGATTTGTTTCCTCTTGGCAGAGTACATCTGAAAGAATGATAAGCAAAAATAACATCTCTTGAAATTCCCTCCGAACAAACAATAAATTACAGTGCTGATAGCAGGGTTTCAAAGTACAATTCACAGTTTCTCAGCCCAGCACAGAGCCAGATGTCATGAGGCCAAGTAAGCCTCTTTAGAAGTAACAGTGGATGGCAGGTCATGTAAAGGGCCAATAATAAAGAGTATCACACAAATTTATAAAAAAATAGCAGCAAAGGAATTTTGTTACCGGTTCATATTCAGAGTTTCAGAAGAGCAGGAGTTCTGAAGCTGAAGTGCAGTTTTAGTAATCTTCTGTTTACTATCCATGAGAGGACTCTAGAAGAATTTGCTACATAATCAAAGCCTCTCAGTGGGATGAAAGCTCAACAGGAAAAATCATAAGCTCAGAAATAAAAAGGAGGCTTCTCAATATAAAATCATGTAACTTATTGCAGCTTTCATAATTAGCTTCTTTTTTTTTTGTTATCTTAACTCATTTCGTACTGGGATATATTGAGAAAGCTTAAGGCTTCCATTATTTCCATGTCTAGTAGGAAATAAATATAAAAATTAGGTAGATAAAATTGACACAAAGGATTTGATTTAGACTGCGTACATAAGAAGAGCACAGCTGCATTTCCTTAGGTAATTCTGGTAGAAATAGCTGAGAGCAATGCTCACAAATAAAAAAAGATGATTTAGTGTTTTAAAAAAATTATCTTTCTTCCACTGAAAGTTGCTGGTTCCCAGCTAGGAAGCAGTAAGTAGCTGTTCTTCTCTTCTTAAGATTTGCACAGTGAGAAATAAACAAGATTCACTTAAACCACCTTCAGGGTAAATGCTAACATAAAAGCCAAACAGACCTGACAGTTTTCTTGGTAGGTAGACCAGCCAGCCCATGGAGGAGTGAAGTTACCATGCTTATGGAACAAGAGAAGTCTATTTTGGTTTATCTCAGAGCATTTTCTTATAGTTTACCCCTATAGATAAGACAAAAAAACCCTCCAAAACAAACAAACAAAAAACTGAAAGAAACAAAACTAAACAGAAACAAAAAACACCCACATGCTTTTTTTTTAAGTCCAGGATGAAGCAATCTCATTCTTGAAGGTAATTAATCTTATTTATTTCCTGTTATTTTGAAATTATAAAAAAACCCTGTTCATTTAAAACATGTCAAAGTGTCATGAACTATTCCAGATTTTTTAAAGTTGTTACAGTACTCAGACATAGGCTCAGATTAATGAACAGATTTAGCTAACTGACATGTACTGATCTCAAAAATATTTGAGTGAAAGATCATCCATGTGCAATATCTCCTTGACTGTCCAAAGGGCACAAAAGACCATCAGAAAAGAGTACGCATAACAGTGATTCATGCTACAGCAAGAAGTTCAAAATGAAAGAATGGATTAAACTTGATAAACAGGCAGTGCATGGAGCCATTCAGGGGTGTCATAAATGATTGGAAAACCCTGTTCTTACTGTTCAATACAAAAGTCTATGACTTGGAAAGGAATCTGGTTCCTGTCTCCTTCATGGAGGGCAAATTATTCTGAGAAAGAGGTGGGGGACTAAAGACACATTCACAAGTAAGGAGCACAGTCTCCTAGGCTTTAAAGAGGAATGTGAGCTTTTGTACCCTGAGAAAAGAGAGACCAGGACAATGCTGGCAGGAAAGGCCAAAGAGAACAGCAGTAGGATTGTGATCAGGGGCTGTCATGGAAGCACTGTGATTCCTGAGCTTAGACAGACTGCAATAGGTGAAGTTTCATCCTGTTGATTCCCAATATCTGGACTTATGCTTTACAACCTTTTAATGAGTATCTTCTATTTACTAAGCATATAAACATCCTTCTTCATTGATCTATGCGTTATAAATCTTTACCTTGGTGATCAGATCTTGTAGTTTGAACTTCTTCCATTCTGTTTCTGGCTATATGATGTATTAGTATTTTCTTTGGGCAGTGTGAAGATTTCTTTCTGCTTGTCATGAAATTTACTTATCAATTAACTGTGTTGTGATAGAAAATCATATTCTAAAAATAATCAGATTACGACTGCCTTTTCCCCAAAAAAGGAGCGGTGCCTTATATTAGTAACTGTATATGGGCATTTACAAAAAATAATTTATAATTCCTAAGAAAGCAGGTATAAAATGGTTCTGTTAGCCCAAACTAGGCCAAACCTTCTGTTTGGGTCCCAATAGATTTTGAATTGATTAAACTTTTGGCAGTGAAGCATTGAGTAAGACTCGGTGCCATATATGCAACCCCTATGTCTGTTTTTATGGGAGTGAAATCACATTCCAACAACAACAGACTGTGACCAATTAGCAACAGCTAATCATAGAATGACTTAGGTTGGAAAAGACCTTTAAGATCATAAAATCCACCAATAAGGCTAACACTGCCAAGTCTACCATCAAACCTAAGCACCACATCTCCATGTCTTTTAAATATCTTCAGGGATGGTGACTCAGCCACTCAAGCCACATGTACAGTTTCTCCGGGATAAGGAAAGGGTGGAAAGGGTGTCAAAGACTTCACTAAAGTCCCAGTAAACAACATCCACAGCCTTTCCCTCACCCACTAAGTGCATCACCTTGTCATAGAAGGCCATTAGGTGTGTCAAGCAGGACCTGCCTTTACTAAACCCATGCTGATTGGGCCGGTTGTCCTGTATGTACCACAGAATAGCACTCAAGATGAGCTGCTCCATACCCTTCCCTGGTACCCAGGCCTGGTAGGCCTGTAATTCCCTGGATCCTCCTTCCAGACTTTCTTGTAGATGTACTGAACTCTACTGATCCATGGGGCTATTTCAAACCAAGTGTAAAACTTAGCACTTCTCTTTGTTAAACCTCCCAGGATTTCTGCCGGTCCAATTCTCAATCTTTTCCCAAAATCTCTTGAGACTGAAAGTTAAGCATCTGAGAATTTGCTTTCTCATATTCAAGACATTCATGAAAAAAATTCACAGTATGGTCCTTGGCCTGGGTAATTTTGTGCATTACCAAACACTATCTGGGGACAAAATCTTTGATTACTACTTCTTGAATGCCCCTCTTTGATTTTTAGTTAATTAAGAATGTACTTTTAAAGCAAGAAGACCTTCTGCTGAATTTTACAGCCTTCCTGCACAACAGGATTGTTCATTTCTGAGTGTTCAGTTTGTTTTCCTTAAAATTTAGCCTGTCATAGTGAGGTCCCTGCCCACATCATGGCAGCTTCCCAGGTAATTCTCTTTATATCCTACACAAAGAGAAGCCTCCTCTCCTGAAGACCAGAGTCTGAACTCCACTACACATCCTTATAGCCTTCCTACAGCTTTTAAACAATTAAATGCTCTAAATAATTTTTTAAGTAATTTTTAAAAACAACTTGATCTTAAGAATAGGCTAAACTCTTCAGTATTGAAGTCACCAGACAAATTACTTAAAATCCAGAAACTTTGACCAAGTTCCAGGGCAGATATAGAAGCAATTTCACAAATTTATCTGTTTCATGAAATATTTCTCCACTTGTAGCTAGCTGACATTTCCTAACCTACACTGAATGAAGCCTACTGCATATCCATGATACCCAGCCCAAAAGCCTTTGATACAGAACTAATTTCTACAGACACCTGCACTGTCTCCAGGTAAGTTTCCAGATTCAGGCACTGAATAAAATGCAGCTCATCTGAATTCTTCAGCCAAGTCACAAACTGATATTCTTGCCAAGTGCTCCATGTTCCTTCTTGCATCACCTGTGTAACCACCATGGAAATGAGACCCCTATGTGACTGTCTCAGGAAACACTCTGATCAGGTGCCAAGAAGCACAACTGCTCGTGTGCCAGGAGGAACCACAAACCACAGCTTGAAAATGCCTCTGCAAGGGATTTTATTGCTTGCCCTCTAGAAATTGATTTTTAAAGAAATTGTGGTTTCAAGTGAGTTTTAAATGGCACTGCAGACACCTCAGTTAACGCTCTAGATTTTAAATGATCTTCCCTTCCCAAGTTAAGTCATGTGATACAGAAACTTAGTGACTCACACCACAGTGTGATATGAATTATAGTTTTATTCTAAAATATGGCCAAAATGCCTCCTACTATAAAACTTTCTACAGTTCTTCCTTTAAGAATACATTATTTCTCTTGGATGTGATATACAAATAGGTATTTTCATCCTGCTCAAGTCTAGAATGGGGAGAAGGACAAAGTATAATCCCTTCTATCCACAAAGCAATTTTTATAGTATCTAGGAGATACAAGTATCTTGTTTGCACAGAGGTCTAAGACATCAGTGATGCTCTTGATCTCTCCTCCTTTCTTGTGACATGTCACTTGGTATTCCACAACATATCAAAACTTTGTTATCTAGTACTAGGGAGTGGTACTTGCTAAGTCTTTGCAGGCCCCCATAGAAAACTGGGTATGAAGTAAAGATATTTCCTGACTTTGGTACCTGCTGCATGGTTTCCCATGATTTCAGGCAACTCCATGGTTAAGGTGGTTCCTTCCAGTTTTATGTTCTTATGAGTTTTACATCCACAGTACCTAAACAAAGCTACAAATCTGTGATCCTAATTCATGTAGCCATTCTGTTAAGTTTATCCCCTTACCGCCTGCTTAGTACATCTTTAACTTTAAATATATTCTTGCTGAAGTTGACTTTATAATCTTTTTATTATTATTATTACGTTATGTATAGTTCTTCCATCCTGTTCAGCCCATGAAATGAGCTAATAAAACATGAAAACATGCAATGAATTAAAATGGGAGACAAATGTAAGATTAAGATGTTATGTTCAGGAAGTATATGCTTTTCCTTCTCACAGATGTTTTCACTTTTACATTTAAATTTATTTCCAAGTGATCAGATTGCCATCTACTACAGTTGTTCTAAGACTTTGATTGATATTTCCAGTTTACCTTGCTTCAGTTCATATGCCTTTCTCCTCTGCTATTGCAAGAGACCTGCTGAGCAATGAACACAGTTACAAATCACATTCACTTTCTGCATTATTTATTGAAATGCACACATTCAAATGCAGACTTTCAAGACACTCCATTTATGAAATGGTCTATAATCCAAACTCTTCTTTGATTACTCCTTCTTGACTTAATTTTCAAGCCTCTTTTGTCATTTTTATAAGACATTAACTGCATCTGTGTGCAGAGAACTTCCTACTCAGCATTCAAAGCAGTGCAATAGGAAACCTGTGTTCCTAAGTGATTTATCATTTTACTTCCTTCTTGTCCCTTCTTAATTCGTTTCTACTGTCCCCTACTTTCCTTCTGGTTCTTCATTTATCATACTTCCACTACCATATTATGCTTTAAATTAAATAGTAAAGCCTTTGTATGAAGGTTTTCTACGAATTTTTGGAACTCAGCACAGGTATCCAGTTCCTGACACAATCTAGAAAACAGACTGCAATTAAAGCTGAAAATAGGTTACTTTAGTATCAACCACTATAGACATCACCTCTCCAATCTTCCCAGTTTGTGACGGGGCCACTTCACTGCACACTAAGCTAGAAAAGCAAGAGAGAAGCTCAGTCTTAATTTTGAAAGCATTTAAACAGTGCTCTTTTTTCCACAAAATTATAAATCACTGTAACAAAAGCTAAGTGGCCATGATGCCCAACAGGAATACATATATTTCTCTGCAATTCTGCAACAGATTATCACTAGTACTGGCAAGAGCCACCTGTATTATATGCAGGTTTTAAATGGGTAGGATTTCAACATATAAAGGAGACTTAAAAGAAGGACACAGAGAAACTTTTTACCAAAGACTGCAGTGGCAGAACAAGTGCCAACAGTTTTAAACTGAGATTGGACATAATGGGGAATTTTTTACAAGAAGGGCAGTGAGACACTGGAACAGGTTGCCTAGAGAAGTTGTGGATGTCCAGTCATTGGAAGTGCTCAAGGTCAGGCTGGATGGGTCTTTGAGCACCCTGGTCTAGTGGGTGGTGTCCCATCCCATGCCAGAGGGGCTGGAACTAGGTGATCTTTAAAGGTCCCACTACCTCTTCCAATCTAAACCATTCTGTCATTCTATGGTACATCAAATAAGCTTCAGGTCAGGGTTAGAGAAAAGTTTAGTGTTCATTAAGGGCAAAAAAACAAACATGAAAAAATTGCTGAGATCCAGAGGAAGCCACAGGGTTGTGCATTATTATAATTTATACTGTAGTAAGCTCTGTTTGGGGTAGGTGAAGGTCACCGAGATTTCGGCTTCCATTGGGATCCTCGTGTTTGAAAACAGGCTGGCTGGGGCTTTACAGAACATCCAGACTTATAAAGGACTCATGGACAAACTTAAAATGCTCCCTGCCTTTTTCTTACTATATATATCTATAAGATTACTGGCCAGTCCACAGCTTTACCCGTATAGACAATTCCCATAAGCTGTTGAGCAGCCCATTCACAACCCGGCTACACCGCAGGTGGCTGCTGGTGAGGACCACCCTTCCTCCTGTGTCCTCCGAGGCACCAAACAGCAGGACAGGGAGGATGAGCAGCTCTGCTCCACGCCGGGACTGCAAATATCTGAAGTGTATTTATCTGAAGCGAATTATCTGAAGTGTACACTCAGCAGCTCTGGGCTCCAGGGACTGAGCCGCCGCAGGACAATCACGCACCCACCTGCGGCTGTGAGGGGATGCTCGGGGGGGCTGTTGGGGCAGAGTCACACCCACAGTACCGCGGGCTCTGAGCCTTTTCACCGGAGGACGAGGCCCCGGGGCCGCGGGCGGAGGCTCCTCCCGTCCCAGCGGGCGCGGCTCCCGCCGCTGCCTCACGGCGCCCCCCGCCGGGGCCTCGTCCGGGGATGCGGCCCGCTCGGAAGCGGCTGTGCTCCGCCTTGATCATCGCTTACGGCCTCTTCTCCCTCTACGCGGCCTACGCCGTCTTCTTCCGTCCCCGCCGCACGGCCGCCCCCCGCCCGCCGAACCGCGACCGGCGCGGCCCGCGAGGTGAGAGGGGCGGCGGGGCCGTTCTGCACCGCCCTGCGGCGGGCGGGCTGGGCTCGGGGCTCGGGCGGGGGAGCGGGTTTGATGCGGGGCCGGCGCGGTTCGCAGTCTCCTGCCTGCGCCTGAGAGGTCCCCGCGGCTCCCGGAAAACCTCGGCCAGGCCGGCGGCAGCCTCAGAGCCTCTGCTCGGGAGCGCCACGGCCGGGCGGGATCCCGGGGCCGCGGTCCCTGAGGGAGAGCGGGGCCCAGGCCGCTCCGCCGCCGGCAGCCGCCATTTCCCGGGTGCCTTGTGAGGCACCGAGCCACGGGTCCGGCGGCGGGGAGGGTTGTCCTGGAATGCTGAGTTCAAGAAAATTCGTCAGCGTTCTAAACTCTTGGATCGGTTCTTTCTGTGTAAAGCACGCCTTGGGGTTTTTTTAGATCATGTTGCCGAGGGAAATGAGGAGTGGAACCCGTGGGAACTGGACGAGAAAAATGAACAGGCTGCTTCTCAGCAGAGATACGAAGCGTATCTTAAGATGATAAAAAACGCAAGATCTCGCCTAGAACAAACTAGCCTTAGAGTACAGATTTGGGGCAAAGCTGCAGTTGGTAAGCAGATCTAATCAATATCTGTTAAGCACTAAACCTTTCTAACGTAAGCAGCTTTCTCTGACATTTTTAAAATGAATGAAATTTTTATATATCATTAAAAAAAATGGACATCTGTACATGAACATTATTAAGGAATCGGGAGCTCTTACTCAGAGTTTTCTTTGTATCAGTTCTTTTCACAGGTGTTTTCACACCTGTCAAAGAACATGGTTCAAATGGCACAGAAGGACAGCTACTTTTTAATCCAGTCTAGTAAACGACAGACCTTTTATATGGTTATAATGATATTTATTTTTGTCACATTTACTCTTTGTGAAATAAAGCATCGCACAGTGAAAAACAGGCATCTTCTGTACTGCAGTACTACTTCCAATGAACTTGGAAATGCTGATGTAGAAGGTACTACATTTCTACATAAATTTGTGACCAGGGTCCTCTCAAGCTTTTTAACTGTTCCTGAATACATAGCATTGTTCTCCTTTTAGCTTTTTTGAAAATATAAAAATCCGGTTTCAGTTGAGCTCTCATGTAGCACTGTAGAACCCATTGGTATATTACATGGTGATGCTTTCTGTCACAAAAAATCTCATATGTTTCACAAAAGTTTAAGAGAACTATGCCTGTCATTAAAATGCTGATTAATATTCACTCATTTTTAAGTGGTAGGTGTACCAGAAAGAGATGCTAATGTACATGGTAGTGTGGTATATTTTCATCTACTGATATTTTGACAGCCCAAAAAAATCTTTTTAAATTCCTTGTGTAAAGATTAATCTTCGCTAAATACAAGTCATACAGAATTTGGGAAGCAATACCATTTTGTATAGAAAGCTCTGATTTTTTTTTTTTTCCCAAGCTGTTCTGCTTTTTCATTTCCCAGAAATACTTCTTTATTTGCCAGGAGAGTAGAGTAGGCAAGATTTGTGCATTCATATTCTCTGTTTTATCTTCATTTATGTAGGTCTTTACCTTTGGCAGCATATTTTTGGAGGGAACCTTGAGCCAGGTGATGTGACTGCTCAGTGGAGAGAAGGAAGCCAAAAAGCAGGAAACACGTATTTCAGGTACTAGCTGCATGGTGTTGACCTCAGTTGGGTTAACTTTAACAAATGATGCACTGGATAGTTAAATAACATGGTCAGGTGCACAGGTGCATTGTTTTGTCTGTGGCAGAGCTTCAGTTACTTTAGTAGTAGTTGCAAATACTTCACATTTTTGTTATGTTTTGATAACTGAGTGTGTACACAACTTCTCATTCTAAATTATCACAAGTAATGGTTGCCTTTATTCATGGAAACACATTCTTGATAAAACAAACATATTCTAGCCCAATCTTGTTGCTACTTAAGAAAAAAAATTGGGGAGCAATTTCTGTTTTGTGAAGATTTTTGTGTTTGAAAGAAATATGAGAAGACTTACAGATGCTGGATATAAGATTTCTAGAATTTCTCTTTATTTCCTGGCTGAGGTAAATTATCTCCTTTTGTTTACTAGATGAGGCTAGAGGGAACTAGCTGAGGTGACATATTTGGGGAATATGTGCTGCTGTTCAGCTTTTTGTGGTAAGTCTAATGATTGTTAGGACATAGAGCTCATGAATTTTTTTAAGAATATAAAATCTAAAGACACAGAAATGCCAATATCACTTGAACAGAGTTGCGTGAGTAAGCCCATGTTGTATATTTATGATGGAAGATGCACATATTAAATAAGATTTTGATGCTTCAGGTTTCTACCATATAAGTTGCCATAACAAAACCAAAAGTATCAACTTCTACATTAAATGCCAGGACATCTGTCTGAAAACACGGGTGGAGAAGGAACTGCATAGCTGTGGATTTTGGTGACACGTTGGCACGTTCATACAAGAACTAGGAGAGCAGGGTTAAGCACTTTCCTTGGCCTGAGCAAGTCTCATCTTTCTCTTCTGTCATCTAGGAGGATGATACTGAGCAGGGAGTGACAAACTTCTCTTATGGCCAAGTAGGAGCATTCCTAATTTCTGTTCCATTCAGAGTCCCACCCACTGTGTTCAGTGGTGCCTTCAGTGCTGCCTTCTTCCAGTCCAGTAGCCCCCTGTTCAGCAGTCCTTCAGTCCAGTTCTCCTGTCCTCCTTATGCAGATGACAACCATCTTGATTCATGCCAGAATGAAAGCATCTTGGTTGACAAAGTTATCCAGAAAAGATTTCTTTAGGTGCCAAAGAATTCCAGCAAGGCTAGATTGTGGCAGTTTAGTTTCCTTAATAGCCTTTGGTGATGCTTTTTGAAAATCCAAATGCACTGTATCTCCTGGATCCCTGTTAGCTGTATTTTTATTGACATATTCATGGATCTCTATCAGATCTGTGAAACAAGATTGCCCATTTCCAGCAGTTGATCCACATACATGGTAGGTGGTTCTACCTTTCAATAAGCTCCAGTGATCTTAATGTTTATCATAGACTTTTGTTCCAGAGAGGGAAGTCATACTTTTCTGCTCCAGAGCCCTCTCAAGTTGTTTTTGTAGATGTGAGTGACACTGACAGCCTCCTCCTCTTCAGACACAGCATCACCTCATAAGGGCAGCTGCTTACCTCTGCCAGCAGTTCTGCAACAAATTTGGGTTCCTTGAGAGCTCTCAAGTGAATGCCACCCCAGTGCAAAGACTCCCATTTCATTGAATACTTGGGGTGGTTTACCTTGCGTTTTGAAGTACATGAGTTAGGTGTAGGAATCTTTTCCAGTATGGCTTTGTTACTGGTTTAAAAATAATTTTTAAAGTGTTGTCATCAACTAGACTGTCCCATTTTGTAACTGTCTTTTTGGTATATTTTTAATTGACTTTGGTTTTCATATGTTTAAATAACTTTTACCTGACAGCTAAAACATCCTTTTACAAGCTGCTTTTCAAAGTACTTTTTAGCCTTAATTTTCTGTTCCCATTTTCACAGAATCACAAATGTTAGGTTGGAAGGGACCTTGAGGATCTTCTGGTCCAACCTTTCTGATATTATTGTTCATGGGATATGTCTCTGCACACTGTCAGCAGTGTTTTGTTAGCTTTGCTGTCCTCATTTGGGCAACTTTTCATTGTTTTCAGTGCTGGCCTTCGTTCTTTAAAAGCCTCCCTAATTTTCTGTCAAGTCATGTTTTGGGGGGGATTGTGTTGTTTCGTTTTTTAATTGGGGCACACGGTGCACCAGGGCTTATACAATGTTTTTAAACAGCCTACTAGTTGCTTGCAAGTTTCTTTTTATTTGGGCTGCTCCTTCAAACTTCTTCTCTTTACTGTCTCTTTTTAAGTAATTCTTTGATTGCATATCAAGTATCCATAGGCTGGATGTATTTGGTATGTTCTCTTCTGCAGCTTACTTAATCATATCACTGTTACAGAGTAGCTGTCTTACTAATTGGAATTAGGTCTGGAAGACCTACTCTGGAACAGCATCTTTTTTGTATGGGTTCTGAAAGTAGTATGGGAAAACAACTACTTTATAGGAAGCAAGTGATTTATTGAGTCCAAAAATGTAATCACCACACACCATCCTGATGAGATCCTGGTATTCCTGTAAAGTTGATTCATAGCCTCACAGTACTGTGGCCTTAGAGAAAACCCTTTTTTCCCCAGGTCTCTTTTTATACGGTGATCATTGGATCACCTACATATCCTGTTTACTGTTTTAGGCATTCTGATGCTCAAGGTGCTCTCTCTTGTGAATCTCAGCCATCTTTTCTCTTTTTTTCTTAAACTTTGGGTTAAAATCTTGACCTGACTTACAATCACAATCTATTGGAAGTCTTCATTCCAAATCACGAGTCTCATGAATCTTGGCTTCTAAATATGCCTCTTCAACTGAGCCAGCAGCATGTTCATTTTACTCGGGTTCAGAATATGCTTTCCTAAGGTCATTCTGCTTTAGATATCCTCACTGGAGTAGTTTTTACGACTTTTGAACTGATTTTTTCCTCATGGGGCACACTTGAACTGAAAGTAGCAGTCAGTCTCAGTGTGCTGGCCCAGTTAGTTGCTGGTTTAGTTGCTGGTCCTATTAAATGACAACCAAGTTCATGGGTTCAAACTTATACTTATTCTAAATTAAGTTTGGCTGGTAGGTGAAAAACTGCAGTAATGCAGAAGATCTAAAATCCTAAAAGTCTGCAGAGTCCTGCAAAAAAATTTTGCTTTTTTTTTTTTTTCCCCTCTCCACTCTTTTCCAAGATGTCTATCACTAATGCTTTGAGTTCAGTCAGTAGGCTGTCAACACAGCAGGTAACTGGGGAGCAGGAGCTGGCACTTCATTAAGGGCTGCTGTCAGATAATTGAAAATGCTCAGCAATGTAATGATTTTGCTACGTGATTGAAATTCCTCTGTCAAATAGGTACATTGTACGACATCTGGAAGTTTGATTTTCTACCTAAAATGTTTCTGCTGACTAGCTTGCATCAGGCTCAAGTTTGACCTAGGTTACATGAGCAACTTGAATTTACATTTTAGTAATCTAATGTATCTCTCCTGTTACAGATTCTGTTCTGTATCAGATGATTTTTTGTGGTTTAACCTTAACTGAAACGACAGAAAAAAGTAGTATGCCAGACCAGCCTATTTTCCCTTATAATGATATCTGGTTTAATATAGTAATACAGATTTTTGGGAGAGACTTTCTTGATACAATACTGTATTCATTGGTTATTACTGGAATTAATAAAAAGTCTGAATTTTAGTGACTATCAAAGCATATCCTTCTTTTAAAGTTGATCAATTTACCTACATTTTGATGTTTGAGTATGATGTCTTGACAAAATACTGTAATTTCATCTAAGTTTAAATGTCCTTTTTCCTGAATAAAGATGAAGGCAGCTTTATTCCCATGTTACAGCTGTAGATCATAACAACAGAAATAATTACAGTTGCATAGTTATTTCGCAGTATATTACATTTATTTTACTGAAAAAATATCTGGAGTACAGACTGCATTGCAAGGATGTTCAGAGGATTAAGGTCAATAATTTGTCTTAAGGGTACTTACTGTTTGTATTTTGGTTTTCACAGCTTCATCACCGGTCCCTCTGTGGTTCCTGGCTACTTCTCAGTTGAAGCTGAAAGTGTTGTGCTGGTTCTGAACGGGAGAGAAAAAGCTAAGATCACTTACGCCACTCAGTGGTTGCATTATGCACAAACCTTAATTCAGACTCACAAAATACAGCGTGTAGCAGTTGTGCTGCTTGGAAATGAGCAGTGCAACAATGAATGGATTCAGCCATACCTGAAAAGACACGGAGGATTTGTGAATCTACTCTTTGTTACATATGACTATGCCTTGGTAAATGAAGAAGATATTTTCCAGTGGCCTTTAGGAGTAGCTACGTAAGTGCTGCAGACACAAATTACAATCAAAATTTAATTGTAAAAGCATGAGGTATGGAAAATATGCCTGAATGTTACTGAACAATAACAGAATTTTAGAACATGGTGCTGTTAATGATTTTCTAAATTGAGCATTAGAATCTTTGGAAATTGTATTGAGCAATAAAGATTGTAATGGAGGAAAAGAATGCTAGGATTTAGAACTTTTAAGACATGAATCTGTGTCTGGTGGGGTTATGTTAATTTAGTAGATTTGCTTTTGAGATCTCTGATAGCTGCTGATGTAATATGTACCAATGACATAGAAATTTAAAAGATAATTTATATAACCAGCTTCCAACTACCATTGTGGCTTTCAAAAGGAAATTCTATGCTTCAAATTTGGAATTAGTATACTTCAATATCACAGTAATGTAGTCTGGCTTAACTGTTTACTCACAAAAACCATTTTTCTTGTACTTGCTGCTGAAACTACTTATGTGGAGTAGATAAAGATATAATTCAGATAGATGTATATTTTTTATATCTGCTTATTCCTTACTAACACTTACCACAATTGGTGGTATTTTAGCTTCTTACCATGTAACATAAGGTGAAAAGAATATGGAGTTATTGTTGGTAGCCTGTGTTGAATTTGAATTCAGTATCTTGTATTACACCTGTTGGCAAATTGTGGAGTTTTTCTTGTAGCTTGAGCTTGCTCACAGTGTTGTTGAAACACAGTTAATTTGAATTCTTGACAGTATAAGAGTGTGGATGGCATTAGAAGCTCCTAAGCAAAAAGAGTTTGAATTTTGACGTTTAAGCAGCTGACAGAAAGCAGCAACAACAGTTACAGCAGTAAACAGGGGTGCAAAGTTGGGTGGAGAAAGATGTCAGGTATCAGGATGGTATTTTATAGCCCTTGCAACCAGCAGTTGTAAAAATTGACATTAAAGGTATGCAAATGTGCCAAATTTTCTCAATGAAGAGGGAAAGTAAAGTTGTAGAATCCTACAAAAATCTTTGGAATGAAGAACAAAAGGTTTTCTGAAAGTAAATATTAATCACAGAGAAGACCTAGCAAAGGACTGTTGCATCAGAATTTGGGAAGATGAAGTTATGTCTTTGGAGAACCATTAATAGCAATGAAGAAGTAATTGTGAAATACAGACTGCCTTTGAAACCAGTAAAAAATTGGCATCATTATGTATGTTTTTTCTTACAAAAGAAGAACCAACAGGGAAGCAGACCAGTGATGTATCAAAAATAATAAGATTGGAAGAAATAACTTTCATAATTTGAGAATGCAAAGGAGCAGAAACTTTTTAAACATTCATCTGTTCTGGAAAAAAAGGATTAACTTTGTGTAATGAAAATAGTTAGAGCCTGCACTTCAGCTGAAGCAGTGTTTCAGTAGCTGTCATGCTGACCAAAAAAAGTGATGTCAAACAATGAGGAATCGGTCAGAAAAATGCCTGTTGTGGTGGAAACATGTCTAAAAGGATGCTATACAGTTTACATTGGATCCCACGATATGGACTGGTTTTGTTCCAAAAAGACAAGTTAAATAGCTTGGACAACAAGCTATTTAGTAGCCAAAAGATTAGCTTAATAAAGCCTACCAATGAGTTTTTAATTTGAGAGGTTACCTATATTATTTTCTGGTGATAAGCATGCCCAGAGATTAAGGTAGCTGAGACCTAAACTCCATTGTTACTTAGCCATTTCAGTCAAAACTAGTGTTTGTCTCCAGGACAGCTGCTTTTGAAAAGCCATGTTTCTCAGGGACATTTTGGAGCATGCACACATAATATCTCTGATGTCAGTGGAAGATTGAAGTGTTCTGGAATGTCTCTGAAGAGAGTGGTGGGAACGAAGGAAATTAAGACCAGCTTTTAGGACAGGTCTTGCACTGGTTTGCTTGTGGGTGTGTCTGTGCTCATGGATGTGGACTGGCAGCAAGATAGGTGGTTTTAGTCTTAGAATCTGCTACAGTAAAGATGAAATGGTGCAAAAAGGTTTTTTTCTCTCTGACATAAAACATATTCTTATCTAATGTATACTTTTTTTTACAGCTACAGAAATTTTCCAGTTGTAGAACCCACCTGGTCTATGGTACATGATCCAAGATCATATCTATGTAATTTCTTAGGAACAGTTTATAAGAACTCTTCTAGGGAAACGCTAATGGAAGTTTTGGAGCAGGACGGGCTTGATAAACTTTGCTGGATTGCAGCCAGAGAACAGTAAGACTTTCATTTACTTGGTAAAAATACTCAAACTTTTTTTGGTTCATTATTACCAATCCTTAGTGTTAAAAACAGTGCACATAGAAGCATCCAGTCATCGTTAAGAGAGAGAACATTGCTAAGACTCTTTGTGTACATCTTCATAAAATCATGGCATATATTTTTAAATGCACAGAAAAATCTCTTATGTGTACTACATGTAAAGACCATAATTTTTTTTTCTTGTATGCATTTGATTATAGTGGGAGAAGAAATGTTTTTCTTGCACTTTGTGTGTATTAGTGTATTACTAGAAGATAACAGCAACTGTATCTTGTTGTGTTTTATATAGGAAAGTGTATTTAACCTCTACAACTCCCTATTTCAAGTACATAGAATGGATATTTTTACTTAAGAGGAATAGGCTTTTGATTTTGTTTCTTAATAAAAAAAACTTCGCAAAGCAGCACTTATAAAATGATAGCAAGCACAGCAGTGTTCAGGAAGACCTCAGCTACTCTAATGGGAAATCTTAGGAGATGCACTGTATCTGTGACATAAACTCTTACTTCACAAGTGTTCTGAGGCACTTCAGGCAGGTGGATTCAGGATAACAGGCTGTTGTACATCATAATTTTTGAAGAGCAAACCTCTACTGATTTAAGCTATTTGAGGCCAAAAAACTCAATCATTAATAAAGTCCATTAAGTGTCTCGTTGTATTTCTATTTATGAACTTGGCTGTGAAGTAAATTGACATAGGCATCATTCAAGTCATGCAAATTTTAAATGTTTTTTCAGTTTGCTTGTTTAAGGACTAACAATTTCCTGAAAGGACCATATCTAAAAAGTGTTACAATCTATTTTTAACAGTGACATTTTCAATACATTTTTGGAAGACTCTAAGAATTAAGACTAAAAGCTTATTGATTGTTTGAATAACACAAACTTTTTACATTTCCAGCTCTATAAATAATTTTGAGTTCTATAAATAATTGAAATAAAAGCATATTTCTGTTTTTTCATTGCACTGACTGTAGGAAAAATGTTAATTTTCAATCCCTTTACTTTCCTAGGTGGCAGCCTCAAGAAACAAATGAAAGTTTCAAAAACTACCAAGATGCCTTGCTGCAGAGTGATTTGACATTGTGCCCAGTGGGAATAAATACAGAATGCTATAGAATTTATGAAGCTTGTTCATACGGATCTGTGCCTGTTATAGAAGATGTAATGACACAGGGTGACTGCGGAAATTCATCAAAGTACCACAGTGCTCCATTACAATTATTAAAAACCATGGGGGCCCCATTTATCTTTATTAAAAACTGGAAAGAACTTCCTGCTGTTCTGGAGACAGAGAAAAAAATGAGCTTACAGGAAAAGATTCAAAGGAGAAAAAAGCTGATAGAATGGTATCGAAACTTCAAAGCATGGATGAGACAGAAATTCATTAATACTTTGGAAAATTCATTTTTATCCAGTGATAAAGGATAAATTGTCCCTTTTCAAAATCTAGAATAGATTGAAAGCTTAATTTTCGTTAACCTTCTGAGGAAACTTCTATACAAAGGAAATCTCATGGGGCAGATGCATTCCTTTTGAAGTCAACAGAATTACTCTACCTTGGCCAAGAGCAACGTTTGGCCCTCCACCTGTAACAAATTTCAGAGAGGTTGTTGACTTAGCAGGATGGTAGTCTGTAAGGATTAGAACTATTTTATTTATAATTTTTACAACTTACATGTTGGTGTGTGACCTGATTTTTTTTTTAGGAGAATCTTTTTCAGCATGTGAGCTTTTTAAAGTCTAACATGAGTACAACAGTCGTGTTTGAAGAAAAAAGAATGAAAGTTCTGTGATACAGAGTAATTCATTAGATAGCATAAAGAAGAAGAGTATTATTATAGCACAATTGCCAGTTTTAGCACAGTTGCACAGTCATTAAGACATATCCTGGTAAGTGCTTGTTTTAAAAAATATGAACCTGATTGGCATTTCATTTCCAAGAAAGTGGCCATAAAACTAATAAAACACTTCAATAAAAGTGTGTGTTTCAAGGTAAAAATGGAGAACTCCTTAAAACTATTCCATATAAAATGTTTCACCTGATTGCATATATTTATCTGATCTCTCAAAATTTGCTGAAACTTAGCAACTCCAAAAGATGGCAGAAGTGTAATATTGTGTGTGATAATACACGTACAACAGAGTTTCAAAGATGTGGTTTTTATATGCAGCAAAGGGGATCTGCTAGAACATCAGAAGTGAGTGTCTGGTGTTATCTTCAGTGTGTTTGGCTGAGTGGTGATCCTGCATGCACAACTGGCACACCAAAGGTGGTCTGTTCACCAGTTATCTGTCTTTAAATATCAGCATGCCTTGTTGGTTTGTTCCCATGCAGGAATTCAAATGCCAGCACAGAAATACTTACGTATGTAATATTACTATGTAGTTCTTGAATAAGTATCATACAAGAATGCTTTTGTGGGTTTTTTTCAGTGTTCTTGTATCCCTTCTGTGTAAGAAAAACAAAACAGGAAAACCCTACAAGCCCACAGAAAAACCCAAAACATAAACCCCCTGAAGTTTAGGTTGCTGACAGTGGATTGTAATCACAGTGGCTGCTTGGGATCTGGAATAAAGTATTTTTCAGAATGCTTGGATTTTTAGGAGCTTGTATTTTGTGTGCATAATAGATACTCTAAGAAGAGAAATACCTGGATCTGAATTGTACATCTAACATGGAACCCCTGTTACTGTCATACACCCATTTTCCCTGAAGCCTTGTGCTGTTGTAGTACAATGCAAACATACTCCCTTCAGCGGAGACTGGAAGTGCAGCTGTCACAGTTCAGCACTGAGTTGATGGTGGACCACATCAGACCAAATTTACAGTAAATTTCCAGCTGAGGATCCAAGGTAGCCATCTGCACTGTAGTACATAGCACTTTAAGGGTTAGAGGAGGCTTGAGTATCTGCAGTACTGTAGCAATACTGCTGTTATTTCCCTCTGGTAAAATCTCTCTACATAAGCTACTAGACTGCAGAGAAATGATCTAAAGGAGTGTTTTTCAGTCTGTAGTCAGCAGATCCTTTGGCATTCCTGCAGGATTTCAAAGAACTGCAAAAAACAGACAGAAGCCTTCACTAGTTAGCCTAGGTTCTTACAAAAAAAGTGGCAGCTTTTAAACCATTTTAATGGTATGCAAGCCAAAGTCTGAGAAACAGTTCAGTGTGTTACTTGGTCATCAGTAGAAACATCATCCCATTAGTCATGTGTTCATTTTTAAGTGAATGTGTAAGTTTATTTCCAAACTTGTGGCAGTTATATCTAAAGGGAGGCCAAGACATGCATCACAATTTTATTAAAATTCACATTGCAGCTACTTACCTGCTCTTGGAGTTCCAAGGGGAGCTAATTAGCATTGGACCTATATTTAACCAGTCCTTGACACTTTAGTCCTGCTTTAGTTCAACAGAAATTGTCACGAGATATTTTTTCTTGTGTTCTAGTTCCAGTGCTAGTGGAGCAAAGAACAAAACATCTTGAGGCCAAAGTAGGGCTCCTAATGCATTAGGCAGGTTAATTATTTCCTTACTCCACTATAAACTTGTGAGAGAGATTGTGGTTCTCCTGTTTTTACTTACTACTCTTTTCTCATTAGGGAAAGAATGTCAACTCCATGCCCTACTTGGATCCCAAGATAAGCAGGACAATGAGAGACTCCTTGGTAAAAAAAAAAAAAAAAAAAAAAACCAAAAAAACCAACCAAACAAACAAAACACAAAAAAACCACAAAAAACCCCACAACCTGGGGGAAGATGAGGGTGCAAGAAGTCAGAGACAAGGTCTCAGTAGTGGTAGAGGAAACTGGGTTACAAGAAAGGAAACAGTTAAGCCACTGGTGAAAAATTTTATCCTCTGCATTACACATCCAGGCAGGAGTAGATGGTATCTGCTGTCTGTGAGAAGATGAAGAGTCAGTTCACCTGTTTAACATGCTCTGTTCTTGCAGTTAGCTCTCTGGACTGGCACAGTGGGGTACAGAAACAAGGGCTTGAGGCCTCTTAAAACCATACATGCTCTCTCAGTCAGAGAGGGAATTCTGCACAGAACCAGGCCTGTCCTGAGTCAGGAATGCCAACTGAAACATCATATGTTACACAGATCACTAACTATGCAGTAATTTGTATCCTGCATACAAAATATATAACTACCAGTTTCATGATCAGAGGTATTTCCTGCCAATGAAGACTGCAAATTAAGCTGGACTGCCTTGCCATAAGAGGCAGCAGACCTAGATTCTCATAATTCAGTGTAACTGGCTCTCACATAATTCTGAAACTATTGAGAGTGGCTGTGAACACATCATGTAAACTTTTAGAGACTGGCTTCTAGGGAGCAATATGCTTCCAAAGAAACATAAGTAGTTGTTATAACTATTGGTAATCCTGTAGATAAGGAACTGGTTTGCAAAGGCTCTGGCTGATGATTTCTTACCATTCTTGAAGATTTAAATTGTGACAGTGTATGTCAATATTTTGGCTTTCTGGTATCTTTAGATACTTTATTTCAATGACTAAAACTTACACAGTGATAAAACTAAGAGTTGTAGAAGTCTCACAGTAATTACTGTGTGATTCAGGATCACTGTGTTCTGGAATTGCCAGTTTCTTGGCTTATTGCCCTCACCCGCACCAAAACACTTGCAAATCCGCAGAAATAAAATACTTCTACTTCTTGGCAAACCTTTCATGTTAGTCATAACCTGTAAGAGCTGGACAGACTCAGAAGCAGCTTCCATGCTGTAGAGTCCTAAAGTATTTCCAGGAATAATTCCTACTGGGATGAGAGAAATAAATGATGGCTGAACAGGATTGTGCTTATTTTGGCATGTTCATAAAGACTGCCTTTGGGGGAGACAAAAGTATTTCAAATGCAGTTCCAACCATGACCTAAGAAACTGTTGTTTCCAAGAAAGTGCTACCATAAGACGTGTTGGGACTGCTGTTTCCCAGTAGCTAAGAAGGAGTGTAATGTTTATGTAGTGCTGTGACTCCTACACAAAGGGTTTGATGCATGAGGGAAAAAAAAAAAAGAAAAAAAAATTACTGACCTGATGAAAATGTGCCTGAGTCCACAGAGATAAACTAGTTATGTAGTTTGTACAGTAAGCCTTTCTGAGATCATTCCAAAGTGATGCACTGAAACCCATGCTTGTGCAACAAAAGTGGCAGTGGCCCTAAACTCTTCTAATCCCAGCATTTTACACAGTAACCCAGAATAGCATGGATTTCTTACTAATCACCAAGTCTATAAATCATGACTGATAATCCTCTTGATTAAGAAACACTTTGCAAAAGGTCACATTACTGATTGATACTTAAACTCTTGGGATGGGTGAAATTTTGAGATTTCTTCAGTGTCTTCCTGAACAATAAAAACCAGTAAATGTGCATGTATTTTTGTCATGTCAATATAAATTCTTTTCACATCTTTACTGCTAATCTGAGCATGAGATGCTGCTTTGGGTGTTAAAATCTCTCCATGTGACTCTAGTTCTAAAGACTGCAAAGACTGTAAAGGCACTGGAGGTGAATTCTGAGGGGAAGGGAAGAAAATAAAAAGATTATTGCTTACATATATTTCTGATGTATTTGATTCAAGATTTTAAAGATGAGATCCATCTGAGAACTAGAACTACGTGGCAATAAAATGTGCTAAATGCTAATGCACAACATACTTTGGGATGTGAGGCACCCAGGTTCAAGCCTCTAGTCCAGCTTGAGCAGAGCAGGATCACTGCCACTGCCCAGCTGCCATTTCAGGAACACCACAAGGAAGGTCTGTGCTCAGTCTCTTTGCTTCTATATTGGACTATGGGAGGAGAAAAAAAGTTTCCTGTTGTCACAGCAGAATCCTGGGAGTAATAAAACAAAACTTGAAACTTTTGTGAACTTGAAACTTGAAACAGTCCTATGCTATAGGAGACAGAGTAGATGGTCTTTGAAAAACTTGAAAGACAAAGCAATAATCTCTGGCAGGGTTTAGCACACAGATTCACTTCTGTTTTCTTGTACTAATCATGCTTTCTGTTGAATGGCATTTCATTAAAATTATGCAGCGCTGGAAGGAGTTGAGCTATTTGAACCATGCAATAGTGGAAAGGAGCAGCAAGGTTTGAACTTTGCTTGATGTTAAGGAGTTTTACAGAAGTGTTACTCCAAGACTCATTTGAAGATGTCCCATATTCAGGACCAGATTGTATTGCTATTTAATGATTTGTTCATCAAAATGTGTGAAACCATGCCTACTTTAGGAAGTGTGCTTTCTCACTGAAATTTAGACTTAAAATTTAGTCACGAAATTTAGATTTTAGGCTTGAGCAAATTTAGTAACTGTTCTAAACTTCAAGCTAAAACACATAGTAGATTTTGATCACTTTGTTTGCTAGTAACATAAATTCAGCAAGTGCTACTTCAAGTGTAGCACAAAGATTTCTTTATATCCTTAGACAAAAAGAATTGTAGCAGAAACTACATGACTTATTTGTTTACCAATATGCTGTTGTTTGTTACCACTGGGCACATGGAAAGTAGGTCCTCTGATTTCAGGAGAGTTAATTTCCACAAACACAATGTAGTGGATTTCATGGATTCTTATTTATTTATTATGGATCTCTATATTCATTTTCTTTGAATATGGAAACAGACAATTAAGGGCAGCTCTTGTTTCCTCTGAGGGAAGAATGGAATGCATTGATTAATCACTGTAGGTATTCAAATAGTGCTTCACACCTCCTTCAAATGCTAGCATAGATTTAAGAGAGGCACTGAGGTGTGCTCTCTGGTACGTAGACTTTGATTACATATTACATATTCCTTATTGCTGGAGGATTCAGTTTAATTTAATTGTGATTTCTCAATCTCTGTCAATGTGACCCTATACTGATGATTGTAGAGCATCATGATTGGTTTACAGTAAACACTAAGGAATCTTACTAATGCTGAAACTAGAGACAATATCCCATCTGATGAGTATACTAGCAGAAATCTGCAAGTTATACCATGTTGTACCAATTTTTCGTCCTTGCCCTCTATAATCAGATTCTGATTGTTTCTTTGTGGATGTCTCTTTTCTTTGTTCTCCCCGTGAAGTGATTTTACCCAGCTGACCCTCTTTTACATTGTTATTTTCAGATTATTGCAAATTGCCTCCTGTCTAGCAGGTATATAATTTCCTTGTCATTTGTGGAGAATTCCAATTATGGAGAATTTCTACCAGGTACCCAATCTCTATACAGAGGTAATCAGGCTTTTGCTGAATTTCTGCTGTATCAAAGTTCTTGCTGTTGCACAGCGTGCTGCCAGAATAGCTCTCTCTAAGATACTGTGTCATCTGAGTGCTTGTTTCCTAAACATTTATGGTCTGCTGTTTAGGATTTTTAGCTATCTGTATTAAAAGTTCAGTGAAAAGGATTATGTTCATAGGAGTGGAAAAGGAGACTGCCTTCAAACATCTCTTAGTGTTTTAATTTACAGTAAGGAATAGTTTTCATTCCCTCAATGAAATTTAAAATGCCGCTATAGATAGGTGAACACATTTTATGGGGTTTGACACCAGTCTTGGGAATTGGCTCTTTCTTTTGAGATTCAGTTCCCTACAACATAAGCTCTCAAGGGTCAAATCCATTAGAGGATGTTTACATCCAGCATAAAACAGTTTTCATGAAGTGTCCAACTGCAGCCTGTGGAGCTTGGCCTGCTGGTGAGCTGAGAAACACCCCAGAGCAGACCATGAAACAGTAATTTTCTTTGTTTCTAATTGCAAAAAGCACATTCCCCACCAGCAGGTAAATACAGAAGTTCCCTCTGCTGCCAGTGTTTGTGGTGAAACAAGATCACTTTTTTCCTGATCTTGAATAAGGCATTTACAAACAAGAAATACAACTTGTTTAAAAAGTGGTCTATGTGGTGTTTTATTGCTGTTTCCTCTGTCACCAAATAGCAGCACAACATAAGGCAATGGCCAGGATCCACCCCTGACCCCTGTGTGTTGCTTTGGTTTAAAACCTACTGGTTACTCCAGCCCTCCCAGACCCTCACCAGTGGAAACCCCTCAACATCTGTGTCTCTGTGTGCCCCTGAGTTGCCCAGTCTGGTCAAAGCTCAACCACTTATCTGCAGCTAAATACTGCTCCTCAGGCTCTGCTTTCTCATGTTCACATCCCCCAAGGCTCATTGCACGTGCTCACAGCGTGTCTAATGCACACCTCTGGGGCTGGACTCTTCAGTCAGACTGGACAGGGAAACCAGCTGCTGTTGTTCAGAAAGCAGCACCTCAGAAGGAGGGGATGGAGCCTGTTCTATCATGTCACAGCTGGGGACTGAGAGCACTTCCCCAAGACCTGAGAGACTTGGGCTCAGTTCCCTTCTCCACCTGTGAAAACTTGAACCCACGTGTCCCAGCTCCCAGAATGACAAATGCACTGTCAGCAAAGACTGGAGATGGCCTTTTTCCACTAAAATCATCCCACATCCCACTCCTCACAAAGTCTTCCAGTATTCACTGGGTTAATGAGTATGTGTGTATTGTTTATGTCATCCACCTAGAGGACAGGCATCCCGAATTCCTGAATTCTGTTCCATAAGTTCATGGATTTCACATAGGTTCATCATTGAATAAAACACCAGTTTCCCATCACTTGTTGCAAGCTCCCTTTCTTGCAAGGCTACTCACTCTTGGGGAGAATCCAAATGCATGAGTACGAGGAACTCCACTGCAGGAATCACACACCTAAGTTGAACACTGCACCACTGAGCATAATTCCATTTCAGTGTCCTGATCAAACTCAACCCAGCACATACCTCTGTGCCTCTGAATGAGAAGCACTACATATAGAGCATAAATCAGTACAGGTGTGTAAGCTTAGATCTGAAAGCTGTAATTCTACATCCCTCCTGCATCCAAATGTGAGATGTCCACAGTGCCTCTGGTAGCGTGGTTACCACTGGTTCCTGTTCCTGCTACACACCACCAGTGGCAAAGTAAGAGAGGAATCAGCTTAAATAATGCCAATAAAAAATAGCTTTAAAATACTTTAGATAGAAACTGAACAGCAGGAGTACCGCACCTAAACAGCAATTTATAAACCCCTGAGTGCAGCTCTGGCTTCACAACCTTCTCTCTGCCAGGTTCCCTATTTGCAGAAAAAGGAGATGTCTCCCATTTCCCATGGATGCAGCTGTGGTGAAGCTGTACTGACCTGCTGGTGTTTGGTCAGCAGGCCCACGGTTTAGATTGCTGTGCAAAACTTGATGTGCCATCTTTGCATTGGGTAACTAGACATTTTTAAACTTTGGGAGTTTAAGCATGCTTTCCGTTAGTATCTCAGCAACTTGGTTTGTATTTTCTGATATTTCTGTGTATTTTCTGATAGTGATTTCATGTAAGGTTTACAAATGCATTAAAAATAGTTCCACTTTTAAACAGAGCTGACAGCTTGTCATAGTACTCCTCTGTTTAGTACTTAAATCAAGCACTTAACTTGCTTCTGGGCCTATAACCAAAAGGACATTTCTGCTGCTGCATGTAGCATCTATCAATCTCTCTCTTTCTCTGTTGACTTTGAGTGTTTCAGTTAATGACTGAACCTCTTTCATGCAAAATGAAATTGTTTTATCAAAGGATTGTATCTTATCCTTGCTGAATTCACCATCTACCAGTAACACCCCATTCCACAGAATTTTGATTGCTTTGATCTTTCATTAGAGGTGGCTCTTATTCAAGGATTTGGTTAATTTTGATTCCTAGGATTCCTATGGTGTAGTCCTTCCCCCAAAACAACTCAGGAGCAAGGCTTTCCTTCTGCTACAAATAGAGGTAATCTGGTACCAAAGGAAGCCATTATTCTCTCATGATTCAGAGTCCTGGAATGACCTTTTGGTATACCATCACTTTGATACACCTAATCTCAGTATGAGAAGTATAAATCTTTTGAAGACCTTGTTGACAATTTCTCAGCTTCTTCATGTTGCAAGTGTAAGGCCACATTCATGGGAACTGAGTGTTAGGTGGCAAAATGCAAATGGTTGATTTGCAAGAGTTCAGTAGGAAGAAAAAACAGAGGCAAATACACTCACTGTATATTTTATAAACTTGGAGCAACACTTTAAGAAATACTGAAGTTGCGAAGAAAAAAATACAACTGCATCAATATAAATATGAAGTTTTTGCCTCCATGTTTTCTCATTTCTCACCCACAATCAAACAGCAGTATGAATTTTGGTCACCTTATTGGTAGCAGTTTTCAGCTTGCATTTCACATGGATGGGCAAAAGGGACAAGGATGAGGGAGGGGCAGAAGGACACAAACCTGGGTGTGCAGCAGCATGGGGGAAAGGAGGACAGGGGAGAGCAATAGCAAGATCAGTGTCAAATACCTTTAAGCACTGCCCAGGACAGTAAATTCTCTTCCCACTCCAAGTAACTTGGCAGTGGGACACCTTTATTGCCCACATGAAGTGTACATCCTGAAGGCCACCATTTCAAGAGTGACCAGTGAAGTGACTCAGTGACACAGTGTAAATCTCTTTGTGCCAGGGGCAATAGACTGCTGCCAACAGCAGCACTGAAGATTTGGGTCTGTTGAGGATTTGTCTGTTTACATTGATTTTTAAGGCAAACCAGGGCTGAAATTTCTGATGTCTACAACCTTTACGTGAGCTTTACACTGCAACAGTGATAACATTTTTATCAGATCAGTGACATTTTTTAAATATCTGTTATAAGTTTGGTCATTTCATTGCTTTGGATGGTGAGTTGTCTAACATCAGATGCAGCAAAATGGTAAGGTGAGCTCTCTGCCATACACAGAACTTCTCATGCAGAAAAAATAAATTCCTAGATTAGGGAAAAAGGATAGTTCTGGCAACTGCCTCAGTGCATGGATACTTTTCTGATGCTGTTAGAGACTCCAGAGTAACCAGCACAAATAAAACCAAACTATCCACTTTTGTAGATACCTTGGACTGCAATAGATAGGTTTGTCAATATTTTACAGCTTATTATTTATTTCTGATCAATCCTCATCAGCAGGTCTGTAATCATTTATAGTTTTCCATACATATTTGCAGCAGATGCACTGCAAAGAACTTTTCAGGGTGGTAACTAAGAGGAGACTGAAGAAATTGTGGCTGCTAATCTTTACTGCTTTACCAACCACAGATCACAAGTTATCTGAAATCCACCTGCATAGGAACCATAGTTGAAATCTAATCAGCTCAGCAAGTCAATAAAACATATAATTGATTGGCCAGGTAGTGAGTAATTTGTTCTATCAGATATAAAGTGGTCTCAGATAGGAGACTGTAGTGGGGACTGCACTGTGGTAGAAGATCGACCACTGGTGGACGCGATTCTTTTGATCCTCCCTGAAATGCTGCTGGAGAAAAGTCTCCAGAGGCTACATAATGCACAGCATCAAGATATCACAAAACTTTCATCACTGTGAACCATCTAAAGGCCAGACTGTGCCTCAGGTAGCTACCCACTAGCACTGCCTGATATGTCTGCATAAAGAGAACCAAAGACACGGACAGTTGTTGTGTGCTGACCATGACCAGCAGCTGAGCATCCACAGAGCACTTCCCTCACTCATTCCCAGCAGAAGTGGGGAGAGAACAGAGGGATCAAAAGCAAAAACACTCATAGACTGAGATAAAGACAGTTCAGTAAGTGCAGAGAAGAGGAAAAAAACAAGTAATGCAACAGCAATCATTCACTGCCTTGACAAAGGAAACAACACTTGGAACGACAAAGGAAGAGTTGTAACAGATGTTACACAGCATGAGATCTTTGTGGTCTCTGGTTTAGCCTAATCAGTCCAGATTATCAGCAGGTACATTGAACAGATGGACAGTTTGTCACATGGACACCACTGTAGACGCTGCATGCTTGTGTGTCCTTCACTGCACGTAACTGAGGGAGAAATATGGACTCAAAGAAGATGCCAGCTGTGCTCCTGCATCTATGCCCTCTTTGTTTGTCATCACAGCTTGCCATCCTTGTTGTAATTCTGTTTCGTGCTTCTCCTGCTACAAGTTAAATCAGGAATGAGGAAAAAACTCCTCAGAGGTTGCTTTTCTAAAGTCACATTTAATTCCTTTTATTGGAACTAGATGAGCTCTTGCTCACCGTTTCCCTACCCCCTCCAGGCTTTGCACAGACAGTGCAGAAACCAAATAAACACAGACTGCAGAGAGCCAAGATGTAGATAGCTTTTATTTAAGCAATTAAAAAAAGCAATACTGCAATCCTTAATTAAAGGAAATTTGAAAAAATTATGGAGCTTAATGATCTGGTAGAGCCTTTTTTATTCCAAGAAGAGCTACATTTGTCAAGAAAGGAACAATCAGGAAAATATTTCTAATTTATCTCACAACAGAACCAGCATCATGTCCCAAAACCAACAAGAGTTCTCCATTTTAGGAAGTACATTTAGAGTTACATTTTCAGTTCCCTCTTTGTGTCCCTGAGTATACGTGCATGGGGTTATTTATGCACCAGTACATTCAGAAGACAGAGAGCTGGCACTGCCTGTTTGGTAGCATCTATTCTCATTTGTTACCTCATCCCAGGATTTTAGGTGTACCAGATAATAAATTGCACCACTGCAGAAGAGTATTGCAAAGAGCATTTGGTAATTCTGGACTACTCATCTGTGTAGTTACAGATTTAATTCTCAAAGCCTTCTTTGCTAAACTCTCTTCAGCTTCAAATCCCTCAAGTCCTACATATGTCGGCTGCTTCTACACAGTAAGGTGTCCTCTGTCTCCACACCTGTATCATTTCCTTCACTTCAGATCCATCATCTTTCATCAACAGCAACTTGCCTATGCCTGGGAATGAGAAGCCACAACACCTTTCTCAAAGCATCAGGTGGCTAGAACAACTGGAACACATCTGTTCCAGTGATTTTCTTGCATTTATTAATGTTTAACTCCTCTGAAGCTAATGAGGCACATGCCCATGCTCTGGGTTGGGAGAGGTTTTCTCTGCCTCCATATTTTTACAGATCAGAAAGGCAAGCTGACTATGCCAGTGATCAGCTCAGGTAAGGGGGTTGTTGCTGGAACCATTCTAGCACATAAATTGTATTTTCACACCTTTTTTGTTTGTTTGGTTTTAGGTTTTTTGATAGGATTTATAATGATAATGATTTTTTGTACTATCCTTTTCTTTTTGCAAATCCCCATAACTGCTAGGATATTGGACTACAGGTTTTTCCAGGCAGTATGAGTAGGAAAAAATTTATTTTTTCTGTGGTTACAGGCTAGTATCAATTAGGAATATTGAAGTGCTTTTGGCTTCTTTTTACACCCAAATTTGCAGACAGAGCATTTCCATGATGACATGGACATGCACAGCCCATGCTCCCATGCTCTCCTTGGACAACTTTGAAGCTTCCTCTGTACCTTTGTAATCAAAGAAAAATGAAATTCTTCTTCATTAGGATGCAGATTGTTGGTGTCAGCACAGCTGGGGTCTCTACCCTGTGCTGGCCGTCACCGCACACTGGCAAAAAGGAGGAAAAAATGAACACTCACTCAACCTGAAATCAGGATGTCAAGAACAAAAGCTGATCTAGATGCCAAGGAATGTAAAGGAAAAAAAAAGAATTAATTATCTGTGCACTAATGCTAAGATGGTGGTTATCCAGTAAGAGGAATAAAAGTTCTTCCTTTTAGAACACAAATTCTGCCTACTAGGTGTTTCTCAAACCTGTGGGATGATTCAGACCATTAGACTATTAAAACTACAGCTTACAGCCTGCTGAAGAAGTACAGAGAGGACAAAAAGGGAGATGGAGTAGCTCTCTGTGTCAAAAATGTCATCCTTTCTCTCTGAATCACTGACAGCTTGAGAATAAATTGCCATGGTTACATCTGGATCCTTGCTCTTTGAAGGCTGAAAGATCTTTGCAAGTTGGTATTTGCCACAGACCAACATATCACTTGGGTAGACACAACCAATCAGCAGATAAAGAGCTGTCTGTAACAGGCAGGGAGAAAAAACAACATTACTGTGAGAGATTTCTGCATGATTTGAACAAAAGACTTGTAAAGTCAGAATGAAATATTCTGTCATGTCTTCAGCATTCTAAATGATGATTTGCTAACTAGCCAAGGACTGCATCCAGTATCAGGGGATTCTAGTCTTGCAAAAACTTCATTTGGCAAAGGAGAAGAGAAAGGACTGTACAACAAAAAAGCAATGGTTGTTTAGGCTACACTGACAGTGGTTTGGCCATAAGCAGCCTGCTTGCTACAGAGCAGATTCACAGCCAGTACTGCGGCTTTGGTGATTGCCCCCAGAAAGAGCTCCACCTGGGCTTGGGGGGTTCCAACATTGGAAGTGTTTACACCAAGACTGGACCTTTTTCTGAAAAAGATATCTTCTTTTTCCCTCTGATTTACTGGACCTGAAGTCACCATGAATTCCTGAAACCTCATGCTTTGTATAATGCAGCAGATCAGCCTAGGAGATCCCAGTGGGTTTTTCTTAATAACTTAGACTTAATAACCATGAACATTTATGTCTGCTCGTGTCATAATTTACTGGTGATGCCACATGCCCAAGAACTTGGTATTCTCAGGGTAAGCACTATAAGCTAAATCTTAGAAATTAATGAACGGTAACGTTTGAGTTTCTTTACACAATTTTGCTCTTGGTAGGAGGCACTCAGGTCACATTTTTCTGTATATGCTATAGTTCACTTAGACAAAGACCCCTCATCTTTGATGTGGAGTATCCTGGCAAATATAGTAAGAATTGTTTTCATGTAAGACTGGAGAAAGGAATTATCATCCAGAGAGATAATACTCCATGGACAAGTATCTCCCAGTGACCAGGAAACAGATACAAAAATAAGTATCATGATATCAAGCCACCCTAGTACCTACACACATCTGTCACTGGCTTTTGCTTGTGGTTTTTTGTCAATTTTATTTTTTTTATTCCTGGTCAAAACAGAATGTCAGATGCCCAAATCTGTAACCAAGTATTTAGAAACTATGCACTCTATTGCCATGGCTGAATAATAAATGTAATTACTACTAATGACGATAATTACAATAATATTAATTGTGCTAAATTAAGATATTAGAAATCTTATCTTTCTTTTTTCCCCCTAGAAAAAGAAATTGCAAGTTGATATTTTAGGTTCAGCGTTCTGAGAATTAGCTAATTATCATTCTGGTTTGGTGCTGGGACTCCTAGATTTTATAGAATATTTAAATCAGCAACAGGTGGGCTTTACTGTTACAGACATATATCAAAAGGTTGGTAGAGCTGATGTTTTTATTCTGCTGCCACAACAGGTTCCTGTGTCTACCAACTGACCAGATCAGTCAGACAAAGCTCACAATTATCTTTTATTTGGCTGTAACTTGTGAGCCATTCTTTGAGAGGATACTATCACATTAGTCACTGTATCACTTCAACCTACTTGTCATGAGAAATACTTCCCTGACTCTTTAAAAATGCCACATTCTGTATTTCTCATCAACTGGACTTCCTAGGACATTTTTAGTTTAATCCAGTCACAGGAATAAAATTTTCCACAGGAAAAAATTAAAGTAATGATTTCTATAAAACACCCAGGTTGAGCCAGTTTGAAATAACCAGGAGTAAGTTAGTAACAGTATAAAGAAAGTGAGCTTTAAGCTAGCACTGAAGTGAATTCAGGATCAATTCTTGCTCAATGAGGTCTCCTAAATGACATTTAGAAGGAGGGGAAGTGAGCAGAAAAGTCAATTCACCCTGAAGTGGAAGAAAAAAAAGATTATGTCCTTTCTCATAGAAACACTGCTCAGAAGCTTTTCTTGTACCTCAGTGATAGTATATTTAAGAATGCTCTGATTTAATTATTTTTAAATCTTTTTTTCAGGCTTCTGTGCTACTTGCAATTTCTATCCTCATTCAGTTAATAAGCCTCATCCTACCTATGTGTACTGAAACTGCTGCTTAGTGGTCAAATTAAACATTTTTCTTTCCACCAGCAAAATTCACCCAATTTCTTCCAGAAAGGCTTCTTGTTACAGTTGCAGAAAGGAAAACACAGGGGAGCTGGATCTTGATAATCTTTAAGGTCCCCTGCAACCCTAACTAAGGGTTAGCGTTGCCCTTGCAAGCCCTTCTGAGGATGGCTTATTGGATGACAGGGGACTGTGCACAGGCAGCTGGAGGAAAGGGACATTTCCCTCAGCATCTCTGGCCTAGCAGTGGTGCCTAGAGGAAAGAGCACATCCCTCTTGGCCTCTGAGAAATGACCATGGTAGCTTGGAGTTCTGTGTCTATAGGGAAACAGGCTGGCTGAATCTGGAAAGCTAGACAGTTTATCATTATTGATTTTCAGCTCTATGGGGCTATTTTTTTTTTTAATCCTGTATTTCATAGAATCATAGAAAGTTAGGGGTTGGAAGGGACCTCAAAAGAACATTGAGTCCAACCCCCCTGCCAGAGCAGGGTCACCTACAACAGGTCACAAAGGAACATGTCCAGGTGAGTTTTTAATGTCTCCAGGGAAGGAGACTCCACAACCTCCCTGGGCAGCCTGTTCCAGTGCTCTGTCACCCTCACAGTGAAAAAATTCTTCCTAATATTTATACGGAACTGCTTATGCCCCAGTTTATAACCACTGCCTGATATAAACTGAGAAATCAAGTAGATTTCATAATCGTAGTAGTAGTCCTTCTGTTACCTATTCTTTAGAGATTAATGCTCTAAACCCACTGTAAATTGTGACAGGACGTGTAACATAAGAGTGACACACCTCAGTGCTTAAAAGCCTGTGGTCTCTAGCCCTGGGCACAACAAAGACTGAGCACATTGCTCTTGGGTCGTCACAGCTCAGTGCTTGAGGACTCCGACCTACCCCCACAGAAGTGGAGGGCAGAGCTACCTTATCTTTTCGGGAAGAAGCTTAAGTCTTTTAGCTGAGAAGACATTTTTGTTTCAGAAACACAGTGTCAATTTAAACACAGGGAAGAGTCTGGTAGCTGTTCATCAAAGGGAATAAGGCTGGGATGGTGGAGAGAGCCTCAGTCTAGAAACTGGGAGATGTGATGACACCCTGGGGTTCTGCCATGGGCTTTCCATAACTTAGACTGAGTGTGGCTGTCATGCTAATCCAAGCTTGGGTTGGCTTGCTGTAGTTGCTGAACTCTGCCATGTCTCTTTCAGCTTCTATTTTCAAGACAGATGAATTTGCATTCACACTATCGATGTTGTTTCGCAGCATAACTTTCCTCATGGCAGGTGGTTTTCTAGTGAGATGACATTTTATTCTAGCGAGATGACATTTTGTTCCTAATTAACGTATGCAGTTCTTTGCTCAGGCTAGGTGATGAAAATAAGCCCTGCCAAGAGGAAAGGGAAAAAGCATTCACAGCTTGAACACTGGGCCAGCTTTCTTAAGTGTTTCAGATGATTAGTTCTCAAGATGACGTAAAATGTATCCCTCCTTCCTCCTCTTACTTCTGGTAGATTATTATGATGTTGTCTTCTGCAAGATCACGGACAAAAAGAGACTGTTGGAGAACAAGCCTCTCTGTTCTTCATCTATAAATTTTCATTCTCATATAATGAAAATGGATGCTGAGATGTCTTCTTCATCAGAGAATTTACAAGTCCATCCATGGAAAGAAGATCTGAGAAGAGGACAACCTTTGCAAGCTCCTGATTCCTTCCAGAGAATGAAAAGCAGGAGACAGTAGGTGGCAACAAATGTCAGCTGAATCAGCAGAGCTCTGGAAAAACACCAGAAACAAGATTGGGTGTCTGAATCATTTATAAGTTGGGAAAGAAGAACTGGTAGAATAGAATAGTTTGTTTACCAGCCTGAGATGACCAGTGGCTTAGTTAGGAGATGCTCCTGCTCAGCACTTGCATTCACACCCCTGTAACCCAGTGGAGGCTTTTCATCATAAGCAATGTCTTCCTTTTCTTGCCAGGAGCTGAAGTCCCTGGCAACAAAGTAGTTGCCAGGAAAACAAGCTAGAAATGGGCACATGAAGGCACAAAATAATAATGGCATATTTTGAAACTGAAGTTAGTCTGTATGTGTGGAGACAAAGCCATTATTCACATGAGCATGTGACACTGATACAGCTTTTCTCCAAGTTCTTTGTGAGTGGAAAGCCAAACATAAGCACAGGCCCCAGGCATCCTTTGTACAGTTGGAAATGTAGCCAGCCCAGCTAAAGTACAAGACAATGAATCAAAGCACATACTCAGCTTTTCTTAATTATGCATTAATTAAAATGATGCAGCCAGGCTGAGGGGTCCTTGGTCCAGGCAGAAAGCGCAGGGTGACATCTGAGTGTCCTGTCCTCCTGAGGCAAAAGCACTCACCAAAATTGAAGTCACGACTTCTGTGTCCCTGATGGCTGTTCCCAAAGGGGCGCTGCAGAAACTGTGCCACATCACCAAGCTTTGGTGGGGGCGAGCACCACACAGAAAGAGCTTCAGGTGCTCAGGAGGTGCCAGAGCAGGGGCTGTGTAAGTACCTCAGGTACAAAGTACCTGCCTTGCTCCTGATGTCCAAAGGTTTGTTGCTTACACTGAACTGCTCCTCAGGTGTGAAGTTTGCTTTAGTCATCTGGTTAATGCCAGGTAAACACAAGCCTGCCCTGCGCTCCCTGCCCTCCCACAGCCTCCACAAAAGCCCACGGATCTGAGGAGCAAATCCTGCACCGCTGTACTTTGAGGATTGTGGTTTGTAACCAGACACCTGGAAGACATTTTGGGTACATCTGCCTGGTCATGTTTGCTCAGAGCACTGTCTCAAGGTCAGTCAAAGCTCCTTGATGATCCACACCTTGCTTCACTTCACTCTCTGCCCTGGTCTGGAGTGAGACAGCTCCTTCTACCCTCTATGCAACTCATCCCAGCAGAAAACAGCACTGGACCACAGCTGTCTTCAAGTCCTCTGTCAGGATGGATGCACCTAGTTCTGCCAGTTTGTACCTAGCAGAGCCATCTTAGCCTCTGGCCACCAGAGCAGCCAGGCTGGCACACTGCCCTGCAATGATGGATGCAACTTGCAGTGCAAGTAGCAGGAGAGCTCATTAGTCCCTAGGGAGTGGAGAGTGCCACCTCCCCTCCCCCAGAACTTTTTAAAGCCCAGCAAGTGAAGAGGACTAGGTCGGTGTGTGATGGCTCAACTCAGAGCCAGAAAGGGTCAGAGGAGGGGTTGATCTGACTTCCCAGACCTGGTGTGAACATTTGGTGACCTGGGCTTAACACACACCTGGAGAGTACAAATGGTAGGTGTGCACCCATGAAGGTGTAAATATTCACTTCGAGGGAAATTACTCACTGGGGAGAGCAGCATGGAGAAAAGGGCAGCCTGCTCTTGGAACAAAATGAACTGTTGCTCTGCATTTAACTCAGAATCCTCTCTTCGTGGGGATTTTGTTTTTCTTTCATCCCTCCCACTATGGAGAGAAGTTATTAAAATATGAAAAGATGATGGGATAAAGCACATACTTCACTGTGTATTGCTAAAAAACTCTACACCAACCTCTTAATGAAGTTCTACCTAAGACACAGCAGTCTCTTCTTCTTACCTGGTTACCATAAGGAAATTTAGATTATTTGTCCTCACAGGATGAGCAATTTACAAAAAAAGGACCTTATTACATTTGTTTGCCATAATTAATGACATCCACATAAAACGAGACTTTTGCTCCCTCTGTGAGCTAAAGCTTAACTTGCAGAAGGATCCTTTTGAACACAGTGGAGATAAACTTATCAGTGGCTTAGCACAAAGAATTTTCATCTTTCTTTGAAGCTGTTTGTGAGGATCTTGCAGCAGAAGAGAATGAAGTTACCTTTCTCTCCTACACGTTCCTTCATTAAGAGTACCCCAAGGATCACAGAAGAGCAAGGAACATAATAAACATCAATTTCAAAAAGTTTAGTTAACACTTGTGCATGAAGATTTTCAGTGGACTTATGCAAAATCACATTGGAGCTGTGCTGCTGTACATACACCCCAGAATATCACACATGCAAAAAATCATAGCTAACTCTTTCTCTAATTTTACTGCAAGACTTTAGTCCTCTTCTACCTCATCTTTTTATCATGAGACAGCTCTAAATAACCCTTCATCTTCAGAAAATTACAGGGTACAGAGGATTAAATATGACATGCAATAATCCTTAACATCTTTTTTTCATGAGATCATGGTTTAAAACTTCTTCTTTTTAATTATTTTTATACCTTGATAAGTTCCTTTTTTAAAGCACACGTCTTCTTCATTAAAGTTAGTTACCACACTGAATCATAAGTCTTTTTGAGTTACATACTGCAGAAAATAGGTTTTCTTTATAATGCTACCTTACCTCTCATTTGACGCCTTGCATGCTTGGGTTCAGTCTGAATGCCCAAGCAGTACAACCATGTACTGATTCTTTGTTTACTTCCCGAAGTCCCTTCTGGTTTTCTCCTTTTGAGGACTAAAAAACTGGAACAAAATTATAGGTTCTGGTATATTCCAATTTTCATCATCTAAGTGGCTTTTCATGGTGCTACAAAAGAAGAAACAAAAGCAGCTCTTGAATAAGACCTCCATGACATGCCTACTGCCATGATGATCACCCCTATCCTTGTTTGTGAGGTGGCTGCTCATCCAGTGATGACGCTCATCCTCTTGATGTCCCCATCTAGAATGCAGCCTTTTGGCATCCAGCCCTCTGCTTTTCCAGCTCCCAGACACACAAGAGCCCTGCCCTGGCCAGTGTTCAGAGAGCCACTGCCCCCAGGGTTGGGGGGAGCAGAGGTTTGCAAAGACTGAGTCAGGCCACAGGCAGGAATCCAGATAGTGAGATTGACCCTTGTTGTCAAGCTCTTGGGGACATAGTGTTACAGGAAGGTTGAATGACAAGACAGTTGCAAGAATCCTAGAGGAGCATCAAAGTGGGGATTGAACTCTCCCTGTCTATGGGGCAGAGTGGTAGTGCCAAGTGTTGGAAATCCCACTCTTGGGCTCTGTTCCTACATAGGGATGTGTAATGGAGAGACAGGGGAGACGGATCAGAGCTACATCCTGCCTTCTCCTGCTCACCCCAGGAGCTACACAGCTTTACCTTTGGATAGCAGCAAGGAAGTGTGATGCTGGTAAGAGAGAAACCTGTGTCCCGCTTATCATGTGGTTTCATTTCACCACCAGAAAGCCACCTTGAAAAACAAGGATTAACAAGGCCTGCTTTCTTAGTCAGATAAAAGACATAAGAGAAGATGCATTTTGGCCCACGTATAGGAATTAGCTGGACTTCAAAAATCCTTGAACAATTCCAAAGAACAATGTGGAAATCATGATGGTGTGGTAGGACATGGCAACTGAGAATGAGATGAAGTCTCAGGTAACTGAAGTGAAGCTAAAAGGAGCAGAGCCACCTCAGCTGCTGTGATCCCCATGTTCTGCTGTGACAGTGAGATGCAGCTGGGATGCTGTGATTACCATTCAATGTCTGGTTCAATATTTTACTGGGTGAGCTACTGACAGCATAGCCGAAGGAGGAAAATAAGTTTTTCCCAGCAAAGAGAATACAGAATATTGACAAGTAGAGAACTGTTCTCACCAGAAGACAATTTTCTCTTCCCTTTAAGCCTGCTTTCTGTAAAAGGCATTAGCTTCAGAGTTCCTTGGCAAAGTCAGCTGCAACAAATATCCACAGGTTGAGCTGTGCAATATATGAACTTCAAAAAGTTGACTTTCAGAATAAATATTCCAGTCACATTAAAATTTCAGTTGCTATGCCAAAAAAAGGTTAATGAGAATGAGATTTCTGGCAGTGAGAGAATCATCTCAGATAAAATACTTTCTAAACATTACATAGAGATTCATTATATTATTTTCCTTTCTAGAAAGAAATACTAAATCAGATAGTTGTCCTTTCTTCCCAGTTCAAGGTAACAGAGCATTTCTAGGATGACCCATCTCAAGTTAAGATAATAAGTGCTACAAAGAAAAGTGACAGAGGTTTTTTTCACTATCTCAGTTGTGGGGTTTATTTGTTTGTTTGGTTTTTTGTTGTGGTTTTTTTTTTTTTAAAGAGCTAATGGAAGACAAGCTGGTTGAAATCCTGCTTGCCCAAAGCAAACAGGTTTTTTTTGTCTGTAAGTAAAGTATTACTAGATTTTTTTTCACCATAATAAGCATAGGACAAGTAGGACTGTGTGCCTAGGCTTGTAAATACTCATGACAACTTTGCATACTAGAATGATTCATATAATGAAGTAATGCTGGAAATTAATAGAAGAAATGCAGCTTCTCACATCATCCAGGTGCACACAGTGACATAGAATCTTAGAGCTTCTTGAAGTCAGTAAAATGATGCCAAATGATTTCAGCAGCTTAGGAACATGAAAATAAAGACCAATTCAAATTTTCCTTCCACACTGCTGCTTTGTGTGCGATTTATGCAGGGCGTTGTTCTAGCAGAAAATAAGCAAAATACTTAAGACTAAAGACAAAAGAATCATTCCTGTGTTTCATTAGCAAAGTAATGGAAATCTGGGAAAAGAGACAGTCTTGCTCCAAATACCAATCTGGGTGCAGTTGTGTTTTAGAAGAGGACTCAAGCAGACCTCAGATGCCTGTCTCTGTAAGTATGACACAAACATCACTGAACAGTTGGCCAGTATGTGCTGCGTACTCACTTGTCTGCTTGTCCTAACCATTCTCTCCATTCCTGCTTTTGGACACATAGAGGATCAGACTCATCTGGGCAGCAAAATGGCTTTTCTGTGCCTCTAATTAAACAGAGGCAGAAAATAAAAGGCTGCTTAGCTAGAAAAAGAAGAAAAGGAAACAAAAGGTTTCGTGTCTAAAATTGGTACCATGAGCTCAAATGTGGGCACTGCAGGATTTAGTGTTGGATGTCTGGACCCCAAAATAGAGTCTAGAAGCCTATGCTACAGCTTCATATTGAATACACAAAACTATCTGGGCATCTCAAAAGCACTGTGCACAGCATGGACGGTCACTCAGTGTGAATCAGCCAGAAAAGCAGAACAGAGAGGTGCCTGTGAAAAGCTGCTTCTCTCAACACCCAGGTGCCACCTTCCAGAAAGGACCAAGCTGCTCCCAGGGGCAGGTCCTGGCACTCAGCTGGGGGCTTATAATTGCCCTTGGCAAGAGGGGAGAAGTGGATTCCATTTCCATTGCCATTTGTAGATTTTACAGTAAGTCATCACTGGGTTACTGATGGGTAAAATAGACTTTAGCCAGGAGCAGTATCCAAGTTCCTATGACTCCCACTGACTACTCTGAGTATCAAACTACAGATTCACACTCCTCCTCATGGTCCTTTGGTCTCTCCCTGGACCAGTGAACACTGCATACTTTGCTGCATGGCACTGTAACCTCAGCAGGAGGAGAGGAAAACATCTTGCTCTTCCACCAGCATTAATGCTGCCATCCCTTTTATCTTCAGCCAAGTTTCAAACATAATGTTTCTGCCATTTTTAACCCTGTTGGAAGAAGGGATGTAGGAAGAAGAAGGGATTTCATCTTGCATCCCAAACCAACTGACACTGGCAACAATACTCTGGTAGTGGAAGCTCATTCACTCTTCCCATTTCCTACTGGCTACTATTATGTTTGCTTGCTTATCTATCAGTTTTCTAGTGTGTCATCCTGATATAATTATTTCTCTCCACCTATGAAGCTTCACACCTGACTTGCTACAAACTTGGGAGATGCCTGACACAAGCTTTGGGGCTCCATTTTGCATGCCAAACACCTAAAGGCCAGAACATCATCTCACCAGCACTGAAGTACTCCACTGAATTCAGCCAAAGGATGTAGCAGGGTAAATCGATCAGACAGAAAGTTGGACCTGAGAAGAAAAGGAAAAGTTTACTGCAGGGAGAAATGTCAGTATGTTCTGGGGTGTTTTTGAAAGGTGAGGGTGCAGTTGCTGGTGTTCTTGAGGAATTGGCAAAAGTTGCAGCTCTGCAAAGTGAACTTGATTTGACTTGTTTGTTACCTGCAGCTCCCAGAATTGAGTCATACTGTTCAGTACATCCAGCTTTGGTACTAAACTTGTTCATTACACCATCTCCAGATCAACTAGGCAAGTAAAATGGATCTGGCACACATTTTTAACTTGCAATGATTATCTTTTCCAACTTTTCCTAATTAGTGCAGATTGTCTCCATGACCCATTTTCAGGAACTGAGCGGTTCAGTCAGGCCTGGCTGATAAAAGCATGAGCCTTTACTTCTACAAAATAATGAAAAGCTCATCTGTAACTTCAAATTTCTCTTTATGTGCTGCAAAAAAAAAGGTTATAGATAGAAAACAGGCCACTTATCTTCAAGGTTAAACCTCAAAAGACCTTCACATCTTCAAGACTGCAGATGTTTTTAATCAGAGAAGTTCTTCTATACTTCATCTCCACATTACTGTAGATCCATGTAGAACAGATGTTCTACAGATGTCATCCTGACTCTCCAACCCTAGATTCTCACCAGACTGTAAAGACCTGCTCTCTTCTTTGTCTTGTCCTGTGTGTATTATCCTCTCTGCACAGCCACATTTAAATGGGTGGAGCAAAGACTACTTCCCTGGACAGTGTCTAGTGTGCTGGACACTTCCTTGGGCAGTAAGGGATGTAGGTGTGATTCCTCCTAGCTACAGCAAGGATGCTTTCTGAGGGAGTACTCCAACCCATAGGAAGCTACCCAGTGGAAAAACTGGACTATGCTTCATTCTTAACAAAGAGTACCTGTGGGTACCAAGAGCTATCTGCCCCCTATGGCCAAGACACACATTCCCATGCTGAAGAAGTGAGGAGCAATTCCATGCTTACCCTCATCTCCTGGCCTGCACAAGGCTGCTCCCACACAGGACACAAGATTTTCTGTGCAGTGACTTCTCCCTATCAGTTATAAAAGAGAAGCTAACAGCTGACACTGCATTTGGCACTAGGAATTTCATGTCTTACTATGTGGGGACTAAAATCTTATGCTTGGACCAATTTCATGTATCTAAAAGACATGTTAATCCTTCACAGTTCTCTTTATGAAAAGATACATAAAATCCTCCCAGTCTAAAAATTTCAAACCAAAGCAAGAAACTCTCCAACAGCAAAAAAATCTTGCTTCAGATCAATCTGTCCTGACTGCTCAGGTGGGATCCATCAGCCACTGGTCCCCCAGATCACTGTGTCTGCTTGGGTGCTGCCCATAAAGAACTAGATTTAAGAAGAGGCACTTTGTTCTGCTCCACAGACTGAAATTGTCAACTTCTAAGTCATGTCCTATTGCCATGGACTTGGATTTTGAGATGTGAGCACTTCCAAATTAGGTGAGAAGGCTTGGGGGAAGGAAGAAAGGAGAGAAAGACAGATACTAACTGGGTCTTCTGATTAAATCTCCTTCATTTTTTTCACAGACTCACACATGGCTGAGGCTGCAAGAGACCTCTGGAAGTCTTCTGGTCCAACCCCCCCCTGCTTAAGCAGGCCCACCAGGAGAAGGCTGACCTGGAATGTGTCCAGATGGCTTTTGAATATCTCCAAAAATCAAGACTTCACAATCTCCCTGGGTAACCTGTTGTTTTATAATGTACATGTTCATATGCATAGTAAGTTTAGTGCATTCTTTATAAAATTAGGTGAGGACTCCATATACATAGTAAAAAACAAACAAACAAACAAAAAAACCCAAAAAACCCAGCAAAAAACAGAATCCAAAAACCTAAAATAGGGACGTGGAATTTTTGTTCAAAATTCTGAATTTAAAGCAGTAGTGGCCCAGAAGATCTGGCCTTTTTTATCTATGGACAGAGCTGAGTATGATATAAGGAAGTACTATTAATGCCATCCTCCCCCAGGTGATCTCCCAGGGTTATTTTCTTAGAAGGAGTGACCTAGCACTCAATTATTTCTTGAAGGTTTTTAAAGAGGCATCTAGGTGTAAAGACACCAAAAAAAAACCGCACCGCAATCTCAAGAGGAACCTGGGCACATATGAAAAAAAAAAAAAAGAAAAGAAAGTAAAATAAAACAAAACCATGACTCTGGTGCACTGACGAATGTGGATTAGAGTGTTCATCACAGCTGTGTTTTTCAGAAGTGTTTTACCAATATGTTCCACTCTCAGCCTTTTTAGGACACAGTGCAGTAGCTACAGTTCACAGAAAGCTGTGACTGTAGGACACACTACATCCAGTTTTTCAGATGTACTTAGCTTACTTAAATCCAAATGAGGCACAGTGTAAATTACTGATATGTGACAAGATAGTCTGTATATTGGTGGCTTTCTTTACACAGGGTAGAGGTCCAAATAGCAAAATAGCCCCTAGTTCTTGTCTCTGCAGATATAGAGATATAAGCTCAAACTGATGGTGGGCAACATCTCCTGACCACATGCAGGAGGTTTTGTAAGTTCTATAAATCCTGAAATATTAAATTAAAATGCAACAGCTCCTGTATAATTATTTTTTAATTTCAACATGATAAGGTGTACTAGGGAAAAACAGCAGGAGCACAGAATGCTTGATTATGACAAGGTGCATAAATGATTGGGAAAGAAGTTGTATTTTTTAATAAATGTAAATTTTAAAGCAATCAGGCAGAGTCAGTATTCTTAATTCTGTGGCCATGCAGTATCACGGGGACATAATAAAAAACACTTACTTTTCAGAGCTGAGACACATGCAGTTGCCAGGCAACATCTTATGTACCTTGAGAGCATACAACAATGCACATGATTTATATACTGCTGTTGCTGTGTCTCCAAATGCTGATGCCATTGCATCTGATTCAGATTCTCATAGGCTGAGACACCACCTAGATATAACCATCATGCCAGCACCATCCATTAGCTGCAAGCCCATCCTTAGACCTACAGCTAGAATCACAACTTAATATGGTCAGTAATCTAAGCAGAAGTTGGTCAGAAAGGAGCAGCAAACTAATTTTCTTCTCATATAAATTTAGCAATTAATATACATGGTGCAGTTTATTGTGTTTGGGAAAACAAAGATATTTATAAAATGCATATGTCACAAGTCATCATCTCCCCAGAAGCCACAGATTTCTGGGACAAGAAAATCAAAGGAAATATTACACCCAGAAATAGAAATATTGGAGATGTCCTAAAATAATCACTGTGTGTTTTCAGGTTCTTGGAAAGAAAGAAAGAACATATTCCCACTCTGAACTTGTTTCTTAGCCTGGGCTAGAATTTGTCATTTGCATGGATGTAGCTTCATCCACTGTCATGCTTGAAGACCCAAAAAGGAGGCATCAGGTCCTGCAGAGGTTCAAAAACACCAGTAACTTGTATTAAGAAAGCAAACCTACCCAGGTGTTCAAATCGATTGCATGTATTTTGTGTTGAATTTGTTGCAGTTACTTGATTCTGGAAAATAATGTAAGTATACTGGCAGGATATTAATACAGGAAATCTCCCCTCTCTTAGCTCATCTCAGACACCATGTTTTCATAATCCATGTCACCCCATTCAATATGAACATGTGTTTACATGGTGGTAGTCAGCGGGAAATGAATAAGAAGAGTTATGAAAATCTGGTCTATGTAAGTTAATTTTCTTGGGTTTTATACAGATATTTAGTTCAAATATTATTTTTGAGGAGAGAAGGGAGAATCATCTACTGCATTGAGAGGAAAAAAAAAGAGGAAAAAAGGAAAAAAAAAGGGAAAAGAGGAAAAAATGAAAAAGGAAAAAAGGAAAAAAAAGGAAAAAAAGAGAAAAAAAGAAAAAAAAAGGAAAAAAGAAAAAAAAGAAAAAAGAAAAAAAGAAAAAAGTGTTTTAAATACTTTCTTTTAGAGTTTTGGAGACTTGAGGTTGGTATCTGCAGACACCTCCTCCTGGCAGATGTCCGCCGCCCTCATCTTCCCACTGGAGGGAGCTGTGACATATGGAATACAGCAGCAGCCTCGGCTGGAAAGTGCCCTGGAGGCTCCCAGCAAGGATTTTTTTCTACACGCCGTCTGTCTTCTGCACTTCTGAAAACTATGCATCATCTTAAACTGATATTGCCAGTTACAGTAAGACTTTGGTCAAAATAAATTTTACAGCAGTTGGTGTTAAAAGAAAGCTTCCAACTATCTGTGTATGAGAAACAGAAGGTGACTGTAAAAAACCCCCATTCACTGGGAGACAAGTATTGGAATGTAGTTTGCAACATCTGCACACCAAGTTATTAGGACTTTGGATTGCTGAACAGAAATAGTAAGAGGAATCTAAGACTATGAGAAGTGCAAACAAATGCCAAAAATTAAAGGAAAAAATTCTCTTAAAGTCTTACACATCTTCTTGTACACCAGAACAAAAGCTTAAAGACTTTACTTTGAAGTCACAGTTACAGGGCTAAAATAATGATCTTTTACCTTTGAATTCCTGTGTCTTTTGTTGTTGGGAACCAGCAGAGGAGGTATGCTGCAACCTGAGGATGTGAAAGAGTACTGGGTCCAATAGAGGACACAGCACCTCTTGGCCCCCAGAGAGCCCAGTCCTCCTCAGCAGGCACTTGGGCATTGTCTGAGGAATCATAAGCACCTCAAAATGCCCCCCAAAACCCCCATGCTACATGAAGACCCTATCACAGCCACACAATAAGAAAAAACTGTGTCTAAAGTCTCCCTCCTGTTCAGAACTACGTGTTTAACAGAGAGTTTTAAGAGCTGCAAGGCACCACCTTTCCTTTAGAGAATCACAAATAGCAAGTCTTTAAAAGAAGAATGTTCAAATTACTCTCATCATTTAAAACATTTTTTGTAATGCCTTTTAATATCGGGAGCAGTAGCCCAAGAAGCAGGAGGTCTGGATTAAATTCCTTCTGCAGCCTGAAACCATTCCAGCTGCCACCACCCAGCTCACTCTGGAGAGCTCTCTGGCCACGCTGCAAGCTGGGGTTTTGAATTATGTTGAAGTAGTAGTAATCAAAATGATATCTGTGTCCCTTTCTACTTCTGTTTGCCCACATGCCACCCCCTTTAGCCATCTGACACCCCTTCTGCCTGATTCTGGCTCATCTCTTTGCAACAGTGCAGGCGAGAGTAGCTGAGGGGAAAAGACCTCAGGAAAGCAGCCCATTGCTGCTATCAGTAATCCAAAGAGAAAATGCTGCAGAAAATAGATTTTCTTTTTCCACTCTTGTTTTCTTCCACATATGCCTTGCTCTTGGGTAAGGGCTCAGACAGAGTATGGGCCAAGGGGCTGAAGCAGAGATGTGGCAGTGTGCTGGGCAGACCATTAATAGGAAGGCACGTTTTCAGCCTGATACACCACAGCTGTTCCCACCCCTCCAGCCCACACTAGCAGACTAGCTTGATGTTTCTGTGAAAATTAACAAGGCTGACATTTGACATATCATTTCTGGGCTTTGAAATTCATGCCCTTTCGAGAGAAATGAGGGTGATTTGCAACCTTTAAACTGCTGGCACAGATTGAAGCAGCCCAGAAAGCTGAGATTCTGCAAAATCTGGGTGGCCTGTGAAGGCCATATAAGGATAGCAAGATCAGGAGTTGCCTTCCCCTAAGTTCTGAGAGAACAATCCAGCAGCCTTATTAACACTGAAGTCAGATAACAGCAGTACAATCAAGTACAATAGGACTGATTTTCTTTTGAAAAAACACTGTTCTTAATTCTCTGATGCTGCTTCAAGCACAGTCTCTTCTCCTTTTAAATTTAAACCAACTTTTAACACTCTCCATTCAAAACCATTAGCATGAGAAGGTCAGGAGTAATGAAGTAGCAAGGGTATTTAAATCTGAGAACTGATGGAACAAAAATAAAAAAACACAAAGGCTAATTATCAGAGTTGCAATTGTCTGTTCATCAAAGACTTCGATTATCACTAACATGGCCCCTTAGGTTCACTTGGAAGAATTCTCTCAAACACACTGGTATTCCTCCATCAGGCTTGGAAAGAAAAGCTAAACAAAAAACTATCTTATTGCTTCTTTGGACAATACAGCTGTTAAATTTAAGAATAAAGACAAAGATCCAGAATAGTGCTAGTGCATGTAAGATAACAGGTGTTAGGCACATGCAGTTGCCTATATTTAGGTGTGTGAAGCTTATGAATCAGACATTCAGCTCATTATGTTGAGAAGTAGAGTAGCAGAGTCTCAAAAGCAACCAAAAGAACAGAAGTAGTCCCGCAGAGAACACAAACCCTGCAGTGAGAATGCAATTACTTCTATATTTCTTCTCCTTCAAAATGGCAAGACTGCCCTCGTCTCTTCTCATTAAGTGAGAAAGTTATTACTTGGAATTAATTCCTCCTTGTAATTAGTAATTGGGAAGTGAATAGCAACACCATATAAAAAAGGATAATATTCTTGACAAAACATATAAAGTAGCAGCATCGCTTTCTAGATATTAGTTATGTCATTAGTCCCATTAGCACTGCTCAAAAGGAACAACTTAACAAGGAAACATTAAACTGCACTTCATGACTGTGAAGCCAAAGGACTCAATATTGACATACCAATTACTGCTTTAAGTCTCATTAATTTCTTCAAACAAAAGATCAACAAAACTAATGTGGGAGGTTTGGTGCTTTTCTTTTTGCTTTAGAGGAAATACAGTGCCTGTTCATGTCCCAGACTGCAGCAAGTCCTCCAGGGCTGAAATCTTACCTTATTTAGACAGAAGGATCTCTTTCATTTCATGTCAGTGATTTCACCTGGAAGATTTTTTTTCTGTGATGTGAACAATTCTCCACTGGATTCAGATGTGTTTCATGCTGAGAGCTATAGTATGCTTTTGAAGATGGCGAATTGGCTGTATAAACACACACACACACCACACACACACACATATGTATGGAAGACTACCTAATGGCATTTTTCCTGAATACTCCTTCAGGTGACATGCTGACAGGATCACTTTCCAGTATGATTGCAAACGAACAATGCAGTCTGCATACACTTAACTCTGTGTTTTATTCAGGCACAAGGGACAATAAGTAATAAGCATATTCCTAATAGACTGCTGTTAACATTCAGCATATTACATTCAGGTTTTATGAAGATGTCATTTCTGTCTCATATGACCCCTGGTTATGCTAGTAAGAAAAACTGGAACGAAGCCCACACTAAACAAAGTGTTTAGAATAAGTTAACTGTAGTGAGCACCATCAAGGACATGCCCACCTCTCTTTTTTAAAGGAAGTTAAATCACTTGGTTAAGTGACACATTTAGATTAGGCATATGACTTTAGTTGCCTAAATGTAGGTGTGTGAAGCTCACAAAATGGACACTCAGATTATTACACCCAAAAAACCACAGCAGTTGCTCAACAGATAAAGCCAGTAATCTGAAAAAAAAGTACATAGTAATTGCTGAAGGATTAAAAATGGTTATAGATCCAGGTAAGGCATAAATTTAAAGCATGTTACCAGTTCTACATAGTTCACCTGTAAACACTCTTACTGTGAAATAAGAATGCCTTTTCTGCCTCTACTCTGCTTCTGGAAGAGATTGTGTCCACAGGATGTTAGAATCAACACACCCATGTTAGTGATCAGAGGACTGCTGCTGGAAATGAAAGCTTAGTGACAGATTATGCTCGCACAGAAACTCAGGTGAGGTAAAGATCTTTTGTGAACTACTGAAGCTTGGACACCTCGTGATCCTTATTTCTTTGCTGTAAAGGTCTAGCTGAATGTTTTAGAGCCACTCACTCTCAGGTCAGACAGGGTAAAGTCCCAGCTCTTCTGTAGCCTGTGACAAACCTCATAAGCCCAGATTCCATCTCCATGTCTCAGGAGTTTATAAGCACAGAGTAGCATTAAGTGCAGCACTGGTGGAGGGCAGGGGAGAGAAAAATAGTCTTGCTGGGTTTATGTCTTAGATAAGTAACTGTATTTACTGAAATAATCTAATTCCCATGCAAATAGATTTGATTCTATAGAAATTTGCATCTTATCAGTGACAAACATTTGAACAAGCTCTTCGAATGGTTCCTCTTACTGATTTTTGAAAGCCTGGTCTTTCATTCAGAGACTTACTATCCAACTCTAAAATGATTGTTTGACTATTAGTATAAAGTAAGATGAATTATTTCTGTCTTCTTTTCAGCCCGAGGAAAATTAGCGCAAGATTTTGTTGTTTAAGGGGATCAATGTGTTTCATTATGTGCTCACAGAGGATGGCTCAGTGATACTCCAGCAATCAGTTATATGGCCTATTTTTATTAGCTGCACAAGAAAGCAAATACAGCACAGGTCATCAGGCTGTGTAAATGAAATGCAATAATGAAGTTCTCAAGCTAGCAGACACCAGCATGCCCGCAGTTTTCACTTTTTGCACTGAGTGCATGAAGTATTGCAGGAACTGCTCTCTGTATAAACACATCTCTGTTTTATCATACATAATTCAGGATTTCTCATTCCCTGGTGGAGTAGATTATCTAACTCCATATGCTGAGGTAGGGTTCAAAAACCCTGCACCAGTATCATACTGCTGCAGTACCACACTGCATTTATTCGCACAACTCTGCCTCTTGCAACAACATATGTACTCTCAATCAGCTTTAACCTAATACTTTCTAAATATCTGCAGTGTCCTCCCTGCCAAGACCTTAATATGCTCTACATGCAATAATTTAAAATTCACAAACAACACCGTGAATAAACAATGGTTTTCAAGCATCATCTGCAGGAGCACAGGGGTTCATACAACAAGACTGTTCCATAGCTCTTGCACTTGTTTGTCTTGAAATTGGTTGGAAGCATGTGAGAACCTCTTTGGGAACAGGTCTCAAAAGACAGGGATTTCTGTACTAATCTTCTGTGCCCTGAAAGTCACCTCAAACATGGCATTGCAGAGCCCGAGCAGAATCTGTTCCTGTGCAATCACCATCCTCGCAATGGGATTGCAGGCTGTGTAAATCAGTGTGGAATTGAGTCCAGCGACTTGAGCTGCCATGAACATCTTAAAAGAAGATTACACCCATGTAATAATGCACAATCCTTTGCCAATCCCTAAAGAAGGGTGGGGCAGGGGGAAATCAGATTTCTCAGCCAGTTCAATCCTGGTTGTCCTGGCAGCCAACCCTAACTCAGGGATCCAGAATCTGTGCAGCTCTGAGCCTGGTGAGTGGCCATGCCACAGACATGCAGCCCTGAGCTGCACAACCAAATACAAGGGGATCAGTCCCCAGAGCTAGAAGATGGTTTCTGCATCACCACAGGCAATTGCCTTTGCAGAGAAACAGAAACTCTCTCTCTGCAGCCTCTGGTTTGGCTCTGCAAAGCCAGACCCAGCCTCTGGATGCAGACACCTAGCACAGAGAGAAGGGGTAGTGTAGGCATGGGCACTGAGTCCCCCTCTGGACCCTTCTCAGGGGAGAAAGATCTGGGTAGTATTTCACAGTGTCAGCTTAGTGGTAAGAGGAGGCTGTGTCCTTCAGCCCCCAGGAAAGGAGGAGGTAGATAACTTCATGTCTACACCTTCAACCACATCTTGGTCATCGTTTGCATTCCCAGTTCCTTGGCAAGTGAGGCGGGGACTGGTCTGGCCAGGGCTGCCAAGCTGCATAGCCTCACCCTTGACCATCATTCTCTGTCCTCACCAGCTGTGAAAACACCATGCTCTTGCAAGAACAGAGAAGACTCACAGCTTATCTCCAGCTTGTGTCCCTTGGGAATGTGCTCCACAGTACTGTAAATCAGCCTATCCCCAGCCTAACAGATGGACTGGAACAGCCAGGAGGCAAGACTTGAGCATCAAAGGCTGAGATGAAAATCAGAGTCGTGTGAGATTACCAAGATAACTGCTCTTTTGAGGCAAAGTTTCTTATTGGGGGGATGTAATTTGACCATCCAGCTTGGAGTTAAATCAGCTTCAGACAATAACCTCTGGTACCAAGATTGCTTTAGGTGATCTGAAATGGGAACAGATGGAAACAAAGTGTCCTAGGGGGGCAGGAAGAAAAGACATGGTAATATAATAGAGATCAACACATGAAGAGGGAAAGAATAACAGGAATCCTTTATCCCAAACCTCTAGCAGGGGAGTATCTAATGAAATGGAAAGATGAACTGTAAAGGAGAGACAGATGTACACTTGCTGCTGAAATGCAGAGGTATGGAAGTGAGTGTCTGCAATGCTAAGGCAATATGTTTATAAGAATTAAATATAAACACAAACAAGAACATCATAACTTATATATTTATAGCATAACTACAGTAACTATGCCATTTCCTTCCGAGGGCCAGGTCCCCACAACACCAAAGCTCAAATCTATCCAAATTATTGGATAACTGGCTTGAACTTTCCCAGCAGTGGATGATCCCACTGTTCAATCCTGCTTGTCCTAAAGAGTCAGGTCGTGGTGGTGTGAGGACCAACTGTCCAGGAAAGGATCTCTGGGCACTTTCACCACACTAATCATGCAGCAGTCACCTTTGGAACCTCCCTGTGAATAGTTTGCAACTTCACCTATTTGCTCTTTGACATACCTGATGCCAGCAAAGCTGTCTGTGCCTCCGGAAGGTCCTGTGCCTGCCTTTAACCTCCTCAGAGCTGGAGGTTACTCCTCGAGTTCCAAAATCTGCAGCTGTGGCCTAGGGGTCTGGCTTTGACCCATGAACAACAGACACATTCTTTGCCTATCACTGCAGATGGTAGCAGTGCCATCATGCTGCTTTTTTCCATGTTTTTTTGTTTTTGTTTTTAGCAAGCTCTTCTCAGGCAAAGGCTGAGTTTCAGGGCACTCAGAAGAAAGGGGTTGTGCAACTTGATTCACATCTGACTCCTTTTGCAGATGGCTCTCAAGCTTGCAGCCCAGGACTTAGAAGTGTGGCTACTGAGTCTGTGAGCCACCATGCTCGGCTCCTGGCAGGCACAGCCCGGCTGCAGAGCTGGCAGCCAGCTCATCATCTGTGGCCCTGGAAGGGCTGAGCCAGATGCCAGCTCTGCAGGCAGAGACAGAGGCTGTCCCCATAGCTGCTGGAGGGCACCCAGAAGCAAGGGCATGCCTGAGACATCTCTCCACCTTAGTGACTTGTCCCACGCTCCCAGCTGCAGCTCTCCCTATCCTTCTGGACCCTTCTTCCCTTTCTCAAAGCTCCAGCTTCCCAGGAAGAGCTGTGCTTTATTACTCATTGGTATATCCTGACACCATCATGGAATGTGACTGTCTGTCAGGGCCAGTCCTCATATGTGCCACATGCAACACTCTGAGGGAGCGACAATTTAGACTGCCTCTCCCCAGGTTTGCCTTCTTTCCCCCATGAGATGCAGGGTTACCCCATGCAGGGCTGCCAAGCTGCACCCGAAGGGGAGCTCCATGCAGGCGAGGATGAAGGGCAACCAAGCTGGTGAAGGGACTCGAGCACAGGCCCTATGAAGAGAGACTGAGAGAGCTGGGGCTGTTCAGCCTGAAGAAGAGGAGGCTCAGGGGAGACCTCTTGCTCTCTACAACTCCCTGAAAGGAGGCTCTAGCGAGGTGGGAGTTGGACTCTTTTCCCAGACGACTTTCAGCAAGACAAGAGGACACAGTCTTAAGTTGTGTCAGGGGAGATTTAGGTTAGATATTAGAAAGAATTTCTTCACGGAGAGGGTGATCAGGCAATGGAATGGTCTGCCCGGTGAGGTGGTAGATTCTCCGTCCCTGGAGACATTTAAAAAAAGACTGGATGTGGCACTAAGTGCCATGGTCTGGCAACTGCTCCGGGGTCAAGGGTTGGACTTGATGATCTCTGAGGTCCCTTCCAACCCGGCTAATTCTATGATTCTATGATTCTATAAGGAAGAGACAGAGGATGTGCTGAGGAACACCACCAGCACACAGCCACAGCCACAGCCCCGCTCCGCACAGCCATTCCCTGCCTCCACACAAACCGGGTAGGAGAAGGGGGTCCCTAAAAGGCCAAATCTCCCCGCCGGCCTCTCCCCTCCCGGTGCCGCTTGGCGGTGGTGGCAGCTTGGGGCTTTAACTTTCCCCGCCAGATAGCCACCTCGCCGCCTCACACCCTTGTCCCCAGGGGGCACCCGGACACCACACGCTCCCTGCGAACGGCGGAGAGGCGACAGCCGCCCCTTGCCTCCGGAGCCCGCCGGGCCCCTTAGGCCTCCCGTTGCGGGGCAGCCGGCGGAGGCGGGCACTGGAGCCTGCGGTCCCGGCCCGCGGCGCGGCGGTGGGCGGTGGCCGCGCTCCCACCCCAGCCGCCCGCAGGGGGGAGGCGGAGCGACCGCCGCCGGGGACGAGGCGAGCAGGGAGGCAGGAAGGGAGGAGAGAGCGGTGGGAGCGCGGGGAGAAGTTCATTCCCGGAGACACCTCTCCAGGGCGCGGCGGGGGTGTCTCTCCGCGCCGGCCGCTGCTGGCGCTGCCGGGCTGGGACATGCGCCTCTGCGCTGCCGCCCGGGGTTAGTCACGGCGGGGAGCCGAGTCCCCACCCAGCCGAGCGCCGCCACCGGAGTAACTGGTGCCTCTGGCGTAGGGACCGAGCGCGGTCGCCTGCCCGCCTGCCTGCTGCCCGCCCACCGCCCGCGCCCTCTCCCTCCTTCCCTTCCCCTTTCCCGGGTGCGTGAGGAGAGATAACAATGGTGGGGCGCAGCCGCCGGGCCCCCGCCCTCGCCTAGTGGAAGCGGGTGCCCCGAGGCCAGCGGCAGCTCCCCCGCCGCCCCGCCCCGCCCTGCGGCGGCCCCGGACCGTGGACCGCGTTGCTGCCGGCGACGGTGCCTGGAGGCGATGGTGCCCGCGCCGGGGTTAGTCTGATCGCCGCCTCCCCGCCTCGCCGCCTCCGGTGCCGGCGGTGCTCCCCCGGGCCAGCCGCCCGCCGCCGCCCCGGCTGCCGCGATCGCTCGGGCTTGTGGCCATCTGTTACAACTTGGGAGCCCTTCCAGAGAAATAATAATAGCAATCAGTAATAATAATAACAACAACAATAATAATTTGAAACAAGGAGAAGAAGGGGGAGAAGCGGAGGAAACAAGTGGATAATGTCAACCCCGAGCAGATTCAAAAAGGACAAAGAGATTATAGCGGAGTATGAAAGTCAAGTGAAAGGTAAGCGCGGGGCGCGGGAGGTGACTCCCCGGTTTCGGGGGGGCCGGGGGTGCCGGCCGGCAGCCTCCGTCCCCTTCCCCCGGGATGCGGGCCGAGGGCGGTTCCGCTGCCGCCGCCGTCCGGGTGCTCGGTCCCTGTTGCCTGAACTTCGGGGAGGGGGCGGCGGCGGCGGGCGCTGCCCCCACGCTCCGAGCCGCCCCGGTTTGTGTGAGGGGTCGGCGGGGGCAGGGGCCGGGACCGGGACCGGGGCCGGGCGGCAGCTGCGGCGGTCGTCTGCTGCCCGGCCCCGTCGGAGCACCTTCCTTTTCTCCAGCGACTTCGGTAAGACTGTGGGGTGGGGATATGAAAAAATAGGCTTGGCAGTGAAACTGAAGCGAGAGACAATAGTAAGCCATGCCGCTTTCCTAAGGCACATGGCTGGTGTCCCCCACCCTCCCCTCAGGGTTGTAGTTTCTGTGTTGGGCTGTGTTGGAAGACGGCTAATAAAGAATTACCCTTGACTATTGAATGAACCCTTTCAGCCATCCCAGGAAGTATTTCAGCCTCGCATCGCCCGGCTGTATTGCATCCAAGTATTGTGCCAAGGACAGCGCTGAGCCTTGAGCCATCAGCACTTCGAGACTCTCGGGTTTTTTCTCCTCTTCCAGCGTCTTGGGTGGAGCAGAGGATGGGAAAGTAGCGGCATGGGCAGTGAGGTGTGGGTCTCTTGGCACACTATCCTTTTCTTCAGGGTGCTGTCAGGGAATCTGTTGCTCAATACACGAATTGCAATACATCCAAGCTTTGCATTTCAAGCTCCCATTCATTCTCAGTGTTAAAAAAAGCTATGTGATGCCTGGATTATCTTTATTTAAATGATGTGGTTGTGCCTTTATGTAGGGACCCTCCTTGATGCTGGCCACAGCCCGTGATGTTGTGGCCCCATGCCCAGTGGTGGGCTCCCAGAGCCCTCCTGCCCCCAAGCAGCAAGCAAGACTGGGGGCTTTCAAACCAAGGTGTCTGAAGCAGAGTGGGAGAAACCACTAGTCAGCTTTTCAAAGATTTGTTGACTTTCTGTAACTGCACAGTATTTTTTTCTTCTTCCTCGACCTTGCAAAATCAATTTTTCAAGAAAACTTTTGGGGTTTCGTTGTTCTTTTTCCTCTTAAAAGGAAAGGTAGGCTTTGAGTTTTCCCCTGCGAAGCTTAACTTTTTGTGAAAAATAGATGTCACCAGTAAAAGTCACTTTGGGTCCAGAAGGAATTTTGGTGTAAAATAAGAGAGCTTCCAGAGAGGTGGGCAGCAAGGGGTCTTCTCTGAGCTGGCAGGTAGGCCCTGCTTCTGGTGTTGGTTTGAAATGGGCAGGGCTGAGACAGCCCATGTAGCTGGTAGATTCACTGCCAGTGAGCCCTTGGAGGATTGGTGTTCTGCTTCTCTGTGGAGATAGTGGAGATTTGTCCTGATCACTGAGCAGAAAAAACGTTCAAGATCTTAAGCTCTTTGCAGAGTGTGCAAGCTGTTCTTTGCCTTCTTATAACACAATTGTTACAGGCTCAGCCTTTATTAACTATGTCCAGTTGCTATATAAGCCATTCTTTTCTTTTGAATAATGAAGAATTACTGTGCCCTTCAACTACATGTACCAGATCATTACTTAAACAACAAAGATTAAGGTAGCAAGCATCTCTAATAACCAAGCTCCTTGGTGTCATGGTCCCCCATGCAGAGGGAGATGGCATTTGTAAACATAGCCTAGGAATTTTGACTTGCTCTTGCTTCTGCTCCTTTGTGGTGTGTCTGGTCCCGAATGCCTCGCCTGAATTGCTGATTAGCAGCTGTTTGAGAAAGTATGCTGGGCTAGAAATTACGGCCAGAGCTTCATTTCCTTTTCACTAGCATCACTACTGTCCCTATTAAAGTGGCAAGAACTGTCTGTATCAAGATGTAATACTGCTGGGTGCTAACTCAGTGATACTGCAACAAAGTAATGATACCATTGCATGATACCTTAAATCTTTCTCGTATTATGGGGGTCAAGGGCTAAGGAATCAGTCCTAAGTAGTCCACAAGGTAACTAAGTTACTTTAACTGCAGGAAATGCAGGTTCCTATGTACTACCTGAAATTTAATGCATTAGGGTAGGAGAAAGGGTGTGGCCAAAATGTTTCTGCTGCTTATGATTTCAGGTCCTTGCAGTGGCTGATTTCTTACTGCTGATATGTTTAGTTGCCTGTAGGATCTGGACAATTTGGCAGTAAACTGGTCATTTGAAGTACTTTGGTGAGATGCTTGTAAAGGAGTGTGTATAGATTTATTTATTTATTTATTTATTTCCCCTTACCTTTTTTTCTGAGATTGCACTGAGCTCATCGTGCTGAACACCAGTTTTAATGATTCAGAAACCATACCACTGATGTGTGCGTTTGTAAATCCTGTTGTAAGATGCCTGCATATTGATACTGAAGGAACAGGGGCCTCTAATATACATGACCTGTATGCTGTATATATGGTGCCATATTTGGAAATGAGGATTTAACAGTACCATTCTTCACATAGCTTTTCTGCTCTTAACAGCTCAAATAGGAAGAAGTAACAGATGTTAATTGTTCTGTCTGGTTCCTGGGTGGTGTAAACTGACATCTTTTAGCAATATGAGTAGGTTGGCTGTTACTTTAGCAGAGGTCATACAGGAACAGTAGAAAGCCTGCAAATGTTACCTGTTTGTCAAGCTGAGGTAGACAGGGTACTTCTGGCTTGTTGGGCAGAACATCTTATTGCACAATCTTTTGCAACATCCGTGTTCTTCAGGTTAGCTTCTGCCAAGAACTATGCCAACTGTTGCAGTAAGGGAGTTGTGCTCACTTCCCTGCACATCATATGGAACACAAAGGGCTATTTCTTAAGGATCTCTTAATAGTGAAGTTAGAGCTGTCTAGATGAATACTTATATCCATTGTTTGGGGGGATGTAAGGGTATTCTGATGACATGGGTACCTTCATTTGTAGACATAAAGGCATGTGGGAAGTATTCCTTGGTTCTTTAACAGTGAGCTATCCCGCTGCACGTCAGTTCCAGGGTGATCTTGCTACTTAATAATTTTGCTGAAGCACCTACCTCTCAGCAATGTTTCACTTTCTGATTCAAAAGCTTTAGGAAAGGCATCAAGAGCTTGCTTATTCGAGAATATTTTGATGAACAATTTTTGCTGTTGTTAAAATGGTTTGGGCACTGTGCCTTGTAGGCTTTCTGCAGACTATATTGGATTACTGAGTAAAATTGCTTCCTAAAATATCCCTGATCATCCAGACTATCGGTTGTACGTGTCAGGTTTTTTTCTGAAGAATGTGATAATTTCATAGGCCCTCTCAAGTAATTTTTTCTGAAGACTGTGATAATTTCATAGGCCCTACCAACCTTGCAGCTGGGATGGGGAATGTATCTGGAGATTTACAGTGGAGGGAATCCTGTTTAAATAAGCAACAGACCAGTGGTATAGTTGGGAGCTGAGTATCAACTTTCTAATACATGACCCTACTTAGATTTATCCACAGCATTCCTTAACACAAAGCTCAGTTGACTACAGTATCCTATTATTACCCTACCTTTTGTGTTCTGAGGACCAGCTGCTCCTTGGTACTGCTGATAATGTAAAGTAGTGTCTGTTGGTAAAGTGACTGAGCAATCTCAGTAGCAAAGAAATACTGGAGCATCCTCTAATAACCATGTGGGTATCTCAGGTATGGTGAAGGGTGAGCTAGTGAGATCTGGAGTGCCTGAGAAGAAATGTGTAGTAGCAGCAGAGAACTGGGGATGCTGCTCAATAGCTTTCAGATGATTCAAGCATTACACTGGCATGTTTACCTTTTTAAGACATGCAGTTGGCTTTCCAGGCAGGAGAGAAATGTGGTAAATAGTTAAATATTGTGCTGACCAATCCTCTGGGCCTCCCTGTTCAGTGAGATCCTCTGTATGGTTTGAACTGTTGAGGATCTTACAGTCTATTGGCCTTCCTATGCAACCACACCTCCAAAAGAAAAGGGCTGTTGGAGGAGCTTGTTAGATGCTTCCTTTTTCCACCTTTGTTTTCCAGCTGGAAGTGATTAGGTAGAAATATGTTGCTTTTAAAGTACAAACCTCAAAGAGACTTTGTGGGAACAGACATTTCTGCAAGGCTAATATTTGCCTGGACTTTTTCAGAACCAAATATTCCTGTTGTCCACCATGAATAATTTGTTGGTGCTTTGTATTACCATTATTTTTTATGGAAGATGGAAATTCTAATTTGTGAAACTGAATTTCAACTTATTCCAGATAAAACCAATTTAGACTGAAAACTACAGAAGCCTTTCTGAGGAAAAGCTGAATTCTGAAATACAAATTGGGCTGACATTAGAGTAGTAGACATAACAGTAGAATTATCTGAGAATTATTTTTTTAAAAGTCTTTGTCATGAAAGATTTGGTGCCTTGGATGATGCCAAAATTCTCAAGTTTTATTTTGAAAAATTCTGGTGAAGCAATGCCAGTTTCCAATGTTAGTTTGTCAGGTTTGGTTCAGTAGAAGTTTTTCCCATCAAAGAACTTGACCACAGTAAGTGTTGCTTTATACAGAAAGGATATTGCTCTCCATACTACATTTCAATTGGAGCTAGACGTTCTTCAAGAGATAAGCTAATGGAGGATTCCTTACTTTTTTCCTCCACTGCATTCTTCCTGCTCTCTGATACTTCCCTTCAGAGCACAAACTTCAATTGTCCAGATAAATTTTAATGAGTTTGTATTTGGATATGCAGCTGAAGGGATATCTAAAGGTTTAGATAGTTCAGTCATAAACTGAACAATTATTTTTGAGTTTGACCTTACACTGCAGCTGGTGTGTCTCAGCACCACAGCAAAATTACATTTAATCTTTTACTTTAATTTAAAGGTGAATAAAGTCCAAGTGGTTGTAGCACATATGAAAGGGCAAGCAATAAATGGATTGTCTGACCAGTGTTTCTTTCTGTCAATACAGCAATCAAATTGCGTACTTAAAGTGTACATTTTGTATGTACCTGCACATATTTATTTTTTTTTTAAATCTCTAAGAAAGATTAATTTGCCTCTGACTTTGAAGGAGTTTGGATTCTTTTATGATCAGTTCTTTGGGGCTTTTTTTCCTTTCCAAACATAATTTCTGTGCATTTTTGTGCTTGCAGAGCAAGGCTCTAAATCATGCTAGGGTTCATTTAATTTCCTGCTGTTATCTTTTATTGGTCACTTTTTTTATGAACTGAAGTCCTACTTGCTAATAAAATTAAACTTATAGCTCTGAAATGGCTGTGGTAAGGCAGAATGGGCTGTGAATTATATCTCATTTTCTGCCTTAAAGTTCACTTGGGTTAGATTTTGTCTTTTGTGAAAACCGGACTCCTTGTCAGTCAGAGGTGATGGATGGTAGCTCTGGAAAAAAAAAGTGGGTCAGTGCTTTTGAGACTGGATAAGAAATTCCCTGCTGACCATTACACAGCCCATTAGAAATCACTGACCATGTCTTGGCAGTGCAGCATGTCTGATCTCTGTTTTGGACAGGGCTGGATGTGGAGAAGAGCACAAATGGAGCCAGGCAGGTGTCAATGGTGCTTCTTCTCACCTTTGCCATTTTTTCAAGCCCCTGTTACACCTAGCTGTCATGCTATCTCACCTCTAACCTTTCTAGTCTTCCTAGTGGAAATTAGTGGTAACTTAACTTGTATTAATCCCTATTAGAGTCTAATCTACTCTTACTGCTCAGCTTTCACAGAGCAAAATAGGCTTTGGAGTGGGGGTTTTGTTTTTGTGTGCTGGTGATTACTCTAAACGTGTGCTGGGGCTCCTGGCACCCTGACCCCCGCTGCTTCCTGCAGCTTGAAGTCTCACCACAGCATTTGCACCTTACCAGTTTCTGACCCCACCTTCCAGGGACCCTGCTGTGCTCTCTGCTCTGAGCTGTCTGGGCTGATGGGATCAGTGCTGGCCATCTCTGAGGCAAGGCTGTCTGACCTCTTTCTGTGCTGTTCATCAATGGCCCCTTCTGCCTCAAGTTACTTCATGTCTCTTCTTTCCCCGGTCCTTGTCTCTCAGTCACTGAATACCCTGAGGTTCAAGAGACTGTGAGGCAATGTTTGTGTGTATGTTATAGGATGGTTTGGGTTGGAAGGGACATGGAAGATCATGTAATTCCAACCCTGCTGCCAATGGCAGGGACACCTCCCACTATGTGTGTATGTGTGCAGAGGAAGAGCAACAGCTGAAAACTGGAGGCAGTGGTTGAAGGTGCAACGATGGGCATCTCTGCTTCTGTACCATGAAGAGGCTGAGGCTGGCAGGCTGTGTAGTAGCAGATACTTGGGATGAAACACAGATGGACATTGCTGAAAGCATGGAACCTCCTGGCTAAGACTCAGAGCTGTCTGCACAGGAAGACTGCTAGCGGCATGTGTTTTACATTACCAAGGCTATATCTGGCACCAAAACCAAAGGAGTTGGTTATCACTGCTGTTTTTCCTTTGTTTCTAAGACTTAAACAACTGCAGGCTGTTGGGTCAGTTTGTGTGGTGGCTTGGTCCTGTGGGAGTGCTCTAAGACAAACAATTGACTTTGATCTGTTGTAATGTAAGCCTGAGGCACCACTTCCTCAGGAATCTACCGCTTTCTGCAGCTTATGGAAGTCAACTTCTGGCAGACACAGAAGTGTGTCACAAGTTGGTTACAGCCACCTGGTAGGCTAAAGGTGGCCTATTATATTTTCCCTATGCTCTGCCTAATCCATCTTGTCTAGGGAGAACACTGGTATTCTTAAGCCATTTTCTGTTCACTACAGCTTATTAACTGAACAATTAAAAATCTCTTCAGTAGCCCCTTCCCTCTCCTCTTTTCAGGTCATTTTCTCAGGCATATACCTGTATGAATTGCAAGAGGCAGCATTCAGTCTTGCATCATACAAGCTGCTGGAAACCTTGATTTTACCTGGAGGTGACCATTTAATAGATTCTGAGATCGAGATGCAATCTTTTTGTGGAAAATGAAGAACGTTTTGGAAATAACCCCAAGCAAAACTAACGTTCTGTTTCCAGGAATTGGCTTGTATATAGGCATGTTCATGACTCTGTATTACTCTCTGCTAGTCAGTGAGTGCAAACACTGTAACAAATAGGTTTGTCTTCTCTAGAAGCAGAAAATGCTTGTTTTAGTTCACGGTTGGCACACTAACATAATCCTAGCTCTAGGTGCATGTTATTCAGGTAGGTGCTGCAGGTAGGAAGAGAAAGTGTTATTCATAGTCTTTCACTGGAAAAATTTGGGTGAGCAAAGAGCTTAGACTCCTATGTCTGAAAAATCTCTAGGAAACAAACACCAGCAAAACCAATAAATGCTCTCAGAAAATGCCTTGCAGAAAGTGCATGCTTTATGATTTGATTCTGTAGTAATACTATGTGTGAAATGAGTTAAGGATGACCCGTGTAATTAACTTTGTCCAATGCAGGACAGAGCAGTTGATCTGGTTTTAATGAAGTCCTTTGATGAGGTGTGGGTAACTTGATCTGCATTTACCTTGATCGTAGCATCTGGGGGAGCTGCTTTTAATTGCAGAGGGATGAGAGGGGAAAAAAAAATCTTTTTTTAGTCTGTAATTTTTAGAGAAAGCATTCAGTAGAATTTGCTTAGCAGTCTAATCATGAATTAATAAGTTACGATATCCATGTTAACTCTGTTTTGTTATCTATTATTGACTGATAAAACTTGTTTGAGTTTCAGTTGCAACCTTCTGAGACTTTCCATTACAGATGCAGAAGTGCTGACAAGCAGGCAAGAGAGCTGTATTAGCATATTAACCAAAACATGCTCAAAGCTCACTAGACATACAATTATTAGCTATTGTGAGACAGAAGTTACAAAAAATGTAATTAAAACACTTATGGTATAGTGTTTCTTGTTAACTATCTTGGGAAGAAAAAGCAAATGCAGCTGGTTTACTAGATGATGACTTCCAGGAAGTAATGATTGTAACCCTTTGCATAATGAGCTGTTGTGGGAAATGTAACTGAGTACTGCAGATTGATGTAAATGGGCTCTCCAAAGGCCTTGACTTACTCAGTGCTTACTCATCTGAACTACTCTACATGTCGGATCTGCTAGCAGTTTGTTGGTACTGTCTTGTGTCAGGACTCTTCAAGATGCTGCTTTCACTTGTTTCTTCCAAGGTGTCAGAAGTGGAGTGGCATACAAGTGTGGATTTTCTCGGTCTGTGTGTTAAACTAAATAAGGAGATGTGCTGATCTCCTTTCACTTGCCAGTGAACATTCTTTCATATGGCAAAAGAAACCAGTCTCCACTGTTCTAGCTGGTTCAGAGTATCTGCTTCCTGAAAATCAGAGGAATCTGCTCATGTTTACAAAGTACAGAGTACAACAGAAGTCAGTAGGATTCAGTGTTAGCTCTTGTAGAGCTCTGTTCTTGCAACAGCCTGCTTTTTTTTTTTTTTTTTCTTTTTCTTTTTTGTTAGAGAAGGGAGGATAAACAATATAAAGTGTTAGGTCAGAGGCAGCATAAAATAAGTGTTCATTCAGTACCAAGATGAAAGGCATCTGAAGTGAAACTTTTTAACTCGACAATTAAGTTCCGTTTTAGAAGGTAATAGAGAAACTGAAAGAATTGTGACTGAAAGTCAATTACTTTTTTTTTTTATATTATAAACCAAGAAGATCTATTATCCCGCTTTTTCTGCTGAAAAACTCCCCACAACATTTTACCCGCTGTCATTAGTTGGTTGTTGTTTTTGTTTGATTGATTACTTTGTTTTTTGGGGGAGTTTGTTGTTTGTTTTGTTTTGTGGGAGGTTTTTTTGTTTGTTTGTTTGTGTTTGTTTTGAGATGCCAACTGTCCACTAAAGAATCTTTCAGGAATGATTATAAGATAGGATTGCCTGTAGTAACAGCAGACTGAATGGGATCATCCACACAGCCCCTTTCCTTGAAGTTTTGTATCCCTGGTAGTCCAGGGCACTGTCTCAGACAGCTGCTCAGTGTCCCTTAGTCATTGTTCTTGCTCACTCCACACACTGCAATACAAACCTCTGATCCAAAACATGCTGCAACGAAGTTGATAGGCATAAAGTTAGTCTTTGACAGTACTTATGTGGACATTCAAAAACTCTAGGAAAAAGAAGAAAGTTCTTACTTGTATTATAGGATAGTTAACACACAAAGTTTGCTCTGATTAGATGGCACAGCATTATTTTCCTCTTGCAAATCAGTCATGTGATGAGCAGCAGAAATGAAAGTATATGAACTTTTTTTCATAGGTACCTCCTGCATGTGGCAAATTGGGTTCTCTACATTTTTAGCCTAAATAATTTCAGCTCTGTGAAGAACCAGTCGTGTAATGGAAAGTTAGCTTTTGCTTTGTGTGGCAAAAGGACAACTGGTATATTTAAGAGTTTGGCTTAAGTTAAGAATTTGTTTTTAATTAAAGAACTTGTCAACTATGCTGTCTTTGCTGCCCAACTGAGGACTCCAGGTTAAGATCCAATACAATCAGGTTGTGTGCATCCTGTGCCTTTTTTTGAAGGCCGTGTTCATGTATTTGTGCCCTCCCAATTTTAACAGTGCATAAAATTAGTGAGATTCTTAATGTCGTGACAGAAAGCAGCTTTTGCTTTGATCTCCTCAGATACACTTGCACTGAAATCACAGCCACCTGCAGAGTGGGAGAAGGTCCCCTATGCAGAAGAGATGAGGGAGCCTGGTGCAGGTAGCAGGTCCCCACCTCCTTGGGGCTCCTCTTCTTGGGGGGTGCTGTGGCAGAGCCTGGCAGCAGCAGCAGACTCATGCACACCCCAGCATCAAAGCTTCCTCAGCTGCTGGCTCTGAGCAGTCTGTGTGCATCTGCAGCTGAGCTCATCGGATTATTGTTGAATATATTGTAATCCTTTAATTGGCAGCCACTTCTGATGCCATGATGTTGTAGTTGGGGTCAAATCCTATGCTTCTTAAGCAGTGCTCCCGGTGCTGTCTTTAGTGTTACCTATGGGATACTGGAATGCTCTATCCTGTGCAAAATTGATCATGTGATCTTCCTGAGAAATAATCAGCAAGGAGCATCTCGAACGTGCTCTGTTCCTTACACCTGACTGAAACCTTCACTGGGGTCTGGACAGGCAGCTACCAACAAACTTGTTTAACTCAGAACATATAAATTTAGGAGTACAGAATAAAATATTAAATTTTCAAGTTTCTGATGGGCCTAGGAGGTTACAGAATGTGAGAGTTTGGGGCTGTATTTTTTTTTCTACTGCCCTCCTTTGAGCCTGCTTCAGGTGTGTTCTGCCAAGGTTTTAATTCATTATCAAGGTAACCTTAGGGAGGCATAATATCTGGACTTGTGGAGATGTTTCTGGCACTTAAATTAAAGAAAAATACAAAAATGCTTCTGGCAAAACAGTGGACAAGAAAAATGCTCTGTATTTGAGCAAGGCTTCACCACATCTGACATGGCAGAAAAAGGGGAAATGAATACTGAATTATTGTGGCTTTGACTGTCTGTACCTACATGCAGAAAACTGGAGCACCTTTTCCTTGTGAGACTGCTTTTGTGTCTCAAAAAAAGCTGGTGAAGTGTATGTATGTTGCATTAGTACTGCTGTAATGAGGCATGCAGTACTGAGAGGCTGGTGAAAGAGCAAGGGGAACTCTGACCATCAGAGTCTGAGTAGCCAGTGAGTGTAAAATTTGCTTAGCAGTTCTTGCCTACCATTCAGAACATCTCTGGGAAACCTTTCGAGACAGTCCCCAGTAACTGGTTTGGCAATGCTGAGGTAGAAAACCCTCTTTTTCCTATTGAAAGGGCAAAATCAGTGAAACTTAATAGCCAAAGTGCAATTCCTCCAATATGTACCATGTTGACGATCAAAGTAGTGAATTACTGGTGAGAAGGGATTGCTTGGCAGAGAGACTGTTCAAGAACATACCAACCACACACCTTGCTGATGGCCCACCAGCCAGCTCAGTTTTGTTCTGTGCTATTCCCTGATGGTTGCCAAATGGCCTCTGAGTAATGGGGGAGGTCTCTGCTCAGGTCTGAGGGAACAGACTTTGAGGCTGCAATAGCAGTTTTCACACTCCTCCATATGGGCTCAAAGAGGCTTAAGGTGAAAAATATCCTGTGAGACTGAATCCATAAAAGAACTCCAGCTCTTGTGTTTGCCTTTCAGGGGCCATGTTTAGTTCCCCTTTGGCTGCTGTCTCACTTCAGAGGTGTCTGTGGCTATGTTTATGTGACTGCATATACTGGCCTACATGTTTATTCTGCAGACTGTTTGCAGGAGTTATAATTTGAAGCACAGACTCTCACTAGCAGTCCCCTTATTTATAGACAAGAAACTGCCTTGTGTCCAGCTGGCAGGGGCAAGAGATAAGTGCCAGCCCCATCCATGCTGATAGCATTTAAGTTGCCACTAGAGAAGATCTAAAAATGTTACCTTGTTTTGCTGAGCCATGTGGAAATATGTCTGAAATTCTGGTGCTGGGAATCTGATCAGTGCATCCTTCCCAGTTATCAGAGCATTTGTGTGAGGAATCTGGTTTTGCACCTTGATACATTTATCTTACTCAAAATTAAGTCCTGAATCCAGCCCTTAACACCTTGCAAGTGACTGCTCTGAGAACAAGGGAGCAGAGTTTTCTGGGACAATTTTCTCTGTTTTCTTAAAGTTCTCTTGCTTTTTTTCCTCAGAGTTAGTGTCTACTTAGTTATTTACAGGGTGACTACAAATCCATTGCCTGATAGTTACAGCAGTCACTTGAGGCGTATGGATCTCACTGTATATTCCAGCAAGGGTGTTTTCTTGCTCAACTGCTTTTTTTAAATAAATGGGAAATTAGGGGGGCTGTAGGACTGAGATATTTGTGCGACCATTCTAAATTAAGAATAGTTACTTTGAGGGAGGTGATTCTCCCCCTCTACTCTGCTTTCCTGAGACCCCACCTGGAGCACTGCATCCGATTCTGGAGCCACTATTACAAGAAAAACATGGATGTGCTGGAGTGTGTCCAGAGAAGGGCCAGGAGGATGGTCAGAGGGATGGAGCACCTCTATGAAGACAGACTGAGAGAGTTGAGGTTATTCAGTCTGGAGAGGAGAAACCTCCAAGGAGATCTTATTGTAGCCTTCCAGTATCTGAAGGGGCCTACAAGAAATCTGATGAGGGACTTTTTAGAATGTTAGGTAGTGACAGGACTAGGGTGAATGGATTCGAAGTAAAGAGGGGTAGATTTAGATTAGAAGTTAGGAAGAAGTTCTTCACCATGAGAGTGATGAGACATTAGCACAGGTTGCCCAGAGAGGTGGTGGAAGCCCCATCCCTGAAAGCTTTTAAGGCCAGGCTGAACAGGGCTCTGAGGAACCTGATCTAGTGGGAGGTGTCCCTGCCCATGGCAGGGGGCTTGGAACTAGATCATCTTAAACATCCCTTCCAACCCTGAAAATTCTATGATTCCATGATTAATCTGAAGGGGGAAGTATTCAGAGGATACCTTATTTATTCGTTGCATGTGGTCACACAGTATACAGGAAAAACACCAACCATTTCCTCTGTATTGATTTTAAATCTTAACACCCTGACAGCATTTAAGGCGATTTTTGGCAGCTTGCCTCTAGTTTTGCAGACAGTCTATGGAAGGTTTACAAATGAGTATGTCTGCATGAACCTTTGCTCTGACTACTCTTCCTGCAGCTCTCCCTTTGTACAGCATATTTGGCCTTGTGTCTCATGGCTGTTCTGCTCCTCAGTTACCTGAATGGCAGATTTACAAACAGCTTTCATTGCAGCCACCAGCATCTTACTCTGCAAATACTCCTGACTTACTTTGTATCTATGAAGACTAGGGTTTCTTTTTTTCAGGGTGGAAAAATGATGTCAACTGGTGTTTAAGGAGGAAAGAAGGGGAGTGGGTCTGCAAATATTACTGAGGCAACCCTTGCTGGGATTTATTGACTAGAGGTGAATTATTACAGCACACTAGTATGGCTGTCTGAAGAAGGAAACCTGAAGAACTCTTTACCAGGCACAGCAGTTTATCAGGTTATTTCCTATACAGAACTGTTTTGGAGGGCAGCAGAAAAAAGGCCCAGATACTTGTAGATACTGGGCTTTAGTTGGGTGCACTACCATGCTTATTCTGTACTTGTACTACTTCAGCTGCATGTGGTGCAGTCAGGTTGTTTGAACAGCTGTATGCAAAGGCCCAGAATCAGGCAAGAAGATGGAAATTATGGAAATGTCCACATTCTTTCCAACTTAATTTGAAAAGGCAATTTCAAGAGACCCTTCAGGTATGTTTCTGAATTATTGCACTGGCATATTTTGTGTTGGAAAGAACAATTTGTTCGTAGTTCTGTCCTGAACTCCACTCAGTTGCCTGATAAATTGAGTACTTTCTTTTTTTAAAATAGAATTTGTTATTGGCTGTTGTATTAAATAAATAGGTAATGCATCCTGAATCAGTACCAGCTCCTATAGGATAAGAGTATGCTCATAAGCATATTAAAAATCTGGTGAAGATGGAAATAGCATATATGTGAAGACTTAATAAAAACTCCAGTTCTCTAAGTATTTATATGTAATCAATTGTTTTCTCAGTTGTAACACTGGACTTGCACAGCACATGTTATTTACATTATGTGTAATGTGTTCACTTTCAAAGGGGAAAGAAAACTTAATTTAAAACGCTTTTTTAAAAGGTAATATCTCTGTGGTTACTTCTTTGACAGTTCATAAGATGTCACTGGCATGTGAGATCATGGGACTAGCTATGATAACTACCTCTAGCTGTGGAACCTCCACCTTGCTTTTAGGTCTATTCGTAAGGTGCTCTGAAAGAGAAGTTTTTAGGTTACAACTTGCACATTGTATAGTGCAGTGAGGATTCAGACCTGTTATTAGAATCATATGGGCTATTATTCCTATTACAGTGTGTTTATAGCATTGGAATTACTCCTTTAAATCTCACCTAAAGAGTCTGGTTTTGGGAAGACAATAGTTTTCTGTAGTTGTTTTGAAAATAGACCATACTTATCAAAAACCCCCAACACTTCCATACTCTCTTTCTTCAAGTTTGGGACAAGACTCTAACCTGGGCAAGAGCACTTCATCTGAAGTGAAGAGAGATCTTTTAGGTGATTGAATGCACTGCCAAGAGCCTTCAGAAGTGATTGGGGGCAGCATTACTCAAATCAAAAACCAAATACCTAAGTAATTTGATACAGACTTAACAAATCCAAATGAGTATTGATGAAACTGATCTTTACCTTTGCAAATTTTATTTTTCCTGTATCAGCTATGATTTTTACTAGCATCTGGTAATTAATAAGGTGTCTTTCACTTCAGCTCATGGTTTCCCAGGCTGGGAGGTGGGCCTTGGTGAAGCAGTGTTCCCAACACATGGGTAGGATGCATGGATAGGTGCCAGAGCTGGTGAGTGCTGCTGGAACTCCTCAGTTGTGTACAGACGTGTCAGTTCTCTGTAACAAGTCTTGGCTACAGGAAAACCTGGAGATCCACTGCTGTAAAATTCCAGTCAGTTAGTCTTTGTAATGTATTCAGTACTCTGAAGAGTTGCTAATGAATGCAGGGCTGGAGGCATGAATGAAGTGGTATTGCTTTTACAAGCAGTATAGTAGCTGCCGTGTGTGTCCTGTTATGTACAACTTCATTTACTTTCCACACATGAATTTGTTGACCTCACCAGAGCTCTTAACCTTCCTGGGGCTGCTAATCTCCATAAATGTCTGCAGGATTGGGCTTAATTTTGGCATGGAAATATGCAAAATGAATGAATCAAAGTGTGAGTCATCGTTTTTTACAGCAAACCGTTCTGACCTAGTCCCACAGTCCACGTGCCTCATTACTGGTTGCCTGAAAGCTTGTGGGATCTGGCCCCTGCTTTGGGAATCTTGACTTTTAAAGTGTAGCAGAGGCTGTATTGAAACAAAGGAAATCTAATGCAGAATAAACTGAAGCAAAGCAAGAACTGTCACCTGATTCAGATGCAGCTCTCAAGATAAAATTAATGTGGATTGTGGGCTGTATTATGCATGCATTACAGAATGTTTCAGTAATACACAAGGTGCTGAAAACTGTAGTGGAGATGTTTTCAGTTTGCTGAATGTTGTTTTCCTTTTTTTTTCCCCTGTAGCTTAACTAAAATATGGTGCAATAAAATAAGCTAACTTGTAAAATTTAGTGGAGGCACTGAATTGTAGAGCTAATGTAGATAAATGATGTGAATGTCTGTTTCATGTCTGCACCATAAAATGCAAAAGCACAAACATAGAAACCACAAGGCTTTTTTTGATATTTTAATCTTTTAAACCTTTGAAATGTTGGTGTGCTTGAAAGGGCTTCTAAATCCATTGGTTATTCTGCACTGGCTCGTATTGTGTACAAAATCATAGCAGATAAAGGAGGAGTGATCAGAAAGCTTAATGCAGTCAGAGCGTCACGACCTGTTATGTAAAGCAACATTTGGCAGGGCCTTCCCAGATGCTGTAAATGAATGTTAACAACATTATATCGGCTGCCTTCACTGTCTGTATTACATAAGCTGAATATTTATGACCCTATTAGTATGTTTAGCTGTGAAATTGCAATATTGATGGAATGAAGATTCCATAGAATACTGAATGAGGAGAATGATTTTTGCTTCATGAACAAAAGTTTTATGTTAGTATTAAAAAACTTTGAGTTCATATTTCAAGGTTTGCTGAATTGCCTTACAAATGTGCCATGCTATTTCCCTGAATATTGTCATAGGAAAAGTACTTTAGTGACAGATGAACATCATGTATGTCTATGTCTGTATAAAATAGAGAGCACTAACCAGAAAGTAATGGCTTTTTACTTCTAATGAAAGTCCCTGGATCCATAATGATAGTACTGTGGAGACTTGAATAAATATAGCCAACATATGGACCATAGACCAAACCCAGTTTAAGAATCACTTCCATACAGAGAGCTGTTCCAAGTAGGATTCTGGTGAGAGCTGTTCCAAATAGGATTCTGGTGCAAGCTGTGGACCAAATTCTTATTACAGTGATTTTATTTTTTTTTTCCTTCCCCCACATGCCCTCCTTTTGTCGTGGATAAATACGCTGTCTCCTCACCTGAAGTGCATGTCACATAATTAAGGGATCTGTGTCCCTCATTGTATGGCTGGGGACTGGCTGCAGATTGCGTCCCATTACTGCATACAGATTTGCCTGTATCGTGATCATAGTTGGAAGGTGGGGCAAGGTAATACGCCTCATCAAGAGATGAATGAGGAGCTAAGAAGGCATTTCCCTTGGGAACCTCTTAGGTTATGTCCCAAACAGAATGGAACATCACTATTTCAATAGATGTATACAAATTTCTAACAAGATGATATTCAGAGGCTTGAGACTGTTGGGGCCAGTGGCTCCCACCTATGGAATTCACAGGTGATATTGGTATTGTGCATCACTAGCATTGTTCAGAGTAAATAGCTCATTTAGCTACAGGCTTGTTTCTGCAAGTTGTCTACAAAAAACTGAGCTGGAAAAGTAAAGTTTGTGTTTATTTTGAGTGGGGTGAAGATGTTGGTCACTTCTAGCTTGATATGCCAAATCTATAGCCTGTCTGAAAGCCGCTGTACCGTGTGTCCTATGCCTTTCCCATTGATTGCTAGGACAAGGGTTTCAGAGAAATGAAGCTGTTTATAGAGGTCCCTTTTGTTTGCAGCAGTCTCTTGGGTGGTAGTACAAATCCTGTGGTGTGTTCAGGTGCTAAGCATAATTCTAAGTAACTCTGTATCTTAATGGTCTCTACTTCCACTTTTTGCGCATTTCAAACCTCATGAGGTGGTACAGGAGTCAGCTGCACACAACTCTAAGTGTACAAAATGTTAGAAATATAAAGATAAGTTGGTGCAGGCTGTGGAGTATTAGAGTCAGAAAGAAAGTTTAGATTAAAACTTTTTTTTTTTTTTTTTTTTTTTTTTTTTTTTTTTTTTATATAGTGTTTTGTCCCCAAGCCAGTTTGTTATAGTTACTGCAGAGCTCCAAGTGGACTCTTCCCTTGTGGGGATTAGAGATTTAAATATGTATTGTTCTTCTGGGCAGTAGTATTGAGCAGTCAAGTAAGGTTCATAATAGAACAAAGAAACCTTTAATTAGGACAGGAGTTGCAATTCCTTTTTTGTTTTTGCTTTGTGTAAAAGAAACTTGCATTAAATCAGATAAATAAATAAAACAATAGATGGGGTGGAGGAAGTTTAGAAGAAGCACATCTGTTTGCAAAGTTCAGTGCTGAGTTTACAATAAACCAGTAATTTTTACTTCTGAAGCTCTTAAAATAAGATTTCCATTCTCCACATCACTGAGCATTTGAGTCAAGATATTTTAAGGAAATATTTTTCAACTTACTCAGTGGTTTGGTTTGGGGTTTTTTTTTCTCATTTAAAGTTTTTTGTAAAGGAAATACCATTGTTGCAATGTCAAATCAACAGCAATGTTTATACTATTATCATACTTTGGTTTTAGGTCTGTACATGCATTGTAATTGTATTTGTCCCTTACTCTTCTTTGTACTTTGTGTGTGATTGTATAATTCAAATACAACATGGTATTTCTTTTAAACATGAAGAACGACATTTTTTTTCTTTCTCTTCTGGGGTGTACATTGCTCTGTGTTGCTGAGTTCTTGAAGTCAATAACTTTCTGCACAGCCTCAGCAATTTGCCAATGTGTAATAAGTTATAAAACTGGGACTGTTAAGGAATAATATGAAGTAACTTCAAGGGATTCTTAATTTGTCTCTGAAATGACTTTCAACAAGAATACAAACTATAGTATCCTCAGATTCTCAGCAGACAGTGGTAAGAGGAAACCTAGCAGATACGGAGCTGAATCTCTTGCACTGGCTTATCTGAGGTTTATTGGTTTATTACATGTGACGAGACAATGGAATAATCTCCTATTTTTTTAAAGAAACACCTTAAAAGAGATGGTTGTGATGAAGTTTTGGCCATCTGTCTTATGCTTGTCCTCTGCAGTTTAAATGCCAAATCCAACAGTGACAAAAGACCTCTGTTGTCTGGGAAACGATTCATTCCACTCCTTGTTTGGATTAGAAGAGCACTCAGACATGGCTGAAGATAGTTCATTTCCCTAATTACCTATCTCTTTGGGTATTTACAGCTTTCTGCTCTTTCCTAGCAAGAGGGTGTTTTCCAGGGCAAAATCCACATCTCTTTAAAGGACCTAATCCAAACTCACTAAATTCAGAAGAAAGCTACTGTTGACTTTCGTGGACTTTTGGTCAGGCTTTTTGAAGAGGAAAGGTACAGCCTTTTGTGTGCTTAACACAGTGCATCTTACTTGTGGAGCTGCAAAGGATAATTCACAGTAACAAAATCCTTGGCACTTGTTTGCATCTCCTGCCCTAACCCACATCTTACATCCCCTTTGCTTCATTCCATACATGAAATTAATTTGCCAAATAAAACTCTTGTCCTGCCTCCCCTTGGAACAACCTCAGCTGGCATGTGGGATCCTTTACCAGGAAGAGAGGCAGGGACATTGTGTTGCATTTATAAAATGTGCTACTAAATGGCTCTTCCTGTTGCCTGGCTTGATCATGGTTCTTGTTTGTCACAAGGATCAGTATGGTAACCTTATGAGGGAAATACTAGTAATCTGAGAGTGGACATTTTAAAAGTCTTTGGTTTTGTCCTGAATATCAATTAATGCCCATTGCCTCTTGTCTTTTCCATCAGCATCACTGAGAACAATCTGGCTCCATCTCTTCTCTTCCTCACCCCTGTCTCCTGACAAAGTCCTCCTTGAGCCTTCTCCAGGATGAACAATCCTAGGTCTCTCAGCTTCTCCCTGTATATCAGATGCTCTGATGCTTTAATTATCTTTGTAGCCCTTTGCTGGACTTACTCAGGCATGCCCATTGTACTGGGGAGACCAGAACTGGACACAACACTGCAGGCAAGACCTCACCAGTGCTGAATAGAGACAAAAAGTCACTTCCTTTGACCTTCTGAAATGCCTTCCTTGTACAACAAAGGTGGCTGCTGGCCTTCTTTGCCACAAGGGTACATTGTGGACTTGTGTTCAGCTTGATGTTAACCAGGCTGCTTCCCAACCAGTATGGTATACTGGTGCCTGGAGTTGTTCCTGCGCACGTGCAAGCCTTCACATTTCCCTTTGGTAAAGTTCATGAGATTCCTGCCTGTCCATTTCCCCAGCATGTTGAGGTTTCCTTGAAGGGCAGCATAACCGTATGGTGTATTAAGTGGTCTTTCTAGTTTTATATCATCTGTATGCTTGCTGAGGATTTGCTCTGACCAATCATCCAAGTCATTTATGAAGATGGATGCACCAGTATCAGCCCCTGTGGTACACCACTAGTGTCTGGTCTCTAGATAGACTTCATACTGCTGATCACAAGCCTTTGAGATTGACTGTTCAAACAGTTTTCAGTCCACTTCAGTGTCCATTCATCTAACCCATACTTTTGTCTGTTCTTTCCATGAGGATATTATAAGGGATATGGCAGAAAGTGTTGCTAAACTTGAGAGACAACATCCACTGTTTTTACCTGATCTGGCAATTGAATTAACCTCTTTGGTTAAGCAGTGATATTCCTCTTGTAAGCCTTTTTTCAATCTTGTACTGAATAATTCTAGAATAAGTTCTGAAGGCTGAATTTAGCACAACAATGTCCACAGGTCAGTGACATACACTGACTATAGTTTTTGCAAGAATTCTCTCTGAACAACCGTCCTAAGGCATCTTCCCTCTTAATTGTTGCCTATAAACTAAACGAAAATGGAAACTTTATACATCTTGTCAGCAAATTGCAAGCTATCAGTCACAGCTACAGATGAAAGCTAGCACGACCTACATCTGTCGTGTTGCTACAATGGTGCTGGCATTACAGTTCAATTGTTTAGGTTTAGGGTCAAGCCTGTTGAGACCTCTTTTTATTCAGCTTTGAATGTATCCATTTTCATTAAGTATTTCAGAGCCGTATGAAAGACTCAGCGGGGCAAGATGTGGCGGTGTTGAACCTAAGTTGGTCTTGCAGCTATCAAACTGTCTCGCAGTCACAGATGGTTGCTGGGATTGTCCACACCATTCTGCCACAGGAGCTGCTATTGAAAGGGCACAAAACTGATGGTACAAAGGGACGCCTTTTTTCCCGCCAATAAATGAGGCCACTGTTGCTGTGAGCTGGCGTACTCAGAGGTTTTGTGCAGGAGAAGAATGGCTGTTGACAAACCGGTTTCTGTGCCGAAAAATTCCACTTGTATCCCAAAACTTAGTGGACTTTCCTCGGGTTAATAACATTGTCTGACTAATAGCAGCGTGGCATTTTGCTGACCATTTTCATTGATTATGTGGATGACGGCAGTGCTGGGAGGTCTGATGCTGACAGCAGTAAATGCAAGCTTGTTAACATGCTAAACAAGGCATGCTTCTGTTTTGTAATTCCATTAGAGGAAAATCTCTTAGGCTGTACACTGTTAAAAACATCGGGGGCATTAATTACTATGTTTCTATGTTTAATCCTCAAATGTTGAAGTTTCCTTACATAGACTGAAGGAACTCGGTCAGTTGTCTCCTCAGGTTATGTAACTTGGTTAACCAAGTATCTTAATCTTCATGCTGTAAAAATGTAACATTTTTGAACCAGTAAGTGAATCTTTCACATCATCTTTATCAACAATGTGAGTGTGCTTTTTTTTTTCTGTTATGTTTTTAAGCAGAACTGCTTCTTCCAATACTAACTACCATTTTTCTCCTTTTCTTATATGGTGGGGTGAAAGCCTCCCCACAAATGACCTGCCTGTTTGTTAGCAGCCTGGCAAAGGTTCTGGTAAGATTAAAATGGTTCTTGCCTGAAAGAACAATAAAAAGCAATAAAGCTGATCCCTATTGTATGGGGTCCTTTGTGGCCTCTGACACATCAGTTTACCGCTGGCAAGGGGAGCCTTAAAATTCAAGTGAGCACAGTGATGAAATGGATGCTTGTTCCTGGGTGGGAATATCAAATCTCTATGGAGACCAGTGGAATAATTTACCCTGTAACATTGAGAATTCATACATTAATAATTAGGGTGTGTGTGTGGGGGGGTATTTTATTTTTAGTTTGGGGTTTTTTTTTGCTGCTGTTATCCCACTGAAGCTGATAATTGGTTAACCTCCTGTGCCATAGTGGAATTCTTCAGCCCCCTGAGGCCCTCTGTAATTTCTGAGTGGCCTGTTGCCCCAGGAATTCTGTAACTCTCCAAGTACATGAATGTTTGTTTGTTTATTTTTCCCCTTCCTCTGGGCTGGGAGTCTGTTGCTACATGAAGTGTCTTATCCAGACAGGTATAAGTTACAGAAGAGTATATTTCTATATATAATAGAGGTGGTGAACCTGGTCAGGTACTTCAGCTTTCAGTCACTAGTATTAAATACTTCTGTGTCAAAGATGGAACTGAAAAAGAGGAATATTTTTCCCGTAAGATGAAAAACATTTGCAGAAGGATGGATCTGACTGTTCCAGAAAGAAACCTCCAGCTTTCTTCTGCCTGGATTATTCTGTTAACAGTGGAATCTAAAGAATGAGACTTTTTGCCAAGAAAGAGATGAATATTGATGATTTTCATGATTTTGAAAGAACTGAAAGGAATTTGACTCTGACCTAAAGCTGGGTCACTTGAGCAACTACTCCTTCTTAATGATTTCAGCCAATGTCACCTTGATTCTATGATTGTGTTTTTTGCTGCCTTGCTTGGCCTCAGCTCTAGTATTGTTTCTCCCCTTTCTGCCTTACAGTATACTACAGGCTCATAAGCCCTAAACAAACATAATGTAAATTATTAGAACTTGTCCATAGTGACTTCCTGGAAGCTGTGTCCTGTTTTGGGGGTAGTTTCTAGCCTGGTGGCTTCCTTTCTCATAGCTAGGCTGTGTATATCATGATGTCAGCATTGCTTAGGTTCTCTATGATTCAGGCAGAAGCTTTTTCCTATTGTTAGTTAGTTAGTTTTTCCTATTGTTAACAGGTGCTGGTAGACTAAGCAGGTAATACTTGAGTGAAGCGGCACAGATTTAACAAATTTCCATTAATTGTGAGGTGGAACCAACACAAGCAAGTGCTGAGAACAGCCATAGCTGCTTCTGCAGACTCTTTGCCAGGCAGTTCTGGCACTCCTTGCACCTACTTGATATGTGGAAGGGCTCTTCTGACTTCATTGGTTCTGTGCTCTGGGACCCTACCAGCCAGAGATTAAAAAATCTGTCAGTGCACTGGTCAGGTTAAATTATTAGTTTGAGTAAAACTAGTGAAGAACTGCTTCAGATTTTTCCATAGTTGCTGTCAGAATGTAAATACTACTTCAGCTTCCCTTTTCAGCTTCAGTTTAACTTCATATCCAGAAAGAAATCAAGGCCCTGCCCTGTCAAATATAGTAGAATCAAGCAGAGAATCATACTGACGTGTCAGTACCAACACAAGTGTTTGCTGTGTTTCATTTTAAAATGTTGCTTTCAGGCTTTCCATATGGAGTCAAATTTATAAGAATAAATAAATCTAAGGAAGAACTTCAGAGTACAATATACTCTGCTGAGGGAGTAGTTCATGGTACATTTAGACAAGTTGTGCCTTCTTTGTCTGGTTTCATCTATGGCTGTAAGTCAGATGGAACAGCAAATCCAAAAACACTGTTTAAAAACCCTAAGAGGTCATGTTTGGTTTGTGTGTGATGTTTTCTTTTTTTCTTTTTTCCTTTTAAGCCATATGTTGCAGTTAAAGGAAATTCTGTAATATTAGTTGTACCACAGGAGTAAATGTATTAAACAAAATGTGCTGGCTGCATAAATTATATTGAGGTTTAAGGTAACAGCACCATCCTGGAAAAAAATGGGCAGGCTTCAACTTTGGATGTTTGAAGAGAAGCCTTCCTCCTTTGTGAGGAGTTGCTACTCTGCACATCAGGGCAAAGCCAGTGTGTTGCTTTTCGCACTGCAAAATTAACCTCATTTACGTTGTCCCCCTCTCATAGGAATATTCTGCCTACTTAAATGCCCAAAGTGATTATGAACTTTCTTACTATTCTACTGTTTTAAAATGTTACTTCCTTATCCTGTGCCACTTCTTTTAGAAGATACTCATTAAATCAAGTTTGTGATGCTACACACAGCAGACTTTACTGTAACGTTTTTTGAAGATTGTAAAATGGCTTCTGGATATTCACAAAACTCAGAACAGCATAGGACTTTCTTACCTTACCTGATGATACAGCTGAAAGCATCTTTATTGCATTTAAAGAGGTATCATGTTCTATGACAGAATTAAAATGTCTGGCAAGACTGTCATTTCCTTCAAAACATCTATTTCCAGTGACCCATCTTGCATTATGGTTTTTCTTCAGAAGATAAGGAGAGATTCTACCCCAGATAACTGCATTCACCCAGCCCATTTTTATACTGCCTAGAAGCCTGGGGGATGTTTCAGCATTCCAGGCAGGCAGAGGAAGATACAAAATCCTAGAATTCATCAGCTTGGGGCTGTAGCTAGATGAGAGATTTCAATATCGGGACATATGGGAGTTTATTAAATACTTCTAAGAGTGTCTGCAGACAGAAAATTAGGAAGACAAACCTGTTGGTTGTAGGCTTATATTTGCTGTGCATATACCTATATTTCTATACCTATATTCTATTTCTGAAAAATAGAGTCACTCCACTCAAGCAGGATTGAAATGCAGTGCAGCCAGAGTGATGCCTATTGCAGGAAACCTCAGCCTACAATTTGTTTTTTACTGCTAGGACCATTTCTTCACGTCTCTCTGATGCTTCCCTTCTTTTGTGTTCACTCCTTTTGTACCCATGACTCAAAGCTGGCTGTTGCTACCCTTCCTCCTGAGGAATGGTGGCAGAGTATCACCTCTGAGCTCTTCCACCTAAATTCTTAATCAGACAGTCTGCACCATGAGAACAAGCATGCTGCCTCCACATCTCACCTGCAAAGATGTGTTTGTCTTTCTGTGGTGGCTGGACCTTGCCCACTCTGGATCTGTCTGGCAGTGGAGGGGTTAAGCATCTTAGTTTTAAAGATATTCCTATGGTTTTGGGGTATTTGCTACTGGTTACCAGTTAGATAGATCCGCACGACAAATTGCTGCTACTTTTAAAGCTCTTTTCCACCGACTTCCTTTCAAAAATGTGAAGGTAAAAAAAAAAAAAAAAAAGGCAGCAAGAAGCAGATAGTTCAGGTACTGCTGTGATTATCAATGCAAACGTTTAAAAGAATTTTGCTGAGGGGAAATTTGCAACACCTTATTCATCAGTACACTTGACAGTAGTCTCCCAGCGTTGGGTTGCTGTGTCTTTTGGTTACTTGGCATTCTGGTACAAAGCATGGGGAGCTGTTTGCATTTTTTATGAGTGATTTGTATTGGGAAGAACCAGAGTTTGCTTTCACTCTTTAAGCATATAATTCCTTCATAAGTTGCTTATAAAGTTAAAGATTAATTGCAACTGGAGTTTTACACAGAACTGGCCAGTGGCAGAGAGAAAGAAACTTCCAGTAACATATACCTGGAAAGCAATATGTTGCAGCAAGGGCTGGAATTGGATCCCATACTTCCTGAAGAGGTGCCCAATCCTCCATGATTAAAGTCTGTCTTTTATCACCTTGAGTCAAGAAAAAAACTGATTTCTTTCTCCACTTTGCTGTGCAGTGCTGTCTCTTTTAGCATAGACAAAGTTTGGAGGTTTTCATTGACTTTTTTTGGGGGTGGAGTTTAACATTAAAGCTACTCGCTGCCTTTTTAAAGAAATATTTTCAGAAAGCATGTGATGTAAAAATCTCAAAATAAAAAAGCACAAAGGAACTTCTAACTGCTTGAGCTGCATATACTTAAAGTTTATGAAAAGAGGTATTCAGGGACAGGGTGCAGTGTTGTGTCTTGCATCCTCAACACAGCTGCTTAGCAGTGATAAGGGAGCAATGCTCTATTCATGCTGACCTTGTTTCCAAAGAAGCCTTGTCCTATGAACTACTGAAAATAAGGAAGAATTTCCTGTGACATGCTGCTTGTGTTGGCTTTTAAAGGGGAGTAGAATGAAATCTCTGAGCATGACACATACTGTATCTAACCACACAGGATTTCCTGTGCTGGAATGGAAGCTTAGTGGAAGCCACGTTTTTCTCTTCCTCTTAATTCATTCAGAAAAAAATAGAGGTCAGCATCATGAATTGATACTGTTAAAAGCTAAAATCAGCAATTCCTAACGGATACATTGTGATGATGTGGGGACTGGGAGGCAAAATTGTTTCCCTTTAACACAAAAAACCCTACACATGCTCTTGATTACACTTTTAAATTCCTATATGAGAAGAGTTGTGCAATTAAAAATTCGATCTCTCTGAAGGTGAGAAAAAGAATACATATGTTTTATTAGACTTCACTGTCTTTTGCAGTACACTTTTTTCCAAATCAGAATGAATTAAGCTATTGATGAACTATTGAATGACATTGAACAACATTGGATGTTTAGTCTAAAAACATGGCTAAAATATTTATTTTTCCTTAAATTAAACTTCATTTCATGCTACTTCAGTTAACTAAAACTCCCAGTGTTTTTTCTGTCTGCTGCTGATTTGTAACAGTGAATTCTGGAGTTGTGCAACTGGGTTTGATAGGACGGAGTACATGGATTTTTAATCCCGTTTAAAAAATAATAACCTTATTTGCAGTAGGTCTTCAGAGAGTGAGCTACCAGCCTGTGGTTTTTCCTCACATCCTAGCTATGCTTAATGGCAGGTGATCTAGACATGCTCAAACTGTTCAGGGGGACCATGCAAGGTCACTTTACTCGGAGCCAAGCTGATCAAACAGCCTCCTGACTATGCTGTCTTGATGGTGAACCCGGAGCCTCCTGTACTTCTTGACTTGGGTTCAGTGTTTTTAAGTTGCTAACACACTTTCACTCTTTTGTAGTCCAAATTGTGGTCTGGTGTCATCCTGGAGTATGGGTTAGTGTGATTACTGACTCAGGTTGCTTGTATGTACTCGGTCCCCCCAGCTTCAGCATTCATGGTGGAGAGTGATTTATTCATCTATAGATTTCCCTCTTACTAAAGTGATGTGATTTGAATTACTTTAACGTCACCTTGATTTGCAGGGGCCCAAGTAAACTACTTTTTTTGGCATTAGAATTAAATTTTTTCCTATCTCTCGAATGGTTCTGCTTCTCTAGCAATTTTGAGCCATCTATCATGAAGAGATTTTTTTCAAAGTGGAAAAACTCACCTTACAGTACATCTACAGTTCTGCTTGGTAGAGTCTCTATACTACTTCATCTTCTTTAGCCTGTTTCTGCAGTCCTTCAGTGTCATGAGAGACAGCAAATGGTAAATGCAAGATGCCTGTATGGGTGAACTCAGGCAACTTTTTAGTACAGTCCCACTTGACTTGTTTTCATGTTACACATACCAGCCTAGCACATCAGCTGTTTCTATATGATGTCTCTGCATTTCAGGTTTTATTTAAGTCATGAGTTCCATTTCTGTGTTACTGGGGGGATATCTGGGTATTGTATGTCTCACTTATTTAATTGATTAAATATTTTCATCTCAAAGCAAAATCATAAGAGGCATACTATTAAGTGATTTTTTGTGTGTGCTTTACATGAGGACTTGCTTCTGTGCAACTTTACATATATTTTGGTTGTGTATTTATCTTGAAAGAACAGAAGAGTACCCTGGAGCCATTACTGACAGATGGGTATGTAACAGTTTGCAAATAGAACTTGCAGATCAGAACATTCTCACTCAATTGGGTGATCTGTTTAATAAGGCAGAATTTAAAGACACTTCTAAACAAAATGTGGTGGGATTTTTCTCCCTCTGTCTCTTCCTGTAATCCCCAGCTCCTCCCTGGATAATCATCTGAACAACCATTCTACTTATTACTGGAACTGAATAGTAAAAGAGGGAATTTAATCTCTTTTTTATTTTGTTTTCACTATAAGACATTTTGAGACTCATAGAAAAGAAGTAGCATAGCTTTAAAGCTATATTTTACTGAAAAAAGCAAGCTATTACAGTTTTTTTAAGTGTGAACAACTTAAAAATACTGTGTGTCTTGCAGCACATTTGAAAACTGAGGTAACCATGTCTTCTACCTTTTTTCCCAAAAGGAAATATTGTTCAGAACCAAAAATGGTTTCATTTTGTACTGCATGTTTTACTCTGGGTAATGGCAGTAGCATATGCTGTTCAGTCTGAGCAGGACTTCAGGTGTGTTAGCCCTGCAGGAATAGTTAGGCAACTCAGGGTAAGTCCTAGAAGTACTTCATTGAGAGGAATGACATTTTCTCAATTTTTCCAAGAGTCTTATTAATTTCTACACCACTTCCATGCTTCCTTTTGTCTTTGCTTCCCAAAGAAACAACACTTCTATTCATTGGGTGAATTTCTTCTGCTGACCAATTTGTTTGTGGATTTGAACAGCACAACCAAAACTAAAAGCCATTATACATGGATCTGCCATGCACTGCTTATCTCAGCTTATAATTTCTTTTACTTTCCCGTCATCTGTAACAACACAGGTCTGTAAGAAAGTGCTCAGTTCATTTATGCTGTATTTCCTGAACCCTTAAATAAAACTTAGCTATGCTAAGAGGACACGAGTCTCCTGCACTTAAATTTATGGCTCCTGGGCTTCTGCCTGACAATCATTTTGAAATTCTGCAAGTGATGGCAGGCACATCTTGGCATACTCTTAATCTGAACTGCAATTTGACTTGAATGTAAAATTTTACAGCTATGTACTAAGTGTGATAATTATGTTCTCTCTGTACCTGCCTTTAAGGAAGTAAAAGTAGATTTTAAAGTGACAGTTTGCCATTGGCAGCAATCTGATAAGGTCTAGGAGCTGATAAAACCAACAGGGAATCTGGAACTACACAGCATGCATAAGCCTGTGTCTTACTGGCTTAGAGGGAATTTCTGCTATATTTTGCTTACCTCATGGGCTAAATTTATGTAAGTAAGACATCAGTGCTTATTACTCTGGTCATCATCATTTCTTTCAATGCTGCTTAATGAATGAGTTGCAAAAACCAGCTTTGCATCTGCAGGTTGTGAATGAAACACTGGACTGCACATTACCATGATGTCCTTGCTGTGTGGCATTTTGGTTGCTCAGAAACAGTAACCACAATTCCTTTTGATCCCTAATTTAAATGCATACAGACTTTGTATGTGTGTATATCCCTGTATATTAGATACATATCTCATATATCAGCATAGCATTTTAAATGCATATAGTCTTTTACTGTGTTTGTGGTAAACCAGAAAACCAGTTAAAAAAAAAAATAACCAAGTGTACTTGACAATCATACTGTGACCCTGCTGTATCAGCACTTGCCTGAAACTATTTGCATGGGTGCCTGCTGAAAGCTCTGAAGGGAAAGGTGGGACATGTGCTGACCTTTCTGGGTATCAGACAGACTGTTGTTGGGTAATAATGTTTAATGCTTGCTGTGAAGATGCTGAAGGGCAGATACTGAAGATTATTTCAGCTCATTTTTCTTTGTATATTTTCCCTCACTTGTTTGAAGACAAAAGACATTTTGGTGGAAGTCCAAGAAGACAGTCTGACAGTGGCTTGTCTGCTCACTTCTTAAAGGGCTTATCACTTATGCCCCTCTGGGAAAGGTGCAGTAACATGGTTATCTGAAAAAAAAAAAAAAAAAAAAAAAAGAAACTCTTGTCAGTAGAATAGACACCGTGGAAAGAATACAGGAAATATTTAAATTTAATTTTGAACTTTTAAAAATTGGAAATATAATATAATTGCTTTTTCTTTGTAGTGGCAATGATTGTTTCATGTTGCCTGTAAACAGAAAGATTCATCAGTAAGCGTGAAGTAGTCTGCTGGCAACTACATTTGTGGTTTTTTGCAGGTATATATGATAAATGGAAGGTATGAAAATATCCTTGATTTGTCTTATAGGGATTAGTAAGGACATACAAAGGCCAGCATTAAAACTGGCAAATATTTTGTAGAATAATAGGTGAAGTGAAGACAGAGGAATCTGTTTTGCATATCCACCATAATGTGTGTGTTGTGCACATGCAGAATAGAAGCTGTACTATTGAACAGGAAATTGTTGTTTTGGAAGCACCTGATAAGGATTTCAGGACTTCTTTGGGTTAATACTTTGTCTTTTCTTTGCATTTCTGCTGAGTCTTTATTGCTATTGTCAATTAAAGCTATTGCCAGTCTGCCTAGAGTAATTAGTTTTGGTTTGTTTATGTGGACCAGGATCATCTCCTTATTCCAGTTTCCAGTTTTACCACTGGATGCCCCAGTAAATTCTTCAAGGTGCTCTGTACACATTTTGACAAATAACAGCAAGTGCAGAGCTGGTCACAGATGTTACCATTTGGCTGTCTGGTCATATTGATGATGTTATTTTGAAGCCATGAAATGGAGTGAAGTGTTTCCTGTGCCTCTTCAGAGAGCTGATGCCTGTCAGGTGCCAGAACTTCTTTGGCAAGCCTAAGTCACACAGTACACATGGTGTCCCCATAGAAGAGGGAGGATGGATGTTCAGGGAGGACCGCATCTTGCTTATTTAAAAGAGATGCAAAACTTTCTTCTAGAAGTACCTGGTTTAGGAGTAGTCATTTTACCAAAGTAATTTCTAGAGTCCACAGCCTCCATCGTTCACCTTCTCTTTTGGACCAGGTGGAAGGAAGGTAGGCTGTAGACCACAGCTGGTCATCATGGGTCATGGTGTACTTCCTTCAGTCCCACAGGACCTCTTTCCCTTCTGCTGCCAGCAAAATGCTAAGGCTGTCCCATCTTGTGCTAGACAAGACCCTTATCACAGGGCTAGATACAAGCGACTTCCAGTTGTATGCCCAACCACATGTCCTGCCATGGCTGCTGTGTGATGTCTGGGTACAGGGATGCCTGCAAGCTATTGATCTTAACACTTGCTTTTACAAAGGGTTTTCCCTAATGAAAGAATATCTAGAGAATATCTAGAATACACTGGTAAACACAAGTCACAGAACTATTTCAATATTACATATAATTACTTTTCATATATTGACCTATAGAAGGCTTTAATGTCTTCTAGCCTTGAATTCTTTTTATTTGACTTTCATACTCTTGTTCTGTGTCTCATCTTTAAAATCATAAATATACCTATTTGCAGTGTCTAGGACAAACCAAATCAGGATTAAAGAGAGGGGGAAGAACCCTAAACAAAACAGAGAAAACCTTGAGGTCAGAACTTGAATAGATCAGAAAGGTGGAGAGGACCTACTGAACTTTGAATTTTACCTATTATTACCATTTATTTGATGTTAAAATAGCATTGTATGTTATTACTTTTAACATGTTAAAGGTAGATGGAATGTGTATGCTCTGTTTTTTATGAGGACTGTAAAACGATAAGGGAGTTCTGCAAAAATACCTGGCTTTGATTTGTAAGTCAAATCATAGGAGATAAATATGTGTTCTTGGCACTTGAGAAGGATTTGGGTTTTGGTATTCTATTCATTCTGCACATTACAAGAGTCTATGAAAGTTTTCCAAGTTTTCTGGTTGTTTTTAGTTCAGAAGTGTAATTAGTGTCAAAGATGTATCAGAGCTAGGCATGATTGTTGTTGCCTCCAGCTTAGGAGACTCAGCCTTATAGCTCCCTTCCCCGATGGGAATGCTGTCATCATCAGACAAAAGCCTGTTTTGGAGTGAGAGTCTCCTCTTGCCTTCCTTCTGGCAGCATTTAGCTTTTCATGGATGCCGATGTAACCATTAGAGAATCTGAGCAAAAGGGAGAAAGAATGACTTCTTTTCAAAACTCCCTGTTTCAGTGGGAATTTTCTTATACGCCTTTTTCTGATAAAGAGGGACCTTAGCTATTTACTTTTGTTGCTGAAGAATAGGTGTGACCTCCAGACTATGGTCATTGGTGGTGGTTTTTTTTCCTGATCTCTCAAGACAATCAGTCTCAGAACTCAGGTAGCACAAATTGAGGCTTTTCAGTATAATCCACACACCTCATGCCTTGGGACAGCCTGGCTTTTGCTTCTTTCAGACAAAAGAACTTCAACCTAGACTGTGTCATACTTGACATACAGTGTGATCACTGTTGCCAACAGGCTTTTGAATATCATCTTCTCTAGTCTGTCTTTCAAGGAAGTGTTAGAAATTTGAATCCTCTCAGAGTGCTTGAGGAGTCATTTCTGATGCAGAGATGTGGCCTGCAAAGTCCCTTCTGTATCACATCAGAAAACAGAAATCTTCATCCTGGGGTCTGGAAGCAGCAGAACTGTATTTACATGAAACTGTGTTGGAGCAAGTAGCTCTTATTTCTCTACCCAGTCCTTTCCCAACCTAAAGACTGTGTAAAATCAATGAATGCAAGCAAATGGGCAGAATAAAAGTTACATTGTTAAGATAATGTCTTTGTGCTTTAAATAAAATGAAGCTGGATAGAATTAATAAGCCAAATGTATCAACATGTGACTGAATCCATATGGATAGAAAGTCAGTGAATGTATAGAAATTATCCTGGAAATATAGAAGCAGTTGTAACACAGAATGGTGTTAGTGATGTAGAATACAGGGGAAGATGTGATCCTAGAAAAGGGTAAGCACCAGAGACTTCAGTTACATCTGCATACACAAGAGGCATGATGTGAAAATAATGGCCAGGTATACATAACTTACTTGGAGAACCCACAAGAAAAATTCTAATTCTGTCCTATGGCTTTATTCACAATTCATATCCAGAAGAGTTGTCATAGACAATGTAATCTATTTTAATTCAGTTTTCTCATTAAAAATGAAAAGGCCTCCGAAAAAAACCCACTTCCCACTATAATGTTTCAGAAGGGAAGTAGATAAATATGAGGAAACAATCAAAGACATATTAAAAGGAGCAGCTTAAAGAGTAAAATACATAATAGACTATGGATTAAACCATGGATTAAACTATAAAACTGTGGTTATGGTTTAATATATTGTTTTTAAGTGTTTCAGATTAATTGTTTCCTACATATAAGAAAGAGTCTGTTAGATAAATCCATGATGCAGGCTTCCTGAGTGCTCTATATGAGTGTAGTTGCTGTGCCCCAGGGAGAAGGCAGCATAACTAAAAATGTAGAAAAGACAAACAGAGCACGGAACCACTTTGGTGGGGAAGTGATTCCAGATAGGCTGGGAAGAAATGGCTGGGGAGGGGAAAAGGGGGGTTGTGTGTAGCTGAAGTCAGCGAAATAGTAAAGGTCATGGAGAAGGTGAATAATTATGTCTGAAATTATGACATTCTGGAACACATTCTTCCTAGTAGTTATAAGTACAGAGCATGCATAGGATTGGAAAGAAATTAGATAATTATTAGCCCTTGTTAGGAGTGTCCAGGGTGTCAGAAGGGATGATCTCTAACCAGGGAAACAGCTGCCAGCTTGCAAGGTCTTCAGCCACCAATGATGAGTTTTGGAATCACATATAGAAGTCAGTCTGCATTTACTGTTTCTCTGCCTACCCTGGCTTTTGTTAGAGATTATATCTGAGTCTGCATGGACTTGTGGGTGAAATATTATGTCTGTTCTTCTATAGTGTTCATAACATTGACGCCTGATACAGATAACATTGGCTTCTGCAGCCTGTGGCCATGAAGCGTTGCAATTCACAGGTAAAAATGACTACCAGATGGAAATTTCTTTCTTAAGAAACTTTTTTTAGTATTTAATTAGGTGGAAATATCTTCTGACCTACAATCAAAAAAAATAAGCCCTGTAAATAGGATGTAGTTTTGTCTTGCTGTGTTTAATTCCTTTGTAAGAAGAAAATATTCAGTTCAAGGATGAAAACAAGTGTTTTGGATGTTGGAAAGCAAGGCTAATTTTTTTTTTTTTTTCAAGACAGCAGGTTTTCTCAGTGAAAGCTGTTTGCTTGACATGTTGCTCAGAATTACTTTTCTTTGGTAGTTGTTAGCATTTCACCAGATAGTCTGAAAATATTGCCTTAAAATAGAAATTTGAAGGAACTAGTTCTGAACCTTTTAGGATAGATCTTCAGGGAGCCATTGGGCTTTCTTTTCAACCTTTTTTTTTTTTTTTTTTTTTTTAAACTTGGCCTCCATTAAGTAATTTTGCTAGTGTTTCCAGTGTATCAGTTACTTACTGGAATAGTAAAACTTAGAATATGTATCACTTAAACATGAGTACCTTGGCATTTTTATTAATGAAGAGTTTTCTTCTTATATCCTCAAACTGTCCTACATTCCTGCACAGACATTAAATTACAAGAACAGAAGCAAATAACTTTTCCCTGAATTTCATTAAGCTGATGTGATTGTTCTTACATTTTTGGATAACACTTCTTCCTAAAGATAATGCATATTGCAGCATGATTCAGTGTCTATTGACATTCTCATATTAAAAATGTTTGAAGAGCGTTTTAATCTACCTTAGTGCCTGTCAAATAAGCATTAGTTAAGAGTCACTGCCTTTACAGAACTCTTTGTATTCTTTCAGGGATATCTAGATGTCTTCCTGACAGAGGCCAATTGTGTGCACAACAATATTGAGTATTTTTATTTTGAGAATGATTTGTCTTATTTCCAGGTAAGTTTACCATATGATTTGTGTTCATTTGAACAAAATTCAAATTTTGATCATTTGAACAAAAATTAGTACTTGCCTAGTGGACTGTCTACAATGCAAGGAGACATTCAGTCCAGTTAAGTTCTCTTTAACTGTAACTGTGTAGGAAAATATACTTACTGGGAAGTGGATGTTTGTAAAGAAGAATGTCCATTCACTTTGGTGGTCATCACATGAATTATCTTTTCAGTGTCTTTATAGATTTGTGGTATAATTTAGGTTGAGGAAGCACGTCTAGAGGTCATCTAGTCCAGCCAGCTCCAAGCAGCCCCTTAGATCAGATTGCCCAGGGCTGTTTCCACTTGCTATCTGCATATGTCCAGGGGTGGAGATTTCACAACCTGTTCCCCTGTTTGACCACCATCACAGAGAAAACCTTTTCCCTACAGCTCCTCACAATTTCCTGATGTGCAATTTGCCTCTACTGTTTTTGTCATGTTGCACCTCTGAGTACAGCCCTGCTCTGTCTTCTGTCTGCCTTCCTGTGAAGTGGTTGAGGACAGTACTGCTATCTTCCTTTGCATTTTAGTCTGTGATTAAAGGCAGAAAAATATTCAAGTTGGCATTGTGTTTTCCTATGGGAATTGTAATATGGAAATCTTGCCTAAAAAGTTCTCTGTCAGCTGAATTTTCTTATTAAAAGATTTTTCCCTTCCTTTTTTAAGGCAGTGTAGTCCAGTTGAACTTGTTCATTAGATGGTAGTGGAAATTGTAAAGCACTTGAATTACATCTTTCTGAGAATAACATCTAGAATCCAGACATTTTCTCCTTGAAGTGTTTTGTTCTTTCAGGCTCTCTTCCAACAAAATTGCAAAATCTTGTGTGTGTAAAGCAACCTTTTATAGGAAAACCTTGAGCTTTGCCACTCTGCATAAAACTTGGTCTTGACTTAATTTTGCCAGAAAGCTTTTAAGCAGATGCTTAATACATCCAATACATCTGGATGCATTTCTGCTAATACCAGAGGAATGGTCCCTAATCTTTTCTGAAAATGTTGGCCTCAATCATGTTTTCCAAGCCCTCAGAAAGTTCATCTTTGGTGTATTCTAAATTTTGGCAGTTTCTGGTGTTCCAACCAATTTTTATTTGGTTCAAAGTGTTGAGTCTCTATAATAACCAAATAATTTTTCTTTTCTACTATATACCAAGAAGCAGAGAATAAGCATTGACTTTGTGACCTTTTCAAATATTAAATTTGAGCTTCCTTTGAAACAGCCAGAAAACAAAAAACAAAAAAGGAGAAGTTACTCTACTGAGCTATGGTGTGTGGTTCTGATACATTGATTCAAATAGGTTTAACTGCTCCAAGCAGACCAAGTTTAAGGAGGCACAGTGTAGAACTTTGACAACAGGACCTTCCTGCCTTGCTATGATGGGAAAACGTATTAAATGAAACACTTTTATCTTTTAAGGTTTATAAATAGCATTTTTTTGGTTGGTATTCATTGAAAATATTGGTATTTTCAAATTTGTAAAAGGGAAAGAGCATCTAACATGATTTATTGTGGCCTCTCAAACCATGTAACTCAATTTGTTCAGATTCATAAAAATAGAGTGAGCTTGAATTTAGTTGGCATCACTCTTTGATGGGTCTGACCTGGTTTGAGCCTTTTAAAAGGACAAAACACCTTCACCTTCTCAAGCTCATTCCATGGAGGACAAGTTTTGAAAAAGTCTGTTCATCCTGGAAGGTTTTAAAATGGCTTATTGTGACAGGCAGAGGCAAACATTGTTTATTGCCTGGGTTTGGATTCCCACGGGAATTAAAGAAAAGTGACAAGGATTTTACAACTTATTTTTCAGGGGTAACAACACTGATAAAGGTTAATACACCTACAGTTAGGACTGTGTGAAAGCACCAAAAATTTCTTTTTCAATATTTGTCATGACACACGGTGAAAGTGCTCATAGCAACCATCACCAGGGAGACCAGGAAAATCCTGAAAAATCCTAAGGTCAGATGTGAGCACCAGGAGACATTCCATCTCAATTAACTCGGCTTTGGACCAAGCAACCCATTTCCCCCCCATTTCAGCATTTTTTTTAATGGCTGAAGAATGCTGTGCTTTAGAGTAAAGTAATCTTTTGTTGCTGAAAAAAAAGTCATACAGGCACAGACAGTATTGCATAAGTCTGGGTTGGCATTGTAATGATCTCAAGCCCCAGTGTAAGCTGTTGGGATACCAAATGGTTGTGAAAAGTAGTTGTGATGGACATGCTTAATGCATATTAGGCATGAGTCCACAGTCTGACAGCTTGCAGCTTTTTTACTTAATGTGTAAATGGCCAACTCCTGCAGGCACATTTTTTTTTTCCCCTCAATGTGAAATTTTAGGTAACATAGACAAATTTGTGGGTAGGGTAACATGAAACAGAGTTATTAGATATAAAGCTTGTGTGCTTGTTTTTGTTTTCTTTATAAACTGGGAGGAAGTATTTCACAATGTTCTTATGAAAATTACATAAAAAGGATTCTGGGGTTAATTTTTCCATGATTTGCCAAATCTGCAAATCTGACTGCTGGATCCAAATGTCCTGTTTCTTGAGAAGCACTTAATTAGTGGGTATGACATACTGGTGCCACTGACTAGAGATTTTCTGTTTCTTTTTATTTTCTTGAAGGAGACCACCCTTGCATCTAATTCCTCCTACCTCTTAGTTACCTATTTTTTTTAAGTTTATTTTTCTGTGTCTAGGGCTTCACTGTGTTTCATTACCATACATCTTAATGTATATTGGTAGCTTGAGGTTTATCTATAACTTTTTCCAGTTTTATACGTGGGTTCTGGGAAATGTGTGCCAGTGGATGTCATGCCCTGGCTCAGTCTCCAACCAATCCCCGTCCTCAGCTCATCTGACAAATCCTCTGTTTTGTGGCCTTTTTTATTTCTGCCTTTAAAACTGAGAGCAATAAATAGGCCATCCGGCGTAAGAGATGGGGATGGCTGTTTGCTGCTATTGATTAACTTACGCATGACCACACTTTTTAATTTGTGTGGGTAAACAAAAATGAACCAGCTGGGCCTGCAGCTCATTTCTTACATAAGGTTTCCAAATGAGTCTCCTTGGGCTGCAGCCTGGATCAGTCGGGCTGCCTTGGGTTGATGAAACTTTTCAGTAATGGAAAGGCAGAGCAGCTCTTAGCATTGTAGCTGCCTTCAGTGGTATGGGACCTGGAGAGCTCTGCGTAAAACAAATGGATGAAGAACTCACTGGGGTTTGTTTCCGGGTGGGAGCATCCTTTAAATTCTGGAATAAATTGCATCTCACTGCAGTGTCTGTTACTTTTAAGTTTCTTCTAAGAGGGTCTTCAAGGTGACTTACGCTGCTGCTAGCAAACAGGGTGTGAGAGTGCACACTGTGCTGTTTGAATGCCAGTGCACTTCTGCTGCTGCCTTCCTGATCCCCTCCTATAAGCCCTGACAGGGCTTTGCAGTTGCTGGGGAGCAATGGCCAGGTGGCTCTGCTGGCTGCAGGGACACCATGGCTCCAGTGGGGACATGGTGCTTCATAGAATCATAGAATTTTCAGGGTTGGAAGGGACCTTTGAAATCATCTAGTTCCAAGCCCCCTGCCATGGGCAGGGACACCTCCCACTGGATCAGGTTGCTCAGAGCCCTGTCCAGCCTGGCCTTAAAAACTTCCAGGGATGGGGCTTCCACCATCTCTCTGGGCAACCTGTACAACCTCTCACCATCTTCATGGTGAAGAATGTCTTCCTAACTTCCAATCTAAATCTACCCTCCTCTATCCATTCCCTCTATCTTCCATTCCCTCTATCACTACCTGACATCCTAAAAAGTCCCACCAGATTTCTTGTAGGCCCCTTTAGATACTGGAAGACTACAGTAAGGTCTTCTTGGAGGCTTCTCCTCTCCAGACTGAATAACCCCAACTCTCTCAGTCTGTCTTCATAGGAGAAGTGCTCCAGCCTTCTGACCATCCTCCTGGCCCTTCTCTGGACACACTCCAGCACATCCATGTTTTTCTTGTAATTGGGGCTCCAGAAGTGGATGCAGTGCTCCAGGTGGGGTCTCAGGAAAGCAGAGTAGAGGGGGAGAATCACCTCCCTTTACCTGCTGCCCACACTTCTCTTGATACAGCTGAGGATCTGGTTGGCTTTCTGGGCTTCAAGTGTGCACTGATGGCTCGTGTTGAACTTCTCATCTACCAGCACTCCCAAGTCCTTTTCCTGAGGGCTGCTCTCAAGCCAGTCACTATATCAGTGTTTGGGACTGCCTCAACACAGATGCAGGACCTTGCACTGGTCTTGTTGAACTTCATGAAATTGGCTTTGCATGACCTGTCCAGTTAAGGCCAGCCCATGTGGGAACGGCGACAAGGTTGCAAAAGTGAAAAGGGTGGAGGGGATGAAGTTCTCTGTAGGAACAGGTGGCTGCCCATGTTGTGTTCCTAGAGGGCTGCTTTCCTTGGAATGATAATTGTAAGAAAAAGAAAACGGGGAAGGAAAGCAGAATGCTTTCTTAATAGAACATGCCAGATCAAATGTCCTAGTGGGTTGTATCACTTGCCCAGTGTCAGGATAAGATGTAACACTAGAGGGAAAGAAGTATCTGTAACAAGAGCTATGCCTGGCAATGCTTACAGTTGAAAGGAAAATATGGAAAGATTAAGTTTTTGTGTTATTTTCTACTGGAGTGCATGCATACAGCAGGATCATATCATAGACTGGTTTGCATTTGAAGGGACCTTAGAAATCATCTACTTCCAACCTTTCTGCCATGGGAAGAGGTGCCTGCCACTAGAGCATGTTTCTCCAAGCCCCATCACACCTGGCCTTGAACACTTAGAATCATAGAATCATAGAATCATAGAATCCTAGGGGTTGGAAGGGACCTCGAAAGATCATCTAGTCCAACCCCCCCCTGCCAGAGCAGGGCCACCTAGAGTACATCGCCCAGGAACGTGTCCAGGCGGGTTTTGAATGTCTCCAGTGAAGGAGACTCCACAACCCCCCTGGGCAGCCTGTTCCAGGGCTCTGTCACCCTTACAGTAAAAAAATTTTTTCTGATATTCAACTTGAACCTCCTATGCTTCAATTTACACCCATTATCCACTTCCAGAGGTAAGGCATCCACAACTTCTCTGGGCAACCTGGATCAGTGTCTCATCACCTCTACAGGAGAGAATTTCTTCCTACTGCCAGAGCATTCATCAGAATAGTTCAGAGCTGTCATTGTTTACAAGATACGTTTTCATTTTGAATTAGCAAACTGTCCCTAATATTTTAAGTTTTGCCTTAAAACTCGTAATTCTCTGGCTTTTAAATCCTGCTGGCACCATTCCAGTTGTGATACATGATATCCCAAGCTGCTTTTGTGCTGATCTTAGTTTCAGTTTAGAGCAAGGCTGAAACCTCTCAGTCCAGCTAGTGATACTCTTATAGAAATACGACCTTAAGTGAACTTCACTAAGAATTGGAAAGTTTTCAGAGAAAGAATTGATTTTGTCGTGGAAATAATTTTTTAACACTTACCTTTCATACCATGTAAGAGAACAAATTGATTTCAACTTAAGTATAAAATAGACAAAAAATATCTGAATTTTCAATAATGTTCATGTAATTTGTAGAACTTCAAAGTTTTGATGTAAGAAATAGATTGCTTGGTTTAGCATGGGTATTCATAGGAGAACTGCAAAACCCAGAGTAATAAATATATTTTAAGATGCTTCTATTCATGCCTACAACACACCTTTAATAATAATATCCCTGCCTATTCTAAGCAAACAAATATCATGGCATTTGCTGAGAAATGTATCCCGTACCATTTAATATTTTAACTTCAAACCAAAATACTCATGAAAAGAACACGGAATTGCATAGAAATATGCTGTTTGCTTTCAATAATAGGAGGAAATGCTTGTGACTTAAGAGACTTTTTTTTTTTTTATTATTGATGGTTGTGCTGGAACTATGTTATGCTAGATGACAGTCTATTCATAAAACAGAGGAAAACAAACCTTTCATTTCTAATATGTTCATAAGCCATCAGGTTTTTGCCAGAGTTACAAGATTCAGGTAATCACAAGATGGACAGAATTGGGTTAGTTTGTTAACTTCCTTTTTTAAGTATTTTTCCTGCCTAGATTCTTAATGGGAAGAATATGGTAATCCTGCATTTAAAAACAACTGGACTAGCAGTGTCATTTATAAACATAAATTGCTTAACTGAGTGAATTACATATGTGATTTATATGTTCCTAGTTCTGATCACAGCAGGGAAGGCTTTGACTTTGGAAGATTGCTATTGTTGGGAGTTAAAAGCTGTATCTCAAGCACTTTTCTTCATGTGGGCTTACACTGAAATCTTGCTAGTCAGTTTGCCTCCACATGTATTTATAGGAGATCTTAGATTGTATATAATTTTGTTTGCCTCCGATGATACTGTGAGGTGCAGCATCTGCCACAGAATGCACAGCCCAAAAAAACCTTTCTGTAGCCATTGCCTCGACTGTGGGGTGGGCAGCATCCCACCTGTGCCTTCATGGCATCTCCAGTTACACCCTATCTGAGCAGATCTTGAACCCTCCCATCTTGGGGTGGAAACGTGCAACTCCCCCACTCTTAGGCGGTACCCTAACTTTCATCCTTCCAAATATAGGTTGTGGTTTCCTCACCAGGCCTAATTTATTCCCTAGACTGTGTAATTTTGTTTTTTTGGAGCAAGGACATGCTGGTTTTAGAACAAAACCCATGCAAAATAAGCTTTAGCTTTGAAAACAGTGAAGTGGTTTAAATGCAGCACATGTTTACTAAATGTCTAGCCAACACTGGATGAGTTCAGATCCTTCTTTTGAGCTTCTGTCTTTGCTACCTTGTTTGTGAGAACATTGACTCTTTGGGGAACCCCTGGTAATTCATCCAGCCTTTGCAGCAAAGGTGCTCTTTTTCCTGAGGGGTAAATCTTTGGTCTGGTTGTGTGAGCTGTTATAAAGTGAGATTTGCACCTTAGTCAAGACAGAGGAATTAAATTCCTTGAAGCTAACAGCTTGGCCCATTGTATTTCAGGAGTATGCTTTTATCTTCTCATCTGGGAACCCATTGTGTTGCTTCCATGTTTGCTCTTCCCACAGCCTTATTGAATTTTGGCATTAAGACATACAATAACTGCTCTATTTAGACAATGCTGAGTTGTGAAGTCTCAAGAACTGGCTTAATGCTGCAATGCCTTAGCTTGCTTGCTTTTTTTTTTTTTTTTTTTTTTTTTTTTTGCATAGCAGCTTGCTTAGTATTCATAGCTTTATCAGGTATCACTTCTATTTTGACATTTATACTATCTATATTTTCAGTGGTGACTGATAGTGCTACGTTTGTTATTCAAGGGCAGAATATGGTTCTGTCGTGGCATTTCTAAGAAGTGTGCAGGAGCACTCGGGCAACACAATGTTTTCCTTTATTGCTGCTTTGCAAAATATGTGATACTTCTGTCTTCAAAAAAAAAAAAGAAAAGAGCACTCTCTGTCCATCTTGATTTTTAAAGACATATTTCTAAGGGTAAACTTCTTCCACCCTCTACAATGAAATGGGTGTTAGTAGCGACTGAAATGAGCCACTCAGAAAAGAAGTTTAAACACTTGCAGCTAGAACAGAACATGACAAAATCCCAATGAAATGTATGATATGTTAATGGTAAGTAGGGAAGAATTTAATGAGGCACTTGGCTACTTTGAGTTGAACTGCTGGTGACTCCAACATGACAAATAATGAGTGGGCTACATTGTTTTTGTTTTTTTTTTTTAAAGCTAGGCTGGCAATACAAGTGGAAAAAGGTATTGAAGGAGCTCATACCAGGTGAGAGTTACTAGAGCACTGAGGGAAGGTCTCGGTGTGATCATGGCAGAAGCAGACATTGTGTTGTGGTTAAGTGTGTTGTATCAGTTCTCTTCAGAGGCAGGAATTCTTTCTTAGCTTTCCTACATGGCTTGAACAAGACTCTTTGTTCCTTTTAGATCTGCTTTCACAGCATAAAGCAAAAGCAGGGATGGTACTTTCTTTGTCATCCTGATGATGGTAAACTTTGGGAGACACTGGGACAGTGTTTTGTGATTTTCTGTATTTGCACATCATTTAACACAGTGGGGCTCCTTCTCAGACGGGCTGTCTCGGAGCTTTTATGCTTAAAGAATAAAATAATTTTATCTACTTCAATTATTAAACAGTGCACATCTTCAAATAAAATGAAGCTAACTTTATTTGTGCCATGGAAATAAACTTAATACATTTAGTTCTCTTACTCATTTACATATACACCTGATACTAAAGAACCATAGCCTTCAACAGAAATATCCCACCAAATCTTTTATACTCCACACCTTCTTTGAAAGAGAGTTTGCTTTCCTATAATGTGGAAAGAGTTTATTAAATGATATCACAAATCTCATAAAAAAATTAAAGTCAAGATGTTCAGTGCAGTTGACAGGACTAGTAAAACATTTCTGTCTGATTACAAAACACAATAGAAATCTTCCAGAGAATTCCAGTGAAATCCATCTTCTCTTGTAAGTATTAGCATCTTCAATAAAATGTCTTGCTGATGTGCATCAAGAAACCCCATTTCTAGTCTATAATTTAATAAAGGAGATATCAGGCTGGTTTGTTGTAGAGCACTACAGAAATCCCGTATCTTTTTCATGAGGTTGCTGTGGTATATCCTAACATTTTCTCAGAGTCACACCAGGAGCAAAGTGTAGGCTGGATTAGCTGTTCTGATAAAAGCATCCAGCTCTGCCTCTGTCATGAAACACAAATGAAGACAGAATTACAGAATCACAGAATATCCTGAACTGGAAGTAACTCAAGAGGATCACAGAGTCTAACTCCTGACTCCACACAGGGTAACCTAAAATTTAAACCATATGTCTAGGTGCATTGTGCAAATGCTTTTTGACAACTATGAGTCTTGGGGCCATGACCATTTCCTTGGGGAGTTTGTTACAGTGATTGACAACCATCACAATGAAGAACTTAATCATAAAATCCAGCCTAAACTTCCCATGTTGATGGCCAGAGGCAAGAGCTAGTTCTGGATGTTACCAGACTTTATGAAGATAAAATTGTGTCTTTAGATGGCTTGAAGGTGAAGAAGGAACCAGGTGTCTCCTTCAACAAAGTCAGAAGTAGAACTACCTTTCATTTAATCAGTGTGAAACTGGATCTTCAGTGATCAGTGGTCTCTTCATTCTTGTATGTTTATCTTGGGTTTAGGTTCAGTTTTATGAACTTAATTTTTGTAATCTAATAATAATTCATAACACTGGAGAAAAAAAAAACAAAACCACATCAAAACACAGTGAGAACTGTAATTATCCTGGAAATACTGAAGTAATTGTGCACTGAGTTTGTACTGAACTGTCAGTGGTGCCTTTTGCAAGACTATGTTGTGTCTTTTGATTTGCTTGTATTTGATCTCACAAGTATTTCTGTATACATGAAAACTGAGAAGCTTAGATGATCTGTCTGAGATTAACTAACCCCAAAGCATGGGAAAAGTTTCCTCTTTCTAAAGGTAAACTTTCAAAGAAAGAAATCATAGTTATTTTAATAATTGGTTTATTTGTATGACTTTTTATGTAAAATCTGTAATTATAATGTTGCCTGGGGTACTTGGACATCGTGCCCTTTCTGCTCTCATAGCTTCAGATTGACACATGGTTCTGTTAAAAGTCAAATATTCCTGTTTGCAGTCTGGAGCAGCTCCTTCTTGTACTGGTCTTGGGGAGCACAGTTTTCTCATTTTTGTCAGTCAGGCTTTTCTGAGTCATTGACTATCTAAAGAGTGAGCACTGTAAGTGCCTGTAGTCCTGATGTTGCCAACATGACTATTTGGGTTATTCATGCTGGAAATGTATGACTCTTCACAGGGTCATGGCTTTATAAGAAATTTTTATATTACACATGAAACTTTTTGCTGTGGTAACTGCTGGAGGGTTTTGGTGATGCTGCTGTGAGCATCAGGCATAAATTATGGCTTAGAAAATGTGTCTTCTTCAAGTTTTAAGTTCGTGCTTAACTTTTCTGACATCCTCAGTATATTGGGATTTTACTGACAGGATTATGTTGACATTTTGAAAAGCTGTCTTTAAATTTTGAGTTCTTAAGTACACAAAGCTGTAGATCAGCATTCCAGTTTGCCTTTCTTTTCCAGCCAGTTCCCATTTATTTCCCTCTTAAAAGCCTCAGAAGGTACTTGGGTTTTTCTCAACATAAGAGGAGCATGCTTGTTTGTATTCCTTTATCTTTCAGATTTTAACCTGTTTTCCCAAGGAAACGTGTACCACAGGATCCTGCTGTGTCTGGCTGCCTGCTCTCCTCTCCCCAGGATCTTTTGGGCTGAGAGGCTCATCTCAGCCACACAGGGCAGAGGATCAGCAGTCTGAAATTCAGGACGCTCCTGCAACCTTTCACACTATGTATAGGTGTCTGTAGATGGGAGGTTTTATTCTCATTCCAGCTGAGGGATGTGCTAATTAGCTCATCTTTCATTAGCTGTCAGGAGACAGAAGCAAACAGGTTTCATCACTTCCTTTTTTATTTTTTTCCTTTCCTCTGCCCTTGCCTGTACTTCGTGCCATTTGCTTCCCCTCTCTGAACAATGCCGCTCTCTTGGGAGATCCTGTTGTTTCTCATCCTGTTATTTTGACCAATACCCTTGTCTTTGCTCCACAGCTGCTTATCTTTTGAACTTTGCTTGCCTAAAAATTATTGGAGATGCTGCAGAGAGGCCAGCTGGGAGTCAGAAAAGCCATCGCAGCTACAAGGTCTGACAGGAAACAGGAAACTTGAGTTGTACAGGAGTCTTTCTCTACTCTGAGGCTGTGAGCAGTGGAAAGGCTAATCCTGGCATCCTTTGCTCCAGTGACTGATTTGAATCCATGTGCTCAGGCTCTGGCAAGTCAGCAGAGGCTATCTCTGTGTCTGAGGACTTGCTGGCCTGAGTCCTTATTTTGAGAGCCAGCTAAATTGTTCCTTGCCTTGGAAACTGGTGCCAGCAGAAGCTAGCTTTGCGTGCAGCAAAAAAAAGATGTATTTCGGTGAGCTAATCACTTGAACATTCAACAAATGGCTAAGTGGTAAACTTTAAGCAGATTATGTTTCACTGAATTGTTTTCAGTGTTTGTTTTTTAAAATGTCAAATATATCACAATGTGATTTATGACGACATGCCTTCCAGTAGAACCACAAACACTTATAGGGACACTCGCTTCAGACAACATACGGCACAACCTATGAATTATGCACAGCAGACATACGGAGAATAGAGACAGCCTAAGGAAAGGATTAGACCTGTTATCATAGCAGTGACTTTACATTATTTTCACTTGACTGGAAAAATGCAATTTTACTCTAGATTGGGGCCGAGATTGTTGCTTCCAGGTGCAATCTATTAGCAATACATATGAATATTTAATAGTTGCAGGGAAATGTGGTGGTTTGGTTATGGCTATAATACTAGTTCATTGAAAAACTCATCCTGCTGAACCCTGTATTTTTGATGTGGCTGTTACAGGCTCATTGCAACAGTATTAGCATAAAAACAGATCTCAATTTTTGTAAGCATATCATCGTAAAACATAAGTTACTCACCAGCAAATATCACACTCCAGATGGGTGGCTTTCAACAAGTTGGCATTTACTGAATACTGCATTTACCGCTTTCCTTGATCTCAAAAGTGGACTTGATGTTTTTACATTCAGGTTAATTGTGTTGTTCCACCAACAGGATTTGCTCATCCTCCAACTGGAGTAATGAGAAGTTTGGACTCTTCTGAAGTGAAAGACCCAAGGATTTTTCATTAAAATGCTGACTCCATTTCTGAGGGTTGTCAGGTGTCTTCCATAGCATTTACTTCTTGGAAAAAAGACCTAGAGCTGGTTTGTTCCACTGCCCCATAGACCACAGCTCTTCCCTGCACTGTATGGGTGCCCATGGGTGACTGGCACCCAGGACATCTGGGCCAGCAGCAGCAGTCAGTGTTGGGTGGCCTTGCTGCTCCCAAAGTTTCTGCTACAGTTAAAAAAGAAATCCAGAGATGATGTTTTAAGTTTAGATGGTTCCAAATTGCATTGCAGCAGTGAAAAGCTTCTGGTACTTCATCTGTGTAATTCGAGTATTGCAAAACCAAACAGAAGTCAGAGAAAAGAATCAGATTTTTTTTCATCTTAGAGTTTCAAGCTTGACCTTCCATACACTGGGAATCTGACAGATGCTAAAGCACCAGACCTCTGCTCTCAAGCCTATCTGAAAAGCACTTGTACTGTCCATTATCTCCTCTTTTCTGAGAGCATTAGTCATTTAATTCTTCCCAGCTGACTGATAGTTAAATAGGTATTCTTCAGCCTCTTAATTAGATATGTTTCCCCTCACACTTTCTCCTAGCCTGTCTCCTAGGAAGTGCTGCCTGCTGATAATGAGCTAAATCAGAATCCTCCATGTTAACAGTCTTCTGCCACTGTCACTGTCAGCACCCTATATATTAGGTATGTGGAAGTATGTTGGCTAAATATATTAAAGCATCTAGTTTGTACACACTGTAACTCCATGAAACTCCTCTGCTTTTGAACTGCTGATAATGCTTTCTGGCTTTATGTTTCCTGAAAAGATCTCTCAGGGCACTATATAATAATAGCTTTCACCATAGAGAATTCATAGATGCTTCACAACATTTATATGCAAAAAACTCCAAACAAACAAAAAAACCCACAAAGCTTTTCCTATTTCTGTAGGGGAGAAGAGGAAAGGGCAGGCAGTGTCTCAGAGAAATGATAAATGACATTATTAGTTTCTGGAGGTGAAATTTATAGGTAAAATCTCATGTCCTTGTGTCACTGTTGTATGGTGAAAGGTATTTATTCATTAATTCTCTTTCTGTAAAATGCAGAGCAGCTTCCTTTAAGAGAAGCTGGAGTGAACATGACTCTTCTTTTGAAATTATCAAGACTGAAAGCAGTGCTGCATTAGTCTGCAAAGTACAGGTTAAGGCACGTGTGCCCATAATGATGTGCAAGACGGACTTGGATATCCCATATATAGCTATACATAATGTAACTCTTAAAAGACACTGAATTTATTCAGATCAATGCCTCTAAAAATTTGAGATCAGTGCTTCATAATAGTTTTACTATCAATGAGTCTGGAATCCTAGATGTTTTCTTCTTGTTCATCATACCAGCATCTGTAGAAATTAATATCCCCACTGCAGGAAGATCAGGCAATTCTGTCTTTTAGTGTATCAAACAAGATACTTGTATAGTTGGTAAAAATTCAACATAGAATTTTAAAGATTTAAAATCAGAACAGATGAATTTTGATAATTCCTTTTAAAAAGCTCTGACTGAATCAGCTTTCTGTGTTACGTGTGGTAAGCCCAAGATTTTCTAAGAGAAAATGTATTCCAATGTCTTTCCAGCCCCTTTGGGTTTTGTCTCTTGCTCCAGCACTCCTGCTGTGCTTTGAATAGTCTCAAGTTGTGGATCTCTTGAAAAAAATTACAGCTTCTAAAATAGAGTTGTGTTTGTATGGTAATATCTCTTATTAGACACTCTGATCATTGAAAAAAAAAACCAAAACAGGTGAGATTTAGGATGTAAAGTTATAATGTACTTGAAAGTAAGTGAGCAGTAAGATTATTTGTGGAAGAGCATTCAGAATAGAGACATGATGACCTAGGAGCTAACCCTGCAGCTCTCCTACAGCACAAGTCACCAAGCAGGCTTCTAATCAGAAAAATATCTTTTTACGTTTGAAGGAAACATGTCTTTCCTTTCTGGGAGGCAATGAGAGTATCATCCTACATTTTAGAGGCACTTCTTAATTGAGAGGCTTGACTTCTCTGAGTCATAGGACTTGAACTTTAATTTAGGGATTTTCCACAGTGTAAAACACAGTCATTGTGCTGTGTTTCTTCAAACAAAATAAAAAGTTTCAGGAGGACAGTTTAATAATAAATTTTATTTGTAAACTAGAATTCTCTTTAGCTGTTACTTTTCATCTCACTGATGCATGCATCAATGACTTTCTGGACCAGATAGCATTTTTCGAATAGGAAGCAGAAAATTATAAAGCACCTTCTTACTATTCAAAAGCACTGTTTAAGTTTCTAGAGTTAGAATTTTAGACTTGCAGCCAAGATAATACACAATAGCTACAACTTTGTTTTGGAGCTTTCAAAGATGAGTAAAGGTAAAAATTATGAGCACATCATACTATAAATGTGAATGGGTTGAAATTTTGTCAGACAATTTACATCAGCTTTCTATACTTCAGATATTTTTACATGACTATGGTCTAGTTGTCATTCTCCTTTGTTCTTGTTTTTAGGCATTTTGCATTCTGTTATGGAACCTCTTGCACTCTCCTCAATGGTAGCACTGATTTCCTCTTGTAGGCCCAGCTGCTGGAAGTAGATGTGGACAGCTGTAGGAATCTCCTGCTTTTGAACTTGGACAATAAAGTGCTTGTGACTACGCAGGTGTTTGTTTTACACGGCAAAGGCAGCATTGCACACAGCTTCCTCTCTTCATCCTACAGATGTCTGCATATTTGAATTGTAGAGATGGGCTTCTTGACACCTAGAACAAAATGTTTTCCTTAGGAAGCAGGAGGAAGTTATTAGTATGCAAACCTACAGCTGAGCTTTCAAATGAGCTATTTCAAAAGCACGAGTATGAGGGTAAAATATGTTTCATATTCTCTCTATACTTGAATTGCTCACTCCCCCTGGATTTCCTTTACCATCAATACTAGGTGTTATGTCTGTCAGTATGCCATGGGGTCAAGCCTATAGCCAGCTGGAGGGGTGGGGGGTTCATGTCAGAAATCTGCTCTCATTCACAGCTCCTTGTCCTGCTACTCAGCCATTTCTTCAGCTCTGTGCCCTTGTTTCCTTCAGTGGGACCTCAGGCAAGTCCTCAAGTTTTAGTTCCCCAGGCACCACACTGGCACACCAATAGCTGCCTCACTTTATAGAGTGCTTTGATACAGATACAGTGTAGAAGTTCACTGTGGTTTTACTTGTATGTTGCTGGGTAAGGGATGCCACTGTGAGACATGGCAGATGAGCACCTGTAGCTTGAAGGCTCACGGTAACCCCAGGAGACTACAACAGAGTCAGGACTGGGGGGAGCAGCTGAGGAAGCATAATTGATTGAGAACACTGACAAGGAGATGGACAATAATCCCTGTAGCTCTTAGGTCCCTTGTGCCTTACTTCACTAAGGTCAGTAGAAGAAAAGAAGATGCTCCGATTGTGTCAATACTTTTTTTTCTCCTACTTTAGTGTGTGGTGGAGTGGTAAAAATACTCTTTCCTCCTCAGTGTCTGATGGCAGCAAGAGGAGAGAGGGACCCTATCATCTGTTTTTTCCTTCCTGGCAGCAGGCAGGCAGGAAGAGATGAGATGTGTGAGCCTTCTCCCACACTGCATCCCCAGTAGCCCGAGAAAGTAAGAAAAAATGAGGGGAAAGGAGACAAAAGGGGCTGAAAATGGTCTTTTGAGAAAGACAGAGAAAGATAGACAGCTGTGTCCTTGGAGCACAGAAAGGAGAAGACATGAAGGACAGAAAGAATGCCACCAGGATGAGAACTGCAATGTAACACCCCCTGGTACTTGGCTGTGTGCAATAGGGCTGCTCTGAGCCAGAAGTCCCATCACGTGCTCTGCTTTGAGGATCTGCAGCTACATCAGCATCAGTTCTTGGCTTTTGATCCCTGTGCATTTCTCACCTAGTTAGATTTTCTCCTCTCTTCTATAGCATCGATTCCTCGGGAGTTCTTTCATTTTCCATTGGGAAGTTTTTCACAAATTGAAAAAAAAAAAAGAAGAAAAAAAATCAGAAAGTTAAGTCACAGATCTTAACCTGGATGACTCCTGATGGCTTGGAGATTGGCTGAGTTCAAGTTGATAATATGTCTTTAAAATTTGAAGTCAATCTTTAAGATTGGAAATCAAGCCAGGTCAGCTAAGCTCTGTAGAGAGGCAATTCTGGGAAGATTATCACCCCATTAGAGCTTCTCATTCTGCCATACTTATGGGCTAGTCATTACTGTGGTTTTCTAGCTATCATCTTACACCTGGAAAGCATTAACACAGGATTCAGTTCCTTGTAGAATTCCCTTGAATGCATTTGCTTGTGGAAGTAAGTTTTCCATTGCATTTGATGTGACATTTATAATAATTATAATTCCTTCCTCCTAAAACAAATTCTTGTTTTGTTCTTGTGAATGTGGTTTTTTGTTTTGTTTTGTTTTGCCATAGCATTTCCTTTCTGATGTATTTGCTTTATAGTTTTAATTCCCTGTCAACTAAGAGTTATTTGTTTTTGTTCATTATTTGTCGTCACTACAGTCTTTCTACACTACTGTGTTTGTAGGTGTTCGTAGCTTTTTTTGGGTTAGCTTTCCAACACCTGGATTTAGAAGTCCTTAGTAAGTGCCTCTGATCCGTAGTGTGTCCTGGATATCCTCTTCCTTGGGTTTCTTGGATCTCTTATGTTAACAGTTGCCTTGGGACATCAAATGTATTGATGCCCCTATCTTCCTGAGAGGAAAAACAAACCAAAACAAAAATAAACGAAAAAAACCCCAACCAACCACCAAAAAAAAGTTGGAAAGATCAGTAGCAATAAGGGAAGTGTTGCTATAGGTATGAAAGGCATCCCACTGGTGCAGGAGGGGTTGACTCAAGTCAGTTTGCTGTGATGTACAGACACCAAGGAGGCATGTTCCTACTCCTTCAGAAAAGAGCAATATGTGTCCCTGTCTAGCATATGTGTATTAGCCAGCTAGTGACCTGGCCAAGATCCTGCTTGGCAAATCTGCCCCTTTCTGGCATTCATGCACAGGGTGAGGTTGTATCCAGTCCTTCACAAAAGGGAGAAGTCCTGAGAAGTGCTGTAGATGGATGTCTGACCTCTCTGGGACTGGATCTTTTAGACACCAAACTCCTGTTAGTGCCTTTTCTTCCTCCCCAATAAAAATAACCAGGCCTACAGGATAAAGTATTTCCTTTTCCTCACAAATGAATAACATCCTGACATCTCCATGTCTCAGGTTTAATGCACACATGAAGAAGCAATAACATGACAGGTTGTTTCCTCCCCAGCTTCCTCCACGATTCAGGCACTTCACATTCCTATGTACTCTCAGCACAGGGTGACCTTTCCTGTCACAAGTGTCTAGGACCCTTGGGACCAGGAATTTGCACAAAGGTAGTGGAGGAGGTATTCATTCTGGGCATTGTACCTGTATCTTAGAAATCCAACATGGATGCATGTCTTCCTGAGGCCACAGCATCCTATGGATTGCTGCTTTGTACACACTCAGTGGTGAGGTGAACACCTTAAACTATGGTCTGATCCACAAAATCAAAAAGAAAACCTCCCACAGGAAAGAAGATGAAATTTGTGGCTTTCTGCTTGCAGCCTTTATGTAAGAGAATAATTTGTCAAGGAGGAAGCTATATCCTCCTTCTTGTTAATGCTTTACACACACGTTTTTACTCCAGTGCTTGACAATATCCATTGTACTTTACAGCTGACAGTAACAGAAATCACCCCCGTGCTGCATGATTTGGACTGGAAAACACTGAGGTCTTGCTATTAGTGCTATTTCTCTTGCCAAGGCATCAGAGTGTCATATTTAGGGAAATGTATCCTTACAAGTACTTCACCCAGATACCTAATGCACAGCTGACAGGTGAAGTAGCACCTGTGCCATGCACCCTGCAGGAAACAGTAGAGCCCATGCTCAGGTGGCAGTGTATCACACGGGGCTTTTCATGACCCTCCCTGGCACCTGTGACCCTACATCTGAATAATTTAAGTTAATTTTTGTCCGTGTGCCACTGCATCAGTGTGTGGTTGTTCTTTCAGCCCCTCTCTTGACTCACTGGCATGAGAGGCTGATCCTTGCTATTTCAGGAGCTACAGAGATATTTCTTGATGCAGAAGTGTATTGTACAGTGATGGTTTATAGTCATCTTTTTGGAAAGGAGGTGGTTTCTCTGGTTTCCCTCTGTCAGCAATGGTAGCAGCCTGTCCAGGGAGTAGCCCAGGCTACATGGTGCTTAGCTGCTGCTCTGAAGGAAAAGCAGGGTGAGAGACAAGTAAGGTTTCCCCTATCTCATCACACCAAATTTGATATAATATTACTAACAATTCTGCTTTTGATGGTTCCTTCAACAGAAAGGCTGCTGGGTTTTTGTTCTACTCTGTTTCCTTTTTCCTCAAAGAATTGCTTACGTCTTGCTTTCAGAACACAAAGCTGGACTCATCCTCCCCCTCCATTGCTTTGTCTGATTGTCAGGGCTTGGGTTTGCTTCCCTGCTGTTGTCTGAGGTCAGCTGGATTTTAGGCAGCAATAAGTGGCCCATGGTAGAGAATGCATTGCAAAATGCAGTCCTGTTAAATTGAAGTTTTTTGCTTTTGTTTGCAATGACCACTCCTACACAGCTTCATCTTGAGGTAATGATCCTTCATTTAAAAACACTTTTTGAATATAAAAAACCAGCATGAAAGTAGGTGGTTGTCTGCTTTAGGCTCTTTATAACAATTCAACTTTGTACTGAAATGTCCTTCCTTTTATTAAAAAACACCAAACAGCCCACTTTCTTTTCCTTTTTTTTCTTTTCGTATTTTTTTTTCAAAGAACTTTTAGAATTTAAGGTACAAAATATTCTCAAAAAGGATGGGTAAGTTTCAGAGCCACTGCAGATTCATTCACAGAAGAAAGTTCTCCTTATATCACACAAGAATTTAGTGAAAGCTGAAAATAAAATCCCAGGTGCTGGGTTTGTACTGACTTTACCTCCACCAGACAGTTCCTGTTTTGCTTGCATGGGTTCTACCATGGGATACTAATACCACTTGAAGAACACACTGTTCCTGTGTGTGTAGCATTTGTCAAACAGTGTTTTGAAATTTAGATGGACATTGTTGATAGAGAGGTCATTGTTATGTGATGCACAAAAAAAGCACAATTGTGCACCCATTCATTTGATCAATACGGCTGCTGCTGTGAGCAGTAAATGGCTTCTGCGACCAGATCTTAGCAAAAGATGTTTCATATTGGAGAGTCTGTCATATTCTATTGTTTTGTGTAGAAAAGGTGCAACTTTCTGAGCTAACCTGACCTTCATTCTAAATTTTAAGTAGCACATCTGTATTCAGATGTTCATGTCTACAGGCTTTAATAAGGAATGTCCTTAATCAAGCAAACCTTGTTCTCTATTTTTGTAGAAGACGTTTTGAACCAAGAGATTAAAAATCTTCTTATGTATTCACCAAGTTAAGTTTTTCTGTCTTCTTCTGCTCTTCCATATGCTTCTCATATAAGCTGCCTGCAGTGGAGCAAATTATTCTGGTTCTCCAAATTTATTTTGAAAAAACCCAAAAACATTTGGAGAATACAGAGGGAGTGTATGTCTAAATAAAACATATTAATAAATAGAGAGGAGCATCCTGCAAATCAGTGTCTGTCCAGTGCCTCTGTAGAAAGATACTTCAAGGTTTTTCTTTTGCCCCTAGGCACTTACATGTCATTCTGTGTCTCTCTCCCCCACACTCGGGAGAGCTCAAGAGAGGCTCTTGAGCAGTGAAAGAATACAGCTAAGGCATCCAAAAAATACTTTTCTGAAAGAAAACCCAGAACCAAGGTAGTTTGGGGTGTGGAGGAAAACCATACTGAAGCCATCCATGAATGAGGGGTTCAGAGGAAGGACATAGGTGGTGGTGAGTCCAGCCCACATCAGATAGATTGGCATTATGGAAGCAGCAGCCAGCCAGCCAGTTTGTTCTCTTGCATAGTTAAGAGGTGAACAAGTGCAGGTTTCTAATAAGCCCAAGTGTCTGAGATGTGCCACAGCGCTGAGCTGACCAAGTATGGGCTCAGCACGAGGAACAAGGACAGTACTTATTGTCATATTTCACTGAACAAATGCATAGGTCTGAAGGTACAAACTGGAAAAAGTCTGGGATTCGTGAGAATTCCAACAGATCCCCTGCCAGATGCAGCCTCTGCAAGGTTGCTGCTTCTCCTGTATCTGATGTCATGTCACTGAAAGCTTTTGGTTCTTCCCTTAAATTTCCTTTGGCAACAGTTGTTTAGGGTTTTTTTTCTTGGAGATTTGAATTATGAATTTTTTGTCTAAATAATACCAAGTAATGACATATTAAAAAAAAAAGATTAAGATTAGCCTTCTGCAACAAATGGGAATGTTTTGAACTTTAGTTTACATTTTAGTTACAAGCTTTTGAATAACCAAAAGACTGAAACTTCGCAGAGAAGGGAAGTTATAGTTAAAATTATTAGGTACTTACTGGAATTGCTGGAACATGTTTATTCTCCTTTGTTGAAAGGCTTTCCTGATTTGTTTAGATTTTTATTTATTTATTCATTTTTAAATCACCCCTGCCTATAGTGTCTGTGAAGCCTCCTGGGTTGAGATATTCTTTGAAATCATCTTTCCTTTTCTTCCGCAAACCTCATGGGTGCAGAGCTGGCGATGGTACTTTTGATATAGGAGTGTGCTCAATGATGGCTCAAGAAGCAAATCATTATTCAAAAGACTTAAAATGTTGCAGATGTGCTTCTGACTAAGAGGACATGAGATAGGTCTCCAGTTCTTGTCTCCTCACAATGCTTCAGTTGGAGACTACTCTAATTCTGGGTGGCTTTTCCACCCGTTCTGAGGAGCTCAAGCCACTTGTTTGGCTCAAGTATCAACTGCCTGTAGGTCTTCTGGAAAGCTTTTTCCTAGCAAGCTGGCTTACAACCAGCTTTTTCTATTTAAGCTACTGGCCATTCTGATCTGAATCTCTCCCTGAAGAGTGTGGTATACCTGTGTGGTTAGGGGACTCTATGGAATGTGGGAAAAGTTTGCTCAGTGTGGTGGTGCCGGGGAGGAGGCTGAGCTCAGCAGCCTGGCCGGGTGCCACTCACAGTGATCCCCCAGACCTAGGGAGGCTTTTGCCAGCTCCTGTCTCAGGAGACTATGTCTAGTTGTAACTTCTCAGAAGATGTCAGTTATATATGCAAACAGTTTCAGGGTGATGGACACAGTTTGTGGTGGGGCTGTTTATTCTCTAAGCAAATTTAGTGTTGTTTGGCAGTATGGAGTGGACGTTCCCAATGTTAGCTGGGCTCCTCTGCAGCAGGATCTATAATGTTACAGCTCTTGTGTTTTCTGACCAGCTTTTCTTCAGGCATGAAGTTAATTTGTTTTCCCAGGGGCTAAACCCAGTGCTAGCTTGGGATGAAACTAGGTTTTACAGACAAGGAAAAAACCATTACCTGGACAGCCTGTCAGAAAGACAACTTGCAGGACACTTAAATGCTATCTCAGCACTTGCTCTCTTTGCTTTATGTTCTAGATTAGAAGTTTTGTGTTTTATATATATTTTTTTTTTTTTTTTTGTCTCTTTCCTACAACAGTATTTTGTTCCTTTGAGGTAGATAAAGGCAAATTACATTCAAACCCCCCCTCAGCAACTCCTGGCTATCCTCTGGTTGTTCCTCATAAACTGAAAGTCACCATAAACAAGTGAAAATTTATTTCCAAACTTTTTTGATAAGACTGTTTGGTTTTGAATTTGTAACTTGCCTGTGGGCTCCAGACAGTTGCTGGTTTTAGTATGATAGTGTTTAGAAATGCAGTGTGAAATACCAAGATTATATAGTTTCCAGCCCTGTGCAGAGATGGAACAAAATTTACAGTAAAAGTCTTGTACCTTTCTGAATGTTATTTGTGAACATACAAATAGGTCATGCCACTTATACAGTGATGTGTCAACTAAAAGAACACCATGGCTTCACCATATAGTATTTGCTGTGTGTTGTGTTACTTCCTACAGTCACATCTGGGCTTGGCACTTTGTTCAGCACTGCATGGGCATACAGTAAGTTGGAAGTAGAATTTGGGCTATAGATGACTGTCCTGAGGAGCGTGCAGCTAGGTATGAAGTGATGGTTATTAGATAGAGAAGCTGCAGAGAAGGTCTTTCAGATACCCCCAGTTAGGACATAACTAATCTACAGTTTTAGGCTTTTCAGACATCTGTGATGTATGTATGGAGTCAACTAGGTTGGCTTGAATTCATTCAAATATAGTTTTCATTTCTTCATGATTTTTATGTGGCTGAATTATGACAGATTACCACCAAAATGGCACAACAGTAGATAAATAATAAAGTGAAAATGTATATTCAGGTAAAGAGGAAAGGACAGGACTGATCTGTCAGTGAGCACTCTGTACTTGGACAAACAAGGTGCAGAAAGGAAGCTCCTGCTAAAATGCAGGTTTTGCTTAAACTGAAAAGGCTAAGTTCTGTTTAACCTGGTTATCTGTAATTTTTGTACCCTTTAAGGTTTGTTGATAGATTTTCAAATGGAACAGGAATAGAATAATTTTAGGCTAAGGACTGCAGGTAATTTGAAACTGAAGGTCAGCTGGGTTTCAGTTAACCACTATCTGTTGATAAGCTCAAGTAACTATAATAGGCTGACACCATACAATCTTCTTCCAGGAACTGCCCTGGTTTCTTCTTGTCTCTCTATCTACTTTAGGATTATATATATTTGTGATGAGACCTTCAGTAACTTATTTATGTAGAAGTAGTGATTCACTTGCTTAGAATATGCTGGCATCTCTCTGCATCCTGCCTTCCAGGAGATGCTTTCCAGCCCTTTGGTCACAGCAGCCACTTTCAATGAGGGGACACACCTTCTTGCCAGCAGTTTATCCTTTCAGCTCTTTTCCCAGTATTGACTCTAGTTCACTTTTTTTTCCTTCCCCCCCCAAAAAAAGCAGGCTTAAGGTAAACATTTGGAAATGTAGCACTGTTGCTACAGTATCAGGAGTGTTTAGAGCATTTCTTATTATCCTTAACTGAGCATAAAGCCTCCTCTGGCAAATTTTCAGAAGCCTATGAGACGTGTATCACTGGCTGGTGTTTGTGGTTTCTCCTTCAAAGTACCCTTGCTTTTATTCCCAGCTGGTATCTGCATTTGGTGCATTTATTCTTTCTAAAAGCTCCCCTAGTCTTTTCCTTATATCTGGAGGATGAACTTCTTACAGAACAGAGATTGTCACATCTTTTTATTTCTTCACAAATTGTGCACCAATTTCTGTGAGTTCCCAAACTACATTTTTTTCCAGAGTAGTGAGTAACTATTTCTGCAGGCTACCACTTTGCCACCCAACTGCTATGGCTTCTCAGAGCTGGCACTTTATACATAACTGGCCCGAGTTCAGTTTCCATTTACCCATGGAAAGGGCCTGGGAGCTACTGCAACAGCCCTGTCCATTGCAACCCTTCTCCTCTACTCACTCCAGCAGGGCTTTTGCTCCCAGAATGTCTACTTCCAAGTGGAGCTTGGCAATTTCATTATTCCATAGGCAATAATATGTTTCCTGGGGGCCTTTTTTTAATAAAGAGATCCTGAACTAAGTAAGTAGTGTATGAAGAAGTTGTCCCTTGGCCTTTCATTGAAAGTGCCCTAAGTGGCACATCTGTTTCCTACAGCTGTTCTTGGTGTCTTTGCTTCCATAGCCCACTCATCAGAGCCCTGCAGAAAATCATAACCACCCATATGTCTCTTGGAAAGAGGCACTTGCAGAAAAGACAAAGTAATAAATTCATGTCGGAAGATGATGCAGATACTGGGTTCTACAAATCATAAATTTTAAATTTCGCTGGTTCTGATGTTTCCTCTCATTAAAAAAAAAAAAAAAAAAAAAAGGGCAGGAGAAGGGACAACTGATATTTTTCTTTGTGTTTTTTAACTTCTAACAGCTTGGAGATTGTTTCCAGGGAAGCTGGAAATATGCAAATAAAGTTCACTTACTGTTGAGTGAGGGAGCAACAGTTACCTACAAACAGTCTCATAGTAGATTTTTTTTTTCTTTATTTTTCTCCTGCTATAACAACAGACGCTAAATTTAATTAAATGTGGTCCACAATCCAATTTATACTTCCCCATAGCAAGAAGATGGAACAAAGAATCTGCACTGTGACAATGAAGGATTTGTTTTTTCTCAGCTGCTCTTTGTGGAATTTGGGAATACAAGTAATTGGGTTCAGACTTGTCAGAAAACCTTCCTTTGAGGTAGACATTTTATTTTCTCACTTATAAATAACATCTTTTACTAAATCAGAGCAGTACATAGACAAATGTGTTTGAAGCTTGGCAGAACTGATATCATCTTATTTATTCAGTGACATATAAAAGTACTTTGCTGTTATTACTATTGGTTTGATAGTTATAATCAACCAACATGGTGATTATTATTTTACATTTTTTAGGGTTTCCACAGACATCAGAAGCTCTTGTATCATGATAGGGGTTATTGGGATTTTTTAATTAGTAAAAATAGTGACTTTTTCTGCTCAAAGTTTGGCACACAAACATTGTTTTTTCCCAGAATGCTGTCTTGTCATGTTTCTTAAATTGTTTATTAAGCCAAATTCAGTAGTATTTGGTGTGTTAAATTGAGACAAGACACCGCAATATATTTTTGGATAATATCATAGCTGTGCTCAGAGGGTCAGTAATCACACACTGGGACCTTTCCTTATTCAGACTCATGCCACGTCTACTAAAAAACTGCAGATCAAGGTTTGTCTGGTCTGACAGTCATATTCCCCTGCAAGGCTTGCATTTGTGCAGATAAATCAGAATAAGGACTTTGAAGCATGGTGATATTATTTAGTTCAAAGGTTTATTGGGTGGTAATCACCATCCTAAGCTCAGCACTGAGAGAGGGAGGGAAGAGCTCCAGTCCCCCACAGCCGTGGAGACCCCTCACTGATGCAGGATGATGGGTGAGACTCCCTTGTCCATGATGTCTCTTGAGCCCTGTGTAGCTGGTGCTAGTGGGGAGGGTGCTTATGGGCCAGTGCTTGTGCCCAGAAGTGTGCCAACAGCTCAGCCAACTCTGACATGTTGCCCAAAACAGTGTTCTTTTGCCCTACTTCGTTGACTTCTGTTGGCAGTAGAAGGATGAACTCAGGTAAGCAATTAGCATGGGATGTGGACATCAAGTTCTAAAATGTTGAAGGTATGATAGTGGCATAGCAGTGAAGAAGAGGACCATCATGGATCTGTCACGGGAAAAAAATACAAAGTTATTGTAGAAAAACAAAAATGTGCTCAATGTGTTAAATTTGAGGATTTTAGGAGCTAAATGTGTAAAAGATGAGCAATGGTGAAGGTATTTTGCTGCATGTTAGGCTTGCTGGCCTGAAAAGGGATGCAGGTAAAATCCTGGCACAGAGCACAAATGGTGTTTTCCTTTTTGTCCTTAGCTGGGCTGTGACTTCACCTTGGGACTTGAAAAGCTGTCACTGAAAGTCATGGTTGGATCAAATACGTGTTCTTATTTATGGCATGAGACAGGGTATATGCCGTACTAAAAATGTTTTACTGACCTCTTAAAGATGTGCCATGCATGGAGAATCATCTTCACAGGATGATTTTTTCTAGTTATTAATTTTCTCTAGTTATTAATTCCTCTAGTTATTTTCTCTAGTTATTAATTCCTGAGTCTTAAGACAGTGATAGCCATCAATGTACAGAACAGGCCCTCTCTGATTGATGCACAGATTTCATGGCTTTCCCACTTCTCTTGCTGTTCAGGAGTTCCTGCCCTCCTCTTCCACCAGCATAACTCTCATCTTAAAAACTATGTCACTTGTTGGAGGTTCAGAATAATTTATTTTTAGCCAAGAAAAGACACATCTCTCAACATGTAATTTATAGAAAAAGCCTTCACATATTTTCATTTCTCAACTGTCCACCTGAGCTATTAAGAGGGAGGGTTTGATTGTGGCAGAGCTTAACAAAAAGAAATGGTGGGCTCTTGTCTGTGTGGTAGGATGTGTTGCTAGCACCAAGCCTGGGGTCATTCCAAGGAGGTGTCTGTGGATGAGGACACTGCTGCCCTGTTCAGTCAGTGCCACTCTCGGCCTTGCAGCAGACGTGAGAGGGGCTTAACCTCACTTCACCCAGCTTACAAGTACAGAAGCTGATTAAGATCATTGGGTTACTGTTTTCATCATGACAAACTGATTTTTTTTTTCCCAGCTACATACTTGCCTTTTTACTATGTTGTGTTCTTTGAAGAAACATCAGAAGAACATTTTTAATGCAGATGCTGCATCTGCCAAAGATTTTGCACTTAGTGCATGGACTTCACAGTGAGGACATATTAACACTGCTTCATTTGGTACTGGTGCAGCACCCAGTAGACTGTTTGTGTCTGCTTGATGATGGGTAGGGCAGAAAAATGTAGAATGTTCTTTGAATTGTCATGTTACAACTTTCAAGACAATAAAGTCTTGGAGGCTGGGGTAAGAGGGAGTGGAAAGGGCATCTAAAATGAGACGACTGAAAGCGTAGAGTTGCCTTGAATTATTTACAGGGTAATTGAGAACTCTCCACATAGATCTTATTTTTTCATCAGCGCTTGCATATTATTCTGAAAAGTCATAGCAATTATGAAAGTGTGACATCTGTTTTAGATATTTTTGCCATCTCAACTTAATTAGAGGAGCAATGAGTTAATAAAAACGCTAAAATAAGTTCTGAGTGCTAGGGAGATGTGAAAAAAGTGGACCTAAACTTGCCACATTGAGATAATTTAGCAATGTCAGGCAGAACTCAGGGCTCTTCAGCAGCTCCTGCATGCTCAGAACCCTGTTTCCAAAGTGCAAATCAAAATGGGAAAGGAAAAGACTACCATGTCTTCCATCTGCCTCAAAATTTCCTCCTTTTTGCTGCTGCTTACAGGGGAAATTGCTGAAACCAATACAGCAGTGATCAAATACGGTTGCATGTGGGAAACAAAAGCTCATGCAGAAGTCCTCCATGGCAAGAATGGGTTTGTTTAACAAGCTTGACTGCATTTTAATACAAAGTCAATGACCCCAGGCTCTCTAAACCTGCATACATCCAGCACTGCTTTTAGATTTTACCATCAACTTCAAGGCTACCAGTTGCTGTTCCTTTTCTTCTCCATTTCTTGCCATTTGTTGCTGTAGTCTGACAGATGTTTCACTTCCCTCAGCAGCCCTTTGGCAGGCAGCAGTCCACACCACTGTGTAAGTTGGCCACCACATCCAGGAATTGAAAAGCTTACTGTGACCCAGAAATGGCCACAGAGGTGGGGCACTGAAGCTGCAGGTGTCATTGAAATCAGACTGCTTTGAGGAATGCTTACTAAGATACATGTCTCACCTTCTTTGTGCTCCCATGGTCATTTTCCATTTGCAGAGCTTTGGTGATGCTTCACCTCATATTGCTTACTTCATTGTATAGGTAATTAGCTTCCTGATCAGTGCCATGAGCAGTAGGAAACTGTGTCTGTGTTCTCAAATCAATTTTGGCTTTGAATGAAAGTAACAAATCACAAGCCAAAGATAAATTATTGCACTCATTCTTAAAAAAAAAAAAAACAAAACCAAACAAAAAAACAAAACCGGGTATTATGAGTTCTTCCTTGAAATAGTGAATTCACAGGTTGAGAATTTTTACAAAAATAAGATATTTTTTTTAAGTTCCGGGTGGCCTGAAATGAAAGCATACAGATATGTGATATATCTGTGGAAAGATAAAACCTGCCAGCAGTTTGTCTATGAAGAGCAAGAGAGCTGTCTGCCACCTGGAAAAATAATAGCTTGTAATTTGATTTGATTTGTAAAGCAGATAGAGCATTTCAGGAGCAGTAAAACTACCTCACCCGCACAGGAGGGGTATGTTCACTTCAGAACAACTTCTCTGCTGATCCCAAAGATCATCCCATTTCATCCTGTTCCGCTCCCAGTCCCAGTCTTGTGGTACCGGTGTTTGTGTGCCAGGCTCTGCCACCTCCTCCGCCATGCACTCTGCAGTCAGTGCAAACCAAAGAGCCTCTCCAGAGAGTTCCTGTTTTCTCCTGATGAGCCTGAGGAGAACGTAGGATTTCAGTCACCAGTTTAGCTGCTGATGGGAAATGGGCTTTGTCGTCAACCTCGGTAGGTTTTGAAAGAGATTGAGGCAGATCTGTAGTGGCACTGATATGAGTGATCCGAGCTACTCCTGCCTTTCTCTTCCCTGCTCTGACAATATACATGGAACAGAACCATCAGGACACAGTTATTTCCCTTCTGTGGGTTAGTCCTTCCCTCTGTCTGCACAAGCTCTGGCACTGAGACCTAATGACCTGGGAGGATTGTGTAGCCTGGATGCAAGAGGGAAAAAGACTGTCTGCTTTGATAGCAGCATGTCCTTTGGATGAGCATAAGGTTCTTGTAAGTTTAAGTAAAGAGAGTAATCCCAGCACGAGTAAAGTTAGTGACAAATCTCTATTGATTTCACAGAGGTCAGAATTTAGCCTACAAGCCTTAATCTTTTCCAGCATGAATTTTCTAGGAGACATGAGCTTGTCCATCAGCTGATGCTAAAACTGCATTTAATGGTCTAGCAATGAAGTGGTACTTTTGTTCGCCTCTATGAAGTGATCTCTCTGAAATAACATTTCATTAGGTTCTAGTTAAAAGGTAGAATTTACAATCTAAAGAAAGAAGAGCAAGCACATAACAAGGATATAGCATAGTGCATATACTGAGTGAATTATTTTGAATAGCTAGGAGCCTCTGTTTCAGAATCAAAGAATTTTCTATAGAGAAAATAATCAGAAGGAAGGATACATTTCATCTACTGACTTGAAAAATCACAGCAGTCTATAATAACCAAATTAAATAATAGTCTTACAGAAATGTCTGGCCACAAAAGTTCATGGTTTGTTTTTTGTTTTGTTTTGTTTTCTTGTAGAGTGTTCTTGTCAATCCAGCATTCCAGACATTGCTAGAAAGATTTATTCAGAAGAGAGCCATGAGTCATTTTTCTGTTTTGCTGGCATATACCTCTTAGTAAAAAAAGGAAAAGATTTAGGCACACTGAGTTTCCTTTTAATTTTCTCATGTGTCCAAAACTGAAGTCTGCATGGAAAGGCTCATGGTATCTTTAACAAGCATAAAAATACCCAGGTCGTCTAAATCCTTTGTAAGCTTCAGAATAAGTTGTCACATAGATCTTGACAGTTTCACTAGCCTAAATGGGTTTTTAGACACCTACTGCATGATCGCCTGTCTGCTTGGCAGACAAGGATGCTCACAGACACCTTGTCTGTCTCATTCTCTTTTTTTTTTTCCCCTTCCCTCTCTAAGGCTACAAGCCTTTGCCATGACTGTCAGGGTTGGAGTAGTTTCTGCTTTGTTTTGTTCTTCTTAAATGTATCTGGGGCCTTGTTTGATGTGGATTCTTTGCTCCTCTTTTGTGTGCTGGTGGTTTGCAGAGCTGATTTGTTTGTTTGGAGGTGAGGCAGTGAGGTTGCTGCAGAGCATCTGTCTGCTGCCACAGCAGGAGATGAGGCCTGGGTCAGACTGGTGAGAGACCTCACATCAGACCATTGAGGTAGAGGAGGCATCTTGGTTGCACTTTGCTCTTTTCTCTTCTGGTTGGCAGTCTCTGGAGGATTAGCTGGGATTTTATGGTTGAACAAAACAAAGTTTGGTCTCCTCTAAGGGGTGGAAGTTTTTGTGCTGAGAGTCCTAGCTCCTGTGACCAGAAAGACAAAGAGTGACATGCTCAAGTTTTGGTAGGATGTAGTGCCCGTGCTTAGTTATGAGTGCAAAGGAGCAGCTGCCACAGAATCAGTGGCACTCACAATGTGGTGCAGGCAGACTGCCTGCTTAAACCCACGGATGCTTGGCAGTAGCACTGTGGCAAGAAGTGTCCTGCCAATTCGTGAGCTGGAACCCTGCCCTCCATTCAGGCTCGGACTGTAGGCAGCCAAGTGACCAGCAGCTGTGGCTGTGAATAGCAGGAGGGCGTTGGTCCAAGAACAACAGAAAGAAAAGCTTCTTCAGTTTCATATAGAGGTTTGCTTGGCTCTTCCAGACATTTCTTCCCATTTCAAGGGGAGCTGGAAGGTGCCCTAATGCAGCCACCCCTTTTGGATCTTGTCCACTGGGATCCCCCCGTTACACAGCTCTGGTTGGGGGCATGCTTGTTCTCAGTCTGTGGCTGCAGTAGGTAGGAGTGTGTTTGCTTGAAGATGCAGAACAAAGTTTGCAGCTGCAAGCAGAGAATTCATTCTCTCTCTGCTGTCTTTGTTTCAGCACAACTGAAGCAACCTGCAGACCACTGTCTTTACCCTGCAAGTGCTTTCTACAACAGTTTTCCTACCAATTGATGCACAAGGACTGTTTTTATCTTTAAGCTAACCAGAGTGCTTTACAGTTTTTAAAGGGTTTGACAGATGTCAACAGGGGCTTCAGGTTCATCACCTTTTGTACAGCCCTTTAGATACCAAGCATGACTCTTGCTCCCTCCCCATCCATTTCCACAGGCCTCTACAGCCTGGAGATGCATTCTGTCAAAGGCAACCTCAACTACATGCCCAGAAACCTCCAAACAAACAAAAATTCTGAAATTAATTCTCTGGGAAATGGCATGAAACCAAACAGTAAATTTAGAGCTGGGGTGTGCATCGCAGAGGTTTCACTTTAAGTGGGAACACGCATAATGCTCAACATCCTTAGTGAAATTGGCTGGGGAGTAGAAGAAAGTCCACATAAGTCCTGCATTCAGAATCTCAAGGACTATGCAGCCACACTTCTTACTTGCATGTTGAGCACAGAGAAGTGATTTCCACTGGTCTGTTATAGAAAGTTAATGCTGTGGGACAGGCTCATGATCTATTTAAAGGCATTTCTGAAGCAGCCTGCAAGATCCTCACCCCAGCATCTCTCATCAGCTGTCAGGCTGGTGGAATTTCCTGGCTTTTGAAGTGCTTGTGGTCCAGGAAAATGGCAGCAAAGACCTGGGAGAAAGCATGAGCCAGACTCCCTGCAGACCGCTGAGCTTTCCTCACTATTTGTCATAGAAATGCTTAAATAGCTTGCTAGCCATGGATCTGGGAAATAAAAGCTTATCCAGCACTAGTACCTTTAGGCTGTGTATCTCAGAGAAGGGTATCAGCAGCTGGGCCAGAATAGCTGATACCTTTCATCATCTTTATCTTCTTGTCTGCTGAGAGGTAGTTTAACATCCCCAGCAGGTGTGGGAATGCTGATCCTAGGAATGACATGGCATTAAGGACAACTACTGTGCACAAGGGGCACCTCCAGGCCTTGCCCCCCCTCCCTCAGTGATTCCTGCTGCGGTTTCTCTGCTGGCAGCATCCTCTGTGAGCTGGTTTTAATCACTTTGCTGAAACAAAACCTTAACTGCAGATGTTGGCCAGCTGTGTTGAGCTGGACCAAAGCTCTGCCCATCTTAAAAGCAGGTCCTTACAAAGACAGAAGGTTGGGGAGAAACTGGAAAGATCAGTCCTCAGATGGAGCATTCCTGCTTCTAGCAGCAGCCTCAGACATGAGCCATTCTTACATGGTGTAACTGAGGGACAGTGAGAGTCCCCCAAGACTCAAGGGTCTTCAAAGAGGGCTTGCGGGATGATTAGTGCTTCAATATCTGCTTAATTACAAGTGCCTGTCAGTCAACAGATGATATCTAGACTGAAGTTAATTTCTGAATCTTTTCCTGTGGAATTTGATCTGGGTATTGTAAATGTGAGAATGAAGGGTATGTCTGTTTATAGCTCAGTGTGGCAAAAAAATGACAAAGTGATAATTTTTGGAAATTCAAAGTGTAACACACCCTGCAGTGTCCTCAGTGCTACTGACGAGACATTTCTGTGTGCTTTAAAACTAATACAAAAATTTACGTGTTTAAAATTCACATATTTAATTAAAAACATTTGTGACAGAGGTTTTTGAACAAAGATGGAAAGATGGGAGGTAGTATGGGTTTGTCTGAAGTAACCAAGCAGATGAAGACCTGCAAACATAACTATGTCTCGTGAGAGCCTATTTGTACTCTCAGATAATTCTGATGAGCTGCTTGCTTTTATAATTGTTCACAGGATGGGGCCCTGGGGCTGTTTGTGTTATTATCCAGTAATACCACTGGATTAATGTGTCTGCGTACTTTTTATATTGTAATCATGACTTAAATATAGCTGAGTGCCCGGCAGCACTGTGAGGCAGCAGGTGGGAAGTTTGCAGTGCAGCTGAGGGGGTGGGTGACTGAGGAGAGGTGCTGGGCTCTGTAGCACCTTTCAGAGCTTTCAGCAAACAAAAAAATATTCCACTTTGAGGGCAACCAGGCTGGTGAAGGGACTCGAGCACAGGCCCTATGAAGAGAGACTGAGAGAGCTGGGGCTGTTCAGCCTGAAGAAGAGGAGGCTCAGGGGAGACCTCATTGCTCTCTACAACTACCTGAAAGGAGGCTGTAGCGAGGTGGGAGTTGGACTCTTTTCCCAGACGACTTTCAACAAAACAAGAGGACACAGTCTTAAGTTGTGTCAGGGGAGATTTAGGTTGGATATTAGAAAGAATTTCTTCACGGAGAGGGTGATCAGGCAATGGAATGGTCTGCCCGGTGAGGTGGTAGATTCTCCGTCCCTGGAGACATTTAAAAAAAGACTGGATGTGGCACTCAGTGCCATGGTCTAGCAACTGCTCCGGTGGGTCAAGGGTTGGACTTGATGATCTCTGAGGTCCCTTCCAACCCGGCTAATTCTATGATTCTATGATTCTATGAGTTAAGGGCAGCAGGCTGCAGTAGCTTGTGAGGTGGCTCAGGAGGGAAGCAGCTCACAGCAGAGGTATAAGAGCACCACAAAGTATTCCTTAGAGATCCTGTGGGGGAGAGTTGGTAAAGAGGGTTCACCATGGTCTGGAAAGTCTCTGGGGGCTGGCAGGACTAGGCACAGCCTCAAAGTACCTTCAAGCCTTTATCAGGTTGCAGATACCTTCTCCAGGGTAATATGGTGTATTATTGCAGTGCCATGTAAGTCATTAAATGTAATACTGTACTGTGTGCAAAGAGGTAACCTTGACAACTTCTGATTGTGATTTGGGTGATGTCAGTAGCTTAGCTTCATCCACTCTGTACTCAACTCTCAAAACAGCTATAATCTTGTCTCCTTTTGGTTTTCATAGTGCATTCATCAAACCTCTTGTCAGGAGAAAGTAAAGATTTATTGAAAGGTTAGAGGTATATCTGGAAGGCTGCCACAAACAAAACCCAATTTTATACTTAATGCAGTAATTCCAGAGGGCGGTGTCAATGAGGGCATAATTGAAATAATTTTTAGCATGAAAATCTGTAGAAATAAAACTTTACCCAGAGGTTATTGATTTAATTATGGTCACATTACCTGCTTCCCTGATTTGGTCATGTGGGCAAATCTTGGACAAAGGGTGGGAGTTTTATTCCATTTGATGTGGGTTCAGTCTGTTCAAGCTGCAGTGTTGCTGGATGGAATTCCTTTTGAGCCAGCCCTTGGCCAAAGAACAGGTGAGTATGACTCAAAGCTGCTGTACAGAGCAGGAGAAGGTGTTAATTTGTCCAGGCTTTAAATGTCCTGGCACAGAATAGCCTGGCAATCATTTGACATCAGCACACACTCACCCCCCATCTCCCTCCCCACAAAGCAGAACAGGACAATGTCCAGTACAGTCGGTATCGGTTCAACTTTGAATTTAAATGTGCCAGAAAAACAGAGTAAAGACAGCCACCCATCTGTTGTCTGCTGCATCTATCTCTTTATCTGTGCAATACTCTGCTTATTCTTAACTTGGCACTTTCTTGGTGTATTGGGTATTTATTTCTTTGACTACAGTGCAACAATTTTCAATGCTGCTCTTTGTAGCCTGATCGAAATCACTCATGTATTGGTTAAAGAAGACACTGTTGCCTTGGTGCATTTTTCTGTAGCAGTAGGTAATGGGCAGTCTGCATTACTTAATAATGCTTGGACAGTTGTGATTTTGTGATGCACAGCCTCTTGGGCTGGTTGGCTGTTATTCCATGTTTGTTGGGGAAATTTTGTTAGCTTTAAAAAAAAAAAAAAAATAAATAAAAAATCCAGTTTTCTCCTACCAGGAAGAAAAATCACAACATTTACTGATCTGATTTCTTATTTGCATCTTTTCAGCCTGCCAGTAGGGCATTACACACAGTATTAGTAAAGGAACAATTTAAAAGTGCAAGTAGAAGGACATGAAAGACTTGTTAGCTGGCATGGGTATGATGTGCGTCTCCCCTTTTTCTCTTCCAGTGTTGGCCCAGAGGCTCAGCCTTTCTCCCCTTCTTTCTCGTTGCCAAGATTCAAATAGCCAGAAAATGTGGAACTGCCTTCAGAAGGCTACATCCCCCCCCTATACTCATAATTTACCAACTTATTCAGAGTTTTGACACCTTCAAGCCACCATCATCTCTTAGAAATCATCTTCCTATTTTGTTTTCTAAAATACTCATTTGAAGGAAACTGCTCTTGTCCACTGGAAAACCAGAGAGCATTAAAAATAATGCAGTTTCTCATATTGTATCTGTGATCCCTTTTTCGTTGTTTTGTGTATCTTTATTCATATATTCCTGTGTCTAAAATCTTTCTCTTTCCTGTTGCTATGGTAAAAACCTGCCTAAAAAGGAAGAATTACAGCAGCAAGATCCACTGACCTACAAAATAATCAGAACATAGCTGCTCTGTAGAGAACTCTGCTTTTAAAGTAACTGGTGGAAAATCTGTAGTGGGAAAGGGAGATGGCCAAAGTGCAGGGATAATGTACATGGGCTTGCATATAATAAAAACTCCAGCTTATGGGAAAAAATTCTGCTTCTGATCAGTAAATCTGTGCAACTGGTTTCCTAAACACAGGAATCTTCCACAATTGCAATGGCAAACATAGTGGACATCCCAAAAAAGCAGTCTTGGGGTTTTATTTCTGTTAATAACCTTCTAGCTCCCATGTGATTTTCTGCTCTTGTGTCCATGAATGTCATTGATACAGTGTTGCATTACAGTGGCTCATCCTTGCTGGAGGCAGGGCCCTTTTCTAAGTGATTTGAAATGAAAACCAAACCGTGAGTTTTTTGGTTCACCTCCCAGACTATAAAAATGGATGTTGTCATTAATGATTAACAGAGCAGCTGGTAGCTCAAAGGAGATCTGGAAGAGAACACTGCAGTGTCTCCCTCCTCCAATAAATATATTGGCTTAACAGTTTTCTGCACTCATCCTACCATATTTCAGTATACACATTTGAATCCCAGCAGAGCGGATCTCTGCCTTCATACATGGCTTGAGATCAGTAATGATGCATTCCTAGTTGGATCAGATAATTTTTTACAATGTTGTTACTACTTGCTAGTTTGCAGTTCCCTGTGATGTTCGCATTGGTTTTTAGAATGCTGTTCTATTTCAGATCTGTGAGGCCACTTCAGATTTCCAACTTCTTCTTGCCCACAGTATGCTTACATCATTAGGAATCAATTAAAAGTCAAAAAATATTTGACGTTTGCATGAACATAACTTCTGATGTATTTTGCTATCGATAAGTCCTTTATAAAGCATTAAACTGTTTAAAAAATAGACACATACATTTTTGTCACAAAATGTTTACTCCATGGTGTTGGATTGCAGTGTGCCTGGGCAGCTGACAAAATTCTAATGAACCAATCTCTCAGAAGAACTGGAAGGATGTTTCTAGACTAAGTGTTCCCAGAATGTGATTAACTGCTTAGCATTCAAGTAATAAAAATGCTAAAAAAAACCCCAAAACAACCTACAATAAAAACTTTCCACATAGTAATTGTGCACATAGCAAACAGCATACAATAAAGTTGTAAGAAATCTGGAGGCTGTTGCCTGTTGCTTTAGATGGTCACCAGGAGCATATATTCTCTTATAAACTGACTGATTTTGTGTGCTGCTAATAAATATAACTCAGTCACTGGAACCTTGTGCAAATTTTTGAGTAGCTATCTCTAAATATAAGTACACCTTTTTCATCTGTATTTGCTGTAAAATATTGGTGAATGGATGTGTATAGCTCATCAGTTGTCTACCTGGCAGAGATGAGTCAGGTACAGCAGCTCATTTGTGCACACTTCTGGTGCACAATTCCTTCAGAGTTTATTATGAGCTTGTTTCCATGGTGCACAAGATGACACCAACCAGGACGGTCCACCTGGCAGTGAGCAGGCTGATCTCAGCCCAAAGGATGCTTGTTTAGCCTGCAGTTTTTCAGGGCAGCAGAAGGAGCTGCTGCTCAAATGGTTGCACAGCACCTCCTGCAAGGAGATCATTCCAAGCCAGAAGAGGAGGTGATGGAGGAGGGAGGTGGAAGAAGGTCTTCTGCTCAGTTGAGCCCAGTAGAGTCCTGAGCCCTTCCCATAGCTGTTTGTGACACAGACAGCAGGTGGAAGGATGGGGCATAAGCATGTGGTGGCAGAAATGAGAGCTGCCACTGCTATGTCTCACCACAGGGCCTGAAATCCGGATCCAGGTGGTGAAGCTGCAGCTGCTGAAGTGATTGGAATTTTGATTAGTAGCACTCAAGTATCATTTGCATTCACTGACCTGAGTGGATATGTGTGCTTTGTCATTAGAGATCCGAGCTCAACTCATCGAGCAGCAGAAATGCCTGGAGCAGCAGACTGAAATGAGAGTGCAGCTTCTTCAGGATCTGCAGGATTTCTTCCGCAAGAAGTCGGAAATAGAGATGGAGTATTCCCGAAACCTGGAAAAATTGGCGGAGAGGTTCATGGCAAAAACAAGAAGTACAAAGGATCATCAGCAGTACAAGTAAGAGAGATTTCCTTCCCCCATGTGTTAGTCTCTGCTGGAGTGCTTTGCCACTCTTTGCTTTTGGTGGCTTGGAGTACTGCTAGGTTGAATCCAAGTTCAAAGACACATTTAAAATTCCCACCCCTATTTAACAGTGCAGCAGTTCTCATTGCAACTGAAGGTAGCCAGATAACTCAATGCAGTTTTGCTGATTTGGCCTTCTGCAATTATTCATGTAAGCTTCTGACAAGTGGTGTTAGTTTCTTAAAAGCCATGATGCACATTTGTGATCCCTAAACTTACTGTATGGAGTTTAAGCCACCCAAAATACAGCAAGTGTCTCAAAGAGATGCAGAACCCCAAAAGAGCTCAAAAGCTGTGTGCTGATCTGTTGAAGTGGAGTTGATAGGATCTGAGAGTGTCTCAGTAACTTGTGTGCAAGAGAAAAGTGGTCACCTCGTATCTGGCAAAAAATGTTTGTGGCATGTTTTCTAAAGTGTTTCAAATGCAGTACTTGTTGCCATAGTCTCATCTGGTTATTTTCCTGACTTGAGAGATGATTAATGAATACTTTTGCCTGGCCCTGTTATGCTTAGGAATTTAAACCCATATTTTGTGCTGGCTTCTGCACGTCGGTCACATCAACCCCATGCAAAGCTACGGGCTTGGGGAAGTTTCAGGAAAGCTGTCTGGCAGAAAGGGGTGTGGGGTGCTGGTCCACAGTCAGCTGAACATGAGCCAGAAGTGTGCCCAGGTGGCCAGGAAGGCCAACAGCATGCTGGCCTGCATCAGAAACAGCATGGCCACCATGATTAGGGATGTGATTGTCCCCCTGTACTCAGCTCTGGTGAGGCTGCATCTTGGTGTTCAGTTTTGTGCCCCTGGCTGCAAAAAGCACATTCAGGTGCTGAAGCGTGTACAAAGAGGGACAAAAAAAGCTTGTGAAGGGTCAGGAGAATAAGTCCTATGGGGAGTGGCTGAGGGAGCTGAGGTTCTTTAGCCTGGAGAAAAGGAGGCTGAGGGGAGACCTTACGTCTCACTACAACTACCTGAAATGAAGTTGTAGTGGTGCAGGGACTGGTCTCTTCTTCCCTCTAACAAGTGACAGAACAAGAGGAAATGCCTCAGGCTGTGCCAGGGGAGATTTAGATTGATTATTAGGAAAAATTTCTTCACTGAAAGGGTTGCCAAGCACTGAAATAGGCTGCCCAGGGAAGTGGTTGAGTCACCATCCCTGGAGGCGTGTAAAAGAGTATAGATGTGGTGCTTACAGACATGACTTAGTGGTGGACTTGGCTGCCTTAGGTTAATGGTTGGACCTTTAAAGGTTCTTTTCAACCTAAATGATTCTCTGAACTGTGTTTGTAAAACTGTAGAGTAAGTGCCTTTTTCCATTATCAAGTCAGTGCAGTGTTAGAGATATGAAAGCAGAGCTCTGGTTTCAGAAGTCTTTTCCAAACACATCTGGCAAGGAAAGGTTAATTGAAATACAGCTTGCACAGTTCAAAGAGTAATAACATGTATTTCTTCAAATTCAGTTAACTGACTCAATGGTTCCCTGAAATAACCAACATGTGCATATGGCACCACTTCAGAGAGTGCCCTGGCTTCTGTTCTGCCTTCTGCATACAAACATCTTTTTTCATTCTTAAACATGTGTTAAATCCAGACCAGCAGATGTGCACAGGGAGTCCTGACTGGAGTTCTGCCTTTGGCTTTGTTCTGCAATTCTTTGATTACTTTGAGAAGAGGTTTCAGCAAAAGTCACTTTAACGGGTGCTCCACCATGCTGTTCCCACCATAGCCCCCAGAAAAAACGAGAACAATTTGCTCTTGGGACATGCAGAAGCAGTGAGGACCAAGTCCTATCAGCACAGCACTTCAGGGGTGCTCCTGTGGGATGGCCTGCCTGATAAACCTCTGTAGCTTTGTGCTGTGAGTAACACTGTTAAGATGTCCATCTCAAACAAAATGGGGAAGTTTCCTTAACTCACTTCAGATTCAGAGCAAAGCAGAGCACTGATGGTTAAGAAAAGGCTTTTGTCTGTAAATCATTCATTGCTGCTTTGATTCCAGGAGTGAAAGCTAACGCTGGGCAATTAGGTGGGGAATTAAAGGGTATGTTTCTAACAGTGAGAAGAGTTAATTATTCGATCAAATTACCAACAGTTGAAGGAGTTTCTCTGTCAATTCAAAAACAGCTTCAGTTGTTTTATCTTCATGTGCTTGATGCTGTTGACTACAGGAGAATCCCTGCATAAGAGAAAAAAAATAAGAGCAGCAAAGTTTCTTAAGCACTTAGTTCAAAGACAAAGTGTAAATTAAAGTTTCAATAAAATCGTAAGGGAAATTATAAAAATAGGTTTTTATCTGGGAAACATTTTTTGAACTACAAGTATTTTAATTGTGCTTTGTGTAAAAGAAATGAGAAGTCATGTGAGATTTCACTTTCTACAATATTGGCACCTTGGAGTGGGGCTACAATGCAAAAAGTCTGCTCAGGAAATTCAGAACAGTACCAATGTGGAAAAAGTCCAGTCCTACTGCTTGTCTTGTAATGGAACCATATGGGACTGTCAGTAATGTCATATTTATGAAAGCAGTGAATTTGTGAATGCTGATCAGACTTGTGACATTTCCTTCATTTTTATAGCAGTTATACAAATCCATTGCAGTGAAAGAGCTATACCTGCAATTTTGCTCATGAAGCATTTGAGATGTGCTTGCAGTACTTGTGTATTTCTAACGTAAAAAACTGTTCTACTGTTACTCTTTCTGCAGTGACCTTTATTAATTTTGAGTATTTACACGTACTCCATCTGTAAGCAACTGAAAGCTTTGTGGCAAGAATTTTTTAATATTCTCAGGTGGCTTGCAGTGTTCTTAATTCTTACACTATTCTGCTATCTTTGTAACTATGCCTCAGGGGATTTGTAGGATGTGTTTTGTAAGAGCGATCTGAAACTTGCCTAACCCAAGTTATTCCATGGACAGATTGACTGTCTGTTCAGAAGCAGACATTTTTACATGACAACTTATAACTATAAGTCATAAACAGTGAGATGTTTGTGTAAGCAATGTAACTTTTTCACTTCTGTATGTAATACATGTGTGTATCTCCTCCTTAGGAAAGACCAGAACCTCTTGTCTCCAGTGAATTGCTGGTATTTACTCCTGAACCAAGTGAGACGAGAAAGCAAAGACCATGCAACATTGAGTGATATCTACCTGAACAACGTGATCATGCGGTTCATGCAGATAAGTGAAGACTCCACCAGAATGTTCAAGAAGGTAATGCCTCTCCTGCAATCCTCTAGCCAACTTGTAAGATGCATGAGGCAGGCAAAAGTGTCCTAGTAGGTAGCATTTGAGGAGAAGATTCAGCACGTGTAGCATAAAATTTGTTTTAGCACACGTATAAATTCTTCATGACTGTTCTCACAGAGCAAATCCTTACTGCTGGAATGCCTGGAACCTGCTGTATAAGCTGGTTACCTTAAGAGCTGAATTGCAAATATCCAAAAAGCAGGGGAAAAAGCCTGTTCTTCTCTCTAGAGCAAGTTTGTCTACCCATGCAGAAAATAACAGTTTTTGCTAAGGACTCCCAAAATAGTAATGCTGGATTAATGAATTATTTGTAAAAACAGCATTTTGTTGTATCTCTGTCACAAGAGAAATTAATTCAAGCCAAAGTAATGGCATGCCTTGTAGTGCCTTGGCATAAAGATGGTATGCTCTGATTCTCAAAAAAATGTTTCCTTTCCTTTCCAATATTAAATATGAGCATACACTTTTCATAACCTAACTACTTCTATTAGATCATTTAAGCATTGTCTCTGTATGTGTCTGTCCTTGTATGTGCCTGTTATGTGCTTTCATAACATGTACAATGTGTAAATCCCTCTTGTGCTTAGCAAGCACTCTAGGCAGCCTTAGTTTAGGAGCTATGTAATGTGTTTGCAGTCTTTGTTGTTATAATGTTCTGAAATAAAAATAGATTATTAAATACTTATCCGTTAGTCACAGTGAGGTGCTGGTCAGCAGGCGTCATACACAAAAGAGCTCAAAAAGAACAAAGCTTAAAGAGTGTAAAGTGTGTGACTGAATGATGGCAAGGGTACCAGATTAATCCCTGTTTTCAAAACAGGGAACTGATTTCATGTACACCTGACCACAATCCTAGAGAGACAGCAATGGGATGGGGAGAAGATTCATGTAAGGAGTACACAGGTTGTACTTGGAGGAGAAACAGTAAAAACGTGAACTAAATGTGCATTAAAACCTGTAGCAGTAGTTGAGTTGAAATTTAATTTCTAAGTTGGTAATGGTTTGTTCATATAAAATTCCTGATGCATAAGACTGTAGTCCACAATTCACTAAACTTACTAATAGAAGTTGAAAAGATAACGGGAGAAGCATTTTGAGCATACTGCAGTCCTCTTTATGTGAAAATAACTCAGACTTCCTTGAACCAGTTGCAGTTTTTCAGTATTAAATCTGGAATAGTTTTTCAGTTTATGTCACAGCTCAGAAATCTCATCTTCACTAGGTATGTGTTATTTGACTGGCCTGTTTACTTTCAGCATAGTTCAGTTCTTTAGCACTGGAAATAATGCTTTTCCTTCCCTTCTTTCCAGATGGACTGTGCAAAACTATCTAATGCTTTCTGTGGAGAAGTATGTGTCCTTCTTTATTGAATCTTAACTTATCAGTTGAGATTGCTGCAGCTTGGAAGGAGGAAAATATGTGGACGTTTTCAGTGCATTAACAGGAAGCATAGTGTAAAATCTTTCCAACAAACTCATCTCTTTCCTCCATATCATGTCCAGCAACACACAACATTTCAAATTTCCTTTTTCTAGCATGGCTTCTTGAAGAAAAGCAAGTAGCAGGTCTTGTTTTTTATTCCTAACTGGGATCTTCTACAAGGGAAAGAAGAGAAAGGAAACTTTGGGAATCCTGCTGTCATTCGGTTTAATGCTCTGCATAACTTGGACATCACAGTAGTGGAGCCAGATCCTTACCAGCCCAGTCATTCCCTTCAGCTGGCACTCACTGTGACAGTGTCACATCACAAGCTGTCACCTGGGGTGGAGCACAGGCACAGTGAGTGCACCAAAGCTGGTGTGAAGGGATCTGAGCCAGGACCGGTGACGTGAGGAGAAGGGTGTCAGGAAGACACGTGGCTCCTCAGCCTGGTGTGAGTGAGTTTCGTGGGCATGTGGCCTGAGTGTGACAGTGGCTGTTCACCACTGAGCACATGTTTTTAGGACAGTCTGTCAGGAATCAATACGTGCTGGAGAAGGTTGGCAGGAGAAGTTGTTAGCAAGTTGAAGAACATACGCTGTCTACATCAATTTTTAGTCCAAATAACCAGATTCAGCCATAATAATGTTTAAAGGTCCCTTTCAAGCCAGACCATTCTAAGATTCTGTGATAACTTCTGTCAGATGTGGACAAGCAGTCTAATTTAAGGTATGTCACAAACTGTCTCAGATGTCCATCAGGCAGCAGAAAAAGATATGGTGCATTTTGTACATGTCCTGTACCACAGTCCCCTTTGCAGGAAAGCAAAGTGAAGGTGCTCTTTGAGAACGGTAACGTCCAACACTCTCCTTCATCCAAACTGTATTCTCTGTAGAGATAATGGTGTGGAATTTGTGATAGGTAAACATCAAATAGAATATCTAATAAGTTTCTGTCACTTTCTGTAGGTTTGTTTTGAAAAAGACTGGATTTGGAATAAATATCTGTTGGAGAAAAACAATCTCAATGGGTGTCACCTCTGTGAAAGTGGATGGGATTTGTTCACTGTTTACAGAGTTCAAATGAAAGTAGAGATAAACCATATCCTGCAGATACTTCTACACTAGAGTCTGATCATGTGGTTCTCTGAAATTTGTTCTCTCTCTCTTTTAAATAATGAATGTAAATAATAAAAACAGTAGTAATATGAAGATATAAAAACAGACTAACAAGTGCATGCTTAATATCTTACTGTAGTCCACTCTCAAGAGCATGAAATACACTGGCCTACCATATCCATACTCCATTGGCTATCACAATATTGCATATAGGAGCACTTAATGTCTCTCTAATTTCCAAATGCCAGCTAATCAAGCTTCGCTGTATTCAATAGTTAGAACATTTAATTAAATATCTTCCAGTTCATTAATCTAATAGTGTTATGCATCACTGTTAGGATCTTATTTTCATTCTCCCTCAGTCATGCAGCAGCAGCTTCTTCATATTTGAAGGTTCTTTATCTCTATATTCAAGTCTGGACAGTGGCTATACCAGTTCAGAGCAGTTTTCCATCATTTTGCTCCAAACCCCAAGTCTGGCTGTTGCAGAAAGGCAAAGTGTCTCAGAGTAGAATGCTTAGCTGCTCACAAGCAAGATCCAGGGAGACAACAGCAAAGTCACTCTGAGTTTCTTGGCTGTTTCTGCTCCCTCTTTTTTTTTCCCCCTCTCTCATCCTGACAGGGTGAAGCTGCACGTTCTGCTTCTCATGGCAGCCCTCACTGCCTTTTTCCACCTCACTAGTGGGCACGTAGGTCCTCAAATGAAACTTTTCCATAACCTGAGCCCAACGTTTTCCAGAGGGTTACTGTTTGTACGGTAACCTAAGACTGGCTCCACCTAGAACTGTAGTAATGAAAAGATCAAAAAATTACCTCATTTCCTGATCATGATTATCAGTAGTTTTGTTTTGTTCCCTCTCCTGCTGATGTCTCCTGTGTGGGATACAGCACAAAGTCATGAGCCTGTACCAACCCCTTTCTCTAGTCCTTCTGGAAAAGGTGTGTGCAGTACCTACCCTTGGTCTCTATGTCTGAAGTGATGAGGGGTGTCTGCACCCCTTGATCTTTTTACCTTGCCTTTGTCTCACTGTCTGTTCCTCCTCATTCGGGTTCTTCCTTTTGTGTGCATCTGTACATCTGTTCCAGCATTTGGATTGCTTTGGTGAAATGATTTCTATTTGTTCTACTTTACCTGTTCTTATGGGCCAGGATATATTGTATTCAAGTACTTGGCTGTACATGGCTTTCCTGTCTAGGCTGGCCCATTTATCATATAGAAATCCATAATTTTTTTTCTTCTGGGAGATCTTTGTCATTCTTTTTTCCAGCAGTCAGGAACCAGCATCTGTTTAAATGTACTAAATGCAGGACAAAGATAGGATCTAGTTCAGAGATTTTGTGGCATTTATCTGATGGTATTATGTCAGGCCTCATGCTTCCAGATAGACTCTTAAGCTCTTCTTTTTAGCTGTTGTCATATAAAAGCAGTACAGATTGCTGTTCATGCATGGCCTTCACAACTGTCTATAAAATTACAAACATAAAGTAGCAAAGTTCAAACCTTGCATAGTTGTGTGTTTCTTCAGACAGATGGGGTAGATGGCCTCATGGGGACAATTAAAGAATAAAGTAATAAGGCAAAATGTCAAGCAGAAGGGAAAAGTATTATGCAGAATATTTCATACAGTGATTCTGGTTACCCCAGCATTAATAATCAACTGTATAAACACATACCTATGAAATCCTTAAGCAGATTTGTATATTTATAATTTGTAAACATGTATTTTCTTTGGACAGAAACCATAATGAGCCTAGATGAACATATCTTCAAGTGTTTACAGTAAAAGATGTTGGAGAAGCCAAGCACAATAAATATTTTAGTTTCATAATCTGGCTATTAACAAGGAATATGACTACCTGCCAAATCTGCTTGATGTTACAAAGATTTTTGCATAATTTTCTTAAACATTTAAAGATTGAAAAGTATAGCAAAACTCTTTTTTGATATAGATTGGCAAATCTGGGACAAATTTTTACTATGAGTTGGTTATGTCAGTGTCACCATAGCTCATGAAAGCTCATTAAAAGAAGGGTTTGCACATCACTTCCCCCTGAGATCAGCAGCAGACTCATTTAAAAGCAATAGTCACAGAATATTTTCCCTAAATGATGTAACTGAGAGTAGCATTGTGTGGGCTAAATACAGACACTAACGAGTTCCAGGAAGAACTGAACTGACTCTTAAATTTCAGTTAAAAAGAACCCAAAAGAGTAAAGTTTGAGTGCCAGATCATGCTCTAAAATGAGTGGAAAAAAACTTACAGACTTTAACAAAAGGGTATTAATGTGGAATAAAATTTTAAGTTTCTTAGACATTAGTCCATAAATACAAATCTTGATAACATCAGTACCAGTAACTGAACTGATGGGTTGGGAATTGAGCACATAGTGAAAGAGTGGTTTAACCACACTTTTTTGTCTGTTCTATGAGTGTGATCTATCCTACCATCAGGTGACTGCAAGACACCTCTGCCTCTTAAGTCTTTGAACCAGATTAGTCACATATATAATATTTTTACCAAGAGTTTGCATGTGCTCTAACATTTGTATTTTGTTCTTTGGTGATAGATACCAATACATTTCTCTAGGGCATAGTGAATAAAGAGGCACCTCACTGATTGTCTGTCAGGTTTTAATGACCTGATTAGAGCTTAACTCAGCTCCAGGAAATGTGTGCTGCATTTTGCATTCTGTTGTTTGGCTACCCTGAGGATAGCTCCTAGAGGAGCACACCGTTCAAACATGCTGAACTATTGCAGGGAATAGGTAGCATAAAAAAGAAATAGGAGAGCCATTAACCACTGAAAATAAATGCACTTCTTATCTGGTGCTCTAATGTGCTATATATTGCACACTAAAAGCCATATCACTTGCCACTGGAGTCAGTACTTCTTGATCTTACATGCTAATGTAAAATGTGTTGGTTCTTGAAAATAAATCTCTTTTATACTCATAGGATTAAGCAAATTTCCTAATTTTTATTGGACAATTCTTACAAAATCTTTCTTCAGATAGAGGCAGCAATTGATATGTTATCCATCACTAGAGGTACCCTCTGGAGGTTGGAGTCCCTAGATGAAGTGGTGGAAGGATGATTCATCTGGACCATGTGGCATCGCTAGGCTGTCTCTTCCTAATTTTTGCTTTTTTGCTGATCATCTCCCTCCCTCTCTTTTTTATTTGACATTTTAAAGCCTATTGTCTTTTCATAAAAACATTCACTTATCTCTGTGGTCATTCCCTGCATTTGCCTTCAAATTTACCACCGATCAATGTGTTGCCTGGAGAAGATGATGTATACATGGTGTCTAGGAAATCCTGAGGTCTGGACTAAGCATTACAGGAGCAAATAGAAGAAATGGGTCCTAGTAAATGGTGATCATTATCTGAATCCTCAACTCATCCGGTGTCTCTTTGCATTAAGGTGTAACTGCAGAGCAGAAAAGGAGGGTGAATCTTTCAGTGGACTACTGTGTGCTTTGCTTACAATAAAATCTTCAAAGGGTAAAGAGAAAATCGGTTTGGGATTTTCTGTTTCACATTCTTAAATGAACTTTTGTGCTGCCCCATAAAAGTGTGCTGCCTTAGAATTGGTGTTGCTGTACTTAGGGCTTGAGCTGTCATTAGCTTTGTGATGGCAGTGACCAGCAGTTGAAATGGATACATTGCTTGAAGCCAGAGTTCATGTACAGTTTTTTCTCACATGTATATGCTTTCATCTTCCCATTTTAATGTCAATTATCCTATTTGTATGTTTTGTCCATCTTTGTGCTGAAGTAACAGGCCGCTTATGTTCAGCACTACAGAGGCAGCCATCCAAGAGAAAACAGGTGGCCTCCACTTCTTGGAAGCTTTGAGGAGATGTGTGAGCAATGTCAGAACTGTGCTGCTGCATTTAAAAGGCAGGGTGCCAATGTAAAGCAGTGAAAAGCAGTTCAGAATTTTTTCTAAAGCTTTTACTGTGTTTCCCTACAGCAGCTTGCAAATCTGCAATCCATTTCCAATTCTTTACAAGCACTCTGTGCACTGTTATGCATAGGAATTTTTTGTCCTTTGTATTAGATGGAAATAATGTGATATTTGCAAAGAAATAAAGTTGTAAGTCTTATGTTCTAGATACTTCAGTAGTAGACTATGCATCCTGAAAAATATTAGACTTTTGAAAGTGTAGGCAATAAATTTCACAGTAGTCTTGTGTAACTTGGCTTCAGAGCATCTGTCTTGCTGTGCCTTGGCTTCTACAGCTAGTGCCCTTGGAAATACAAGAATTTCACTAAATTGCTTTTTAATTCATATGTTCAGTTTCTTGTTGCTTAAAAAACCTCTTGCATAAAATGATTGAAGTGAATACCGATAAGTGGTATGGCAGGTGCCTTCAAATAATGTTCAGAATTAGGATTAGGACAAGAAGAATAGGAATAGAAATTTTCCATTCTGGCTACTGTGTGTGTCTGTTTTATCCTCCTGAATGGTGTAGTGAGTGGGATGTGTGGCATGATTCCTTCTCATATGTGGGCAATGCACTGGAAATTTTCATTCAGAAACCATTATTCCTGCAGGTGTTTTAATGGTGGCCAACTATGTGTTAGCAGCTTGGAGATGAATTGTCCCTGAGGATTTTCCTCTGGCTTCTACACAAATACAAAGTAATTCTCATAGCTAAGGCCATTATCTATCATGAAGTTAGAGGTTTTAGAAGCCAGGTTAATTATCAATTTATTCACAGGGGAAAAAAAAAAAAAAAAAAGTGACATTTCTAGCATGGATGTTACAGTGCTGAGCATCACAGAAGACATGTAGCCAGGCTGTTTGCCAAATCCTGTTGCTCTATTCTGTATCTGTTTTCCAAAGTCTGTACTACAAATGTCTTCAACTCCTTCACAGTTGCCACAATTTTCATCTGATTGAACAGCTATGGACAGCTAACAAAGGGATATATTTGAATGAGACTCCAAATAAATGCTCTTATTTTGACATATTTTCTTTTTTTAATAACTACTGCTAAGCATTTCTTTTTTTCTGGGGCAGAAAGAAAGTACAGATATAGTCCAGAAAGGCTAAACAAAGCTGTTTCAGCAGCCCACTCTGTGGAATATTATGCAGTTGGATATCTGTTTCAAAGAGGAGCCACAATTATTTATTGCATAAATATTTAGATAGTTGCATGTGCTGAGAAACAAAGACTATTCTAGATGTAAAATTGGGCAGGATGTCCCTCTAGAATATCACATTGCACGTGGCTTAGTTTTTGTATATATCATAGCAGTTGTAAAACAGTATACAGTTTGTTCTATTGAAAAAGGCTTGTAACATTAGTTCTGAACTTTACCCTTTCTCTTGGCACCTACTTTCCTGATGCTTCATGGGAAAATATTTCAAATTACTTCTGGGTTTCCTTTTAGAAGTCTTCTGACCAGATATCTTCGCTTTATTTATGCATCCCTGAGTCATTATTTTCAGTGCACTGCAACTCTGTCTGAATGGCTTCTCTGGGAACAATATTGCATTCCCTGCTTAAGATGAACAATGAATACAAATATCAAGAAGCAAATGTATGTTGCAGTTTTTGTGTGCCTTTTTAATAATTATTTCTTTTTAATTGCAGAGCAAAGAGATTGCGTTTCAGCTTCATGAAGACTTAATGAAAGTTCTTAACGAGCTTTACACAGTAAGTATAGTTACCACTTAGCTTATCTTATACAAATTCCATATTGGACCTCTTCTATAAGCTTTCAGTGTCCTTTTATCTAGAAAGTTACCCCCAGTGGAGATGCTTTGGTTTGTCTGTTTACAAACATCTAAACTATCTCTTCTGGAAAGACTACTCACTTGCTTACAATACATAAGCTAATACTTTCAGGATTACTCTTTACTTTTAATCCTTTTCCCCACCAGACTGTGCTAAGCCACTGTGTTACAAGTTTTGTTGATTATTAATGAAGCATTTCTACTCACATCTTACCAGAGCAAAGCTTCTTCATTTTCTGCCTCAGTTTTGTCACATGCTTATGTGACATCTACTTGTCTTAACTCACAGACTACACTTAGTAAAAATCAGTAAACATTACTTTTGTGCCCTTGCCTCTCCCTGGATGGGGTAAAAAAAAAAAAAAAAGGTAATGTAAGTAATGAAAAGAAAAACAGAAAAATAGAGGGTTGTGTAGGCTTTCTGTACCATTCAGAGATCAAGGAAAAAACACACATTCTGCCAAGCTGCTGCTAGCCCATTGGAATATCTGAGTGAAGTTATGTCTGAACTTCTTTTCCTCTTTGAAACTTATCTACACAACCTGTTACTAGAGGATGAGGTCTTGTCTACCTGAAAAACATTTCCCAAAATATTTCTAAGGGGATATGTTCTGGGAAAGAATAAAACAAGAATAACTCTTTGTTTTAAATATAGCTATTCAAGAAAGAGGAACTGGTGACAGCCACTTCTTAGAAAAGTCTGTTGATTCCTTATGGTTGAAGTTGTACAATTAAGTTCACCCTTCTTTCTGGAGGAACTGAAATATCTACACTCCATCACCCTGCACAACACTCTCTAGACTGCTCCCTTCCCTGTCCTCAGGATTTGTGGGACCACAAAGAAAACCCATAATATCTGTAGTGAGAAACATTTTGTGGTTTTAAGTAACTTCAGGAAGATACCAGAGACCAGCTCTCTTCAGGGGAAAATGAGTCAAATATTATTTTTGTGCATTTCTTTTTTTTTTCTTCTGCACATTTTTGTGGTTTTCTTTTGACTCAGCCAAAAGTGGGCACCCCTCAGTGAATGGGTTAAAGAGTGTTTGAATTCAAGGATAACTTAGGTGGCAAAAAGAAGATCCAATGTAATTTTTTTTTCTTTTTGGGGTAGAGCATTTCTAGGGTGCAGTACCACAAAACCGTATTAGCTTAGGGCTGAAATCAGCGTGGTATGATTGGATCAGCTTCTGCAAAGCGGTGGTAGCCATAGACAATTCACACGGCCACAGGGGATGAGTGACTGTAGGTAGGAGCCATTGCACAAGAGGGGCTGCAGGGGTGGGTAAGTCCTGAAGGTACAGTCTGGTTTCAGTTAACAGCTGCACAACTCCAGAGCCTGGCAAGGTGTGGGATTAGTGCCAGTGATCCCAGGGTAGGAAAACAGTGAAGCATATACATGTCCAGAGGACGTGCATGTATACACACATGTCCAGAGGAGATCCATGGAAATGATCGGAGGGCTAGAGCACCTCCCCTATGAAGAGAGGCTAAAGGAGTTGGGATTGTTCATCCTGGAGAAAAGGAGCCTCTGAGGTGACCTTGTAGAATATCTGAAGGGGGCCTACAACAAAGCTGGGGTAGGGCTTTTTACACGGATGTGTAGTGAGAGGACCAGGGGAAATGGTTTAAAACTTGAAGAGGAGAGATTTAGGTTAGACATTAGGAAGAAATTCTTTAATTTGAGGGTGGTGAGACACTGGCACAGGTTACCCAAGGAAGTTGTGGCTGCCCCCTCCCTGGAAATGTTCAAGGCCAGGTTGGATGGGGCCTTGAGCAACCTGGTCTGGTGGGAGGTGTCCCTGCCCATGCAGGGGGGGTGGAACGGGGTGATCTTTAAGGTCCCTTCCAATGCAAACTCTTTATGACTCTATGAGTCTTCACTGAAATACTTTGCTGAATCACTACTGAAAATCTGCAGGACTGGATTTTGGTATTTTCACTCTGTATTGTTTTTTCACACTAGTGTTGTATCTTCCCATGATGGCTACAGGTTTATTCAGATATTAATTTTAATGCTATGGGTTCCAGCAAATGCTAATTCCTTTCTTAAAATTTAACATTTATGTAAAATAGGAAGTTTCCTGAAGGGTGTAGATACAGAGCATATGCACAAGTTGAATTGAGTAACTGCTACAAGATTGTTTCTTGGGATGTCATTTATTTCATCTAATTTTCAGACATCTGCAGTGAAGGTACAGATATCTTAGCTTGCCATCTGAGTTCTGGTTATAGTCACTGGAAATCCAAGATGGGGAATTCAAGACCAGATGCAATCATCTGTTTCAGATGAAGTGATATACACTGTTAACTCTATTGTCCAGTTTTACATTGTTTGCGGGGGAATTGGTCACCTATAGATACCCATATTTAGCCCAATACAGTCTATTCTTGGTGAAGTGATAATATGGTGCAGAATAACATCATTTTCACTACTTGCATCTTTATAATGATCATCAGGATATCTGTGTAATATGTGTGCTTGTGTACATAGATGTAGAAACACAGGGAGATATGTGGAGATGTCATGCCTACTCTTTTAATTCTGTGTGACATTTACTGCTTACAGAATAAAATCACACTGGCCTTGCCAGAACAACTATTTACAATTTTGAAAATATGGGAGGTATGTTTCTCAGTCACTACAGAAAGGAGAAGTCATCTTCCTCTTTGCTCCATGATTTATGGGAAGGAAAAAAATCAGTCATAGTATTATGAGGTAAATCTTAGTGTCCAAAAGAAAGCAAATTGGTTTCAAATCAATGAGTAAAATAATACTAATATTGAAATCTGTCTCTATTACTCAGCTCTGTTTTTCTTTTTTAAGGAATGGTATGTTCATGAAACATAACTTATAAAATATGTCGTTTTATTGTAGTTTAAATACCTCTGAAGCCTTTGAGTGAGGGAAAAATATCAGAGCTTTTAATGAACTAAGCATGTGTATGAAGAACAGCTTAATATATGTATATGTATACTTAATATCATCATTCCTTATCTTACAAGCAAAATTTGTGACTTGAGGTCACACCCCAGAAATAAAAAGCAAACAGTTATGCAGAACAGTGTGTTGAAGAGAATAAGAGAATTAAAATAACTAAAACTAAAAGTGTTTGTGGTGAGGCATAGCTGTATAATTGATGTAAAGAAATTGCATATTTTATTTTTTACTTCTTTAGCTTCTCATGTGAGGAGGCAGATGAATTCATCCTTAGGCAGAGGAATTCAAGCACACACAGTAGTTCTGCAACTCCACAGTAACTCAAGCAAACATATTATTCATTCCATTGACAAGGTCTAAGACATTACTTGCCTGGATTCCCCTAATGCTGTGGTGTTAAGGACTAGATTAAATGCTTGTTTCAAACCAAAATGATGAGAAGTTCTACCATCTCTATCATGCCAGCCAGACCTGGGGCTTCCCCACACCTGCTTTCAGACTTCTCGAGCACCAAGTATCTCAGGCCCAGTTTATCTGAAATGATCTGGAAATAACAGGATGGTTAGAGGAACTGCTACTGATTTGATCTAAACATTTTTAATGGATAAGTTCTATACATCCTAAGTATCAGAGTATCAACTGACTTTTCTTCAGGTAATGACACTGTATCAGGTGTCTTTAGTCTTCGGTTTAATTGAAGGTGCAAGAAAAAAAGGTGACTTTGTGACCCATCTCTGAAAATCATGTCTTGCACTTCTGTCTCAGGAAATCCTTTTTAACCCCATAGGGCCAAATCTACAACCTGCTCACTCCTTAGGGAGCTGTGCCCATCGGTTTTGACGGGTTTTTATATCAAACAAGTCAATAAACAGTGCTGTAGATTTTGCAAAGAATAAACTGTTCCAGGAGAAGAAAACAAGAAATCACTGAGGAATTGAGGAGACATGCCACCTTCCACTAAGAACATGTTCTGAAGATTTTCAATTTAACAAGCTTTCTCCTCAAAGGTATTTTTTAGCGTGTGAAAGTTTGAACCTCTGTCTTTTGAGAGAGAGAGAGAGACTACAAAGTATTTTGGCTGTTTATTTAAAGTGGAAAAGCTCAGAACTGCAATGAAATGTCAAAAAAAAAATCACTTTGGAGTGTTAAATACAAACTCTTCTTTCAAAATGCACACTAATAAGAGGCCTTTCTCCTTGCTTACACTTAATGTATCTAATTAATTTTTCCACTTTCATAACTAGGAATTATCAAGGAAATAGAAGGCTTGTACCATAAATCTTTATTTACTTCCTGGGGTTAGCTTACCTTGTGTTGACTTTGGCTTGTGCCATCCTCATTAAAATTACACATCGTGTACAGGATTGTTAAAAACGTCAGAACTGAAGTGGGTGAACTGAGCCTTAGGAAGATGTTCTAAGACCCTGTGAACAAAGCAGGTTTGCTTTTCCTGGAATAATCAGAATTTTGTAAGGGAAACTTTACTGTTTATTTCCCATCTCCTTTACATAGAGAAGGTTTTCTTAAACGTTATGTTACATGTTCATACATTTTCTACATATTATTCACATGACTAGTGAAAATGCATTTTAAGACTTTATTTTCAGCTCTCAGTATTTTATGCACTATTTCTTAAATTATGACTCAAAACATTTTGCGGAAAACAAATTAATAGCTAAGGCTCAGCGTGTATTTTTGCAAGTTCAGTATATTGTGAGTGGTGAGTATTTTTAATTATTCATGCCTTCTTGGCTGTGCCAGACAGTCAGTATTTTCAGGTCTGCAGCATCCCAGCTGCTGCATTCTTCTCGTGCTCCTCTCCCTATTATACTTTCAGCCAATGTAGACTAGTAATTAGTTCTATGTTTTATGTAAGGATATAAGATGTTGAAACTCGAGCCTTTTGAGGTTATTTCCTGACAATTACAGGGGGGAAAAAAAAAAAATGATCAAACTGAAAATTTCAGGAAGTCTGGGTTGATGTTTTTTGTGAACTCAGAAATTTAGAAACTTTCTTGCATGTTGATTTAAAGAGGCAAAAGATTATTGATTTTACAATAAATCATCTTTGCAACAGAGAGCTTCCTAGTCAAACTCTTCTGTTAATCTGGAAAACTAAAATACTGTGGATTATCAGATGAAATATCAGATTATGACAGTAACATCTGAGTGGATGGTAGGAAACAGAAGGTAGGCAGTGTCTTTTTTTGCAGTGGAGGGAGGTCAGGTCTCCACTGGATTTATTATTAGGAGTCAGAGCATATTCATAAATGACCTGTAAGGCAGTCAGGGGGCGATCAATGAGGTGACAAGTTTGCTAAAAATGCAGGGCTGTTCTGGTAATAAGTATGAGAGCAAATGGTGGAGAAAAGTGATACACATCATAAAAATACGTCTTCATTTCTCCCACCTGGCTTTCTACATTAATCCTAGTGACATAACACTTTTCACAAGCAATACAAATGTAAGGCTTCCAGAAAAATGAAAAAGTAGAGGCAGTCTAAAGCAAACAATTTAATATTAAGACAGGGCTGCTGTGCCACTTGCATTTTCCATTGCTTTATCTTACTCCTTACAAATCTTGACTGTTTAATTTCTCAAAGTAGTTGCTGCCAGATTTTCTTTTTGCTTTGCTGAAATAACACAGAATCTGAATTCTCAATGGAAAACTTAAGTCAAATTTACTGTACAACTGAGATCTGAGAAGGTGAAAGCAGTAATTCCGCGTTGGTAGTTAAGTATCAGTGACAATTCAAGGAACCACATCAGAGGTTGGTTTAGAAGTGAACAGGATGCTGAAAATAGCTAATATAGAGCCTACTTAATTGCTAGGGGCCACACATGTAGTAAAATCAGCACAAGATTTTAATTATTTCTGGGGGAAAGTACTAGCTAACCTGATTTAATTAATCCCTTGCAACTCCACCTTCTAATAAGAACTCACGACTTAGCAGAGACAATTCTGAAACATTTCAATCATGGTAATTGCAACAGAGATTAACTACTGTTCCGTTAAATGCCAATTTCCTGAGAAACACTATGAAAAGGCTCTTAGGCTGTTTTATTGTAAAAATAAAGCGCATGGTAACACATGGTGGTTCTAATATAATTTATAGCATTCAGTCTTAGTACGTTACCCTACGATCTTTCTAGAAAAAAGATCTTTCTGCATGTAGAAAAGGAAAGCCTTGCTGCACGAATATTCCTCACTTGTAGCCCACAGAAGTAGAGCACTAATTAGGCTTTTTGATGGATTTGCCCAGATAACAATTGCGGGTTTAAATAAAACTATTATCTAGGGGTTTACTCTAATGTGCTCTTCTCTGTGATAAGTGCTATCTTCCGCCCTTAAGCCTACTTGCTGAGCTCTTACGAACGATGCTGAAAAATTGGCACATAAAATGAGATGTTTGTATCACTAAGGGAACAGTCTGTCACCTACAACAGGGGAGAGTACATAGTTTGGATAGCATAATCTTTCTCATCTGCTTGTAGCCTGACTTAGTTACCTAACATAAGTCTGTATTTTACATCACTGGATCTGCAGAATAAACTTTCTAAATTAATAGGAGATAAGTTCACTGTTTAATTTTTAAGAGGAATAGTATATATTTAACAATGCTTGTTCACTATAGCAGAGAAGTGCCGAGTATGTTATGATGACAGTTCAGCATCTGCAAAATTACAGCCCGGCTCTCTCTGATCAGAGCATACTTGATGATCAATAAGCCCTTTGGGGACTAGTTAGAGACAGTCCAGTGATGGATACTCTCATAGGATAGTCTGTTGTTCAACATTTTGGTGGATGTTTGAGAAGCAGTATTGCTTATTTTATCAGATTTTTTTCATTTGAATAACAGATTCATGGATCTGTTACATATTCACAGATCAGAGATCTGTGGGTCTCAGAAGTCTCCATACAGTAAGTCTAGTTGCAAGAATTACACAAGTCTGTTTTTGTCTTTCACAGCATCTGACAATCTTTTAAAAACTCAAGGGAAAAAAGATGGTAAAATGTTAAGGGCAAGAGTCATATATGCAACTTAGCATGCAGATTCTGAGCAAATTTTTTGAGGAAGTGTGCACCGAAACACTTGGAAAACCTTTTCCCTAGCTTGTTCCCATTTATTTTCCATATCTCTGTTTAATGCTTTCTCAAGTTGAGTTTAGCTGCTGCAATATTGGCTCTTAAAAACCATAGACAAATCTTGAAAAAAGGCTGAAGCTGTCAACAGTCCCTAGAGGCTTGCAAAATAATGATGTTGCTAGTGGATGAGAAAAGCAATGCTGTCAAGAGAATATAACAGGCAGGAGTCAAAGGCATAGGCTGACCACTGCTCTGTACATAGACTGTATTGATTTCTAAAGCAGCATGGCTTGGGTAGCAGACTCTGACTGTTGTCCAGCCCTGTGTACACAGGCAAAGGGAGGGCTTCTTTTTCAGTTTTAGTTATCTTAGGCATCCTTTGTACAAAGAACTCATGCAGACTTTGTTGCAAGGACGTGTATTTCAGGTAGCGCTCTTGGTTCTCTGTAGAAACCTTGAGGCTCCTATCGTCCTCACCCCAAACCTGACTTTTGGTGCAGGGAGACACTCGGGATACTCTATCATGTGCTGCAAGCAGGCAGGGAGAGGTGGAAGTGCTCTTGAGTGATGTGAGGTTAGTGGAGTCAGTGTGGGGCCATCCGAGCCTCCTGGTGAGAGCTGGTGGTGACACACTTGTATTCCTGCACTCAACAAGGAGGCAAGCTGAAATGCCATAGCCACTGCAGAACCACATCTTTGCCTGGTCCGCTGGGATATAATGGCACTCAGAAAAAAAATGCTTCAGAAATTTCAGTGCTTCTGCTCCTGTCAAGCAGAAGAAATCCTTGCTTCACCACTGAAGTTGGATGCTTTGAGATGTGCTGTTAGGAAACTCTGAGGGAGTATTGTTGCGTCTTTATAGGCAGAAAAACTGAGAGAGAGGAACTAAAAGCAACTTTTTAAAGACATGTGAGACAGCCGTGTTCCTTCAACTAAAAAGTCTCTGGAGCTGACACAGAAAAACAGATTAACAATAACAGCAAACACCTGAATTCTTCTGTAAAGTAGCACTCAAAAAATGAATTAAATGGCCTAAAGAGAAGGGCAAAACATTGTTTTTAATCTCCTTCTCCCATCAATTTTAATAGAGCCATATCATTTGCTGCACTTCTCAGGTTTGTTTTATAAATAATTTATTTAAGAAGTGCACTTCTTCTCTCTTCAGTAATTCTTTCCATGTGGCTACATGAGCTAGACTCCCTGAGTACAGATTATCAACTTCAGAAAAGCCTGTGGTAACAGTGCAGGAGACAGGGAGCTGAACTTGCTGTTAGGTTAAGCTAAGAACTGTGCAGATCTTGGGTATACCTGCTACTCCCAGCTTGGCCAATTTTATCTTCATGATTTTGCCTCATTTGCAAGGCAAAATATCTGGTTTTGCCATGTCTGTGGAGCTGCTGGGAGCTCAGGTAGGGAGGGCTGCACCCTGGTCAGGCTTTGGGTCATGACTGAGCAATAAAATAGCAATAGTCTGAATAACCCTGAGCCCTGCTCCAGCCAGTTGGGGTTTTTTTCAGCAGAGAGCCATAAACATATGTTTTTAAAAATAAAGCACACTGGTTTTGATCCAACTGATTTACTTTATTACAGGAAGTTAGTGAGGAGTTGGCTGTTTCATTTTTAATAATCCTATTCCAGTTGTGTCAACAGCATAGCAGTATTCAGTAGTGAATATGGTGTGTAACATATGCATGACATACGTGGTTATGCAGAACTGCAGATCACTACAAGCTTCATTCATCCTGTGGCACAAGACTTTAAGTATGCATCTGTTCAGCCATCACCTGACATGGGGTGCAGTTGGTTTGTGTCAATTCCCACTAAGCCATGCTGCAGCACATTTTCAGAATGTGCAGCGCTAGCTTTAGTGTCCCGGGTCTTGCCACTCTATGGATGCTTCATTACTCAGTTTGAAAAACTACTCATCTCCCTAGCAACATTTCAAGCCAGCTCCCCAAATTAGTCTGTCTCCCCCCTTGGTGACACAAAGCTCTGCTGAGGGAAGAACAGCCCATTTGAATCTTCCCTGGTCGTGTCCTTCAGAGGAACTGTAAATGGCTTGCATGGCCTCAGCCCAAAGATAACATCTGCTGGAGAGAGCACTCTGACACCCTGGGAAGCAGAGAGGAGGCCGCTGGCTGCCCCAGGATGCCTTCACCCTTTGTTCCTTGCTTGAAACTTAAGACAACAAAACCAAACCAAACAAGTAAAAGGGGAAGGTGGAAAGAGGCTTTTTGTGCTGGAGGTGGGCAGACAGTTCTCCCCACCAGAAGAAGGGGATTTGTGGTTGCTTGCTGCCCACTACACAGCATTCAAGCTGACACTTTTCATGCTTGCAGAAGAGAGAACTGGGCTGAACCAGCTCCTCTCCCTCTCTGTGGCCTGTGCAGACATGTACTTGCAGGCAGGTTGCCCAAGGTCTCTTGGCTGTGGAGCCAGAGTGTGTGTAGGGAGGAGATAATGGTATTAACTGGGGGGCTACAGAGAAAGCATCTTCACCGCTTATTTATCAGATGACTCTTTCTCCAGCTCTCATCTGGTTTGAGATTGTGCTCAGTCTGTGGCTCTGCAGTTAGAAGCCCCTTTCCAGGGTGTGGACAGCCCTCCAGGTAGCTGGGGATGTGCTCCCAGACAGAACCTTCCTGTTGCTTCTGCTTCCTTCCCCTTTCTGCAGTGCTGAAGGGGTCTTTCTGCTTTCAAACATTTGATTTCCACAGCCAAGATGTGAAGAAGTCAGATAGATATGGCACTGACATGGATTTAGTTTTATTGCTTATTATTTCCTGTTTTCATTCAAAGATAGGAATCCTGAAATTTAATAAAAAGGATTTTGCTCTTTCCAGTCAAAATAAAAAGGGGAAAAAAAAAAAAAAAAAAAAAAAAAAAAAAAGCACAAAAAAATGTTCTATACAACTTCTGATAGAAATATTTGGTAGCTTGCTGCCTCGTTGCTTGTCACATTATTTCAGTGATGTGAGGCCCTTCTGAAGAGAAACAAGGTGGGACAAGAGACAAGTTTCACATGCTTACATTACAAATACTTCTCCATCACCTTTCTCTCGATTTACAGTGCTTGGTAAAGCACTCTGAACATTTAGAATTTTAGATATAAAAAAATAAAATAAAGATGCAACCAGAAATCCTCAGTCTTTGTTGGCAAATAAATTTATCCAACCTCCATCTTTATAAGGGAATGTTTTACTCAAAGGCACTGTGATTTTTCTGTAGATAGCTTTGTATTTTCATTTTGTCCTAACTCCCCTTTGACTCTGTCTTCTGCAGGTCATGAAAACATACCACATGTATCATGCAGAGAGCATCAGTGCAGAAAGCAAACTGAAGGAGGCAGAGAAGCAAGAAGAAAAACAGATTGGGAGGTCAGGAGACCCTGTTTTTCACATTCGACTAGAAGAAAGGCACCAGAGACGGAGTTCTGTGAAAAAGATTGAAAAAATGAAGGAAAAAGTAAATAGTCCTTTCATTTAGCTTCATTTGAACTAAATTCAGTGCATTTCTGACATTCTTTAGCATGATACTACACATAGAAATACAGCTGGGAAATAAAATTTAAAAAGGTACACATAATAAACTAGAATGGTTTATACATAATAAACAAGCAGTGTGTTGTAGATAACTTGCCTTAATTGCATTTCAAAGGAGGAAATACTTATTCCCAGTATAAATCTTACTATATGGTTTATGACATTTGAAACAAAGTACTAAGTTACTGCTTGTTATATGCATATCAGGCTGACAACTAAGATTCTTGTTAAAGGAATGTGTGTTTAAATTGTTACAATTTTTACGCCATACCAAAAATGAATTAAAATACATTAATATACAATCTTTTTCCTAGCGTCAAGCAAAGTACTCTGAAAACAAGCTGAAATCTATTAAAGCTCGTAATGAATACCTGCTCACCCTTGAAGCAACCAATGCTTCTGTTTTCAAGTATTATATTCATGACCTTTCAGATCTAATTGACGTAAGTATTGTGACATTGATACAGTTGTTTGTATGTTTATTCTGTTCAGGAATAATACTTCCCTGCTTTTTTCACTTTCAAAGGGAATATCTAAGTAAGGGTTGCATGCAATATTCTTAGCATTTGTACTATTGTATGGTATAATCAGCAGATTTCCCTTTCACCTTTATATTTCACAAAAATGAAGTGCCAATAAGATGCTGAGCCCCTTCCTTTAAAGTTAGAACATTATGTTTTCTCCCCATGCAGCAAGAGAAAATATGACAGGAATAACATAAAAAGGTAAACATTTCCATTTTGTACTATAACAGGATTTCTGAGGTACAAATATTTTTCCAAGATAAGCTTCTTAAGTGGTGTTCTTAATAATGGTATTTTAACTCAAAAGAAGGCATTTGAAATTATTTACTTTCATTCGTTTCATTGTTGAATCAAATATACAGTGCTTTTTAATCTTCATCTAGTTTGCAGAGCAGGCATAATCAATCCTGTATTCACTACTCTCAGGAGAATTGTTTCCAATTTTCATTGTTATTCTTGCGAGAACATCCTAGGAGAATGATGTTGACCACTGATGTGGTCTTGTACTAGCAGTTGGTCTCCAGAACCTGTATTATTGACATTTTTAGATTATATGGAGGCTTCTAGATAGGGCATATCTGATAAATGTGAACTTTATGAGTTAATTCTGACTACTGGAAGGAAGGAAGGAAGGAAAGGTCTCTTTTCCTTTGTTCCCAGACCAACCACTTCAGAGTGGAAAGATGCTGATGGTGAGACACTGGCACAGGTTTCCCAGAGAAGCTGTGGACACCTCATCCCTGGAAGTGTTCAAGGCCAGGTTGGATGAGGCTGTGAGCAACCTGGTCTGGTGGGAGGTGTCCCTGCCCATGCAGGGGGGTTGGAACTGGATGATCTTTAGAGGTCCCTTCCAACCCAGACCATTCTACAGCTCTATGATTTTGGCTTCTCTCTTGCCATCTCTTTTGGAGCTCACATTTCCCAGTAAATGTCTCGTGTTTCTACTTGATAAAAGCTTTCTCAGCTTGGGAAATGCATCTGATTTTTATTGTGTCATCAGTGTCCACAAAGGTTGCTGTAAAGTGAAAGCTGAGCAGAGGAGCTTCACAAAGAATTGCAAGGAAAAGCAAAGTGAGGCTCTGTCTGCATTTATACATGAGAACTACACTCTTTAGAGTTACTACACATGAGGAGATATTTACACAACATGAAGACTAGAGCTTTCTGAGTGCTATTTTTTAATAGATATATACATTCTACAGTATTTATACATGCAAGAAAATGATACCTACTTTGCATGGCTTTCTCCAAGCCTTAGACCAGTGTAGTCAATAACATTCTTTTGCCAAAATGGCTTTAGAAATTACTCTTCCCTAAGGAATTTAAATGGAGAGTCTAGCTGCCCTTTGCATCACTGTTTTGTAAGAGCAGGCTGTAAACATGTGCAACCAGAACTTGCTTCAGAGCCAATTTAATCCAATTGTGAGCTTGTTTAAATGAAGTGTCTTTCAGACATTTGTATTTAATCAGAATATGCTGTGAAAGCACTGGTATCTAGGCAGGGTGTTTACTACTTGACAGAGGAAACGCTTTTTGTAAATGCAAGACTCTTGGCAAGATTTTGAGGTTATATCATTGGAATGTGAGACATGCTTCCCACTGCCCATATGCTGCACCAGTCCAGACTGTCTCATTCTGTAAATCTCTTCATGCAGTGGTATGATTTGCAGCTTTCAGACTCATAGTGACAGTTTCATTCTTCACCCTCTCTATTTCATCCCCATCATCTACTTCATCCTCCTGCCTTCCCATGCTTGCCTGAGCTCTCTCTTTGCCTGTACAGAACAGGATTATTTCTCTCTGTCTGAACTCCAGTTAACATGGAAGGGATTTGGGATCTCCTTGACCTGTTGGTGTTGCCCATAAATGAAACTGAGTGTTTTCCTACATTACTAAAAAATATCTCTGATAAAAATTGGGTAAACATAGAAAGGAATGCAGTGAATGGTTAAAAACATATTTTGTAACAAAATTGGGAAAGCCTGTGGGATATTCTTTTTACCAAAAAAAAAAAAAAAAAAAAAAATCATATTTTTTTCATTTTGATTCCACTTTTCCACTTCAACTTGATTTATGAGGCTTACATGGAAAATCCTAAATTGCAGTTCCCCAGCTGAACTAGGTCTGAACTGTTCAGCTCCTTAATTTCATTTAAAAAGCTCTGAGATTCTGACTTTAAGTGATGATGCGTTGCTCATCTTAAGCTGTTGTGATAAAAGCAAGATAAAACTACTGCTGGAGTCTTAGCTGAATGTTTTAATGCATTTAGTGAGCTGAGGGATGTGACAAGCATTTGCAGAGAAGTAGAGGGATAAACAGAATTTGATAAGCACAATATATTTCTGTCTTCTGCATATTGTGCTTGAGGAATTTGAATTTTCTGTTGAGTATTTCTTCTCTGCTGACTATATGGTAGGATCTAGTTCAAGTTGAGGACATGATTAGTTTTTTGTATTATTCATATAATGTAAAAAATAGCAAAAATTACTTTTTAGCTTTAATTAATCTTTATCTAGTACGTAAGACTGTAGGTTTCCAAGGAGCAACAGAGTACACACCTCTGCTAATCTGACTATTAGTACCAATATCTGTTCATATGGCACATACTATTACTCATTTACTTGAAGATTTCCATATAATTGAGTTTATAAGATTTATCTGAGTATAAGAGGGACCTTTTTCAGACTTACCATGCACTCATTATCTGAAGGTAAATGCTAGGAAATAGTGATCAAAACAATTTGACTCTAGTTCTGCTGCTAGAATAAATAAAATATTCATGTGTTGGTCCTTCTTAGAGTGGAGTTTCTGAATCTCTAATTGCAGTCTGCATGCTTTGAATGCTTAGGAAGCTAGGGAACATTTAGCTATTATGAAGTTAATTTATTCTGTAAAGGTTCTTTGTTAATCATTCATAGAACCAAGTTTAAAACTAGGGTAGAGTGTGTGCAGCTCACAATCTTTATTACATAAGTTCTCATAAATATGATAAATACAGACAGATCTCTGATTTGAATGTTGATGTCTGTGTAACAGGATGATTAAAAAGTGACTTATTCAGAGGTTAAGGCACTTTTTTAATTAATTTATCTCTCCATTGACATTAGAATTTTATTATTATTCCTGAAATGAAATGAAGAGCAGCTTGCTTTTTTGGTTAAAGCTCTGTGCTAAGTACTGCGTTTTGTTTTGTTTTGTTCAAGCCTAAATATGCTCTAGGGAGCAATAAAGACAGCAAATGCTCTTGAGGCTGCTTTGGATTTAATTCCAAATAAGTGTAAAATGCAAATTACAATATTAATTTTTCACACATATTCCGAACATATCGCTCATCTCCCTTCACTTTGCCCAACGAAAAGCCTTTATGAGTCCAGAAATGCAATAAAACTCATAGACTATGACTGCATTCTCTCATTTCTCATCTCCATGTCTTGCAGCACCAACTGGCATCTCATCCCTCTAGCCCATAGACTGAGAGCAGATCTCATGAACCATCAGGCTGTAGCCTGGTGTGCTGATTACTGAGCCTCAGAGATTCATATTTGTTTTGGCTCATGGCATGGTCGCTTGCTTGGAGTTTACAAATCCTTTACGAATCTACAGATTTTTCCTGAAATTCACGTATACATGCCTATGTGTGTGTGTGTGTGCATACATAATGTATTTTGTGAAACACCAGATGAGTTGTTTTTGAGATGATATTTTTTTTTCAAACCATGGCCAGGCAGGATGTGATGTGGGCAGCAGTTTAGTGGCAGCACCTTAATTTTTGAGTCTGAATTTTTGATACCCAAAGGGCCATCTGCACTATTGACAACTCTTTGTCTAAACCATCACTAGTACTAGCAGATTTCAAAAGTACTCTTCTTTCTGAGTAGCTATGACTTGATACTGTGACAGATCCATTCCTCATTTAAAATTATCTTTGTCTCCAAATTTTGGAGAAAGTGAACTGTGGTCTGGAAGAAATAAGAGTTGTGATATCTGAGTGTTTATTTTTACTTTAAAAAAATAGCTTTACTCATACAAATTCTATTTTTACTTAGATCATTGAAGCAAAATTCCAGATTCAGGCATTTCAAATTCCATTCAAAGAGCCACTGGTGATAAGGCATTAGTTCAGGCTCTGGGTTTAGTTCTTGTTTGCTTTGCTGGCATTGGCACTGCAAGAAAATGCCTTAGTCTGTCAGGATATTCTGCTACACTTGAAGAATCCTCCTTGGCTGAGAGATTGTATTTTTTACCCTGTCATCTGTTACCCTGCAGCTGTCATCACCTGCAAATGATGACTGTGGTGGTAGTTACTGAGTAGATTAAGGGTTAAACAAATAAGTTCTTGGTGCTGTCACAGCATAAAGGCTGCAATCTTATATTGCAACTTGCAAAAAACTGGATGAGAAATCCACACAGCTCTAACTATAAATCAATAAGCTTTCTGTTAATACTCAGATTAATCCTCTAGAGCCAAAATTCAGGCTCTAGATGCCTGTAGTTTTACAATACATGGATAGTTGGCCATGCTAAACCTGGCATTGCCCTCTATTTCTCATTTCCTCTCAGTTTAATCTTCCGTGAGGTCTCTCTGAAGCTAATGCACAGGAAATAAAGCAGCTGTCCTGATTCACTTTCTTATCAGCACTTTTAGTCTGTCTTTTTCATCCAAGGCAGTGAATTAAATATGAGATCTGATTTGACACAGCACAAGAGAAAAACACCGAGAGGGTTTTCTTTTTAGAAACAATATTTTTTAGGCTGAAGGTCTTTGAAATATGGATGTGCTTTCATATACAAGTTGAGTGGCTGTTTTAGTAAGCATAACACAGGTTTCTATTCTATAAATGCAAAAACAGAGAGGTTAACCTATGTGTGTTTGATTGAACATGACATCTTTTTTCTTAAAATAGTTCAGCAATGAGTTTTGGGGGATCCACTGTCCCACCTGCAGTAACCACCTGGAGTACTCACTAGGACTGAAAGCTTAGTCTTTCTGGAAGTTGTGTTGGTAATAAAACAGCCTTCTGTTGTCAGATACCAGAAAGCAGTTTGGTCACTAGTCATTAGTCAATGTGTGAAGGGCTTCTTTCTCTTCTACATAGAGGTTTAGGTATAGTGAATAGGTTAAAAAATGCTTTCCCATGCAGTGTGTGCATCTGTCTGTCTCCCTTTCTCCTCTTTTCTCTCCTTTTTCTAATAAGTAAGAGGAAAAGAAAGAGAGCAGGATCACATGAATGCTAAGGATTTGTGATAGCTGTGAGGGATTCATGCATATAAACATAGTCTACACTGGACTGAATTCAGATTGCTTCTCTACCCAACTGCCTCACTTAACTCGTGAGTCCTGCCAGGAAGAATGTTTTTAAACCTTGGGTGGGCACCCAGGATGGGTGGCTGGGGCTGAGAGATGCCCTAAAGCAGTGAGCTACCTGATGCTGGCCCTGGCCTCTGACTGGGACAAATCTCTCTAAATAAAGAACATTGCTTTGTATGCAATTGGTAGAGAGCTGATGTGCCCCTGCTGGGGTGACAGAGAGGTTTGCAATACATCTGACAGTACCTGGAAGTTCACTGAGAAAAAGCTGAGGATTTTGTTTACTTTGTAATGGGGGGGAAGAATTAAGAAAGCAATCGGTTGATACGCTGCAGCTGTGATGTTTAAAAAATATATTCAGCTGTTCCTCTAAAATATTAAACAATCATGAATAATGCAAACTGCAGATGTTTAAAATTCAAGAACAAACACAACTTTGTTCTGCCAATTAGGTTTCAATTACATTCTGGTGTTATTCTCACCCCTAGAAAAAAATACATAAATTTATGACTTTATGCATTTAGTAACACGATGTGCATTGCTGGCTCTGTTTGAGCATGGGAAAGAGGTAAATTGCAGTAAATGCATTTTCATTAGAAAGGGAAAGGACCTTAAATTGTTGTTGCATAAAAAAGTGTCTTATGTGAGTCACTAATACTAGAGGCAGTTGTGGGGATTTTTGTTTGAGCACAGACATGGTGAACAGGAATTGCTTCATTCTCAGTTCGGTGCTGGAATTGACTTAGATGGTGGAGTTGTGTCAACATGGGTTTAAATAGGTCATCTGAGGGTTACATACAGCAATAATAATGAAGAACCCACTTGTGTGTAGAGTTTCAGACCTTTTTTGTGTAAATACAGTGACTGCATATCTGTTTCTGATAAAAAAATGCAAATACCCTGCCGTGCATGTTCACTTAGCACTTTTCTACAACTATCCTTTAATCTGTGCGACACAATAAAGATACTAAATACTTACTGTCTTCAGTATTTTAGTTTAGAAAATATTTTGTAAAATACTTCAAAAACAGAAAAATTTCTGAGCAGAAGAATTTAGCTTTGATTTGTGGGTTGGGATATTGGAATGGTGTTCCTCCTTTTTAATTTGTTTTCTTTTCCCTTTATTGTGTTTTTAGTGTTGTGATCTTGGATACCATGCGAGTCTGAACAGAGCCCTAAGAACATACCTTTCTGCAGAGTATAACCTTGAAACTTCCAGGCATGAGGGCTTAGACATCATTGAAAATGCAGTTGACAGCCTGGAGCCACGAAGTGACAAACAGAGATTCATGGAAATGTACCCCACTGCTTTTTGTCCACCAATGAAATTTGAGTTCCAGTCTCATATGGGTGATGAGGTCTGTATACTGATAAGTATCCCCACAGTGACTGCTCCTGTTTCTGTACACTGAGACAGAGAATTTATCCCCTCTTAAAAGGAAATAATTTGGTAAATTATGTTATTGCTACCCCAAAGCAAGTGGATCAGCATTTTGCAAAAGTGGCAGCGCTGTTCTCAATTTCTTCAGAGTTCTTAAGTGAAGTGTTGTGTGTTATTATATTCTGTATTACTCATAATGTCATTGCTCCTAATATGTTGTACAATGTGTGCTCAGCCCAGCACTGATGTAAGTAGTGGCTTTGAGTTTTCAATACCTGCCTCACCTGTAACAGATCTTGTGGATGCTATTTGAGAGCAGCTGCAGAGCTGCTCCAAACTATGCATGCTGAAATACAGCCTTTCCCCATTCTTCCTCCCCTGTTTTATCATCTGGAGATTTCAAGAATACGGGGTACCTCAGCTGTGCCCTGTTCTGTCTGTTCTGCATCAAAGGCCTGTAGCAAAGCAGAATGCAGAATCACCCATGTAGATCTTTTATCTGAAGGTAACTCCAGGGTTTGCATTTCTGTGGGAAAGGAAAGCACTGCAAAGCAGTGGTACAAGGCTGTGCTCTGTAGTCATAAGATTCAATATGTAGTTCCACACCTTGTAACACATAAATACTGTAAATTTAGATGGATGAATTTTATTACCTGCTTCATCTAGTTTTAATAGCTTTGGCAGGAGTTAACCTAATTTTAAAGAAAGCAACCAATGACTATTGACTGTCTTTTTAATTCCTTGTGTCTCAGAACTCTTTTTGATCCTTCGTTAGGTTTGTCAAGTCACTGCCCAGCAAACTGTGCAAGCAGAGCTTATGCTTAGATATCAGCAACTACAGTCACGATTGGCCACACTCAAAATTGAAAATGAGGAGGTAAGAATTGTGTCTACAAGGGCTATGCATTGAGAACCACTTTCAGGAAGGTGTGGTGTTTTCTACTGTTTTCTACTTCTAATGTTTTCTGTGGTGTTTTTTGTTAACAGTGTGCAAATGACCCTGAAATGGCTTCAATCTCGATGAGCTGTTTTAATTTTAAAGGCCAAATACTGGCTGAAGTAGATCCTTGTCTGCTTTTAAGAGATTTGGAAATTTCATCTTCCACTTGTCCATATGTTCACATTACTGAGTTCTGTGTTTTGCAGATGCTTCAGTGTAAACTTGTTTTAGCACATATTTTTAAAGTGTTGCAGAAAGCCACTGAGCACAGTTACAGTCTTCTATGACCACCTTCTGTCCAGTCCCCAAATTGCTACTTCTCTAGCACAAAGGAATTTGGACTGCCTTTTGTGTTAGATCAGTCAAAGTCTGTTATGCTCTCATCTACAGCAATTTATAAACACAAGTACTGAATGCATGTGATGGAAATAAAGTGCATTTTTTGTAAACTAAGGAAGAGCTGTGCCCTGGTAGCACAGAGAAGTCTCCTTGTGGGTAAAAACTGCACTTCTATCCCATTTAAGGCAGTGTTAAAGGTCCTCAGTTTAAACGTGAATCTGTTCCTAAATTAAAACGTAGGGATAATTTAATTTATTGGTGTACTTTAAGTTTTCAGGATTCCATTTTTTCTTGTTCTATGTTATGTGCTGAATACCTCAAAAAAAAAATTAGTGTCCATGAGGCAAGCACAGTAATCTTTTAAAAATCCCACTTGAATTCTGAAAGTATCTCAAGGTAGCAAAGACAAAAGGAAGAAGAAAGATTATTTCAGTAAAGTGAAGTGCCAGAGGATAAGGGAAGAACTGTTGGCAGGCACAGAAAGGATATTTACCTACATTGGAAATGTGTGTACAAATGTGCATGATTTGGTTAAGCTGGCTCTACTAGAGATTTTGCTGAAGCAGAGCCGGGTGGCAAAGCAAATCCTTGTGAATCTCACCAATTACTTTATTTCCTTGTGGAAGCACTGCATCCCTTATCCCAGTCTCCATGTCCTGGTTTCTGCTGAGTGATGGTGCTCCATAGCTCATAGAGAGTGGCGTGAGGCTGGTGTAAATTGTTCTCTCTCCAGCCCCTTCCTCCAGCTGTGTATTCCACTTCTGCAGTCGAAGCATCACATGAGCGTGCTCCTCACTGTAGCACTCTGCAGAATGGTGTGACAGACTTTCATCTTGGAAGAAGATGTTGATCTGACAGCCAGATCCTTGGATGTACATAAATCAATGAGGCATGTTGACCACACATGGGAGACTTGGCCCTTCAGAGCAGTGTATCATTTCTCTTGCCTTCCAGATTAGGTACTATATTCAAATCTTGACACATTTCGATTCTGATTTCAGGAAACAAATGCTTGAGAGTGCTATGGAGTCAACACAAGAATATATCCCTGATTGTGGATTGGACCCTGGTAAAGCAGAGAGCTAGATAGGAAACATAATCATGTAATTCTACTGTTATATAGAGATCTGTTATAGTACACCTAATTTTTCTCATTGACACACTTGTTTGGGGGAGTATGCCAGGGAATTATTTCAAATATTGAGCTTCCCTTCTATGCTGTTCTGACATATATTTATCTTGGATTTGGCAAATTCTGCTTTTTAACACCAGGTTAAGAAAACAACAGAGGCTACCCTGCAGACAATACAAGATATGGTCACCATTGAAGACTATGATGTATCAGAGTGTTTCCAGCACAGTCGCTCAACAGAGTCTGTGAAGTCAACAGTCTCTGAAACATACCTGAGTAAGCCCAGCATTGCAAAAAGAAGAGCTAACCAGCAGGAAACAGAGCAGTTCTATTTCATGGTATGTTGGTTGCTTCCTCGTTCATGTAATACAAACCAAACACCTGAAGTAAACATTATGCAGAAGTTCCTGGCATTTATGTGGCATACATAGTAATAGATTGATCTGCATCTCTACAGAAATTCAGAGAATATATGGAAGGTAGTAATCTCATCACAAAACTTCAAGCAAAACATGACTTGCTGCAGAGGACACTTGGAGAAGGTAAATACCACACAGTAAACCGAAAAGTAGTTCCAGACTATATAATAAGCCCACTGAAATGCCAAAGGTATGCAGGAAAAAAATTACAAAACTTAAAGCTTACTTGTCTAGTAAGCATAGATTTGATTTTTACCAGTCATGGGTTTGGTGCAGTGGTAAGAGTATACACTATAAACTGTTTTTATTTCTTTAACAGATACTAATTTCCACTGCACAGGCATTTAGACAAGTGACTATATTTGGAAATGGAACTGTTGAATGAAAAGTCTTGTGTCTGACACAGTCACTGCAGGATTATTTCAGAGCTGTGACAAAAGTACTGTTTCTATTTCCTAACAATTTCTCTTGACTGAAGGTTTTTTTAAGAGTTGAAGGAGAGTGATATTTTTTTAAGCATACAAAATTATCTGGGGATCCACCTCTGTAATGGACTTACTAGTGCCACATTACAGAAACATGGACATGAATGTCCTTCTTGCAGACTGAGAAGTCAATGGAGCATTGATGAAAGGTAAAAGGTGAAATGCTGACCTCCCTGGTGTCTGTAGTGAGATTCTTATAGAAATAATTTAAGGTTGTATTTTCCATAAAGTATTTGTGTACTATGAACTGGAATGAGTGAAAACTGAGTGCACAGCTCTATACCTGTAAACTATCATTATTGCATGTAAAATTGTTGCATTACAAATTACGGTAGCAGAGAATTATCTGTTGTCAAACACTATCCACAATTTTTGAAAATGCTTCTTAAAAATATAAACCAAGTCAGGAGATGCCCACGAACAAATGACATAAAGCTGAATTAGGGCAGTAATGATCAGGCATGATGCACAGCTCCAGCTCTTACAAGCCCTCCCAGCAGGCACTTCCTCATGGACAAAAGGGAAAAGGAGACTCACATCTGCAAGTCAAACAGACTCTTACAGACTTGAGAGGAAGTGAACTACATTACAAAGAGTAAAAATCCTCTCCTGAAGGTTAAGGACTATAATTCAAAGTTCAGACTCAAGAAAGGAAATTGTTCTCCAAAGAGTGTGTCTAAAGTTTTGTCAGTTCATTTGCATTTACTGCCAAATATCTGTTGTTCATCAGATCTCTCTTTGCTTTTAATACAAAAGCCCAGATCCACAATCCAGTTGTGGTAAAGCCTAGATTGCTACAAACAGTTCAGTGGCTGTGACCCAAAAAAAGTCCCTGTCCAAGTGTTTTCTTACAAGACTGGACTATAGAAGATGGTATCTGGTTTAGACAGCTAACTTCATTATGTTCTTTCTCATGGAAGTTTTAATTTAATAGGATTTATTTTCATGTGTGCATTGAGCAATTTATTCACACAAAACAATGTGCAGCTGATGTTAGTCAAAAAAAGGAAAATTTTTCTCCTAAGGCTCACAGAAAATGTATTTGGGAAAATAAAATTACTTTGTTTTGGAAGCCCAGTAAAATGCATGATCATCTACTGAAGGAAGAAAGATAAAAGGCAGAACAGAAGCTGTTGTCTTAATACATGATGGAAAGAAATAAGGAAAAAAGTCTAGGAAAGGAAATCACCTCAGTGATGAATTGCCATCAGATTCTGTCTGAGCTGTTCTGTCATGCTCAGGCATGCTTGGACTGTTCTGTTTGAAGAGTTCCCCTTGACCCACCAGCTGTAACCCCTAGCAGTTAATCTGAGTTGCCCACAGTGGTTTTGCACAGAGTTGTCACATCGTGGTAGCACAGCAGCAAATACAAATAGGATCCCAAATGTACACACTTACATTCAAAGCAGATATTTGGAGCAAAAGCCACCGTTCTCACAAATAAAAAAGTTCAAGTACCTCCTTCTATTGAGGTATGTCCTGCATTGAAGTACACATGCCTGGGGAGGAGGACCTGGCTTCTGTACATTCCTTGAATAGGGATTATTGAAAGGATAGAATTCCAGTGAAAATATGAACATCTTTTCTGTAGCCTGTGTAGAAGTGCATGTGTAGGAAGTGAACTGCACCCTTCCTCCACTCAAACTGCCTTTTCTGGAAACTCTAATGTCAGCAATAGCAGACAAATAACACAGGGTGCTTTATTAATGCAAGGCAGAATGAGGGAAGGAGGAGAGGATTGTCTGAACTGCAAGTTTTCTTTTGGCACTCTCCCTTGCTTTTATTCCAATCTGTGCAGTGTAAGGATATAGGCTAAATAAATCCAGATTCCAGTTTGGTGTCGACAATGTTGACAGTATTTGGCTTCTGTTCCTGTTCATCACCTGCCTACTGCAGTCTGTTGCTGTTTATGGACACAGCAGATACCTAATCAGGATCTGCACAAGGGAGATAGAGTGCTCTGTGCTGAGTCTGCATCTACAAATTTGGAAAAGTAAATGAGAAATACTCTAATGAAATTAATACTAAACATAGGAAGCATAATGATACTCGTATTTATTCTGATTCAAGGCTCATCTTTTGAATGAACAAATCAAAGGGAAATGCAAAAAAGAGAATAAGCAGTGGTAAAAGAAATTGCCCCTGTGTCCCAGATAGTTTTTGCCTTAATCTGTTAAATATTAGACTTGCTTAAAATCCCCCAGACTCAGTATTTCTAATAGTTTTGTTTCATTAGGATTTATTATTGAGATTCTTAGTCTCAGTGACCTTCACTTTGTTACATGAGTAGGGAAAAGTCCCTGGCTTACCCTTTTTCTGTCAAAGGTTATTTGTCCTCTTTTTCACTTCTCTAAAATAGATGCCAACAATCTTTACAAGTTTTATTAATGCCAGAGATTTTTTTCTAGAGCTTGTGCTTTGTGCCACCTTCCATGGTGATCTCCACTATTCTGGTAGAGCAAAACATATTTTCAGATTAGGGTTTTCAGAACTGTGCAGTATTTCAGGTGCACCTGGACATTGCCACATAATATGATGTTTTGCACATCACTATTTTTCATTGTTTCTGCAGTCTGACAAAACTTTTTAGTGTCACTTTCAGACTGAGCAGTTATTTAGAACAAGCCCAAGTGATGCTCAGAGTGATTTTCAGACTCAGTATAATTATCTGTAGTTCTTCTAGCTGCACGGGTGTTTAATTCTTTCTTCCCTGATATCTTACTTGAACTGGTTAATACTGAATTTCATGTGTCATTGTGTGCTTGGTTCATTAATATGGTTAAACCCCTCTGAAAGGCTTCACAGTTTTGTCAGGACTTGATACAAAAGTATTTCAGTCATCTGAACAATATTCTGCCTCCTTAGCTGCTGTGATCTCCCTAAGACAGTAGTAAATATATTATGTATTATATAAATGATCCAAATGGGAAGGCTTAATGACCATTACACTTCTATCAAGATAAAAAAAGACTATTTAATTCCAATCAGTTTCCTTGTTCTTCACTAGTTTTTGATCAATGAGAATATTTTGCCACTCAATCCATGGCTGTTTAGTCACCCCTTGTGAAGAAACTTCCCAGAGGGCTTTGAAAATCTAAATAAATTAATTCAACTGATTGTCCTTTATCCAGTATTTTACTGACATCTTCAAAGCATTCCAGTAAATTAATAGGGCACAATCTCCCTTTGGGAAGACTGGAATAGCTGCAACTTAGCATGCCATGGTCTTTCCACTGTTTCATTAGTTTTCTTCGCATCATGAGTTGGCATGGTGCACATGCTTGACTTGCTGGTTTGTTGTTGGGCAAAGGTTACCCAGGAGCCTTGCTGGACTCTGGTATTTGCTTCTTGAGAATTCTCCACAGTTCTCTGTGATGTTTCCTGGTGGTAGGGTTGTTTGGTTTTGTTTTTTTTTTTTTTCCCGTAGCACACAGACAAAAGAGAGGGAAGAATCTTTCACCAGCAAGCCATTGGCATCTAGAACTCTGTATTTTCAGCACTGATCAGGTTTAAGCACAAGGCTTAAGGGGATATGTCATCTAATCTTGGTGCAGCTCTATTTCCATGCTGATTAACCACAAAATCACATGAGCACAAACAATAGATGATGTTTAGAGTTTTACTTCAAATTATTTACAGTATCAAGAGACTCTTGAATCTATGGGAAGCCTGCGGGAAGCCTGCTTAAAAGTTGTTCCATAACACGGTTTGTGTTTCTATTTTAAATGTAAGTGTGGAGGTGGTAGATAAACACAAAACCCTGATTATTGTATGTTTTGCTGGGAACATGAAAGTTAAGATTAACAGTAATTTGCCAAACATAATTTGGATACAAAAAAAGTCTACCTAAGGCCTACGAATTATTGTTTCCTGTTTATTGAACTTTTCTAGGTCACAGAGCTGAGTACATGACAACAAGGTAAGATATTTTTATTTGATTTGATTTAGAGTTATGAATGTAATGAAGTCTTAAAAATTACAAATTTTATAATGTGTTTATGAAGTTATCTAAAAATGTTGTTGCTGCTGTTGGTATATAAATTGTATACAGGCCCTGTGCTTTGTAACATTCAGCATTTCTGTTTCTGTGTGTTGATGGTTAAAGGACCACACTCTTCATCTTCCTCCTTCTTGGGAGCTGCTTAAGCCGGTGTCAAGGGTGGGACAAGCTGGGAGATCCTTAAAAATATTTGTGAATCACACATCAAATTTGGAAGTTGAGGGGACTTTCTGGTGACAGAAATGTTTTTCAGGTTCTAGAGATACCTCGTCTCTCACAGTTTGTAATTCAAGTTCAGAAGAAACTGATACATGGATGAATTTAGGGGATAGGATGCATCTTTGATAACCTAGTTGTGGGCAGGAATACCTGCCTCCCCCAGCATCCACATGTTTGATACTTAGATGAGTATACATATTCACAGAAGAGAAGGGATACATTGTTAGATCACCCTACTTTTTGCAGCACATACTTTTAAAGTTGTGTAGTGCCACACCTGCAGTGCTGCCCCCAGACAAACACAGACAAGGACTCTGCAGCTCCCAGGCTGTCAGACAGGGGAGGGCAATGGATTTGCAGCTGCTGCTTGTGTGTATCACTGCTACAGCCAGCACCCTTCCTGTCCTGTCCTGGTCCCTCCCCAGCAAGAACATCCAGCCCAGCATTCCCAGTCTCACTATTCCCTTCTCTTCTGTGCAATACATCCTTGTTCAATGCTTTATCTTTCTCCTTTTTGCTTCCTGTACAGTGGCCTTTCCATCACCTCTCATCTTTGAATTTAAAAAAATAAAAATAGAAAACAAAGTCTTGCTCTCTCAGCTAAGAAGTTTGGACCCAGTTCTGGTTCTGCCTTCACCTGACCACTTGGTTTTGAGTAACTTCTGCCTGGCCCTCGTATTCCTGGAGACATCTCAACAAACTTCTGCCTTTCTTCCACCACTGCATGGTCCATCTTAATTTTGTAAAGCTGGGCTTATTCACTTCTTTCCTTGTATGATCCCAGTTGAAAAGTAGTAAAAAAATTAGAGTGTTCTTCCAAATTAGCTGACATTAGTTTTGAGACCCGAGGCTTTAACTTTGCCATGGTACCAGGAATGCATGGAGGTCAGCAAGCTTATATCTGAGAAAAATGTTCTTTCTTGACTCCAAAACAGATGACTCATCAGGCTCCCATCATCTTAAATTCCCTCTCTGTAAGCAGCCGAAAGAAGAGGATGGATTTAGGCAATAGAGTGGGGGAATGGCTTGAAGCTATCTTACCTTCTGTCTTCTCACAGCTGGTCCCCTCAGGAAAGAGACTCTGAGAGAGCAGGGCCTTCCCATCTGTTCCTCAGCACCAGTTCCCCTGCTTCAGCTGGGACCTGCCCATTGCCCCAGGGTTCACCTCAGTTTATGGACTGAAAGACATGCAAATGTTAAACTGTAGAAGGGAAAAGGTATCTTTAAAGAGGAGTTTAAAATAGGTAGTACCCAAACAGACCAAAGTCTCACCACCTAATGTTCTATGCATTATTGTTTCACACCGTCTCCACCAAAATGTTTGATTTTTTTGCTAATTCTTGAAAAACCTATAGAAACACTGGACTGCTGATGCAGAGGAGCTGGGGAAGCTGCTGGCATGCAGAGTGCCCTGAAATTCACAAATTAAATTGTGACTTGGGGAACAATATTTCCTGTAATCCCTTTCAGCGGTAGTCACTGCATGTGTCACATTCTAGGTAAATGATTTGCAGACCAAAGTTTTATGTCTTCTTTTTGCTTTATGGTGCCTTTTTTTATTTGTTTCAACTTGATGGTATGCTTTTAATTCCTTCAGCTAATTTGCAAGGTGTTCCTTTTCTTATGTGAAGATGTTGATGTGTGGATGTGGAAGGCTAAAGCTGTTTAACCTCCCTGGCTCTAGTCAAAAATGCAAACAGTTTCGTTTTGGAGCATTTGAGGAGTGTGCTGAGTAGCTTTAATTCACATTTGAATCTTCTATAGCATGAAGCAACTTTTCTGCTTGATGAGAGGTGCTTTGAGTGGCCCGTGTTCTGCCATGACTGGCAGGATGAATTCCAGTGGTTGCTGCAAATTTCATGCATGACTGCAACAAAAAAAATCTATTCCGATTGTGCAGTGTTTGGAATAAATGTATATTGTAAAACATCAAAGCAGGGATTTATAAGGAATGTCAATATTTACCTTTAAGTAATGCCTTTTTAATGTGGTGGTTCTCCTCTCTTTAATCACTGTTACACTTGAATTTGATGGAAAGTCTTTATTTTATGGAAAGTACCATGTTTATTTCTCCCTTTACAATGTTCTTTTGTTTTGCCATGAACTTACAGACTTTTCATTTTGTTGTGTGACTTAATTCTACCTTGCTCAGTAATCATATTCCCTTCCCTTAGGCCTCCAAATCTTCCCCCTAAGCCCCAGAAACACAGGAAGCCCAGACCCCAATCACAGTGTAGTGCTAAGTTGTTTAATGGTGATTTGGAGTCATTCATCAAGGTACTGGCACCAGCCACCCCCCCGTGGCTGATCTCAACACTTCTTGCAATAATGGTCCCCACCTCACATCAGCTGAGGTTGATCATTATGTTTAAGTCTGTCCTGGGGCTCTTTCTTTCCCAGTTGATCAATATAATACTTCCTGAAGTCAGAGGGTGATTAATTTCTCACGTTAGCCTTCCCACCATTTTGTTTATCAAGTAAGGATAGTATTGGCAGCCTGGTTTTATTAGGAAGCTTAGAATCATGTAGAAGGTAGGATGTAGTGGTGCATCCCACAGCTTAGCACTATTTCCTGCTTGCCATTTTCATTACATTCAGTTTGCAGAGCCTGTGGAGAAGCAGTATTACCATGGGTTTGATTTCCTGTGACTTTAGGAATTTATTATATTATGTGAAATTGTGATCAACACTATTCTGGATCTTGTATCTTTGCTGTGTTTACTATCTTCTTCTTTCTCATACTTTTATTTCTAATAATGCTTCTAGCCGAGGCCGAAGGAACTCTCACACGAGACATCAGGTATAGTTCTGGTGACAAGAGAACCATCTCTGCCTCGCTTTTGGATTGCATTCGTGCCTGGCCCAAAATGAGCTCTCTCAAAGACCTGAAGGGAAAAGTTTGCATTAAGAAATGAATGTATGAGTACAGCAGGCAGTACAGCCACAATACAGAGTGATTGTAGTCTTAAATGATGAATATTTCATTCTTCATTAACAAGCACCTGCCCTTTGCAGTGAATCAGTGCCTCTGGACACTATCTGACAGACCTAAAGAGAAAAAATCTTAAAAAAATACATCACTATATATGCAGTGAATCAAAATCCTGACTTTGAATGGTAGAACATAGCTAGCAGCACATGTTTTGAAGAACAAATTCTGTGCTCAGTGGCACCATACCACTTTAGCTGTCTTTGAACAGAGCTTTTGGTCACCCTCAGTACAGCTATAGGGAAAACTTATTACACAGCTGATGCTGTGAGTTGTGGAGACTTTCAGGAAATAGATCACATGGTGCAAGAGGTTAATATCATGAACAGCTTCTTGCTCAAGGATAAATGCAAGCAAAGAAGCAGAAACTCCCACAATAAAAAAACCCTGGATTACAGAAGCACAGAGCTAATTGAGGGAAGTACCACCCTGTCATTTTCCCTCACAAGAGGGTTATACTACGTGGCAGTGTGGGTGACAGGGCTTACTTGTAAGTGGAGAATCCTACATAGTTACTCTTTCAAAACGAACAAGGAAAAGAAAGCTTTATGACAGATTTGCCAGTGTGGGTGCTAACCTAGGAAAGCATCCCTGACAAAAGACCGTGTCATTCCTGATAGGCACAAAAGGATAAATGCTTATAAAATACAGCATCACACCAAGTTGCATTTTTTTACATTTTTGAGTGATACAAAATGATAATTAGTCTCAAACATACATTCACAGACTACACACATCGGATTAAATTCGCAGCAGCAGTAGGGTCACTGTTCTTGACACTTCACCGACACAGATGGTTACTTCAAAATATTTTCGTATCATTAGATCCAAAATCCAAAGCTTTTAGTTTAGGCCATTTCAGGGAATTAATTAAATTAAAAGTTGTGCATTGTTCTGAACAGATTCTCCAAAACCAGGTATGAAAGTGATTTGTTTTCTTTGTAATTTCTTACTGCAAACAGTATCTTTTCCAAGGTTTTACAATCTTTGCATGAACCAGTGTACTAACAGGAGTTACGGGTGCATGTTGTGCATGTTTTCTAATAATCAGCTTTTTGAAGAGACAGGCTGCTCAGTATTTCTGGTTTTAGCAACTGACCTGTTCCATGCAAGTTTTTTTATTCATCTTACTGAATCATGACACAACCCAAACCAAAAATGCTCATCCAGACATTATTAGTTCTTGGCTAGTCAGTCTTTGCTAGGTTTTAAATTAAAAGACAAACAACCCACAATTTAAATAGCATAATTAATAGTACAGTTTTGTGTGCACCTCAATAAAACAGCATGGAGTACACAGAAAATCAGGAGTTAGGTTATCTCAGGAATTCCACTGTTCCATCGCTTCACTGTGTATTATTTTTCAAACTTTTGTTTTAGTAGTTGGCTTTTCTTCTGCTTGGGCTTAATTAATAAATTTCCCATAATTTAGCATGAAAATGAAGGACTAGTCAGTAAGAGGAAGTACATATTCTGAGATAAAGGTGCTTTTGGAATCATAGCTTTGTAATACAGACTGGTATATTAATCTTTCAAATGAATCAGTCAATTCTCTGAGTCCTTACATATTTGAAATTCATTTGGAAAGAAAAATTATAGCCTCCAAGACAAGAATTTAAAAGATACCTATTATTTATGAAACAGTAATTTTTCCAGTATAAGCACCGATTTTTCTAAATAATTTTTAATCACAAGATTTGTGTCTTTAATAGATACTTGAAGACCTGTAGTCATTAATGTGTTTGATTTGAACAATCCATTTTTTAGAGTGCCAAAAGGTACAGAGGATGGACTGAGACAGTACTTTTGGAAAATCAGCAGTTTAAACCAAAAAGAACCCACTGAAAGTTAGTGCATAGTCATCTTCTGCCCCTGCCATCACAAGCATTTTTTCTCTCCCATTAACACACCACTACATAGCTGAAGATGTAGCTGTAGACCTCCTGTGTCATGGCAGAGCCCAGGACCTTGGATCCCTGAGTCATGCCAGTCACAGCTGGGGAGGTGCTGGCTGTGACCTCCCTTTCCAGTGCCTATGGAAGAGACAGGTGAATAATCTGCTTAGCTTCAAGAAGCTGCAGTTCACCAGGCAGTGTATTACAAGCAGGAATGCAGCCTGAAATAGTGTGCTAGGCCATCATCTGCCCTGTGTTAGGACATGCAAATCATCAGAATATGCAGGAGTGCTTAGGTCCATGTAGGATTAGGAATTAGTCCATGTAGGATCTTCTCCACCAGGAAAAAAAGGTAAGTAAGATTCAGAGAGATCCTCTTCATAATAAATTATTATTATTAATAATAAACTTGTTAAAAGGCAAATTCACTGCTTTAACTCATTTTGCTTAAAAAATCTAAAACCCATGCATGACTTTAGATGTCACATACAGTGTTAGCCACATACAGTAGCAGAGGTAGAGAATAAAGTCTCTGAATTTTCTAATTCAATTATTTTAATGAAGAATCTTAATCTCTTCTCTTCACCTTTTATTTTCTCCCCCTTCCTAAGTGGGAAGAGAACTCTGTTAGAAATTATATGATTTCTTACGTGGTTTTTTGCCAGCACTGTATGTCCATCAGGATTGACCAAGAAAATTAATTTTCACATTCAGTCCAGACAGAGTAGGGAGGATTCCTCTTTCAGGTCTGCAGTTCATGCTTGCTGCTCTTTTTTTTCCAGGATTCAGGACAAGTCATTCCTCTCATTGTGGAAAGCTGCATCAGATTTATCAATTTATACGGTAAGCTCTGGAACATACAATGTCATTTCATTATTGCTCTGACTTTTTTGTGTATCTTTTGCATCATGCACCACCACAGCTTTTTTTTTTTTTTTTTTTTTTTAAATAGAGATCAAGAGTTTTTAAAATTAAAACTAGATTCATTTCACACCACTGTCTTCCATCTTCTCTGCAGGTCTTCAGCATCAAGGAATTTTTAGAGTGTCTGGTTCTCAGGTGGAAGTCAATGATATTAAGAATTCATTTGAGAGAGGTAATTGCATCCTCATTTATTTGAGCACCATAATATCTGACATTTTAAAATATTTTAAATTCTAATTACTTCTTTGGCTGCTTCTTGTCTGTACTCTGTGTATCACACCTGAAACTTTGCACTGTCATATTCTTAAAGATGGAGTCTAATGATGTCACGTGAACGTTTTCCTCATTAGGTCATGGGAGCTTGAGGCTGGTTTTCATTTTGTTTAGGGAAGGCCTATGGCTCTTGAATCAGCTGTACACTTCAGTCTTTTATTAATGATAAACTGCAAGTAATAGTTCATTTTATTTTAAAGATCCTCCGAACAGAAAGATTATATTTTTTTAATGGATTCAAGAGACTACTTAATGCAACTTGAGAACGCTGTTATTTGATCTTCTGGAATACAAGTGCTCAGCTTCCTGGTCTCTCTGCCAAAGCAGCATCACAATCAGTGACAAAACAGGTCAAAGGGTTGTTACATTTTCAGTCACTGTTTCCATTCCTGAAGGAAACTTCAGCCCCAGTAGAGGAATAATGGGAAAGATATCAGGAAGTGGGAACGACTTCTCAAACACCCAGCATGTGCTCTGGTCTGGGGGAGACAGTCTCCAGCAATCACCCCCTAATTCTGTTAAAACAACAGTAGTTACAAATCTATTTTTTTAATTTTACATTCTCTTTTCTTGGGTTTTAGATGCTATTTTTTAATTCTCAGGAAAACCTTTTGCAGGTCATCTGCTAATGCAAAAACCCTTGGAGCAAGAAGTCCTGTGACTAAATCATAAAAAAAATATGCACAGTACTTTCATTCCTCCCCAGGATTAGTTATATATCTTTTTAAGCCTGATTTTGTCTTTGACAAGATACATGAAGCAGCTGTTTTTACATGCTAATGTGAAGTCACATCCTCCCATTCTCTACCTTTTAAATTTGCCATATTGCTAACTGCTTCTCCTAGCTACTGTTGTTCTGGAAGATACAGACATTTTGAAGTGTTTCAGAATAAAAATTAAGTCTTTAAAATTACACATAGTTCAGTCATGGCCTTTAGGTTTTCAGTTCCCATAGTGTTTTCACAAAAAGGTTGCACGTATTCCTGAATTACTTAGTGTTTAAGAATGAAGACATTTCTGATTCAAAGAGTTGTCTTACTAGATTTCCTTTATGTAAGCTTCCAAAGAACAGCCTGAGAAAGCCTACACAACTAGGAACATTTGACTTTTTTATTTTAAGAACTGTAAATCATAACATGTCCATAGTTAGCTGGAATTGCAGGGCCTAAGAGATCACTAGGTTATGTAATTTAAAGGAAGGTTTATTTAGGCTGCCAGTTTTAGTTTAATCATAGCCTAGGATTTCTAAATCAGTGTTTATTATCTTACTTGAATGCTTGCATTGCCACCTCCCACACACTAAAAACAAAAAACCAAAAAAATGCCACTCACTTATTAAAAAGTTGCATGTAAGAATGCTCCTGCATGCATGTTTCATTTGCTTTATTTACTTTTTAAGGTGAAAATCCTTTGGCAGATGACCAAAGTAACCATGACATTAACTCAGTTGCTGGAGTACTGAAGCTCTATTTCCGAGGGCTGGAAAATCCTGTCTTTCCTAAGGAAAGATTTAATGATCTTATTTCTTGCATCAGTAAGTATGAATCTCTGGTTCTTTCTCAATAGAATTTTACTTTCATATATACAGTAGCAGCCTGAAAAAAAAGCTAACTTCACAGATTTTTCTGAGATGATTTTTTGGCCATCTGTAATGGTCTGGTCAGTTATTAGTCATCCTTGCAGCTGTGGTTGTTCCCCTTTTCCAGTGGGATTAATTTGCAGTACAATTCTTTGTTTAATAGGGCAGGAAGCATATATTTTGGTATACAAGAGATAGTTAAATTTAAACGCATTACTATTATTTTCCTCTGTGCACTGGGGCAGACAGAAGGGGATGAAGTCATGACCATGCAAACAGAGTACATTACTTTTCCACGAAGATTTTCATGCCCTGCAGCTTGGAGCCAGTGCTGGTGAATAAGTAACCAACTGCTTGATGTTGTCTGGTTCTGGACCTTTGCTGTGCTCAGCTTAAAGCCCCCAGCCAGGAAAACCTTTCAGTGCAGGAGGAGAGGGGAGCAGCTGAGTGTTATCAGCAGAAGAGCCCACTCTTGCCTTCCCACACACAACCATGACCAGACTGTAATGTGATGCCTTGGAGGAGCATGGCATGGGTCTGTGCACTGCTGCTGCTTGTAGCCTGACACAGAGAGGATGTAGGAATTTAGGAAAATCTCAGTGGATGAGTGAATTGCTCTGGCACGCACAAAACCTCTTCCAGCTAGCAGATGCCTGCAGGTGTTGAGGAGGGGTGAGGCCAAGCCAGGCATCAGTAGGCTTACTGTTCCCTCTTAGCCCATTAGTCCATTAGTCAGAGGTGCTAGCTTTGCAGAAGAATTTCCACCTTTCAGCCTTTCCTTAGGAACTTGTCTTCTTCAGCTGAATGGAGAAAGAGGCAGTTTCACAGGTAACAAGGGCCAGTCATTAGGGATATTAATTAGGGCAGGCTCTCTCCAGACTGGGTTGCTTTAGCAAAGGGGTCTCAACCCAGCAGGCAGGACCATGGTTTGAGGTGTGCACAGTGTCCTGGGCTGGCCATCAGATGGGCTTTTGTGCTCCTTGCCAGGGTGAACCCAATGCATGTAGTTTCCTTCCTGGATAGGAAGGATTGCAGTAATAACACTCGGAGGTTACAAAGACATGGATTGCCATCTCCAGGTTTATGTGCAACACTTCGTATTTCTTTTTTGGCTGGGTTTTCTGCAGCTGTTGCTATTTACACACTCAGTGGTACTGAGGAGTCCTGAAGGACCTCAAAACTGCAGTTTAACATTCTGAACCCTGATGCTAAGGAGGACATAGTCTATTCAGGGAGCATACTCTTCATTCATTTGTAGCTAACTGTTGTGCTACAGCCCAAGAAATGTCTTCAAGCCATAGAACCTGAAATCTAAGAAGGGATCATTTTGACTGAGTTATTTTCTTCATGACAGGGATCGTGGAACTTTACCTCATAATCCTGCACTGATTTCCATAACTTCTGGATGAATTGAAGCATGTCTGCTGGAAAAAGTTATTGATTTAATGGCTTCAGTTGACAGAAAACCTACTGCACTCTTGGAGGAGCAGTTCAAATGATTAATTGCTTTCATTGTTAACCATTTGTACAGATTTCCTTTTCAAAATTTCTGCTGTCAGATTTTGCCCATTGGATTTCTTTATTATTTTTTAATTTTGACTAAGCATTAAGAAAACCAGAATTAGTGGTTCTTAGATGTGGAGGTGGTATTGCATTCTGCTGTGTTTAAGAGCTGTAAACAGAATTGTAAAACACCAAGAATGAATATTCGGCTTACAGAGATTACAAATGAGTGCTTAGGAGGTGCAAAACTATTTGTCCAAAATGACCTTTTAAATGTGTTCCGAGAAGAGGATTTCAGAGAGTTTCTGCTTACCACTGAAGCTTCTGGAGACAGGATGGGGTATTTGAAAATAGGGCCACAAGTTCAGTGGACTGAGTATGCTTACATGGCACTTGTGCAGGCAGTAGAGATTCCCCAACCTCTCCGAGTATCACTGTCTGAGAGGAATCCAGTTCAGTTATTCCAGAGTAGTAATTTCTTATTAAGAACTTCAAGGAAACTGGCACTGGACATCACTAGTTCTAGTCCTTGGTTTCCTTAGAGTGTGTCCAGCATGTTCCAAGTGAGCAGTGGATTATTTTCTTGCAAAAGAGTTGACAAGTTTTTTTTAAAAGAATAGTATCATTCAGCAGAGCTGAAGTCAGGAACAACCAATAGCCTGGAAAAGAGTCACTGCTTTTCCCAGCCACTTGTTTAAATGGGACAGTTATTGGGAAAGAGGTGTTGCCATCTGATTGCAGTTTAGGCCAGCTGTTCACTCAGGCTGTGGGAGGTCTGGATTATCATCTCCACAACAGCTTGTCAAAACAAGGTGTAATGACTGAGTAGTTCTGCTAGGTTTGACTTCTACTATTGCTCTTCCACAAGAAAGCAGAGGATTTTCTTCCTCCTGTGAGAGACACAGATCTGTTTCTGGCAGGTTTGGGAAGAAACCAAGGGAGGATGATTTTGTTGTTGTGTGATTTGGTTTCCACAAGATTATCTTTTGGGGCACTCTGAAATAGCATGTCAGTGCCTTCTTTCAGCAGAGGGAGGGGAGAGAAGTTTGAAACATGGCTAAAAGGATAAAAGGGTTTTTCTCCTTAAGCACTTTGGTGTATGTTTAGTTTGTGTTGTTGCAGTGGCTGTTTTGATGGGGTGTGAGCAGGGAAGAAGCTTCTGCACCCACAGCCAGACCCAGAACCACATGCTGGGAACAGTGTTCTGCATCTTCTGATTATCTGAGAAGCCTGAGGTGAAGCTTTTTTCCAGCTGTGTACCTAGTCTATGTGCTTTATTGAGTGGCCCATTACTCCCAGGGAATAAGATGTTGGGTTTGTTTTTTTTTTTAAAAACCCAAGCACTTAGGAATATAGAACCTGTCACTGCTTAGTGTAAACAACACCTTTGTGGTACATCCTATCAAAAAATGCCTGTCTCAAAGACACTCTTCCATTGCTGCCTTTTAACCTTAATGCTTTTTATATCTTGCAAAAAAGGAAGATACTCTTAGGCAAGATTTTTCTCCCACTTCAGACTTTGAACATGTCACAGTTGTATTAGTCTCTTTCTGTGCTCACATGGCCTCACATGTCAAGTCTGTTGGTCTGCATGCTAAGAGGAGCAGGGGCAGACTCCCTTTTCTCTGTGGGAACACACATTACTGTAACTTCTTTAGACTGCAATTGCAAAGTCCAAAAAGCTTTCACGTTTTTAATTTAGAAAGTTTAAATACTTTTAATCAATATTGGATTCACTATCTGATAAACAGTGAGGAAAGAAATAAGTATTACATTGTTTTTAAATAGTAATTTCAAGATAAATGTCAGTGTGGAGGTTTTAAGCATTGACAGAAATTGTTATGAAAGGACGGAGGAGGGAGAAAGCAAATTCATAAAGTTAATGTTCACATAAAATTGTAAAAGGTCAGAATGTCACACGTTTATATGGAAATTGAATGTTGCCAGTGACTAAATCCTTGAAACTGAAGTATTTAGTTATGGATGTCAAACATAACTGAGGCTACAGCTGCAAAATGAACCTTTCCTCAGTCGAGTCACTGAGGAATTCCTTTGCATTTATGCATATATTTCCAAATGAAATAGAGCATTGTGATTTAATGCTTTCCCTTTTGCAAATACAGCATAAAATGACTGTGACTTTTAGGCCAATTTGTACTAATTAGACTCACGAGAACAGTGTTATTCTGTTTGGGCTTATGAACTGGTTTAGATAAAATTTGGGCTAAATTATGAGTTCTCCAGAGCAAGCAGGAAAGATAGAACAGAACGTAAAGAATCCATCTGATTATGGGCCATAATTCCATGTTCTCAGCAAAAAGAGTGGCTCCTATTGCATCCAGCAGCACTCAAGGGTCCAGCGGGTAGAACAAGATGGGGGAAAGGAAGGAGAGTTGCACTGTACTTCTTTCCTGCCCCTTTGTAGAAACAGCTTGGGCCAAACACAGGCAAAATATTTGTAACAGGAGTTGCTTGTAGGCAGACGGTACCAAATCTGTGCTTAGGGCTGGCCCATACTTCACCTTCACTGCTGGGGAACATTCCTGGTGTGTGAGTTTTTAGAAACATGAATCACTTCTGCATGCATAGCTGTGTAGTGCAGCAACAGACACAGCTACTCAGAAAGCTTAGATTCTGCCCAGGTGATGATAATTCTTCTTGGTTTCATCTCCCTTGCCTTAAATTTGATACGCTAAGATGCCAGGATTGATGAAATACATCTTTTCCTCCTTCTGACTTTCATTGTTTCAGTCCCTTGCTTCTAGCAGTGTCCATTTACCTAAAGGCATAAATATCGTGGAAGGAAATTATTTTATTGCCTTTCCAGACTATTGCCCATTACCTAAAAAGTAAAAAAATATATTCTGAATTGTCAACTCTTCCTGAAAAAGTTTCACCAAAAAGACAGCAACAATTTCTTTCTCTAAGTGACAGTGGAGTCCAGTGTGCTCCCCTCTTGGACTGTGTTTGTCCTCTAGTAATTCATTCTTAAATAGATCTGAAGGATCTGTAAGTGGCATTGCTGAGTTAATATATAACATATCTTTGAGTTGGATTGGACCCATCTACCAAAGTGATGGGTCAAATTGTTAACTTGAGCACTAATACATATTCATGTAGATGACTTCTCAGCAGTAAATTGACCATAAAATTTACATCTGCAAGTCCATTCAGCAGATGTGTAAAATATGCATTAGGCATTCACTCTGGTACTAGCAGGTGCCACTCTAAGTGGAAGTAGCAAATGACCACCACACAGAAATACCACATTGGATTTTATCCTTCAAAACAGGAGAGATATCACTTACATTACCATTTTTTGCTTTCGTCTTCCTCCTCTTTGCTACCCTTGCTTTGTTGGCACAGCCCTGGTTGTTAGTGTAGCACAGTTCATTCATTGCAAACACCAGGTTTCTCATTCCACATGTCCTGATCAATATGATCTTCCTTTTGCAAAATGTTTGCATTTCTTTTGTTACTTCTGCTACTATCCCATAAAAAGTGCCTGTTAACAGAAGGTGGTAGAACAGACACTATCCAGAACTCAGGTGTCTGGGCTCTGACAGCTCCCAAACTGAATCTGCTCCTTGCTGGATAACCACGTTTCACCAGCAGTGCAGGAGAGGCCATGTGTAGAACCACAGCTGTGGAAAGCACAGTACTTCTGTAGTATTTTAAACTCAACCAGGCACGTATCTGTCCAGTTGGCCCAAAATGTTTTAGATCCATCAGCAACTGCTCTCTTGAAAAATCTCTTCTAAAAAGTGCTATATTTATATATTTGGATATTTACTGCCTTTTCCATGCTGTACTACTTCAGGTTTATTGCCTAATTAAACTTCAATTAACAGTATTTAGGATGAATGTATCCCTGCCCTCATTTATAATTTAGTTTTGTTTTATTTGCTTATGGGGGCTTGTTTTAGTAATTGTTTTTTCTCCCTTCTCAGGTTTCTTTTACACCTCTGAATCAAATTGTTCACTTTTAATCTGTTTCACATTAGAGCCTGCTTTTGCAAAAAAGCCGTATTTTGAATCACCAGATGATTAAAGTGTTTTATTTTGCATGGAAAAATTAATTGTGATTCCACGTATCTCTGCAGTAAGTGAAGGTGACACCACCTCCAGAACAGGTTCCAGTGTTCTTGGAGCCTGAAGATCACACCTTTTAAGGTGTGCAGCTAGAATTTATGCCTATCTCATTCTGTTGAGAACTGTTTCTTAGCCCATGGCTGACAAAGAGGCAGCTGGCTGATAAGTAATTAATTTATGCAATAACATTAGTCTCAGCTGGATTAATCCATCCAGTTCAAGGACAAGGCGCGTTTGCAGAGGAAGTCCATGGGAGATCAATAAGTAAATCTTTTCCAAGAGCAATGCAAGATTGTACCTCAGCAGATTTTCCTGTGGAGGTTGTGATCTGCCTCTTCGGAGAATTTTATTAACAGGTTGGACAGATGTCTCTCAAAGGTGATTAAGTCAAAGAGTAAGATTGTAGACTTAAATAATCTCTGAAGAGTCTTCCTGGTTTTCTTTTTTTGTAGTAGCTGGTGGAGGCTCCTTAGATCCTAAGCAGTGATGCTTAGATGCCTCGATAATTTAATGGATACACAGAAAGCCAAGGTCCTCTTATGATTAGAATGCTTTCCTCCATTATTGTGTAAAAAAAAAACACTAAGAGAGCTGGGCTGGGCTGCCTGCCTCTTCCACAGAATGCAATAGTGATGAAGCCCTATAAGCTGTCCTCTTCCCCTTTTCTGTGTCACCCCACAAGTGTTTCCTGTGCTCTGGGCTGAACTGTAGCTCCACTTTGACAAGAGCACAGTGTTCCCATGCCAAATACCTTATCTGGCTGGCAGGAAACTCTTGCTGCTTGTGAGTTTGATCCCTGTGGCTGAGACAGGTCTGGAAAGCAGGTACATCAGATGAGAGCTCCACAATTCTTGCTTTGCTCTGAGAACTGGGAACTAGAAAGTAATAACCATTTTTTATTGTGATATTTACCTGACTGTAGTCTTGATTTGTGATTGATATTCATGTGTCCTTCACACAGATCTCCTTTCCCTCCCTCACTCCTCAGTCAGAAAAAAAACGCGTTAGCTCTCAGCAGGCTTGGCCTTGCCAGAGGCTTGTCCTGTTGTTTGTGTTTGGGAATGTGAGTTTCATCCTATCATTAGAGTAATGAACCAGTTTTCAAATCCCCTGATTTCTCTTTCTGCTTGGGAGCTCATTGCATTAGGACAAGTCGTGTAATATCAGTGCTTCACTTTTCTTAGCTGAGAAATGGGTAATACCTCACCGGGTGTTGGGGTAGAGCTAATTACAGTTCTTGAAAATCAGAGCAATGGAAAGAGGGCCTCCAACAGCAGTGCAGTTAGAGGAGTGACACAACCAGCTTTCTGCAGTGTTGGGATTGTCAGTGGCTTCTCACAGCAACCAGCTTGTAGGCTGGATGGCCATTCTGCCCCTAGGCTCTCTTCAGAAAATCCGATGGAGGCAAAGCACTGCTTTCTCCTCCCTCTGCATGCGAAGCAGCAGAGCTGCAAATTCTTTCTGCCTGGATGCAGAAAGATTGCTCTGTATTCATTCTTTTTTTTCCTACATACACAAACACTCACGCACTGCATACACACAGCCAACTATGAAATTTGGTTCCTCAATTAAAAGCAGCACGCAAACACATAAAATTGTTACCTATCTCATTTAAACCAAGTCAGTGCTTAGAAATTAAAGCAAGCCTTTTGAAATAGCATGGAAAGCATATGAGTTTACAACTTGGCAGTGGTTTGGATTTTCAATAAAGGGGCTTTGAGGAAGACTAGGGCTGGGTTTCCAGGAAGGTATTGGAAACAGACACACCCTCATTCCAGCATGGATAGCTTCTTGCTTCAGTGTAGAGGTGACCTGCTAGTACCTAATACTGGCCATGCTCCTAGTAGAGCAGCTGGGATAGTTCAGCACATGGCCATACAGCCAAACCCTCTGTACCTACTCTGCCATGTCTGTCCTACCTATGGGGACCAGTTCCTGGCTTGTGTATCTTGTGAACCATGTCTGGAAACTGCTTGTTGAAAGTTGTAGTAGGCTCAGACCACAATCACTTTGGAGAACGTGATAGCTACAGTGTGGTAGCTGCCTGCTGGCATGAAAGACTGTGCTCCCCTCTTGGTTTAGCTCACTGGTTTGGACAGAGCTATTGCACCAGGGTAGGCAGCACTCTGCTGGGAGGAGCTGCTGGACACACCTGGGAGCCTGGGCAGTACATTTCTCAGGTCTGATTTGAGCACAGTGATGACTGAAGCTGATTGAGGGCTGGTCTCCAGAACTGGGAGGTCTGTGGCACAAGGCATTAGCCAGGGAAGGCTTTAATGTGGAAGACAGGTACAGGTCCTGGTGCTGTATCACAGCTTCCTCCAGCTTCCCCCCTCCAGCACACAGGGTGGTAAGGCAGGAGCTGTGCCACAGCCCCACACAGCAGTGATGCTGAGGCCAGGAGCCTTGAAAGATGTAACCAAAGTGCCTTTGGACCTTGCTCCCTCAGCCCAACTCCATAGAAAATCCACCTGCACACAGATACACGCAGCCTCCAAGCCACTCACACCTACAATTGTGTGCTCAGAAACTTAGAGATGGGCTTCTCAGGGGGAAGATCAGCTCAGCTGGAGGCTCTCAAAGTACCACTGGCTCTAACAGCAGCTTGCTTTTGCTGGAAGGTTGGGAACTGAAAATATGGTCAGGCTCCTTCCACCTGGCTTAGTTTAGACAAGTGGAGAAAGGTCTGGCACTAAAACTGGTGTCTGTGGGCTGAGCAGAATAGCCATGTGGCACCACTGGGCAGATGTGAAGGTGCATAGCATTGCCATCTCCAGGATGTGGTATCCACTGGGAAGGGAGAGGAGCACTGTGGTTGGCCTGCAGACCATTGCTGTACCAGCAGATCTCAAACCTAGCACAACCCTGCTGTGGACTCTGGTTCTTAACCAGTAACCAGAAATACTTCTTGATTCGTGCAGTCCAGGTTTTACAGAAACATAAAAATAAACGCCAAGTCCCACACTGCACTAGAAAGTGTAATGGCTTTAACTGATTTTCAGCTAGAGTTTGGGTTCAGTGTGACTCAGACATCTTCTGTTCCTCAGCATGCTGGAGATGCTGAGCCAGTGGGATCTCTGGTACATGCAGGTGTGAGAACAGGTTTTCCTCCTTCATTTACTACAGTGGCATTTCCTAACGAAGCACAGCACTTCTGTGTGGCTGACAGAAGTCTCTGCCAGCATGCTTTGCTTGTGTTTAGTTCTTGGTACCAAAATGCTAATTACCAGGCACCAGTTGTTCTTCTAAGAAACACAAGTCAACACATATTTTGCATCTACAAATAAATGTTGATTGGCAGAAATAGCTATACTACAGAACACAAATAAACACTAGGAATTACATTTACGGTTAGAATGTTTTTATGTAAGTTATTACTTTAAATACGTGCTGTGAAATATCACATTTTGTGATATTGTGTTTTTCAGCTATTGGAATCAGCTTCTGCTTCTCATTTCCAAATTTTTTAATATCCATTTCAGTTCCACTGAACTCATATAGTCTGCTAAGATTTCCCCTAGATATTGTTGATTACAACATTCTTTCTTGGCTGACATAAAAAACATTCCTGAAATATAGGTTGTTTCTAACAGTGTCATTTACACAGAAAACAGACTGAGTAAAAAATTGAAATATTACGTATTCTGAAAAACAATTTATCCTTTTTTTCCATCATTACCCCACTTGGAAACACATAATCTTTCTGACCAACAGAGAAGATAATGCATCCTTGTTATAAAACATTAGGAACTGATGCTTTTATTAAGCTGATCTTGTTTTGCCTGCTTCAAAAGAATTTTGGTGGACTGCTATAAAATCAGTGGGGAAAATACATGTGATCTTTGTGTTTGTTGCTTACACACTGTAAAACATAAGGGCTTCCTCCTAGTTTGCCAGTAAAAAAAATATGAGGTTATAGCTGAACATTTGATTAAGAAAGATCATTATAAAAGCTCAGAGATTGGAATATTATGAATATCTGAAGAAAGAGGGTATTTGAAACTGATGATAAACATATCTTCTTGGTTCCGTGGATTTATATACTGATACATGGGTTTGTGAGTTGTCTAGTTTTGAAAGTGGCACAGGGTTTGACTTAGGCCAGATGTGTGACTTCTGATATAGGAAGGTCTTACTTTTGAACAGTGTGGTTTTAATGAGAGGCAGAAGAACTTCTAGATCTCTTTTTTTGTGTGGTGTTTTTTTTTTATTTTATTAGACCAAAATGAGAAAATAGTGGCTAGGGACATGTGATAGTAAAGAGTTGAAGTAGAATGAGTAAAGTGAATGGATGCTATTTTAAACCATAATATGAAAGGGAACTTAAAATCCTTTCTTTTGTTTGCAGGAATAGACAATCTCTATGAGAGGGCTCTTCACATCCGCAAACTCCTCCTTACTTTGCCCAGGTCGGTCCTTATAGTGATGAGATACCTCTTTGCCTTCCTCAACCAGTAAGTACTTTATCATTCCCCAAGGAATGCACATTTATCTGCCTCCCTCTGCTGGTATGGAAGTTCTTTGGGTTCACTTATGCTCTATGTAGAGTTACATTTAAGCTCCATTTAACACAAAAGATGATATTCAACTTGGCAATGAATATAGAAGGAAAACACCAATTTTCATTCAAATTAAAATTCCCTTTGTCCAAAACTGGACAAGGGTATAATAAGACAGATTAAAATGTTGTCTGAAATGAGGAGTGCAGGCTATAGCATTAAAGCTGATAACAAAACAAGCTGATAAGAAAAATGACAAATACAAACTGTAACTACATTAAAAATAATTGATGTGATTTAAAAATAGAAATTCATTTTCCTTATCTCAAGCTATTTTTAATATCCTGATGTGGAAAAATAAACAGTATATTCAAACAGCACAGGCACTGCAAGCTACCTATTTGATGCTGGGCACTGCCGAGGTGAGACTTTGTGTTGCTGCTTCTATTTTGTGGAAATAGGGCCACCAGTAAGAGAACATACATCCCCTGTGTATGCTTTGATATCAGGTAGCTTGCTTCTCACATTGCAAAACACAGGCAAGCTGCCGCAAGGAGGGATGTGTGAGAAAGGGAAAGTGGTGTTCATGTCTTCATCAGCCCAGAAAAACTTCTTCATTCTCAAACAGAAAATTAAAGATAGGTTTGGCAACTGCACTCTTTCTCCCTCCAGTCCTTCAGAGCCTTATCCTGTTTAGCTGGCCCCAGTATTTTCACAATGAATTTTGATTCTTACTAACTTTGCCCTGATTCTAGCTTTTCTCTTTTTGCTGCCATATTGTCTGCTTCCTGTTATATCTGTTTTCTTATTTCCTTTTTCCTCTTTTTTTTTTTTTCCCCTGATTCATTCTGTCTTTGTGACCTTGCCCATTTCATTCATCCTGTCTGTTCCTATAGAAACAGGGTTTGCAGCCTTTGCAGCCAGGTTATGTGTGCATGCCTGTATTCACAGCTGTTTCTGTTTCCTTTCTTCTAGTAATTTCTGAACCACTTTCAAGCAATATTTAAAAGAGGGGCAGGGATCTAAAGTTTAATGAAAATAACCATTCATTGAAAACGTTAACTCATCCCTCTGTTGTGACACTGTGTAAATATCTCCCAGGTTTATATCACAGCTTCTCCTCTACTTAGACATACAGACTGGCCAGAGTTGTACGAGGTTATACTTGTTACATAGTCGTGTTAGCTACATCTGTGTTGTCTCCAGGAATGCAATTCAAAGAGCAGGATAAATCTCATATGCCTCCAAACTGCTCCTGATACATCTACAGGACAAACTTTCCTGTAGTGTGACTTTCTGGAAATCCAGTTCTACTTTTTGCAGATGTAGTAAGGTCTGGTTGGCCACGTGAAGTCATCAGACCCCATGGCTTGACTTCATCTGGTCTAGCATCCTGCTCAGAGCTTCTGAAGTTAGATCAAATTGCTAAAGGTTTTATCTTGACTTCATGAGCACCAAGTGGGATGGAAATAATCAATTCCCCTGACCTGTTGCTTTTGGTTTTCTTAATACACAAATATGTAAGTAGCCTTCATCACTGGAAGACACACTGCTGAATCCCAGTGCTTTTCCTTAGGAATTGATATCTAATAGTCAGCCCTGGCCTGTAATAACACATGGGATTATTTCATCCCAATTGACAGGATTTTGCATTTATCCTTGTTGAATTTGGTGAAATCCCTGTTCATCCATTCCTCCTTCTTGTCAAGGTCCTTCTAGATGTTAACCCTGCCCTTTAGCAAATCTGCTGTCCCTCACAGGCTGGCATCATCTATAAGATGGCTGACTGTGCACTCCATCCTGTTGTCCAGGACATTCATGAAGATGTTGAACAGTATCAGCCTCAATATTGAGCCCTGAGGACCACCAACAGAACTTCACATGTTTCACAATCATATTTTTTATGCATCCTTGGACACATACAAGGGCTGAACCACCTTATAAATCAGTAGAAAAAAAGATCTCAACACATAGGATAACAAATCATGGCATAAGAATGAGGAGAGCATGGTTAAATTTAGCTAATTATGAAGGGAGTAATTTAGCAGGTTTGTATTGTTTGTGCATTTAAAATCTGTAAAATTTGCTTTTTGAAGGAATATGGTGCTGTATTTAAGCACAAACAGACACATTAAATCATATGCTGCTTCAGAGCACTTAACAACATTGAAGTAAAAGGTGTCCAGTGCTTCAAGTTCTGTTTGACTGGCCCTGCATAGAACCCCATTTCCACTAGAAGTGCCAGTGCTTTTAAAAAGGGAATAAAGAGCAATTTTCATTCGGAATCAAAATAGAAAACTAGTAATGTTGAGTTTTCTGGAGGAAAGGAGACCTTGCAGAAGTTGGCTAATAAGAACAATCAAAGCCTTTTGGCTTTGGTTTCTTCCAAAATGAAACCCCTGGGGGAGTTCATGGGCTTGGAGATTTTAGGTTGCGTGGTAAAAACAGAAACCAAAAGTGACAAGAGCTTTTGGAAGATCCATGAACTTAACTACTTTCATAAAACAATTCAGTCTGCCTAAGTTATATAGACAGTTGATGGAAGAGATGCATCAGGGTCTGGTGAGAAATGGTAAATATGATCTGCTTTGGATCCAGTCCTCTTGCACCTTCAAGGATAATCACTGGTGATTATCAGCTGATAATCAATGGATAATTGACTGCAGCAGTGGATTTGTTTTACATTAACCCATTAAGTCAGTGAACACTAAACACAATAGTGAGGAACACATACATCTCTGTACATGTATATGTGCTATAAGTTGACTTTCTGTTCTGTATAGCCCATTGAAGAAATTTCCCCCCCCCCTTTTTTTTATTGCATTATGTGGGATTAAGTGTCAAGTAGAGCAGGAAATTTCTAAATTGTGATGGAAAATAAATTTTCTTCAGTTTTCAGAATAGAATTAGTCATGGTGGAAAAGTCAAGTTTTCTTATCTTTGTGTTATAACAGCCTTTCACAGTACAGTGATGAAAACATGATGGATCCATACAACCTGGCAATTTGTTTTGGACCAACTCTGATGCCTGTTCCAGACATACAAGACCAGGTGTCTTGTCAGGCACACGTGAATGAGATAATCAAAACTATAATCATCCATCATGAGGCTATTTTTCCAGATGCTAAAGAACTTGATGGCCCATTGTATGAAAAATGCATGGCTGGAGATGACTACTGGTAAGTCAGAACATTCTTCTGTCTCCTTAACAAAATCATTAGATCGGCTGTCTGGATAACGCCTGTGATACAGAATGACTTTCTCACACAACAGAGGTATGAAGATAAATGAGGAGAGCATTTACGTTCACATAGGAAACTGTTTTCTGTAAAATATGAAGCAGAGGCAATGATGAGATTCTCTACAACATTTTGTGGAGGAAGTTACAGCCAGACACAGCCAGAATTCCAGGTCTACAATGCAGAGCATGCAGCCAGAAACTGGCTTTCTGACTGTGAGCCATCTTAACAAATGTCAGCTTATGATGTCTTGCCCATGCTCCTTTCTTCTCTTAGCAGCACTAATGCCCTTTTCATGAAATAAAGGATTTGAAGGTTCTGGGAGCTTCTTAATAACTGTTGTTTGAAGGAGTGGTGTGAAGTCTTCTTCAGTAATTGTGTATTCACAGCCTATCAAGAGCATTATGTTGTACATGACTTTATAAAATAACTTTACGTACTCTGGAGGTGGCATATTTTTATTTATGTGGAAGGCACCAGTTACCCCAAGTGGACTGGGGAAGGAAGGGGCTGAAGTTTAAGGCCCTCTGAAGCATCCTTTTCATGCTGTTATCTCTCTCTGCTTGACCTTTTGTTTTCCTCCAGTGACAGCCCATACAGTGAACATGGTACATTAGAAGAGGTGGACCAGGATGCCAGTACAGAGCCCCATACCAGTGAGGATGGTATGTCTGTAACATTACTGTGCCTTTGAAAGGAATAAGTTTTACAGGTGTTTCACACAGGAGACTGTCTTCCTTTCCTAATTGTGTCTTATTTGAAAGAAGAACATTTCAGTCCTGGTGGTCTGTAGCTTCTTTAATCTCTGTTTGTGTGCTTTGTCACTCTGATTCATCTGTGTTTGACCAGCTGTTTCCTTGTTCTCCTCTGATTTATGCAGTCACAGGAAGGGCAAGAAGAAACTTTCAGTCAGCATATACTATTTTCTGGTATAATGTTACATTTTTAGTGACCTTTATCTTCAGAAGTGTGTCTTTTAATATTTCAGCTAGGGGATATTTGCTTTTCAGTGAGCTCTATTTTGATGTGAATTTAAAAGCTGTTCCATCTAAAGGATTTATAACTACTGAAAAACATGTGTGTACCCCCCGGAGTGAAACTTCTGAACGATGGTCATTTTCTATAAATATTAATCACATATAATCTGACAGTTCTGGGTACAATAAATACCTGTGAAAAAAATTGTGCATCTCTAGCATATCAATTCTTTTTATCTAGGTTTGCTAGAGGTCTATTTGACTGTGGCATATTTCAGTGGGACCAATATTCAGGTATCCCTTCCAGTAAGTTCTGTCCATTTTCAAGCAAATTTAATAGCTGGAAAGAAGTGTCACAATTGTTAAATAACTATCTTTTTCATGACAATTAGAGAAGAGCTGCAGTGTGAGCTCACTGCGTATCTGGCCAGCAGGCAATCCAGACAGAGCAACCAACACACATGCACTTAGCACCAGGAGAAACAAAAGCTGCCCCTTGTCCATCTCAAAGACTGTGTGGAAAGAGGAACAAACACAGGAGGAAATGGAAGAAGAGCTACTGTAGAGGAGTTTAGTGTTTTGTTTTTTTTTTTTAAAAAAAGGCTATCATAAGGGTTATTGGCTAGGAGCTGGGATGGTTGCCATAGAAGAGGGGAACAGGAAGGTGTATCTATAGGAGACCTAACTGCTCCACTGGTCCCATTCCACACAGAACAACGTGAACAATATTTCTACTCTAGCTGTACACCGTAGACAAGCTGTCAGTGACAGATTGATGATCCCTTCCCCTTTGCTGCCGTGAGGAGGGGCAGGTGGAGTCTTTCAGTGCAGCTGAGGGGGGACAGTTGGGTGAGCTGGCATGACAGAAGGGAGAAAAAAATGAGTATAGCAGCAGAGAAGTCAATGTCAGTCTTCTGACTGGGGTGTATATCCATGCCTGCACCCGTGGTGGGGAATACTGACAGTTTTACAATACAGACTGTGTGTGGGTTCCTCAAAATAAGCCCTGTGGAGCTGAACCCACTGTCTTTATACATAAAGGCTCCTCTAAATGGGGTGAACAAACTTATTTTTCCAAGACAGAAGGACTGTACTTTATAAGTGCTCATTATTCCATTGGAGCTGGGAAGCAGGAGTGGAAGCTGAAGAAGTCTATCTCTCATTTAGATGACAAGTGGAGTAGTGAAATGGAGGTGACACATCAGTTCAATATATTGGGGCCAACTTTAAGGTCCCATGGACAAACAAAGAGATAAAGGTCCAAGTGGATATGAAAAAAACACAGCTTTTCAGCAGCAATCAAAACCAGTTCCTTCAAAACCATGCCTAGGAAAGATTAAAACATCAGCAGTATTCAGAGGAGTGGGACCACGGCATTTCATAGTGTCTCAGTAGTCATGGTCTCTACCCCATCACTGTGTTATAAGTTTTATGTTCCTGTTGCAGTGCTCCCTGTGTTACTGGTGTAGACAAACCCTGAAGAAAATTGCTATCAACAGGGCTGAGTTCTGTATGAAAATTAACTGCTCAAGATGTGATTTTTTGTTCACCATATTAGCAAGCAATTTAATTCTTTTTGCCTCTTTGCACCTTTTTTAATTAAATCAGTGCCAAAAGGAAGCAGACATTTGTGTTTACAGTGAAATAATTGTTAGCACAAAACCAGTTGTAATCTAGGGAAATACTGATGCAAAGACAAAGAATACCAAGTCTGGATCATGTACAAAATGGTGGTGGTCTTCGATTCTCAGCCTGCGAGCTCTAACCCATTTTTTCTTCCATGGAGACAGCTTTCTGCTATAATAGCACATTTGTCTAACGTAGGTTAAAAGGCTTTAAATTAAAAACATTCACCATCTCTTAGCACATACATTCATGTATTTGTCCTTTGGACAATTCTTTTTATAAAATGTTCTTCATACCAAATATGACAGGAGGCAAGAGTTTTTCACATTGCATATTGAACTTCATGAGGGTCACTCATTGAACTGTGGTGGACAAAAAAGTTTCCACTAAAGTGTCTGGAGTATTTTGGGGCTTTAATGTCATTGATTCATTGATTATAAGCTGGATGCATCACTGCCAGCTGTATGTGGAGGGAGAGGAAAGGAGGTGTGGCACTGCTGCTGTATTGATCAGACACGTGGTACTTATCTATTTCCCTGTCAGGAGATGGAAGAAGCAGATTTATAAATGTAATCTGTGTGGGTGTTTGTTTGTTTTTTTTAATGTTGAAATTTTGATTGGCTTTATGCTAAAATGTTGGACGCATACACAAGACCAAGCAACTAAACCTGTAGGAATTACAGAGTTGTTGAAACATCATCCTGAGGCTATGATCAAAAGCAGAAAGATTTATTTTTCTACTTTAGTTATTGTTGTTATAAGAATTATTTGCTGTGTGAAGTTAAAATAAAAGCTAATCTCTTTGTGCTTACCAGGATAAACCCATCTGCAGGGTCAAGCTCAACAGCACTAGGAATGTTTACTTATAATTTAGAAAACAAAAAGACTTTAAAAATTAAAAAAAATAATTATTTTAAATTAATTTATTAATTTACTTCTACAGAGGTAAAATCTGCTAGCTGGGGAAAAGGAAGCTGTAAACTTATAAGTGAGTTTGTAAATACTTCATAACTGCTAGAATTCATAACTTTCTAAGATTATTGGTGTTCAGATATATTTTTGTTGATCACTAGAAAGGGAACAGGGAAGGACATACATTTTACAGTATTGTTTTCAGTCTTTTTTAAATTGCAGAAAGAATCCCTGTTAAGGAAAACATACGTTTCTTCTTTCTCCTAAACCTGGAAATTAACTTTAATTTGTGAAGTTCAGAACATTTGTACTCCAACTGAGGCACAAAAAAAAATTTATCTGTAATTTTGCTGCAGAAAAACCTTTACCTGAAAGTTCAGTAAAGATCCCAAGGATATTGTTCATGTTCTGATGAAGCAGTTTTTAGTGTATTTCCTTTACCTTCAGTTTGCTGATTTTTTTTTCTTGTTGGAAGCATATGGAAAAGGGTGACTATGTTTGTTTTCAAAGGAAGCAAGAGAGAATTTCCTGAGGAAGTTAAATGGATGAGTTTCTCCTGGGAAAGCATGCATACAATTAATATCATACTGTTCATAGATATCTCATAAACACAGGGTAAAAATTGACATGGTAGTTCTGCTGGAAACAAAAATTACAGGGACACATAAGGCCATGAGTTACTCTTTTGCTGCCAAGATAGGATAATTTTCCTCCTTTTCAGTACCACCTGCTGTGATCGACATTTTGCCAAATTCTATTCTGTCGACACCTTGGCACATTTCAGTGTTTTTGCTGTTCCCCAGTCATGGAGCTGCTGTCCTAAGGACAGAACTTTGAAATTGCAAAGCTGCTGGTGGGGTGCAGAAGAAGAGAAATATACCAGGAGACAGCAGCTTCCCAGGGAGTACAAGGATGTCCTCTGTTCCCGAGAGGCAGGGTACATCTGGGAGAACTGAGGGAAAACAGAGCAGAGCAACAGCAAAAGTTGCTCTGGTGCCTAAAAGTGCCAATGGTGGCCTCCCCTTTTTTCCTTTGCTCCTTGTGCCCTGAGGTGTAGAGGGCAGCACAGTGCCACTTCAGTGCCATCACCTGTGTAAGAAGTTAGTACTACATCTGGCACTGCGATCCCAAAATTGAAATTAGCACTTCCCTTTCCTCTGCCTTTTCTGCTCTCTGAAGGTGTTGGATCTGGACATCTCTACTTGTTATCAAACCTTGGTTTTCAAGCACACTGCTACATAATGTGTCATCAAATGGTGACAGTAATCATAACTTTCTTGAGTTATAAGTAAAAAAGTGAAAACAGACCTGGGTGATTAACAGGGTCCCTAAAGCTTTTCCCACAGTTCTTCAGTTTGTCCTAATTTTTCACTTCCATATCATTGCTTGAGCCACTAGAGATGATGGCTGCTTAGATCCCATATGTCATCAAGTGCTTCTTCCTATTGTAAGAGAATGCCCCCAGGTATGGACAGAGCAATGCAATTACATTTTCCTCCAAGCTTTCAGTTTTACTGTTAGACATTCAGTACCACACAGACTTTAAGTTACAGATCCCAAATTTAGTTTTCATCAGCTTTGCTCTTCTGGAAATGCTTGTCTGTCGTGCAGTAACCTTGATATTAAATGGCTTAGCTTTTCAAAATTAATTTATTTCTAGGAGTAACTATCATGGTACTTTGGTTTTAACTATTAAGGCTTGACCTGTAACAAGGTGAATTACTCTTCAAGTACATGTAAAAGCAACATTCAAGAGAAGGAAATGCCCTTTCAGAATGGTAAAACGTATCTGAACTGGTTTTCAGTTCTACTAAGAAAACGATGGGAGATTTACTGAGCACTTCTCTCTGAGGAGGTAGGATTTGTTACCCAAGCAGTCTAATGAACATGTCTCAAAAGCCACATCCATTATGAGTACATTACTAATTCATACAGCTGGTTGCACTGGGGCAGCTTCCTTCAGACCTCAGGGAACAGATGTGAGTCTTGCAGGCAAAGAAGGACACAAAAAACAGATTCCCATCATGCACCACACTTAGATTAGTGTCACTCCACTGAGGGAGATAGAACTATATCTAGTTTAGTCCATTAATTTGTAAATAAAAAGACCTGTATACTCAAATGTGGGATACAGTATGGTCTGTTGAAATTAGCAGAGAAACAGGAAATCCCAAAGCTAATCAATGTAGGGGTTTATCAACCAATCCAGTACCCATGACCATTAGCACTTAGCTTCAGAGAACATCAAAGGAAAATGCGTACAGGAAACACAGGATTTTCTTGGTGTAAGGGGATCTTTTTTTGTTTATTTTTTGTGTGTATTTTGCATTTTAATGTGTTTCCTGTTAGTGAGTGACTGGCTTGCTGAAATTTGGGAACTTTTGCTTCTGAATTCGTGATGCGCCCTTCCATAACCCTTAACTTACCTGCAGTCTGACAACACTGTTCATACAAACATTTCCTTTTCAGTCCTACCCAATCCCAGTAATACTTTCTTATAAGGAATTCCACAAGCATGATATGTGTAAAAGCTGAGTTCTTTTGTCAATGTTACGTTATTGCCATGCAATTTAATGTTGTCCTCTCAAATGCCATTCAAGGTAAAGAGGCATGTTTGGCTTTATTTTCTTTCTTTTGGCAGTAGTGTATTTCCATTCCTACAGCTGCATTGTCACATCTGTACTTTCTGTTAGAAATATCCTATAGCTTGACTATCTAGAAATTAAAATAAGAACGTATGTTGGAATATATCACTAATATATAGACCAGCATTACATTTTTCACAGTTTTCCAGAACATTGCTTTCTATGTCATCTTTACATTTTCTTTGCTTAAAAACATAAAAACCAAGAAATCCCTTCCACACTGACCAGGGAAAGCCTGCCTGCCAACCATCCAGTAGCAATGCATTTTCACGCATTAATACTGATTCTTATTTACATTCTATAATGAAAGTAATTTCTGCCAGAGTACATTACTTTTGCATTTATAACAGTGAACTCTTTGTGTCACCGTGTGCCACCACTGGAAAGTTTCTGAGCTGGTAACTTCTGAACACCTTGTGATTAGGCACTGATGGGAGCTCTTAGCATGGCTCAAAATGCTGCAGTCCAAAAGACAGACTTCTGGAGGCTGGGATGGGCATTAAAAAAAAACAAAAAACAAAAACCAAAAAGAAACAAAAAAAACCCAACCTGCAAGCTATAATCTCATTAAAGGTACTAGCATTATATTTTTCATGCTGTAAAATGAGGTTAAGCTTAAAAAGCATTCCTGCGCAAAATGTTGTCAGAAAGGGACAGTGGCTTTCATTATCAGCCTGGTTCTTTAGGGAATTACAAACTCAGCAATTGCAATATGCACCAGAGAGAAAGTTGCTATGCTAGTCATTAGCCCAGATGTTAATTTCCATCTAAATCTTGCTCTAATTAAGTAAGGAAATGTGTCATTTATGGGACTCTGACTTCATGGATTCAACAAAGTGTGTGATTTTTGAAGCTGTATTTTGCAGTTTTTTCTTTGTGTTTTGAGTCTGTGGTGACAAGTTTTCATCTGTTTGAGCCCAGGTGCTTTTGGTTTTGTGCAGAGGAAAGCAGAGATTGTTAAAATGGCAGCTGTTTCACTGCTGTTGGGGCACTGATGATACCTGAAGGCAGATGCTCAGCAGAGGCCCCTCACCCCAGCATAGATTACAGGATGGAGTCCATTACCAGTGTAATACTGCATTTACCAATATACTGACAGGACTGCTGTAACCAATGTTTGACTTCAGAAAATATCAGCCTGGCCTGCAGACGCCAGAGGAACTGAGAATGTTGGAGAAGGCAGAGCTGCCTTAGGTCACCTGAGGCTACACAGGGACTGCCCTGGTGGAGGAGCTGTCCTTAGGTGGCCTGGAGTGATCTGCCTCACTCAACAAGAGTGTTAGGGAAACATATGAAAGCACTGGCTTTGATGTTGTGTACCAGATTTTCACTAGGTCTGCACAGTCATCACCTACAAGGTGGAAACCTGACAGCCCGATTAGGCAGAGCATCCCTGCTCACACACAGGGAAGCCCTTGTCTCCCTTCCTTTGCCACTGTAGATGTTAAAGGTACTCTGGTTCACTTTCTCTTTATCACACAGATTGATTATGTTTCATTGTAAGAGGCATATTATAACTACTGCCTGTCTGAAGATTTCTGTCAGCTCTGCTCAATAAGCATGAGCACTGAGAAAATGCAATAAATGGGTTTTATGAGCCCAAAATGAGCAGTTAAGCTGGTGTGGAATCTGATATCCATTCCTCTTCCCTCCCTACACAGAGTGTGAGCCCATAGAAGCTATAGCCAAGTTTGACTACGTTGGAAGGTCTGCACGAGAGCTCTCTTTCAAGAAAGGAGCTTCCCTTCTGCTCTACCACCGAGCATCTGAAGACTGGTGGGAAGGAAGGCACAACGGAATTGATGGCCTTGTCCCTCACCAGTACATAGTGGTGCAGGATATGTAAGCAGTGTCTGCTGTGACTGGGTTCTTGGTGGGGAGTAAAAACATGCTGCAGCAATTAACAGAGTGATTTCCAAACAAATAGTGGTTTTCAGGCTCAGATAGATTAAGTGTTAGCATTCTGTGCAGGCTGCCTCTGTCTTTGTTGCCCTGAACTGACAGCTCTTAATCAAAAGCTGCTACTAGGCTAAGGTTAAGCTAGTTTGTTTATGGATATGTTCCCAATACATTAAGAAGTGGATGATGCTGTAGCTGTTTTAATTTGACTGTCTCTTTGTAGCAATTGCTGACATTTAACTTCAAAATAGCAAGAGCTGGAGAAATACATCCTTAAACTCTGCTTTTACAGTATTAATCATATGCTTTGCCAAGGAAGACAAAAGTTCTTGTTTGCAGAAAGGTTATAGTCAAAATGTAAAGAGCTCAGTAAACAGGATTATAAGCAATTTTTCAGATATCGAAGGACTGTAGTGCACTATAAAATGCCTAGGAGATTAAAATCTGGGAGTGCCAAGATGCTTTCTCTCACACCTAACTCACTGGCTTCTCATCTCACTATGTGTGTTCTGTTCAGGGATGATACTTTCTCAGATACACTGAGCCAAAAAGCAGACAGTGAGGCCAGCAGTGGACCCATAGCTGAGGACAAGTCATCTTCAAAGGACATGAACTCTCCCACTGACCGTCACTCTGATGTGTATTCAGGAAGGTAAGCTTAAGCATTACATGTTTTCAGTAGTACTTACTACTCCCAGCTCAGGTAACACAGCACTTACTTCTCCGTGTGCCTATGGTGGGTCACTCCAACTTGTCCTATAACTAATTATTCATTGTTGCAGGCAAAGAAAGAGATCAGAACCTCCGCCTCCTCTAAGACGCCCCGGCAGGAGCAGTGATGGTCACTGCCCAGTGCACCCACCTCACCCTCTCTCCAACTCCTCCGTGGATCTAGGTTCTCCCAACCTGGCAACTCACTGCAGTCCCAGAGCCCTTCTTCAAAATCGCAACCTCAATGCTGACAGCCCTGAAAGGAGGCGTAGACCTGGACACGGCAGTCTCACTAACATCAGTAGGCACGATTCTCTAAAGAAGATTGATAGCCCTCCAATTAGAAGATCCACATCATCTGGTCAGTACACAGGTTTCAATGACCATAAACCACTGGACCCAGAGTCAATAGCTCAGGTTTGTGTCTTTTTATTTTATGTCACTCTCTGATTTGGTGAAGAGCTATTCCGTGGATAGCATCGTGCAGAGCACGTACACTGGCAGGAGTGTGTGTGCAGGAGAAAATCCTACTTTACTTTTTTAACAGGGCACATGTGCAAGAATATACATTTCACGATCCTGGGTAGAAGAAGCACAAGGGAGAATAGAAATTGCAGTAGCAATAAAAAAGAAAATATTTCCTGTTATGCCATGATTAAATTACCTCTGCCACCCAGAACACTAGGATAGTTCATGATTGCAACAGCTATGTGGATCTATGTGCTCTGATGAAGGATGGCCTATTCTAACTTGTCTGTAATTAGTGTTCAATTATTTCTCAATAATACGCTTTGCAGAAAAGTTCTCTGGGTAGTACCAACCACTGCCATTCAAAGCATGGATTCACATTCCAGGGTTTTGTGGATTTTACATACTTAACATACAGTTCATACCGTATGCTGATTTAATGCTTGTAGTTGTGCCTAAGAACATGATGTGCAAGATAGAGAGTCATAGCCTGTCTTTCCCCTGTGTGAGCACTCACCAGTCTCATTTCTGGCAGTGAGGAGGTGAGAAGGATGGAATAGTGAGCACCCCAGTCTCCAAATTGGTCTGCTGTGCAGAGCTGGTAACAGCTTGTTTGTCTCAAGCAAATAGATCTTGCTGTCTTCAGAACTCATGTTTGGCTAGGTAGTATGACATGATTACTGGGCACAACTTGCAGGTACAATATGATTGAAAAAGTATTTTACAATAACAATGACACTCATGTTTTGAATTCTAATGTACTGGTGATGCTTGCTTTCAAATTCTGCTTCTGATGAGGGATAGAAGGGACTGCCATCTTTGGGTCAGAAAGCTGAACAGTGTATTAGAGAGTTCGAAAGTTTCAATGTTATTGTTTTATTTTACTGTAAGTTATTTCCTCTCCTTGAAGCACACATAGTGATATTTGGTTTAAGCATTTTTTATTTTTTTTTTATCCATAGATCATTCCAACCTAAACTTTGATAAAACTGCACGAAAATTACTATGAGAAATCTAGGACATCAGTTGTATCTCATTACCACTTAAAAATAGTAAACTAGCGTCTTGGTGCATTCTTCTGGTATTTGTGCTAGAAAAAAATAAATTCTTAGGTAAACTCACAAACAATGTCTTCCAGGTTTTTCTATTAAAATTTAACTCAGAGAAACAGGAGGAGAGAAGAGCTGATAGACACAGATGCTTTATTCCTTACAAAACCTGGTTTATAATCTCTGTGAGGCAATACAGATCCTGAATGTCTGGGGCACTAGATGAGGGGAGCAGCCAAATGGGCAATATTTACAATTATCAGTACCCAAGAGATGACAGAAATCTTCACAGTTAAAAATGCTGCTAAGCAAATATCCATTGTGCTGACAATCACTTAATGAAATGGCTCGCAGGATCTATTTTAACTGACTCTTTAATTTTTTGAGCTGAAATTTTGACTCATGTGAGCAGGTTGAATGTTTGTGATGTCCAGACAAAGCTCCCAAATTGCCGGTTGCGGTGTCTTTCAAATAAATCAGGTGGAAATTGGCTTTAGCACTGTAATATTCATTAAGGAGAGGCTGGTTGATAAATTCACTCATGCCTTTTTCACCTCCCTTCCCCCTGCTCCTCCAGTGCTTTGTGTTCAGTAGCAATGGAATGACATGTCACCCTCTCTCTGCTCTTACCAAGGACATCGAGGAGACAATGAACACGGCGCTGAATGAGCTCCGTGAGCTGGAGAGGCAGAGCTCGGCGAAGCACGCCCCCGACGTCGTCTTGGACACCTTGGAACAGATGAAGAACACCCCCACCCCTGCCACCTCCACGGAGTCCCTCAGCCCTCTCCACAGCGTTGTTTTAAGGAGCTCCGAGCCTCAGATCCGCCGTAGCACAAGTTCTTCCAGTGACACCATGAGTACCTTCAAGCCCATGGTGGCCCCTAGAATGGGAGTGCAGCTGAAACCTCCTGCTCTTAGGCCAAAACCTATTGTTCTTCCAAAAACAAATCCTAGCATTGGGCCTTCCCCTTCTTCCCAAGGTCCAGCTGACAAATCTTGCACAATGTAGACAGCTCAGCCGCTGACAGGGCCTGGCTGGGATGTGTTAGGGAAAGGGATGGATTAACGATAGAAGTCAGGGCTCCATAACATCGTTTGGTCATGTTTGTAACTGGAGAGGCTTTGTTTTTCAGTGTGTTTGAATGTGTTGTCTGAAACTAGCTACATTAACACGGGCATTTGTATTTTGTATGGTTTCAATTAAAAGAAAAACTGGACAATTGTGCATCGTTTTAAAAAACAAACACAGACTTACTTGAAAACTTGATGCTGCACCATTTGTAATAAAAACAACACGGATCACAACACCACGTTGGACCGTAATTCACAGTCTTACGGTAGCTATATAATAATAAATCCTGCACAAAACTAAGGGGTGGGGGGGGTCAGGGAGGTGGAACCTCTCTTTTCTGGGTCACCAAACCAAATCTCAAGCAGGTTAGTAAGAGTTGAAATCTAGCATGTGAGGATTAAGTGTCTGTGTGGAATGTCTAAGTCATCTCAGGCCACATTTCGTATTTAAGACACACCAAAAAAACAAAAAATCAAAACAAAAAACAGAACACCAAACCCTCACAACTCTCACAATTGGCACCAAGTTTTAGCTTTCTGGTTTGTTGGCAGTCCCACAAGAGGCAAGTCTTGGATATATCTGGAGATCACATTGCTCTCACCGATACAAAGCAGCATTCCAGGCAACAGCTAAAGCACATCTGCAGAAACTCCTTTTGCTGTCCTTTGTAACAGTGTACCCTTTCCCGTGAAGCTAAACCTTCATTTGCTGATACCACATTTTTCACAAAAGCTGAATTCATATAAAGTTCCTAGTTGAGCTAGCCAGGCTCTGGGGAGTACATGAACCTGTTGGTCCATTAGGCTGGCTGATAGGCTATTAAAAGGATCAACTACACAGTAATTCAGCAGAGTACCCCATTGACTTTATTGCTCAGTGTCCAATTAAAGATGTGATTTGAGCTGTAATAGTCAGAGTTTTGAGCTGACCTGGCTCTGCTGCCTGCCTGGCACAGTGCAAACACCGTGCACCTCCTCGGTTGTGCTGATGGCAGCAAGACACGGACTCTCTGAAGAGGAACTACCTCCTGCAGGGCTCACTCGCAGGACAGACAGCTGAGTTTCTACCACCTAGATTCAAGCTGACTAAAGCTTTCCATAACCACTTTTTTTCCCCTCTTCCCCCCCTTTTTTTTTGCCTTTGATTGACAGAAATCAGTACCTTTCTTATGTCTGTGTGAGTGAAGACTCTCAGCTATGCTTAGCGATCTGTTGTTCAACTTTGTTAGGCGCCAACTAAATGTACAGCTGTTTTGCACATTGTAATAGTAAGCCATAATATTATTTCTGTGAATATTTTTTCCAACACCCAATCCATAAAAAAAGTTTTAGTGAAGAAGGGGGAAAAAAAAAATCCAATGTGGTCCACCTACAGGAGTACAACTGGCTTTAAATAAAATGTGTCTTTGTTATTTAAGATCTCACCTCTGGAAAGCATGAAGTTGTACCACTCACTAAAAATAAAAATTGAGTTTGGGAGAAAAGTAGTGTCAAAATTTTGTAGGCATAATTACTGAGGTGATAGGACTAATTTCATTGTTATTCAAGAGCAACTTATTCCTGCTCTGGTTTACATCCTGTAGATAGGTGATGCAAAGCTCCAGGTGTGAAAAGTACCCCATGAACCGCCTCTGAGAACCAAGCTGCTCCTGGTAGTTGGAAGCCCATCTTGATCCAGCTGCAGATGTCTAGGTTAGAGGCAAAGTCTTAATCCACCACTGCAGAGTGTACAGTGTCAGTCAGCAAACCTCTTGCCCTCTCAGCTATACTGCTGAGTCCTGGTGCTGAGGCAAAAGCCTGGGCCAGGCCAGACCCAGCAATAGCCCAGTGCCCATCTACAGGGTCTGTTCACCTGGTTGGGACCAGACACATTTTCAAGTCGTTCCCCAGTTTACTAGAATCAGTGGAACAAACTGGAATTTCAGCTTTCATTTACATGCAGTTTTTAGTTTAGTGTTTCTAAATTAACCCACCTGGCATAATTGAGATGGATACCTGTATCTTTAAATTGCATAGGGAATTTTGTATGTTAAATAACTGTACTGGACTCCATAATGCTTATATTAGAAATTGTTTAGCAAAAGAAAATATTAGAAACAGTGCATTTAGTGAATGCACCCACTTAGTGCATTCACACAGTTAAATGTGTAGTTTGATGGTTATTATAGATACTTAAAAGTATAGTAAGTGGATATGTAACAGGAAAGGCTGCTACAACTACAGGCGTACTAAAGGGTAACTCCTGCACACCTAATCCAATCAGTATTGTCCTTTACTGTCAAGTTTGATGAATTGCAGTACTGGTAGCTTCCTGCTTGTTGACTGTTACCTATTTGTGTCAATGTACATCTGTAGTATGTACATGTGAAAGTGCCTTTAAATTTTAGAGGAGCTTTAGCCTTGCTCTTGTACTGTTGCATTTCCATTGCATCCTTCCCTGTTCGTGTATGGCTGCATTCCCATTGCATTCCTTCCACTCTCAGAGAACAAATAAAAACATGGAAATTTCATGGTTCTGGAAGAAAAAAAAAAAATGTACTGTTAATCGGTTGTGACAATGCACTTTTATGTATAGTACTGTACATTTTTGGCATGTACCATTACAAGCTTCAGTATACATTCAGTTTTGTTCCTCATAGTGTATCTTTATAATAAAGAAGATAGTTCTGTCTGTGTGTATAGTCTTGCTGCTTAAGCCATGGTATTTCCTAGTGTGGATTGCCAGTCTACATTTACTTTCCACGTGTAAGAGAAAAATACTCTGCATCCCTTGGCCACCCACACCCCACCCTGCAGCAGGTTCCATCACCATCTTGGCCTGAAGAAGCACATGTTCCTAGACAGGCTCTACCCAACTTAAAGGGCACTATCACTGTCAGCTCAGCCAAGCTTCTCCATATTTTCAATCCTGCAAAGAGCCACCAGCCACACATGGTGGCCCCCACTGCCCCAATCCCACTGGCTGTGGGAACCCACCACCCACTCGGCCAGCTTCCCAAGGGAAAAAGGGGATGGGGGAAGCACCACTCACATTTAGAAAACACCCAGAATGAAAATCATTTAAAAACCCTACCTAGGGGCATTTCTTAGAGCAGAAAAAGAAAGGCTTGGGAGGGGTGGGGGGAGTGCTACAGGTGAAGATTTACCTTCAGTGACCATATGTCCAAGTAACAGTGACAATGCTCCCACCTGAAGTTCTGCAGATGGCTCCAGAACCCGGAGGGGCTGTTGGAGTCACCCTGATGGCTGCACAAGAGACATTCAGCCACAGCTCAGCTGTTGTCAAGGACAATTTTTGGGCTCAGACTATGTCTGCCCAAACAGAGCTGCCATGCTGCCCAGCATACAGGGGTTCTGGGGGAGACGAGCTACATGGAAACTCATTTCCAATCCTGACCTAAAAACCAGTAAGTGGCAGGAGCTGCAGCTGAAAGGGACAGTTTTAGGTCATCTCTGGTTGTGGTTGAGGACCACCACGTGCCCAGCAGGGAAGAAGGGCACAGATGTTATGTGCTTTGGGGGACACAAAGGGTCAGGCACACTGTCCACCATGACTCAGAGCAGAGCTTTCATTATTCATGATGGGAAAGCCATGGAAAGGCAGCTCTGGGCTCATCGATCAACTCATGGTGGCAGCCTTTTTATCACAGTGTCCAGTGACCCACTTAGGATATTTCTTCTTGTTCCCTACTGCACAAAAGTCGACTAAAAGACATGCAGGAGGGGACAGCAGAGGTCACTCCTCATTGAAGGTCCTGCACAGCCCAGAGGACGCATAACCCAATTTCCACAGTCAGCCCATGTGCTGGTGAGGAGAGAGGCTTCTGTGGTGACTTTTAATGTGTTTTAAATTAAATAAGAAACAACAGGTAGAAGAAGGGTCTCTTCCTGTTGTGCAGTGAGAAGTTTCAGTGTTGCGTTGTGCTGACTTCTTAGTTTGCTTCCAGGTTTTGTAGTGGAAAAATGCCCAGCTCTCCTGGTGACAGCCAAAGGTTTTGGCAGGTGAACAAGGAACAGCTGACTTCACTGGCACTCAGAAAAACCAAGGGGTGATGAGTTGTTTTGCTGAGAAAACTGTATTGGTGGAACAGAGAAGTGAGCAGCAGGGGGAGTTCAGCTCTCAGGCCACCTCTGAACATCTCTGTTCCCAGCTCCAGGATGCAGCCCTGCCCAGCCTGCACAAATACCTCCTCAGTCAGCATGAGGAATCTGCCAGGGCTTCAGCCCAGGTATTAAGTTCTCCTTGATAAACGTGTTTTTTTGCTTACTCTGAGACTCATGGAGACTTAAACTGTCCAGAAGGGTCCACCAGCCCACCCAGTCTGCAGCAGCCTCAGCCAGCTTCATGCCACCCTTCCAGCCCCTTCCTGGCATGCCCCACCTTCCAACCAACCCCCTGCTCCCCAGCCTCAGCAGGACTGAGGCTCTAACTCAGTATTTTGGTTCCTTTCCTCCAGCCATCCTGCTGGTCAACACAGCTGAAATGGATGGAGAGAGGGAAACAGAAAATGGTAAGTCAAGGACCAGGCCACCTGATGCACAGTTCCACAGAATCACAGAATGGTTTAGGATGGAAGAGACCGCCAAGATCATCCAGTCCAACCTTTGACCAACACCATAAGCAAACTACCAAACCATGTCCTTAAGGAGCAGGTCACAATGCCTTTTAAATGCCTCCAGGGATGGTGACTCCACTGCCCTGAGCAGGCCATTCCAATGCCTGACAACCCTTTCAGTGAAAAAATGTTTCCTAACATCCAGCCTAAACCTCCCCTGGCACAGCTTCCATCCATTTCCTCTGGTCCTACCACAGTCCACTAAGGAGAAGACTGTGTTAGGACACAGACAGACAGTAGAACAAAACCTGTGTGGTAGCAATAAATTGGACTTAAAGGAGATTAATGAGCAATGCATTTTCTTTACCTTCTCACTCAGGTGATAGATGTGGCAAGAATGGGCAAGCCAATGCACTGGGAGGCAACACCAAGTATTTGATGCTGCCTGAGGGATTAAATAGTGTTAAATAACATAAACTGGGTCTGGCTGAATTTGACAAATCAGCAGGTTTTCTCACACCTGTCTCAATAAATACACACAAATCAAAAGCAGCAGGAACACTGTTTTTATGCCAGACTTTACAGTCAGCTGAGCCTGTGCCCCATGGCAGCACTAGGACATTGCATCCCCAGTCATGGAGCTGCCATGCCCCAGCAGGGCCAGGCCATGCTGGTCACCACAGACACCCCAGAGAGGCTTTTTGGGTTGGAAGTTAGAAGAGGTTCCTCTTTTTAATTAATGAGCTACATTGATTTATTTTATCATTTTATTTTTGTTTTATTGCAATGTAATGGGTTACAAATACAAGGCAAAACAAATTCAGCTGTAAAATATGAAGACAGATGAGTTGTGCTGTACAAAGGAGGTCAGACACTTGTGGGATTGAAATCAATACTAGCCACACTCACCATGGCATAAACCACTATGGATAACCCAAAATAACTCCTGCCTGTTCTTATATCCTTGGAGTGCACTGATTCTGCCCTTAATATCTGCCATGTGAATTTTCAGTAGCACTGACATCTATAAACACTGAGCAAACAACATAAAACAGTGGTTTAGATTTATTTGATTATTATAGATTATGGATTTATTAATTATCCTCTAGGAGGAACACCTTGCAGGGCCCAGCACTGCTCTAGAGGGGAATAAGACAATCATTGAAATGGTCATTTTTTTTGCCAATGACTTCTTGACTGTGCTGAAATAGCACGAGCATGGAGACTGTTACTGGAGTCCCGAGCAGTGAATTGAAGTGTGCTAAAGGTGGAAAATACCTAAAATCCTTCACAACTTCAACCAAGAACTGCTGAGTGATGTAAAACCACTTGGTGCAACAAAAATTTTAATTGGGTCTTTTTTCCTGCCTAGGATGTTTTCAGAGAAAGCCATTACAGTAATACTGCAGCACCCCTGGTAACCAGCACTGAGGTGAACACAACAGGATTATCTACCAACACTTCCAGATTTAAGCTGAATTTTATTTGGACAGTTTTCTCAGCTCTTTAAATGTTGGGGGTTTTTTCCTGAACACTACTCCAAAAACATGTCAAAACTTAATTTCAGACTTAGTGTCAAGATATTTTTTTTAATTTGTCATGCACACCAAAATGCTATGAATAAATCAAAGTTACTCTGGATAAAATCTGTTCACATACCAGGTTACAGTTGGAGACTGAAATGGGGGTAGTCTAGGGCTGCCAGATCCCTTGGTTAATTCTGAACTCTCTGTTCTCCTTCAAAAATTATGAATTTAGAAAAAAATGAAGTTGTAAAAAAGTAATTCTATATATACACATATGATTTTCCAAAAGCACAGAGCTGGGAACACCACAAAATTATTGCTTCACATTTTATTTATGGTTAAGAAAATAAGTCATGCAGTCTACTGAGGGGAAAAATCCATCCCTACCTGCACAGCCCCAACAGCATCTGAGAGAGGAGCCCCCTTTTCAGACACCCACGGGACCACTCCTCTCCTGCACCCCAGGTTGGCAGCACTGAGGCTCCTGCCCAGTTTTCTCCAGCCGCAGCCCCAGGAGCAGTCACTGGCACAGGTGGACAGTCTGGGGGCTTTGCTGCTCTTGGAGTGCTTGGGAATTTCGGGAATTGCTGAAGAAACCCAAGTCCAGGTAAATAGTGCAAGGACGGGGATGTAGACATGGGTTTTTCAGGTCCCCTTGGCTGGGGTTTGAGGAAGCTGTACTGAGTGCCTCAGTGGCCTGGGAAAAAATAAAAACAACAAACACAAAACAAAAACATCAAAACAACTTTTCTCTTTCTCCTCACAGCAGGACAACAAAATGAGGAACTTTGGGGAGATGCCACATACAAGTGTTTAGGTGAAATACCTCAACAAAGATGGAGCAACCACAACCACACACAGAAGAGTTTGCCTTGATGCTGTAATTACACTTCAGTCCTTTGAAATGCTCCCAGTATTAAAAGTGAACTTACTTTGTCAAGTACAAGAAGTTTAGGAATAATATAATTTCATATGTTCTGTAGGCCTAAATGCCATTCTTACCCATGTACATCCATGAGGTGTGCCCATGAAAATGTACAGGTTCAGTGAAGCAGCATCTTATTCACAAGCTTTTCTATAGAAAGCTAAGCTTCTTCTGTACTTGAAAGGCAGTATGGGATCTCTTTTATAGAAATAATTTGATTTTCTCTTTATAAATTGTCAATTTTGGTGTTTACTCTTTCACTGGTTTTGCTTTTTCCTACTTTAGGGCTTTATCAGCAGGCTCAAGTATTTAAATGCAGTTTTTGTGTGGATTGCAGTTCCATCTCCACTATTAGGTACATTAATTATTACTCTAAAGTAACTCAATTTTTCCAGAGGTCAATTAGCAACACTACTCACAGAGTAATTCAGTTATGCTTAATGGGGTTCTCATTTTTAGTTAAATAAAAATTATGGAAAAGCAGTTCCTGTAGATAATTTAACTTTTCCCCAATATTTCCTTTTCTTTGGTGAGAAAATAGAGTTCTGCTCAGGCCTTACAAAGTTCCCAGAAGCTACCAGCCACCCCAAACATCATCTGAACAAGGGGCCCTTCTGCAGGTGCCTGTGCTGGGTGGCAGCACTATCCTGATCCCTGCATTACGACCTCTACCATCAGCTCTGGTCACAGCAACATCAGCAGGACATTCCCCAACTCTGTTAACCTGAATGAGAAAATGCATGAGGGTTATCAAACCTATACATCTCCCCCAAAGTATTCCTAATCCCATGCGGTGTGGTCCAAGTGAAGCAGCATTCAGTGTAGAAGCTGATCCACACTTTGCTCACTGGGGCGAGGACTGGAGGCAAATGTACAACCTGTGGTGTTCCTGCAAAGCTACTGAGTGTCAGAGCATCCCTGAGGCTCTTTGCTAGAGCAAACATCAGCATGTCCAGCACTTGCAGTGGCTCAGGTTTCTCCCTTGCATCCAGGACATCCACTGCTTCAAAGAGCAGGGAGCAGTCATGTCTCAGTTGATCAAACCAAGGATCTCAGTATCAAGCAAAAATACATCAGGCAGGGAAAACAAACTTGTACATAGCAGCAGTTTTCCCAGAATGATGCACTGCAATTCAGCAAAAGGAAATACAAGCCACTTTGCCATTACACTCTGTGCAAAAGTATTTTTCAGTGTTCCTTGCAGTACTCTGAGTAACCATCAGGACAGTGCTCAAGTGAGATGGGTGTTCTTCCCTCCCCAGGCATCTGAAAATCAGTCCTCATCTCTCAGAAAAGTTAAACATTATATCTGCCAGCTGCAGCCTCAAGCCCAGGTAAGGAGATGCTGGGCAGCCCCTTCCCAGCCACTGCATTCAGAGGGGGTGGGTGTCCCTGTCAGGGAAAGGACCTGGGTATGGGATGCTCTTGAACCAGTCAGAAGAGAATTCTGCCTTATATGGGACAGCTGAGATGGGAAGCTGGTGTGTTATCCACTAGCCAGCCAAGGGCTCTTTTATTCCTCATCTTTCCTGCAGCACTCAATAAGGAAGGGTAGCTGCCTGTGCTACTATTATTTTTAGCAGCTCTGCTTGTGCCCAGACAAATTGTTAGACAGAGAGAGATCAATGTAAGCTGTACCTAGCAGGATGATGTCCACATATCTGAACAAACAAAAATACAGCACTTCAACAACTACAAACACCAACTGAAAAATAAAAAGAACCAAAATGTGTCTGCATGTAAGGTGCACTGAAACCAAGACATGGTTTTTTACAGCTGGTAAAGCCAAGGACTGTGAAAGCCTGGTTTAATCCACCAAGGTTGAGGATTTTACCTTTCTAACCTCCGTGCCACCCCTCAGAGAAAACCAAAGAACAGAGACGTCCTGGGGATGGGTGAGGGAGAAGCTGCTTTCTAACATGGTAGCCCAAAACAGTAATCTTGCAGCCAAAATTCTTCAGCTTCCATGAGACACAGGCATTTGGGACAGCAATAAAGGAAAGCTGCAGCATGTTGGATGGTGCCTGGGCAGGCTCTTGACTGGATGCCCATCCCTGCCCTCCCTCCTGCCTGCTCCCACTTTGCCCTCATCCTCATCCTTCTCTGTGTCCTGCACTGCTCATCACCAGGGGAGGAAAACTAAAAGGCAAGATGCCCAGATGCTGTGACTCTGGGCAATGCCTGTTCAGCTTTCTGCAGCAGCAAACATTTCCATCAGGCAGCTCTCACGCAAGCCCCAGACTCCCTGTTGCTGTTTTCTGCTGTGGCCTCTGGTGCTGCAGGAGCCCTGACAACAAAAATGAAGTTTCCTCACCAATTGCTGCTGATCTCTCAACATTTCTCTCCAGGGAGTTTATTCAGGTTTCTGTGAAAGCAAAATCTTTAATTGAAGGAGTTGGGTTTGTATGTGGCAATACTTTTTTTTTTTTTTTTTTTTAAGTAAAAGATTTGACCAAAGAGGTAATAAATCAGGTCTGAGTTACTCCAGCATACCCAGCATGCTAAGAGGTTTCTCACAGCAGGGTGTCCTCCCTGCCAGGCCAGAGGGAAGGACGTTCCCTTCGTGTACCATTACACGTGCTACTCAGAATAGGAAATTTATAATCATTTATTTTAAGGTCTAATTTGTACCTCAGGGTATCCAAACATTAAAAATTCATGGTTCAGTTCACAGCAGTTGCTCCTAATTTGTGTGGATTCTGTAGGGCTTACTGTTCAAGGAGAACTGAAGGTGTATTTCAGGGTGGGAGGGCAGGCATCCAGCCCAGTCTGTGTTGAGCTGGACACCAGCAAGAGCCCCCCCAGCAAGTGAAGCTGTGTGCAGGCACAGGGCTGAGACTATTGGTTTGTCCTCCAAAACACAACCTTTGGGTTCTTGTAAAAGAAAAACCCTCCCAAAAGCCTAAACCAAACTGTCCCCAGTGGGCTTCTGTTTAAGTTTGCCTAAGTCTTTCTTTCACAAGCAACACCCTCTCTTCCAGACTTAAATACCAACCCAGTGGGTCTCAGAGCTCTTTAAGAGAGTCGAGACTTGAAACTTCATTTCTCATTGTATATATTAAACATTAACTCTACACTGCATCTTTATGAAAGCTTTGAATACCTGAGTCATAAATTACAGAAGGCTGGACTGTAAAGATATCATACAGCAAAGAAATTTAAGCAACCAAAAGGTCAACCACAAACTGAGAAAACACTATTTCTTGCACAGTCAAACACCTTTTTAATACAAGACATAATACAAAACACAAAGCAATGAAGAGAAAGAAAACAAAACTGGCTTGTAGCAGGATTTTCCCTTCTGCATCCAATTTTACAAGCTTAAATACATTTTCCATATTAAAAAAATGGACAAAAGAGTCTCTGTAACTTGTCCCTATGTTGTTTTTTTTACTTGAAATGCATTGTTGCAATTTTTTCATCCTTATAGGATAAATGCAATTCATTGTAACATCTTACATAAAACAACTCTGCTTTAAGATAAAGAAAATAGTTCTTTTCTGATCACTCTAAGAATTAAGTATAGCTATCAATTATATCTCTAGGAAATAACCTGGATTTCACAAAGCAGCATTCCCTGACTGGACAATGACTTACTGGAAACTTACTGGTGAGTTCTGGCAAACAGCTTTAGGATATCTTGGCACCCCTTGTGCACAGAACCCCTCCAGGACACACAGGGAAACACAGAATTCCAGAATGGGTAGAATGGGATAAAGACCTAGATGGGAAAGGAGCTCAGGAAAGCTGGTCCATATCCAAGGATCACCTCCTGTATGCCCAGGACCAATGTATCCCAGGAAGAAGGCAGGCAGGAGGGCCAGGAGGCCAGCATGGATGAGCAAGGAACTTCTGGACACACTTAGGGGTAAAAACAAAGTTTACAGAGGATGAAAGCAGGGACAGATAACCTGGAAGGAGCACAGGAGTCAGAGATGGTAAAGATGAGGTTAGGAAAGAAAAGCACAGAAAGAATTGGATCTGGCAAGAGGGGTTAAGGACAACAAGAAAAATTTCTATAGGTATGCCAATGATAAGAGGAAAACTAGGGGAAAATATGGGCCCACTCCAGGAAAGCTGGTCAGTCAAGATGTAGAGAAGGTGGGGATATTCAGTGACTACTTTGCCTCTGTCTTCACCAACAAGGACTCTGGTCACACCCTCCATGGTACAGAAGCCAAAGGCAGGGACTGGGAAAAGAAAGATCCTCCCACAGTAGATGAAGAGAAGGCTGGAGACCACCTAAAGAACCTGAAGGTGAACAATTCCATGGGAGCTGGTGGGATTCACCCATGGCTCCTGAAAGACCTGGTGGATGAAGTTGCAAAGCCACAGTCTATCATATTTGAAAAGTCATGGCAGTCTGGTGAAGTTCCCACTGACTGGAAAAGGGGAAACACAACCCCCATTTTAAAAAATGGTTAAAAAGAAGACCCAGGGAGCTGCAAGCCAGTCAGTCTCACCTCTGTGCCTGGCAAGATCATGGAGCAGATCTTCCTGAAGGCTCTGCTGAGGCAAGCAAATAACAAGTGATTGGTGACAGCCAACAAAGCTTCACTAAGGGCAAGTCCTGCCTGACTAATTTGTTGGCCTTTTACAATGGGGTCACAGCCTTGGTGGACAAGGTCAAGTAACAGACACCATCTACCTGGACCCGTGCAAAGCATTCAACACTATCCTGTGTGACATTGACCTCTAAATTGGAATGATGCAGATTTGATGGATGGGATGGACTACTCATTGGATAAGGAACTGGCTGGATGGTCACACCCAAGAGCTGTGATCAATGGCTCAGTGTCCTAGTGTAAAAATGGAGATGTGTGATGAGTGGTGTTCCTCAACGGTCGGTACTGGGACCAGTCCTGTTTAACATCTTTGTCCACAACACGGACAGTGGAATTGAATGCACCCTCAGCAAGTTTGCTGATAACATCAAACTGTGGTGAAGTCAACACTCTGGAGGGAAGGGATGCCATCCAGAAGGACCTTGACAGGCTCAAGAAGTGGACTTGTACAACCTGCATGAAGTTCAACAAGGCCAAGTGCAAGGTTCTGCATCTGGGTCGAGGCAATCCCATGCACAAATACAGGTTGGGAGGAGAAGGAATTGAGGACAGCCCTGAGGAGAAGGACTTGGGGGGGGTCGTGGACCAGAAGCTTAACATGAGCCATCAGTGCACACTTGCAGCCCAGAAAGCCAAGTGGGACCTGGGCTCCATCAAATGAAGCACAGAAAGCCAGACAAGGGAGGAGATTCTCCTCATCTACTCTGCCCTAGAGAGACCCCACGTGGAATACTGTGTCCAGTTCTGGAGTCCCCAGCATAAGAAGGACACAGAGCTCCTGGAATGTATCCAGAGGAGAGCCACTGAAATCATCAGAGGGCTGGAGCACCTCCCCTGTGAAGAGAGGCTAAAGAAGAAGTTGGGGTTGTTCAGCCTGGAGAAGAGAAGGCTCCAAGGTGACCTCATAGCAACATTGCAATATCTGAAGGGGACCTACTGGGGTAGGGCTTTTTACATGGGTGAGAAGACCAGGGGAAATAGTTTAAAGCTTGAAGAGAGGAGATTTAGGCTACACATTAGGATGAAATTCTTTAATTTGTGGGTGGTGAGACACTGGGACAAGTTGCCCAGGGAAATTGTGGCTGTCCCCTCCCTGGAAGTGTTCAAGGCCAGGTTGGATGGGGCTGTGAGCAACCTGGTCTGGTGGGAGGTGTCCCTGCCCATGCAGGGGGGTTGGAACTAGATGATCTTTAAGGTCCCTTCAACTCAAACCATTCTGTGACTCTATGATTCTACAGTTCTATTTGAGAGAGACAGATGAAAGCCTTAGCAGTAACATGTTTTATTTAGGCAGCTCAGCTCTCTGAGGACACTGAAACATGGTGTCTCTCCCTTCCTCAGGAAGCACAAACTGCCCTCTGCTCAGCAGGATCCTGAGAAGAAATTGTTCACCCAGTGAAATAAAAGTCATGTAAATTGAGGTTTTCAGAACACTCTTATTAGCTGAAAATCTTACCCCAAAATCAAGCGTCTTGGCTCTTGCCTACCTAAAACTCCTTCCTATCCATTTCTTTCAGGTCATAACCACCAGGAGAACCAGTGGAAATTTGAAGTCTTTTAAACTCCAGCCATTAATCATTCATGGCTTTTTAATGTCCTGCAGCCACTGACTTTTCACAAATATTACTTTTTTTGACACGACTTTCTTTCAAAAGAATCAGTTAACATGAAGTGTCCCTTGGTGAGCTCTTTAAGTGTTTGATAGAGATATAACCCACATACATATATTTTTAGCAGCCACTTGGCTAAACTGCTACAACATCATTTTTCATTTCATTCACCCATTATTGTGCAACCAGTTACTTTTGTATCTCTGCAAGGATAAGATCAATAACTCTTGGTTTCTCTTTCAGGTCTCCAGCCTGCACAGCCTGCACAAGGATGGACAAACTGGTTTCAACTCCCTACCCCAAATCTGGAGGACAAACCTAGTTTCCTACACCCAAAGTTTTAGGAAAGTTCCCTAACATTTCTTCAGTCAACAGTTCTGCCAATCAGAGATGATACTCCCCAGGTTTCTATGGACATATATTTATTTATGTAGTTAGAAAGGCTGAAGGTGGCAATGCCACCAGCTGAAATCCTCTTTGGTGCAGCACACCATCTAAAGCAGCACACCATCAAAACCAGCTCACCAACAACCCAGTTATCTTTGCACAAAGGGCCAACTTCTCCTCCCTCCTGGACTTTTCTTTGCATTTCAGCAAGCAGCACTCTGTGGCACATTTATGGCAGAGTATCAAGAGCCTTTCACCTGTACCTTGACTTTGTTCACAGAAGGAAAAAGACTGGGCCACATGAAAAATTTCCTTTGGTAGTTCTTTGTAGTCTTCTGCAACACCTCAGCCACATCAAGAAGACGTGATGTAGCTATCAGAGGAGTCTTCCTGCTGTTCAAAATTGCCTCCTCCCACCTACTAACTGTAATAGTTTGTCAAGCATCTTAGAAAAATCTCTAGGACACTCACTCATCAGAGCTTTCTATTAAAACGTTTGCAGCAGTTTCATAAACTCTCCTATCAAGAGAACAAGCATCTGAACCTCTGCTGTCCTTGTAAATAAACACTTTCCCAAAAGTTGAGGGGTTTGACTGTATCTAGTACAGTTAGTTTAACATCACTGAAAAGTTCTCTCAGTGCTCACAGCCCCCAGATTTACTCATTAGTGGTCTTGTGCATCCTCTAATCCTGTGATCTGCCTCCTCTCTAAGACATCACTCGTGGACTTCAAACAGTATCCTTCAGCTCAGCAAGCTTTCAAGTTCGTTTAAGTGGCTGAACACAGTTAAATCCACCTCTCCCCAGATGCAGTGACAGATACTGTGTCTTTCACTTGGGAGGGAGGAGGGAGAGCTCAACAAGTCAGGGTGTAAATCTTCTAATCTATACCAATGTAATGCCAGAGCTATTCACAATATCCAAAGCCAGTTTTCTTTTATCATCAGACTGATAAGACCAGAAAAAAAAAAATCACTGTGGCATGAGATTTCTTGAAGTCATTTGCCAAAAATCATGCACAATAACACCTGCAAAACAATCACACAATTTACAAATCTTCATTCACTGGTGTCACCCGATCCAGGGCCCGGCTGGGTTCACATCACAGTTTATGCCTGAATAAATACCCAAATAAAGTTCCTCTGAAGTCTTTCATACTTCATTTATTTGTAAGTGCCCTGTGACCTCAGGCTTGCTTTAACCCAAACAAAGTAGACTGAGCAGATCCTAGCAGAGTGCAGGGAGTATGTTGGGGAGGTTTTGAATGGCTTCCAGGGCTGATGCAACATCTGAAAATGAAGATGGGTACTGCACAGACCTACTGCCTTGCCATTATTTTTTTATGTCAACGGGACATCCAATGGAGACTATGAATTTAAGTCCAGCAGTTGAAAGATTCAAGCATTTAAATGCACAGAATATTTTGTATGAAAAGCAACAAATGATAGTAAGATAAGATGATACAGCAGTGTCATAGAATCATAGAATCATAAAATTGTTTGGTTTGGAAGGGACATTAAAGATCATCCAGTTCCAATCCCCCTGCATGGGCAGGGGCAAATCCCACTGGATCAGGTTGCTCAAGCCTCCAACATCTGCAAAATCTTTAGACATGAAGCAACATTTCCCCAATATTTTACACAGCTTCTTTTAAAACAAAAGGCTCTGAAAAGCCTGTATTAAAAACCATAAAAGCCTGCACTGGGTTTGGCTACAAGCCCACGTAGCTCCGTACCTCCTCTCTAACAGAGATTCTAGATTTATACGTGAGTTTTGAAACACAGTACCAGCACACAGTAGTACTTTGCTGCTTCCCAGCAACTTGCAGCTGAGAGTTTACATCACCCAGAGGCTGCATTTTTTTCCTTAGTCATGAATTTCCGAAAACTTAAGTTTCTTAGGCCAACAAGTTTAACATCATTTGTGGGAGTCATTATAAAGTTGTAACTAAAGATTTAAAAAAAAAATTAAAATAAATTTTCTTTTGTAGGGGTCAATAGTGATAGTGTAAGAGCTGGACTTCCACTGGATGACCTACCTGGACATGTTCCTGTGTGACCTGTTGTAGGCGACCCTGCTCTGGTAGAGGGGTTTGCAGTAGATGATCTTTTGAGGTGCCCGCCAACCCCTAACTTTCTGTGATTCTGATTCTCTTAGAGGAACCAGGACAAGCACTCCAGCACATGTAGCCAAGGGTAGCTCCTCACATCAGTTGTATGCTGAAGCACACAGCAATCAGAGCTTTTTAAAGCAAAAAGGACTTTAAATGTATCACTGGGATTACTTTCCTAAATCCAAAGCTACTCATCCTCAAGCATAACCCAGTTTCCAACCCCAGCACTGTACAGGTCCAAATCCCAAAACATCTCTGGGCTAAGGTTTTTCCTTATGCTCTCTGGCAATACATACAGCTCTGATGGCTCACCTAAAACATACCTGCTAAGAAGCACAGGACCAAAGAAAATATTGAAGGCACTTATGAAAGTTCTGTGCTATCCAGTTGTACACCCCAAATTCAGATTTTCCATTTCCCAGAGTCCCTGGTGCCTGCAAATGACAGTTCATGAAAGCAGCATGTACTCCTTGTTGTGAAACACTACTAATGCTATTTTTCAGGCTTCCTTTTTAGGTGTATGGTTCAGCGCAGCAAATTACATGTAATGAAGGGTTTAGGGATTTTTAAAAGTAGATTATGTGTAAATGTTTTGGTTTGTTTTTTTTTTAAACAGCCATCATCTTGAGTCAAGATGAATAGGAGATTTTTATCCTTAGAAAGCCACATTATTGGATATGCTCTGCACTCCAGGAGTTTACTTTCTTGCTCAACTGAAAAAGTATAGCTGTTAGGTATGGTCCTGCTTTCTGTAGGGAGAAAAGAAGAGTTACACCAGCTGTCCTAAGAAAACAACACTTGAAAGCAATATCATTTACATACTGTTTACTTGTCCTGTTGATGACCTATATGAAAAAAAATCTGAGAAAGAGGAACTGATGCATAGCTCATGAGTAAGGGAATAAGATTGTGTATTGCTCTTAGAGCCTGAGAAGGAAGAAAAAGCAAAGATTATTTAAATAAAACTGCCACAAAAAGATGCATTTCCAAGGCAGAATGTACATTATTCTGCACTAGAATGGAGGATTTAAAGCAAATGTACTTTGGATGAGCTTAAAATTATTTTGCCAAATGGACACCTAATGTCCTATTGAATTGTGCTATGGGCAGATAGAGAGATGAAGAGTCTCTCACTCTTCATCACAAGATTAAGAAAGTGCCTGGAAGCAGCCTCACTTAGCAGAATTATGTTTTATTAACACACCCAGTATAACAGTGCACATAATTAGGTTAGACTTAGCTACATATGGCTTTCCAGAGCTGTTCTTAACTTTCTGAATGTAAAAGCAAAATTCAGCATCGGGGTGGGGAAACCCAGGAATGGTAGTAGAAGGACAAGTACATTCACCTGCTGCAGCAGCTGTGGGTGTTTCTACCAAGGAAACTGTCAAGTTCAGAGCCCCCCAAAACAGCATCCATCACCCTCCTGCAGGAACGTGAGGAAAAATTCTGCTCTGTTGCCATGACAACTCGGGCTACATCATTGCCATAGTAACCAGCTGAACACCTTTAGTTTTTAACCACACACAAAGTGGCCAAACATGCCAACAAGGAGGAGCCACCACCCTGGCTGGGTGCTTGGCTCTGCCCTGCAACTGGCTCCACAACAATCTTTGTGCTTTATTCCAACCTCCTTCCATGTTTCCCAGCCCTGCTCCACCACCCAAGCTGCCACCACCCTTGAGTCTCTAAACCCAAGTCCACCTCATCACCAAAGCACTAAGTAGCACTAATTTTTTGCATAGCACTGTTGGTTGGGGTTTTTTTGTTTTTTTTTTTCCCCCCACTCAAATGATTCCTCAGTCTAAGAATAAGCACGAGTAGAAAATTGTCATCTTCCTGATGTGTCATTGAAAATCTGCTGTGTTAAACCAGAGCACCATGGGGTGGCTTTACACACTGCATTTGCATCCCACACACGCAGTCACAATATCAGTTCAAAGGCACCATCCTGTCCCCTGAAGAGCCACGACTTCAACACTTTCATGGAGAAAGAATGTGCTTACTGTGCATCACCAAAATCCATGATTTTCACTTTAATACAGCAGCTCAGGCCAGGCTTCTGCCTTCCTGGCAGAGTTGTCATCACATGCAGTGATGTAGAACAGCAGCAGGGGAAACACACACTAATGCTTTTCAAATCACATCAAAGTCCAGAAAGTTCATGGCTAGGTAATGTCTTTCATCCAGCTATCTTCCAGCATGGAAGAAGGAAAAATAAATACTGTTATTCCTGGGATTTGACCCAGGCAGGGGGCACAGGGTGAAGCATGGATGACACGCAAGCTTGGCTGTCAGCACAGAAGGATGAAGCAGGTTTGGCACAGTATTTGTTGGGGGTCCCGGGGCACCCCCACAGTCAAGGGAAAGAGTCACCAGCCAGCTCCTGGGCATAGCAAGCCCAAGCCCCTGCTGAGTGCATCAACCATGCTGAAGGTGTCATGAAATTAGCTTGTTCTCCTCTGGGAGGACAGGTGAGAGAGGGTGAGGATCCTTCTGCTGCTTTGGCCCTTGTGTCTCCTCCACTTTCCCTCCACTTCTTGCACCCTTCTGCCTCCTGCAGCCTCTCCTCGGGGCTGATGCAGTCACAGCATTGGCAAAACTCCCCAACCTTGTCACCAAAAGGCAGCACAGTGGAGTGACACAGGCACTTGCAACTGCCCTTGTGCCCAGGGCACCCAGCAGCAATCTTGTAGGGCTTCTGATGGCCCTGAGCCACTAGCCAGTTCCTGCACCTCCCCATCTCTGTACCTCAGCCTCCATTGCTCAGGGTTGGTAAGATACAACCATATAGCATATGGTTAAACCATATACCATACCTATGTGGTTATACCATATGTATATATAGTTATATACCACAGCAGTTCAGCCCACAACCCTCTTACATCCCAACAGGCTTAAACCCTGGCCTGATCCTTCCTAAATGGATTTAATCTATCATTCAACGACAGTTCACTGCTTTGGTATAAAATAATTTATTTCTCCCACTGTTCAGGAAAAAAAAATATTTGGCAGAGGTAGAAAAAAAATACCACTCCAGCTATTTTTTTTTTAATGGAATGAAATTTTAAGTGAATCGGTAATTTTCAATGGAAAAATAATGAAATCTTTTTTTTTCAATTCAATAAAGAATTCTCTTGCAAAGCAATAAAACAACATCATTTTAGCATTCATATATACATTAAAGTATGAAACTCGATAGCTGCTATTGCTGTATACAGCTGAAACAGAATTACATAAATCACTTGATGAAGAAAAAAGCCAACAAGACTCAAACAAATCTGACTAGAGGAGTAAAATCTATCCAATGTTTATTAATGTGTAGGAGAGTACAAATTATTTTATCCTGGAAAGAGACCAATTCCAAAATTACTTTTTTCTTTTTGTATTAATACTACCCTCTAGTGGCAGTTTTTCTGCTCTCCTGAAGCAAAAATGTAGTTTAACATAGTGAACTTACTTTTCATTAAGAAATGGTACAAAGATTGCAAATAGCAATTTGCTTACCTGCACTGATTTAATGCCCACACTCTGCAGTCTCTGAATCTCTGCAGCTTTGGAAAAAGCCATATCTGACTTGTTTCAAACCTAACATAAAAATAAGTGCTCAAGAAAATGCTACCATGAAAAAGCATAAAATAATAAAGTCTCTAAAATGCAGAGTTGCAGAATAACCTTCCAGATGGATAAGTTCCTCAGTGCTTGGTGAGCAAATTGCACTTCGAAGCATGAGCCTTATGCTTTTAATACATCATTACCTTATCAGACCCTTGAAGACATTTTGGTTGACAGCTTTAAACGCAGATACAGAAAGAACTTGTGGTAGTTCAATCTCTGAACTTGCACCTCCTTCTTGGACATACTACAAACTCATCAATAGGATGGTGGTGGGATTTTTTTTTACTGTCTTCTTACAATTTCAGTCAGAAACATCTAGAATGAACTGTTCCTAATCTAGCAGTCATAGTTATAACAAATAATTGCTTAAGAGAGATGTGTCTGAGGCACCCATGGCATATACTGAGAGCCTTACGTGTTCAGGGATGAGTGGATCTGGGGCATAATTTCAGTCTACAGTGACAGCAAGAAAAATTAATGCCATAAATCCCACTAGGACAGCCCAAGATTTAGATCCATCTATTTTTATACTTAATAGAGAGCAAATAATGTATAACATCGGAATTTTTCCTCCTGGTTTTCTCACTGTAACAGTCAGCAGGTCAGATGGCTTGAGGCAACCTCTGTGTTGGGAAAACTCAACCTATAAAATTTTTGAGTTTAACTTGATCATGGAAATGGATAGTAAATGCTTAAGAGAGCATCGGGCTGTTCCATATGGTGGAAGTCAATGTTTCTTTCCTCTGCCTGTGTTGCCAGACAAGATTAACTCAGAGACAAAAATCAGAGTGGGAACTCAGTTTGACACAGGTGAGCCTTGTTTCCCTTAGGATCTCTAACTGGCCCTCCTCATTCCAATATGAATGTGGACCATATCATCCTCCCCACAAGAACCTTAAGGGTCTTGGTTCAAGGTTGGAGATCCCAGTATGGGATGGGAATGACTCTGCATGGTGATGCTGACTCTTTACAGGCCCAACCTGAGGAATTTGACTTGCACATGCTAAAAAACTTTTCAGTACTTCCACAGCAAACGATGCATAGGACAGAGCCAAAATTTGATGCTACTAAATATTTTATCTGATCAGCAGTGAGCTGCACAAATAAAGCACAACACTGCACTCTGAAGCTTCAGCTGTTTGCTTGTAACACCATAGCAGCATATCCCAATTAACAGTGGGATACAGCAAAGCCTGTCTTAACCTTCTGTGCAAAAACAGCTGCTCTGCCATGACTGTTGGTACCTAAAGATTGAATTCTGTTGTCTTGGAAATCATGTAGCTATTTTACAGTAGTAACATAAACCCAGCAGCTACAGCTACAGGCAGGGTCTAGTGCAGCTTTTGCAGGATATAAAATTTATATAGATTCTGTCTAAATAAATTCTAAAATTTATATAGAAAATTAGGCCAGCAAAGCAGAGGGGCTATCAAAAACCTTCTGCTCACCGTCTGTTTGCATTGCAGTCCTTCTGTGCCTTTTACTTCCCTGCCTGTCTTTCCCAGAGCTGTCATCTGCGCCAGCCCATCTTGCAGTGACTTCCTTTCTTTTCTGCACATTGCCAGCCTTGCCAATGCCATCTATGTACAGCTAGGGCATGGTAATGTCCCAGCTGCAAGGTGGAGAGCTGTTACTCTGTCACGAACTCAGTAGCTGCAATGCTGGGCTGAAAGTTAGGAGGGAAGTGAACTCAAAACCTCCCAGAAAGGCTCCAGAGAAAGTACAGAAATAAGAGAGGCAATGTGTGGGAAGCACATGTGCACAAGGGAGGAAAAGAGACGGTTCCTGCAGGAAAATGATCAGGTACTTAAAACAACTTCATGGCAAAAGAATCCGTACTTTTATCATGCAAAGGAGACTCTATCTTTAAACCAGTCCTTCACCAACAGGAAAAGGAAATCAAAGTCCGATTCCAGCTTGCATTTGACTTTATGTGCCTGCTCTGCAAAGCGTTATGCTATTGCTGCCTTTTGACAGCATTCTGGTTCCCAGAGCCTCTCCTGCTTTTCCCACAAACAGCTCCTGCCTTTGCACAATCGCAGCCGGAAGGCCACCCCTGCTGGGTAGCACAAGAGTTGTCCCCAGTGGGCAGGACACTGACTTTCTGCTCCTGAGGCTCCGGCAGAGACCCAGCAAAGAATCAGTGCTTGGCCTCAGCTGCATCCCTCTGGCTAGGGCTGGCTGACATCCCTGGGAGTCTGAAAGCAGGCCTTCTGAAGGAAAAAAAAAAAAGGCAGAACTGCTCAAGTTTCAGCCAAAGTAGTTAGCTGAATGCCAGCACTTCCAGAAGCTGCCAGAGAACTCACTGCAAGCACAGGACTAGCCACGCCACGCCATGCTTCCTGCAAGAGGAGACTCTGTAGATAGTAGGACAAAAAACGTGACTTGAGGCATGAAGTATAGCACATTGCTGATTTTCTCAAGCAAAGCTTGATTATGAGATGATTGAGAGCCAGAATAGTAAAACTCCTGCAGGGACTGACACGCAGCAGCAGATGTCATAGACACCCATGCAATGAAGCCTCTGATACCAAACCAAGAACCACTGCAATGATCAAAAGGTTTGTATATCAACAAGAGTGGACCAGAGCAATTATTTCCACTTGTAGCTTAGACTTTTCTAAAGTGAATTAGATAAACACTGAGTGTATTTATATCTGAGTATACCTATCTGAGTGTATTCAAATAGATACCAGAAACTTATGTTACTTTTAGATCTGAGTATTTCGTGCGTTATGAATATATTGCAGTCCCCCAGAGTACCTTTACAGTATTTTACAGTACAAAATCTATTAATGGCTTCCATGCCCTGCATTATCTTCATGCAAACAGGAGAGAAAAGGAAAGATGTTTTATTTGAGGAAAAAAACCAAAACAAACAAACAAAACCCCCACCCAACTGAATACATGTAAAAGAAAACAGCTTACAAAGCATAAAATATGTAAAAGATCTGTGAATATATTTGCCCTCAAATTCACACTCCAGGCAAAAGCTACAAATTAAATGTTCTGCCAAAATCTTCATGAACTCAAGTAAGTGATGAAGTATATGAAATTTGCTACAAGGTCAGCTTCCACATTGTTCTTCTAAGCAACCTGAATGGCACCGAGAATATCATATCCCAATAACTGCTTTTAAAACTTTAAATATGTCTGTGAGTGTTGGCTCTCATTATGTTCTAAACATCTTTTCATCTTGCATTTAAAGAAGTCATTTATACAAGACTTTTGAAGTACATTAGTATATTCAATCTTGCTTAGCTAAATTGGTGGAGAGGAAAAGCTGGCAGATGGGACATTGCCCAACTTATCAAAAATGCTTTTGTTCTCCAGTTCTTCCAGTAAAGAGACTGATCAATCTTGCCAGCACCAAAGTTACTAATGATCATGTATTTTTTTCCAGTTACTGAGTTTTATTTACTTACCTTTACTTACTCCACAGATTTGTTCCCCCCCTTAATTAGGCAGGTCTTCATTACTGGCCTAGCCAACTTTACATCATAGATAAATCAGTCTTCCCATTACCTCATTTGTGACTCAAAACATAAAATCCTCAGAGCATCAAATAAGAAACTGTGCCAGAAGTCTGCATGGGGCTGACAAATCTATAAATATTCATCACATGTACTCACACCCCACACACACTTAGTTTTTGGTCACAGCATACCTCAACTCTATGACACTATTTGATGCTGATTCTACTGTAACCTCTCCTCAGCTTCACCCCTGTGATTTTCATCCAAGCCTCCTCCTCCAGCCTGGATTTTCTGCTCCCCATCTTGTTTTAATTTGATGCTGAGGTCTTACAAGGAGAGCCTCAGGGACAGGACTCTGAAAACAAGAGACAGCTCCACAAAAGTTTCTCTCTCCAACACCCAGGTCTCTCCACATCTGTTCCTTTTCCTCCCTTGTCACACCATGAGAGTAATGTTTGTAGTTTCCTTCAGCTTCTCATAAACCTAGCCATTCAGAAATTCTTACTCACATGTCAGATGGCTCCTCTGGCTGCTTCCCCAATGTCCTCTGCAAAAAAATGCAGCAAACCACCCTCAGCACTGATAAGGACCAAAGCAAGTCTGGTTTGGTTCTGAAGAGAAGTATCACCTGCTGTCCCTTTCCCTTTCACAGCGAGACCACTCACCAAAAACAGTGGCAGAAGCATAGAGTGAATCACTGGGTCTGCTGAACAATCACGTCCTTTTCTTCTCCCTATAAAAATCACTGGGAACAGCCTCCAGCCACTTCAGCAACTGGTAAATGCTGCTCCAAATGGCAGCAGATTTCTCTTTCACCTCTTCCAACATATCCCCTGCAACTCAAGTACGAGCAAGGTGTGTGTACCACACGAGGTCTCTTCCCCCATCCTCCTCTCTTCTTTCCCACAGATAGCTAAGGGAAAATATACAGGGAAATACTGTAGAGACAGACAGAATTTGTACAATGCTTTATTACACTGCTGAAGACTGGGAATCAGTTCTGGCAACAGCCGCTTTTCTGTTACTCAGGCTGAGGAAGTCAGTAGTACAATGCTATTACAAGCTCACTGTCCCACAGAGGGAGGCACACAAACTCTCTCAATACTGTTCTTTGCAACTTTTCCTATTAAAATGGCAATTCAAGCCGCAAAGTGTAACGTTGTTACAACCAGGGGCCCTCCAGCTGTTGGCATATTTGCAGTTCCTGCTATTTTTCCAGTGACAAAGAGCAGACTCTAAACTTTGAAGAGTGACGCTGCACTCAGACTTCAGGCGAAAGGTAGTGGCACAGATATTCACAACAGGCGAAGACATAACCATAGCAGAGCATGGAAGGGCCCATTTGGTACCAAGTAGAAAATCAGAGCTTACATTTTGAGAACAGAACATGTTTGTGTGATTGTAAAGAAATCAGCATTGGCAGCAAGAGGCAAGAAAGGTTACCATAACCTTTTAGGGGAGAGAAAGGGCATTGGTAAAAGCCATATCTGCAGTGCTATCTTTTATACTTCAGTCTTATCAGAAAGCATTATTTTGACTGAAACTCCCTTTTAAAGCAAGCGTGATGTTGTTACACCTTATACAGTGTCAATGAAAGATCTAACTTTACAGCACTTAAATATATCATACAGCAGACCCGTAACAGTCCTCCATAATCCCCATGAGAGTGCACAACTGCATAGCTAACAGTCAGAAGAATCATACAATATAAAGCTACAGGCACAGCCAAACACACCCTTTCATTGTATTTGGAAATACTGATTTCCAAACACAGGGTAACCAAAAAAAAATACTTTTTCCAAACCTGCAGCCTAGAAGTGGTCAACGAGACATTTTAGAATGAGGTAAACACCTGCATAGGCTATATATTTAAATTCAAATTCCAAGCGATTTGGCTTCATTGTGAAATTATTTAAAACTGAACAGAAAAAAAAACAAAAACAAACAAAAAAAACCCTACATGCTTATAAAAATCTGAAAATAGATCAGGTTAACCCTAACAGCAAATCAGAAAATAACTTATTTACAAAGGGCATTTCCTACTGTTTGGTTTTGTGTTTCTTTTTTGTTGATTTTTTTTAAGTTAGCCAGACAAAAGCATAATTTGAAAAGAGTTTTGCTGCTTTTCCCATGGAGTTATTCCTTGTAGAGTGTCTGCTCAACCTCAGCTTGTCTTCTTCAGCTAATCTGAGCCAAGATTGGTAGCTGGACACACAATGTCACAGCACTCCAGTGCACACTGGCCTTCCAGCCCATGCTGCAGCTTGTCTTGCCCCAGCCTGTCTGGAGCAATGACAAAGCTTTATTAGACAGGGTATTAAGAAGTGGGAATGGTGCTTAACAGAGTTTCAGAGACTTCAGTTATACTCTTAAAATATTTGAAAATTAAGTTATAATTAAAAATAGTGCTTTTTATGATTCCTGTATTTTATTTAACATGAGTCCTTGAAGGTTTGGGGCTTTTTTAATATTCCCTTGTATCAGTATTTAGTTCCCATAAATCATTCCAGTCAGGCAATGCAGTTTTATGAGAAGATAGTATCTGCTGTCCTTACTGCATTTTCAAGAAACTCTGCAGAAGACAGTCAATAATCAGACTAAGATAAAGTGCATATATTCCTTTCTGATACAGGCAACAAAATTGTGGACTGAAAAAAAAAATCATACTGAAAACCACACCAAAAAATCCTACTGTGGCTATTTAGCACCCCACAATTAAGTTGTCCCACTGAATACTGATCAAAAATACTTTTCAAGTGTCTATTAGCTTAAAAAAAGGAACTTATAACATTAAAAATAATGGTTCCTTTTTAATTAGACTCTGAGAATCATGAATTTATGTAACCCTTGAAAGCTACAGTTCCCTCAAGGCTGGCATACTGCCTTGACAACTTGTAAGTAGTTTGCATTTTACCCTTTGGATCCAGGCTTCAAACTTGCAAAAGCTTTGGAGTTCTTAAGTGAATGTGAAATTTCATTGAGAAAAGAAATAAAATGATAGTCCCTTTCTGACTTCTTGGACTCAAAAATAACTACAATGGTAAAGTGAGGTTCAGGACGAGTTAGAAAGTACGTGCTTTGGACTTTGTCATCATAGAAGTGAACAACTTTCTCCAAACTGTTGAGGTCAGAGGTTCTGTCAGTCATAATCATGATTACATTGGGCCAGTGCATAACAGGCCTGTCGCTGGGCAGAGACACCACGGCAGGGTACTGATCCACTCCTTTGGGGGCTTCCCTGTAAGAATGGGGGTGATGATAACCATGTCCCTGAAAACTTTCTGATCCACGATTGTCAAAAATTAAGGAAACATTGACGGCATCATACTTCCGGATGAAGCTGGAGATTTTCCCAAAGTAATCAGGGTTTGTTTTAGCAGTCAAAGTTTTCATTTCAGATGCTGTTGTTTGTCGACTAAGAGCTTCATGAAAGTAAAAACTAAACTTGGCCAGGAGGATGTTTTTGAGTTTCATCAGCCAGAGGAAGAGGTGTGGAGGTTGTACAGCCTTCTGAGACTGCCCTCCAAACAGATGTTTCTTAGTCTCTCGCTGTTTCTCAAAAATTTGGCCCCAAGTCTGCAGTTTTGTGTGAGCACTGTGCAAGTTGACCAAGGATGGAAGGAACTTCCACTCTGAGATCTGAGCTTGAGCCTTTAAGAGATGCGCAAGCACATCCACTTCCAGTTGGAAACTGCTTTCAAGAGGACTGAGGATTGGATGATGAAATCTAGAAAACATAATGTTAGTCAAGACATGAGAACTCCTGTACCCAACAGTGAGATAATCAGATAGCATTTGTCAGTTCACAGACAGAAGAGCAAACCTCAGAGTGATGTATAAAGCAAGAACTAGTTTTTAAAACAGTTCTTTTAACATAATTAGGGCAAATGTTTTAATGAAGATATAGCACTTTGCATTTGACAAAAATACCTGACAAAAATTTCTCTATCAAAGCAAGGGAGTTGTATTTCAAGAGCAATCATGGTTTATCTTTATCCATGAACTACTATAACACCATTTCTTCTTCAATTCAAATGGGTTTGTGCCTATTTAAAACCCCCTCCGGTGGTAAAATGTCTTCAAGTTACAGAATAACAGTGAGATATTAAATCAAAGGAATTCTGTTACAAAATTGCTGTTTGTACAGAGACACTATGAGGAAGCCAATCTGAGCTTTCAGTTTTTGTAATTCACAGTAAAACTATGCTGGAAAATTAAGTCACCAGAACCATGATTAACTGTATTTACAAATGAACCAGGTCTCAAACTTCAACTCTTGGTGTACTAAAAGCAATTGATTCATTCCATAGCTTTCTCTTCTCATTTTTTTCTAAAGATCAGGGGGAAAAAAGACAGATCCCTTTCCTTGGTTCTCAAATCGTTTGTGAATTTATATCATTGATAAATACATGCTTAATTCAAACTGTGCAAAACTGTTCCACTTCCAGAAGCTAAATGCTTAACTTCATAAAGAATGTATCTCCAGCACAGGCAGAAGAGGCCTTTATAGTAAATGTCTTCCTTATTAGGCATTAATAAATCTTAAAGAGGTTTCCAACAAAAAAACAACCAACAGTTCAAAGACAAGACTTGATGAGGTTTCCATTTAACTAAAGATAAATTTATCCTCTCCCTTCAGAAAAATATCCTGGGTCTTGTTATTGCTTTAAAAAAAAAAACAAAACAGTAATTATACTGAATTCTTCCAACCTTTAACAGCCCATCTTCAGACAAAAGTGAAAGTGACTCCATTACTCCTCTCTACTTCCAGGACGTAATACATTTAAACCACTTTGGAAATACTTGGTTCAAAACCAAGAGATTTAATTTTGTTGTGGACCAGAAGACAGAATGCTGTCTCTTCACTATTTCTTTCAACCAAGCTCTTGACAAAACATGAACTTTTAGACTTGTGAAAATTGTCTGACAATTTTATCACTACTATTAAGTGTCCCTTTTTCTAACAGCCACAGTACATGACTTGAAAGGATTTGCTGTTAGGATGCAAGTTCAAATTGATTTGAAGAAAATGAAATTATGATCATCATAAATCAGATAATGCACCTGGCTCTACACACAGGCTATGCTGGGTGACCAGACACCTTCTGTACACAGTACACATCAGCAACTGTCCTGATGCTAGAGCAGAAATATAGGGACTGCTGCCTACATCAGTGGCCTGAGAAGTCCAGAGCATATTTACTTTTCTTTGAACAAGCATGAGTCAATTAAAAAAAATACTCTGCTAACAGGCAACATTATATATTTCCAGTTATTTTGGTATTCAGCAGAAAAACAATTTTGTTGCCAGGTATTAGGAGGGGGTGAATTAGGAAAGGATCATACAAAATTATCTGTTCCAGTATTTGTTCCACACCTGCAGTCAAAGCAGGCTCCTCTTCAATTTTAAAAGCAATTTTAAAATTCATACTAATGGGGCACTACCAAGTCTTCTGGATTAAACTTATGATGCACAGCTTCCCACTTCTACTTTGCTTCATGGCTCATAGGTACTTTCATGTCCAAATGGAGACCAGTGACAACTGGCATTAACTGGCATTCCAGAAGGGTTGATAATGGGACCAGTTTAACATCTTTTTTGGTGGCATGGGCAGTGTTGATAAGCTGGAGGAAAGAGAGGCCATCCAGGGGGACCTTGACAGGCTTGAGAGCCAAGTATAAGGTCCTGTACCCGGGTTGGTGCAATCCTGAGCAGAAATACAGGCTGAGTGGAGAATGGATTGAGAACAGCCCTGAGAAGGACTTGGGGGTGTTGGTTGATGAGAGGCTCAACATGAGCCATCAATTTGTCCTTGCAGCCCAAAAATCCAACTGTACCCTGGGCTGCATCAAAAGAAGCATGGCCAAGATGTCAAGGGAGGTGATTCTCCCCCTCCACTCTGCTCTCATAAAACCCCACCTGAAGTACTGTGTCCAGTTCTGGAGGTCCTAACACAAAAAGGACATGAAGCTTTTGGAGAGAGTCCAGAGGAAGGCCACAGAGATGATCAGATGGGTGGAGCACCTCTGCTATGAAGACAGAGAAAGTTGGAATTGTTCAGCCTGGAGAGAGAGGGCTCCAGAGAGACCTTACAGCACCTTCCAGTACCTGAAGGGGGACTACAAGAAAGCTGAAGAGTGACTTTTTAGGACATGTAGTGATAGGACAAAGGACAATGGCTTTAAACAAGCAGAGGGGAGATTTAGGATAGGTATTAGGAAGAAATTCTTTACTGTGATGGTGGTGACACACTGGACCAAGTTGCCAGGGAGGCTGTAGATGAACACTTCCCCTCCCTGGAAGTGTTCAAGGCCAGGTTGGATGGGGCTTTAAGCAACCTGGTCTGGTGGGAGGTGTCCCTGCCCATGCAGGGAGGGTTGGAACTGGATGATCTTCAAGGTCCCTTGCAACCCAAACCATTCCATGATTGTATGACTCACTGCACAGCAGGATTTGATAAAAAGTTTTAATCCAAAACCACACACCTAAGCCATGGCTGAGAAGCTGGATATGGTTGACGAGTAAACTAACAGGTTATCTACTCAGTGTATCTGCTGTAATTAAGTTTCTTAATAGAGAAGCACCTTACTGTGCTCAGTATTACATAAAACAGACAGGTTTTTACAATATTTCAATAAGCCAGAGTGTTAAGAACCTAGAACACTTTGAAAATTGATTCTTCCCCTCATCATTCTCAAAAGCAGAGGAATGCTAGAGTTTTGCTGTGCAAACTATGAAGAAATCTCATTTTTCTACAGCTTTTTATTTCCTTCCATAGATTGCCAGTGCATGCATTTACAAAATGGTGACTGGATAGACAACATTTAACACTTAAAAATAATTAAATCAAAATAGGTCTACTAGTTACTTATTCATTTTATACTAGGCTTTTAAGGATCTTGCTTCTTATGCTATTTTAATTATTTCAGTTAAGATCCCACTCAAACCAACAATTAAAAAATTCAAGAAAGGTTACTTCTCCAGCTGTACTCTATAGAAAACTAGGAAGGAAACTATCTAGTATTGGCTGTTTACAAGTCAGCAGTGTATTAACAAAGTAGCTTGAAAATGCTGAAGAGTTAATGATTTTTCAGATCCCACCAGTATGACTTTGATTGCTGACAGTCAATTAATTCTGTCATTCCTTTACCAGCAAGCAGTCATTTGCTCTTTATATTTGAAGTTATTTTTGGATGCAAAGGAAAGAAACCAAGGCCAGAATCTATCTACCAAACAGATGCCCTGTCTGGCCTTAGCAAATCATGGCACACAACCTCAGCTACAAGTGAGGAATATATCGACAGAGGGAAGAGACTGTCTAAGAAAAAGTTTATTTGACCTTTCACCTGAAAGGGTCAAGAAACAGTAAAACAGAAATGCTTCCAGCCAGCACACATCAACACAAAAAGCCCCAGAAATTGATCTGAAATATGAAAAAAATTAAAAGAAGGACAAAGGATCATTATCTCCACTGTTTTCAGTATCCTGTACGTGACTGAGGAGGACAACACAGCAGCTACTGAATTAGCTCCAACAGCATCTTAGAAAATCTCTATGTTAGAGATACTGATTTTTTTTTTTAAAGACATTATTATAATGTCTTAGAAGCACAGGCATGTCACATACATTTATTTAAATAGCATAATAAAACGTGATATATGACAGTCTCTAGTAAATTCCTCAAAGAATCAGTTTTGGTATTCAGATTTTTAACAGTACTGTTGACTCAGCACAGGCTCAGAACAAATGGCAGTGGGTAGTCTACAGCATAAACAAACTTTTCAAATAAAACTTACCTCCCTCTATGCAATGGTTATCACAGCAAAAGAAAAATAACTAAATTTCATTGTTTATTGGACTAACAGCCCTGTATTGTAAGAATTAAAAAGCAAGAACTGGAAAAAATCACTAGTAAAATTATATAGAGTAGTTTTGATTTTCAAATAGCAGAATTACACAGCAATCTGTGTAAGTTGTTACTAAAAAAAAAATAGGCAAGTCAGTTGCAGTGCTTTGATTTGATTTGGAATGTTGGAAAGCAGCACTGAATGTTGGTTTTTCCTAGGTGTACACTTTAAAAATTGGAGCTGAAAAAAATGAGACCCCAGAATATTCTCCCCAAATGTCTTCTTAGACATCATTTCACTGTCAGACTTTTTAAAAAAAATCAACTACATTGAAAACTAACTTCCTACAGTCACCACCTTGTTTCGATTCAAACTAAAGAGACAGAAATTGAGTCTGTTGATTGAAAAGCACTGAAAAATTATCTCTTTTTGAATTGCCATCACTTTCCAGGCTCAAGTGTGTTAGATAGGAAATACCTGCCCCAGACTCACCTAAAAACATCCTGGGATTCTTGTAATAGGAACTGTAAGATCTTAACTGTGAGAAACCATAATGGCAGAGACCAAAGACTAAGAAGTGTTTCTTCTACTAACTCCAATACCTCTCAAGACCAGACAGCTATGATGCAGCTTTTAGAATTAAGTAGATGTATATTGTAGGTTAAAAATAAAATTGGCACACAAATATCTATTTTATTCATATACCAATTTTACCAAAGTCCATATGGAATTAAGTCTTGTTTCCTCTTTCCTTGTCTTTCACCTGTTACAAGGAAAATTATTCCTCTCTGCTGAATATGAGCATGCTGAGTATTAATTAAGGAAAGGTGAAGATGGCTCCTGGAACATGATGAGCAGAAACACTCTCCCTTTGCTAATTTTCTTCTTCAGAGGAGTCATATTTTGAGATTTCATACATTTGATGCTGCAGCACAACACCCACCTCATTCATGCAAGAGGCTGTGCCGCTCAGCAGTCAAAGGAAATCCAAGTCTTTACACTTGCTTTGAACCTCAACATCACTTACTACACATCATATGTCTGAGTACTTACTGCCAGCAAATAAGCACTGACCTTGAGCTGTATTTCTTTAAGATGGATTCCAAAATGTTTACCAGTTCCTCAGAGTTAATGAACTTTTGGGTGCTGAGCGTGTACATTTTTTCATAGAAGTCAGCAATTTCCATCCGAGCCTGAACAAAAAAACAGAGCTGTTCAGACAGGTGAGAAAGCAGCTCTTCCAAGTGAGGAGCTGTTCCTCCTAGTGCATTGCGACCCGTCGCCACCACCTTCTTCAGCTCATTGTGCAGGGATGTGTAGATGGTTCGGATGGAGTCCTTTCGGCTGAAGAATGACTGACCACCTGTTCAGATAAATATGGAGGTATTACCAAAATCCAGGGACAGCAAAGATAGACAGCAATACTGGAAAAGGTGTTTATCACCACACTTGCTTTTCCCTAGGGGTTCCTAACTGTTGTTTAATAACAGTCTTTTTTAAATCAAGAAACAAATTTCCGTGCATTATTTAGCAAGCAACTGAATTAGACACAGGATATACTCAGAAGCACTTTATATCATTTCATGCAAGTTATACTTGTCCTAATTCATATTTCAGCAGCCAATGACTGCTGCAGAACTTCTCTATCTTCATGGTATCTGCCTTAGCTACAGTGTGACCTTTCAGAAAAGTTATGTTAACTTTGCTACTATATAAGGCCTGGAAACAGTGTTAATTTGCATAAGTCAGAAGAACCAAGTCGTCATGAGATTTTAATAGTCTCTGTTCCTATTAATTACTCTAGATCTTTTCATGAGAATTCCCCTAACAATACCTCTTCAAACTCAAAGCACTCCCAATATGCAAAGTAACTGTTAAATGGGAATCTCATGACATCTGTGTGCACAAAACAAACGTTTCAAGTCCCTACACAATCTTTTATAAAACAGAATTCAAAGGCAAAACAATCAGAATTTATCACTGTGAGACAACAGCACAGGTTAATCCATAACTAAAACTGGGGGCAAGAAGTAGTCAGTACTTTTCTTTCTACCTGATCAACACTCTGAAGGATTAAAAACAAAACCCAAAATGTAGAGTGCCAAAGATATTTAACTTTGCCACTAACAAAAGACTGTACAAAGACACTGCCCTTACTTTGCAAATTCTATTTACAGATGGCCTTACAGGCTGCTGTGGCACTCAAGACCTGTAGTGGAACAAAGACCACAAGGACTGAAACTGAAACTTCTAAAGACATTTCAAACTTAGGTTCCACTTTAAAAGTACTTTATAGATTGTGTAACAATGTTTAGTCCTCTTCACATCCATTTTACACATCTAACATTCAAAATCAACCTTGGCAACTTGAGGCAGAAAACCAGAGAACCGATTTTCATGGAGAAACAGCTACCTTCCTACACCAAGAGTTACCCCCGGGACATGGAGAGGATGAAGAAACATCTGCTGCTGTTGTTCATGAAGTATATAGACAAGCAAAATTTTGACCTTTCACTTTAAACAGTCAGCTTTACAGACAAGAGTTTTTTCTGTAAAGCTCTTCTCATAAAATAGTTTCAAGTCACCACTTAACCACCAAAGCATAATTTTCTTGCTGTACTGCATTACACCAGGCTCATACCCTCTGATCCATTCACCATGCTAGTTCGCAGCTCAAAGAAAAAAACAAGCACCTGTGCCCAGAGGGCGACATAATGACTGCTAGTGCTGGGCCAGTTTGGGATTTTTCTCTTCACTTTCTTAGACAGAAGCAGCCACGACTGTGGCAAAAATTTCCAGACACCCTGCAACTTCTACATGAACAACGATTTTTAGACAGCCTTCCTTAGCTCTGAGTACTTATACATACACAGCTCTAATATTATGCTCCAGAACTGTGATGTGAAAAAGCTTTAACCCTTTGGTTACCTCACTGAGCTCACCTTCGCCAGGATTTCAGCCAGATTATCCCGGCAGAGGAACACTCCTGGCTAAAACTTGGGAACGGCAGCAGGTAGCCTACCAGCCAATAAAGAGAAAAACTCATTTGCACACCCACTGCGCAACTTGCGCTCTTAATTTTTTTTTTCAGGGGTAGCTCAAGCAGCATAGCCGATTTCTGACCGGGCCCACGGACATTTGCTGTTCCAGCACTCGTGTTTCCCACGCACCTCACCCAGGCCAGCGTCCCCAGGTACCTGGCGCTGTGCCACCACCATCTGAGAGGTCACCTCATAGGGCTAGGGCAGCTTCCCGCTCCCTACCTCACTGCCGACACCCGAGGAGATAAACCCGGGGCAGGCCGTGAGCCGGCCCGGCCGCGCTGCGCCTCAGCAGCGGCCTCGGGAGTGAGCGAGGGAGGGTCCGGGAGAGGCGGGGAACAGGGGCCCGAGGAACGGAGCGGGATCCCTCCCCCCGGGTCGCGGCCGGGCGGTACCTAGCTTCTGGCCCAGGAAGGTCATGCTGTGGTAGGCCTTCTCGGCGGCGGCCAGGTGCGCCAGCCCGGCCAGCAGCGCCAGCCAGCTGGCCCCCGCGCTCTTGTTGCCCTCCCGTTCCTTCTCCACATTGTCCTTGGCCTTGTCGTAGGAGAAGATGCCGAGGTGGGAGAAGAACGTCTCCAGCACGGCCTGCTCCACCGGCACCGGCGCACCCAGCGGGATCGATTCCCCCATCCCGCCCGGCGCCACAACGGAAACGACTTCCGGGTGCGGCCCCGTGACCCGGCGGAGGCCAGAGGCTCGCGCCGCCGCTCCCCCACGCGCCGGGCCTTGCCACGTGACAAGCGGGGCGGGGAGGCGGGCTGGGCGGTCACGTGACGGGCCGGAAGGCGCGGCTCTTCTGTCAGGGCCCTCACCCCGCGGTACCGACCCGACCCGGCCCAACCCGGGGCTGTAACAACTCCCTCCCTCCCTCCCGATACTGTTGTTCGGCTGAGTGTCTCCTAAGCGGCTGCACCTGCTGAAAGCCACAGCCTTTCCGGCAGCGCCGGCCTCTCAGGCCGGTACCGCCTGCTGCTTGCAGCTCCGGCTGGAGAACGGCGTCCGCCGAACCGGAGCTGCTGCTGGGCCCCGAGAAACATTTCATACTCCGGAAATGAAAGGGGAGAAAACGGGTCACACCTGCCTCTGCTTTGGGGAGGAGCGGACCAAACAGGTGACCCGAATTTGGCCAAATGAAGCTTTCCATCCCCTACTCATCAGACTCGGTATAAAGCTGAGGTGACAAAGGCCAAAGCCTCTGCATTCACCGATGGGGGTGCCCTGGGAGGACTCGGATCATCTGGCTGCCATCCTCATCCGTGCACACAGACCAGCTGGCTGGTACCTTAGGGTAGCCTAAGGATTTAGTTTGGATATAAAAATAAGTTTTCATACAATGATTTGTCTAATGCCAGTCTGCCAAGCTCTTTGTCACTTCTCCTTTTCAGGCACAGGCTCCTCTGTGCAGCCACGTGAGTTATTTCAGAACACTGCCCAACATCCTTGGAAAGGCTGGGGTGAGAACTGAAGTTTTGGCTTTAAAGGCTTAAAACTTGAAATTACTGAAGTTATAATGTCTTTATTCTTACCGCTGACCATTTTGAATTCTGTATGCACAAAAAACAACCTTCTTCCTGAAATCAACTCTATTTACTTAGCATGCCTAAGGGGCAAAACCAATGTGGGATTTTATAGCTGCTCAACAACAGATTTTGACCTGCAAAGCGTGTTATTATAATCTTGGCTTACTGATGGGATATTTGGTAATTTAAGTCAGCATCTGAAACACTGACATCTTTCAAAGCAACCATAGCTGTAAGCAGTAGGCTGCCAATACTTTACAGGTAGGAAGGGTGACTCCCAAGTATCCCAGAGACTTTCCAAAAACCAGGGAGTCAATGGTTCAAATAAGACCTTTATTACAACACGGAGTTGACAGCACGTTTCCCTATTTAAAAGAAAGTATTTGGTCTCTTGGTGGTGAAACGGGGTTTGTGCTGACGACGCAGAACTCTGTGTGGCAGAGGGAACTTGATCTTGGAATCCTGCAAGAAAAATATCCATGTTAGTGGGGGGATTAGATGAACACCACAAAAGAGCTTGAAATAAATACCTAGGCTGTATTTAACTGATAATTTATGCACAGAGAAGTAATGCATCTACACATTAAATAAACCAAACCTCACAGGAGCTAATGATGCCTTCGTTTTGCTTTTCTTTTTCAAATAAATGCCTGTTGAAGGCAAGTTCTCTGCAACATAATACATACTCATTTTGACCTTCTTTCAGTTCTAACATTAGAAGACATCCTTAACAGTATGCTTTACATATGTGTAAAATACACAATTACATCACCATAAACCTATGCATGCAACTTTGGTTTCCTACCCATTTTTGCCTGCAAAGGAAACCTGTACCAGGCAAGAACTCCCTCCTTCCATTCTAGGATCAGGCCAGGACCCACCAGCCACTGCAAAGTTACTGCACTTACATGGAACTGCTTGACTGCTGGTCTACGGCACTTGCTGGCAGCAATTTCCTCAACTTTCATGATCTGAATAGAGTGAGCACGGGCACGGTGGCGGGCTCCCATATCACGGTCTGTAACAAGAGAACTCATTAAAAATAAAACCTGAGAGGTTTTTAGCTCCAAAACATCTACAACTTAAAAAATTTCTGATCAGCTCTCTTATTTAATCACATCTGAAAGCAACGGCAAAAGCATCACAGAACCAACATGCAGCAACAAATTCTTCCTGGAACTCACAACAAAAACTCTGTAAGAACAGTGCCAACTTGTTCTTCTTGTCTGGTTTCAAGAAGGGAGGCACCTACAGAAGTAATCTAAATTAGGACTATTTTATGCACAAGAAAACTGTGATCCAGAATTAACGCTGAAATATGATTACAGGAGAGACACGTGAACTTCCAAAAAAATTTCCCTGACAAAAGAATGATGCAAGTAAAGGTAGGATCTCACTTTACTTATCTTAAAATTAACAAATGATAGAAACACAAATTGGTATTTAGCCCACAAAATTACACTTTCAGAATAGGAGGAAGACATCTCTTTGTAGACTATCTGAAAATTCCTCCCTGCAACAGTGAAAGTCGTTGTCTGCCAATTATGTTGTCCACAGCTAGTTCCACAAGCATTTAAAATACTTGTACTTACATATATATATATGTATATAATTATATTATACATTATATATATATAATGTACTTACATATATATAAATACTTGTACTTAAAATACATTGTACTTACAACACTTCCCATGAAGATCTAATCAATCTATTAAAAATACCCATCAAAAGTATTCTTGAATATAAAGTTATCAAAGTCTTTGTATAGTGACAAATTAAGCTCTCAGGTCCCTGAAGCAGTCCTTCAGTATTGTAATTAGCAGGAATTATTGCAAGTTAATGTAGAACCTTAAATTTCACTTTCAGCAGCACTGCAGCTTATGAAAGGCGACAAGATACATTTAATATTTGCACACATGACAAGAATATCATTATTAAAAACAATATTCTTTGGGTTTTTATGTGCATTCTGTAGTGCTTATATAAATTTCCTGGATTAAAGTATCAACAGCTTCAGGTATACAAATTGTCTATTCCACAAGCACTTCACATAAAAGGCTGAAATCACAACAATCTTTAATTCTCCTGGAACAAAGACAAAGAGTTCTTGGAGCTGAGATTTAATTCCACCACCACCACCACCCAATTTTTTTAAATTAACCTGCTCTCCACAGGACAGATGATAATGTGGTACCCAAAGTACTCTCTCTGTGAGACTTAGGAAGGTACACTCAACTATTTTAAAACAATAAATACAATACTGTATGAAGTAATAAATAACTGTATAAAGCATCTCAAAGGTCACGAAACTCTTAGTCAGCGTGGCAAAACTTATTACTAGAATTATAGGAAGTCAAACCAGGATGCGTGGAAATATTTTCAGTGTAACAAGTAAGATACCACATACATCATACACAAGCATCTGGGGGCGTACCCAGAAACTCCCCACTTTGTTTTTCCAATGCTTCAACTATCTTAAAATGGATAAGGCAAGAACACTTCACACTCACCTTTAGATTTAATCTTGTGCTTATATTCTAGTCTTACCATGATATACCTTGAACAGATAACATGTACTTACAGCACTGAGTGACAGCCCCAGCTGTGGTCAAGTCCCTGTACTCCCGGTACATGTTGTGCGTTCCGCTACGAGAATCGTAGCGCAACCAAATACCAAAATTTTTTACTTTCAGAGGGGACTTCTCATACACCTGGAATTACACAAGAGCACAAAAGGAGTTTGAGACAGCATTTTGCAAGTTTAAGAATATTGTAGACCTCAAACAAATTCACTGTTCTAAGTTTTGCTGTCAAATGCAAACAACTATTTTCTTTTTCCCCACACCAACATAGCCACCTCTCAGCCTTATTCATTCGAAGTGAAGAATTTTACTAATTCAGTATTGCAAGAAAAATACACAGAATACACAATCTTTAAAAAATATGTTTTAAGCATAAGGACACAGGAGTGTAAGCATATAAATATCTAATTCTCAAGTCCATGACTCTTAAAAGGCATATTCCACAATGAAACAAGCCTAAGAACCAGACAGCAACACTTATGACAGTTTGTAACTCTGCAACACTACAAATCAAGGTTTTATTTCTCTTACTAGACTTGTACTTCTACTTGAAAAACCATGAATCGCCATCTGCACAGCAAGTGAGGATAAAATAATTCCAACCTCATCTCTAACAAGTGTGCCAAATTCCGTCCACATGTATCAGCTAGAACTCCTTACAAACCTCCCTCTTTTTATTTTTTTTTTAAGCTCCCACCTGTCCACAGTACACAATCTCTCCAGAAGATTTCTTCATCTTCTTCAGCTGAGAGACGAAGTACCAGAACCGGGACTTGGCGACAACATGGTTCGGAGCGAAGATCCGCATTCGATAGAGCGGAGGGGTCGTGCATTTCGGCGTGGGCAGGCATCGCCCCACCACCTTGTACTCCCGCAGCTGGAGGGATAGGAGAGACAGGCCCCTTGCAGCGCCAGCCCAGCCGCGCCGCCGGCCCAGCCGCCGCAGAACCACCACCGCGCCGGCCTAACCCCGCCCCGGGCCCATCCCGTGGAAAGGACCGCGGCGAGAGCAAGCAAACCCAAGAGAACGGGAAGAATCCACCGGCACAGATAGATCGCCCCGCGGCCCCAGCTGCACCGCTCGCAGATCGAAGCCCCCGCGCAGAGGCGGTGCGGCCTCCTCACGCCTCTTGTGGGAGCGGCGGCGCCACCGCCATGTTGGCCGCTCGCCTCCCTCATAGGCCGGGCCACTTTTGGACGCGCTGAGGCCTCTCTCGAGCGTCGCAAGCCGGCACTACCGCCCTCCCAACTGCCGCCTCGGTCTCAGTCCCAGTCCCGATCCCGGCTCTGCCCCCCGCGTCCCGGCCTTCGCTCACGGTTCCCGACGCCTTCATGGCGCTGCCTCCTCCGCGGCCCGCAGGAAAGGAAAGGCCGCGTGCGCCGCTGCCTCCCGTCACCCGCCCGCCAGCGGCCCCGCCCCCGGCCGTCCTCTCCTCCCATTGGCTGGGGGCAGAGCGCGATTGGACGAGGCAGCTGTCAATCTCCACCTGAGGCAGCCGGCGCTGGGTCCCGGGGCGGCTGCGCCCGCGTGTCCTGGTCTGGGCCCCGCCTGCCGCAGGGAGAGCCCGGCGCTGAGACAGACAGCTCAGAGTGCCCACCGGAGCCGCGGACCCGCATGGTCCCGGTACCGGGAGGAAGAAGTTCGGCTGTGTATGACTCCGATTCCCTCCGGCCCTGGGACATGGCAGGGAGGCCCCGGGCGGAGGCAGCACCGTGCTTTTCTCGGGGCGGTAGCCGGATATGCTGAGCGGCCGGGGGAGTCTTTTTTACCCGGTGCTACCGTGAGTTGACCCTGTGGATCCCCCGCACGTTCGGTCTGGTGGGGGTCGTCTTTGTCACGACAGGTCCCGAGTCCTGCCCTGCCGTGCCCCACGAGCTCTGCAGCCACGGCGAGTGGCGGAGCGGTGCGCACCTCGTGTTTTCCAAGGCTCCGCTTCTGCCTGGAAAGATTCGGTAACAACGACGCTGCTGTGACGAGTTTGTAAACAGCTGCACCTTATTGCCGCGGTTACTTATGTTTAGGTTTTTTGGGTTTTTTTTTTTGTTTGTTTGTTTTTTGGGTTTTTTTGTTCTTGAAGCCTCACACTACAGGGCCCGCGGGCGTCTGGGGACCCAACCCCCCCGCCCATGTGGGTTTCCCCGCAAAGCATCTTGCGGAAGAGGCTGATGTGACGTTTGCAGATGTCAGCTGCACCGCTCGACTCCTCACAGACAAACCCACGCCGGTGCTTTTGCAGCTCGGGCACTTCTTCGTGCGTGTCCGGCGGTCCGGACACGCGGAGCTGGCATCGGCGACACTGGGCGTGCGGCAAAGCACGACTGCCGTGTCCCGGAAGGAGTTTGAGAGCAGAACGATCCGGTCCCGATTTAGGAAATCGGAGCAATTTGGTTTATAGTGACGTGGAACAGCCCACGCAGGCGACTCGCCGCTCTACCGGCGTGGCGGCCGCGCCCCCGTGCCGCAGGGGGCGGGACTACGGCTCCCAGAGTGCAGCGGGGCCGGGGCGGTGGCACATCCCGGCGTGCCCCGCGGCCGGCAGCCTGGTCGGACCGGGGAGGTGAGCGCCGCCGGCAGGGCCAGCGGGGAGGGTGCCGCGTGGCACGCTGGGAGTCGTAGTCCTGAGGCCGCGCCGCGGGCGGGCTGGAGGGCGGGGACAGCTCTGCTTCCCGGAGGCCGTTCCTTACGTGCGAGGGCCGCGGCGCCTCCCCTGGGCGTCCTTCTCCTCCCGCCGCCTGCTGAGGCGGCGCGGCCTGGCCCGGCCCGGTCGGGTCCCTATGCTTCGTGGAGGTTGCGGAGCTATGGGGTTGGGAGCCGGCAGCCCCGCCGCGATGGAGGAGTGACCGGGAAGGTAACGGGGGGGGGGACGGAGCACGACACGCGGCGCGGGGTGACTCAGCCCGGCAGGGGCGGGGGGGGCTGGGCCGTTGGCGGGGGCCTCGGCGGCGGGGAAGGGGCGGTGTGGGCGCACGCGGGCGTCGCCGTTGAGCTGGCGGCGGGGGCTGCCCCGAGTTACCCGTCCGGTTATAGTCAGCCCGGTGCCGCCGCCGCCTCCTCCGCAGCTGTGAAGCTCTGGGGACTGAGTGGGGGGAGGCACCGCCACCTCACCGCCCGGCCCCGCTGCTGGGGGAACGGGGGGGGGGGGGGGGGGTGCCGTACTCCGCCGGTGCTCCGTGAGGGGGTGGGGGGAGGTGTGTGTGGGTGTGTGTGTGTGTGCGTGCGACCGCGAAAAACACCGGGATTTTCTTTTCTAATGTACGCTATAGCTTGCGGTGCGGTTGTATCTTCCCGTTTTGCGGGAGCTGCCTTGGGAGCCGATCCCCGTGATGGCTTCGGTGAGGGGGGGGGGGGGGGGGAAGGAAGTCACCGTAAGCTCCGAGACTGCGACGTGACAGGAGGGACCTCCCCGCACCTCCATATTCCGCAGCTCTCGTCCTGCCTCCGCCACTGGCAGCGGCTCCGGGAGGGGCCGGGGGGGTTAAGGGGCAGCCCCGGAGGCGGTGGGGTGCCCGGTGAGTCGCCCCGCAGGCAGCGGGATGGGGTCCGTCCCGTCCTCCCCCCCCCCCCGGGACGGGGGTGACGGAGCCTCCTGGGGGGCAGGAAGGCCTCGCTCCTCCCGGGGAATTCCTGGCCGGTAAGAATGTGCCTGAGATTGAAGACCTAGGATGTGACTTCCAGAAAGAAAAAAACTTTCTCGGCCAGTTAAAAAGTTGTCGAAGTAGCTGTAATTACACGGCTGTTAATTTTAACCACGTGTTAGGTCAGTGTCAAGGCTCCGGACCTCTAAAGGTCTGTAAATATGCTGAAGATTTGCAGCAAACAACGCAACGATCAAAAAAAAAGAGTGCAAAAGATGATCTGTGCCGTCTTTGTTTTCATTTACCTCGAGTCCTGTGTCCAGTTCTGGGCCCCTCAGTTTAAGAAGGATGTCGAGGTCCTGGAGCAGGTCCAAAGGAGGGCAACCAGGCTGGTGAAGGGACTCCAGCACAAGTCCTGTGAGGAGAGGCTGAGGGAGCTGGGGGTGTTCAGCCTGGAGAAGAGGAGGCTCAGGGGAGACCTCATCGCTCTCTACAACTCCCTGAAAGGAGGCTGGAGCCAGGGGGGGGTTGGGCTCTTTTCCCAGACGACTTTCAACAAGACAAGAGGACACAGTCTTAAGTTGTGTCAGGGGAGGTTTAGGTTGGATATTAGAAAGAATTTCTTCACGGAGAGGGTGATCAGACATTGGAATGGGCTGCCCAGGGAAGCAGTGGATTCTCCGTCCCTGGAGATATTTAAAAAGAGACTGGATGTGGCACTCAGTGCCATGGTCTGGTAACCACAGCAGTAGTGGATCAAGGGTTGGACTTGATGATCTCTGAGGTCCCTTCCAACCCGGCTAATTCTATGATTCTATGATTAAAGAGAAAACTGAGGGAATTGAAATGGAGCGTGTGACTGGCTCCCTGGGTGCTGTCACAATCTTGTAAATACCTAAAATGAGTGTTGGAGAAGAAGTATTATTTAATTCCTGATTGTTCCTGTGATTATTATCTGTAGTTAAAACGCTCTAAATGCTTTCATTACTGGGGTATATCTGGATCTAAGGTACACCCCTCTCACCGTGTTATTGTTGTTAAACTGGGAAATCTTTCCCACCTGAAGTGTGACCACAGGCTTTTTCCTGCTTTCCTGTATGAAAGCTTTCTCTACTGTTGAATGCATATTTAATATGTGAAAGGGAATAAACTATCCTGATGAGGTATACACATACCTGTATGACTTCATTGTTAAGGAACTGCACCCTCCTAATTATATTAAGGTCAGTTTGCCACCTAGCTTCTCATACAGCTTAACAGAAGCAGCATGTGTGTAAATGAGACAGTACTTTTTAGTCAGCAGCATAGTAACTATTAATGTTATTGAGTGTTTTTGAGAAATAAAACTCATTTTATCGACATACTTGGTGCTATGGATGAGTATATCTTGCAAGGATTTTTCAAAATTAAAATTGCAGTTTGTTTTTGCATTTGGAATGCAACTGGCTGGTAGAACAGATTTGTGGTGTAAAAGCTACCTGCTTAACTAAAACCATGTAGCATGAGAAGCTATTTGGTTAGCTTTCTCCAAAGGTTTATTACATTAAATTAGTCTCTCTCATTAGTTGTCTTCTAGAGTTAGCTTAGAAAATGAGGTATGCTAGAAGATGATACTTAAAAATGCTCATGTAGCATATACAAAATTAGTAGAACTGGTTGGCATTGCTGTTAGCTAAACAAGTGAAGATAATACATGTTTGAGACAGGTTATTTTTAATGACAAAACTTGAAGATTACTACCTTTTGGGCAGATAACGTAGTAATATCATCAGGAAAATATGCTTCTAGATATGAAATCATTTCACTTGTATAACTTGACCAGACCCTAATCAAAAGATGCTGTAAAAATAATTTTCCCCACAGCTTTTTACCTTTATTTTAATCTGGCTGTCTTGGATGTTGATTATGGAGAAAACAACCTGAGAGCTGTGGACACACAGGGAAAAGACTCAGCAGAGTAACTTTAATCCCTAGAGGTTTTGACCCTGAGTGGGATTGCTCTGTGTTAAGGCAGTGTGTGAAGTTCGTTTTGCCACAAGTCATTGCTTTGTTCCAGATTTTCTGGTTTCTGTACTGCTGCAACCTGCAAAAAAAATTTATTTTTTTTTTTCTGGGTGCAAGCTCAGTTTTGCTTGTTGAATTGCTTTTCAGGAGGCATTTTGTTACAGTGTATTCTGTAATGAGTCTTATAAAAATTACTGTTACCATGTTAAATTTTTGGCTCTTCTTTTAAGGCACCTTTCTTCCAGTGGGGGAGGGTGAACACTACAGCACAAGACTACCTGGAGTTCCACCTATAGGCATGGCAGCAGCTCCAAACCACGGTTTCTTTGTATTTCATCTCTTCCTCATGTCTATCTTTTCCCCTACCTCCTCCATACTTACATAACAAGGCCTTGGATTAGGCCTAAATAAGTGTTAGCATGAGAGCTGGTGGGGCTTTGAAGGATAGATGGCTTTTTGTCCCCTCTTGCAGCTAACAGATTTTTAGTATTTGACAAAGATTGGTTGCTTTTTTTTAATTGTTTTTTTGCAAGAGCCCTGCGGAACAGACTGTAGAGAGGCACATCATCTTTAGAACATTTGTCTAGCTTGCTTGTTAATTTTACGCTGAATTTTCTAAATAAAAATCAATGCTAGCAAATCAACATTCATTAGTAGGAACAGAAAACTTTGTTAACAAACTCAGCGTGGTATATTTTGTGGTTAATTTCTAAGACACTTCTCTCGTGTGCACCTGCTTTAGAAGACAGACCTCCTAGTGGCTTTGCCCCCTCTGGAGGAAATACTTTATAAGTGGTTCTATGAAGCATCTGGACAATATTAGAGTTGAGCAGAGATATTTTTTGCAGCTGTAAAGTTTGTAGTGGGAAAAGATACCTTCTTCTGTCATTTAAGTAGCAGATTTTTGCTTATGTCACATCTTACTGAAATCTACGCATGCTTGAAATTTGAGTTGAAGCCTTTCAGCTAAATAGTATATGTCATACCATTTCTCTGTTAATTAAGATATTAGCACTTTTCAAGATAACTGATATATGTAGAGTTCAAATATTCCCTGTTCAGTAAGTGTAGTACTGTTTAAAGTTGATTAAAGGACTTAGAATCTTGACATATGTCAGAAGTCTTTGTGTTCATGTTTTGGTGGATTACATACTATGTGTCTGAGGTTTGTTGCCAAGCTTGTGTGGTTTTTGCTGTCCTGTTTTTATTTTTATTGTTCTGCTGAGTAAATAAATTTTCTTCCTCTATTTGCAGATGGTCGTAGTTTCCCCTCTAGAAGAAGTGGGCAAACCAGTTTGGAGTAGGAAACGAGGAGTATAGCAGTAGACATGGATGAACAAGCCCTTTTAGGGCTAAACCCAAATGCTGATGCAGACTTCAGACAAAGAGTATGTGATTATCTTATCTCTAATAATTTGGGATGCTGCTTCTGTGCAAGTCTCACAGTCTCTTGGGCAGGGGGGTGTTGTTCTGTTTTTCTTAGGTTTTTTTTTTAGTTAACTAATACATAGGGTACATGGTAGCAAGTACAAAACAAAGTCATGTTGCAAGCACATAAGCTGAAGCCCATGTGTCACCATTTCTGTGAAATTACATGTAACACACAGAATTTTTTTATCCAGACTCTCATTCTTTACAATTCTTTGTACTTATGTAGGTTTCTATAGAATGAAAAGCAGCCACTGAAATCAGTGGGTTGCTTGCAGTTGCCCTTTTCATTCATAGATGTGGGGTTTTATTTTTAATTTGAATGATTTACCTACCTTAGTGTGTTTTAATGGAATGTGTGTGTTCGACTAATGAAGCTTGTATTAGCATAGAGTAGGTTAAGAAATGGTATGTGAGGAACAGTTACTTCATGAGACATATGCTTCTGTGAAAAGACATTGCATTTTATATAAGTATTTAATGAGCAAATATTTCTGCTTATTGATTAGAAACTTGATTTTGGGAAATTATTTGGTGAATGGAAACAATTATGATCTAATGCAAAAAAAACCCCAACAACTACTCAGCAGCCAAAAAGCCTCCTTGAAATACATGTATTCATAGAATTGAAATAATAGTATTGAGCTAATCACTATTTCAAAATTTACTGTGTTGTATAATAGGCCACACTAAACATTAAAACACTTAGATCAACTGTTGTCAGAAGCTATTTAGAAATTTAATAAGAATTAGAAACATTTTAGATTGTCTAAAATTTGGTAGTTTTTTCCAGTCTCAAATAGATTCACCAATTGACAGTTATCAGGTGGTCAGTGTTTGAACATTTATTGAGCATGAGGTGTTGAATACAGGCAAAGTGGTGGAAGATAAATGGTGAGTTGTTTCCAGTGAAGAATCTAAATCACTTTCTCTTTGGAATTTGTGGAAGGAATAGGCCCTGAGTAACCCTGTCTCCAAAGATGGCTTCTAAACTTAACATTTGTGATTCAATGACTTTTATGTTCAAGTAACAAACATCGTAATGTTAACTGGAAATGTGTACCTATAATATTAGTGTTTGAAGAAACATTATTTTGTTGTGGTATTTAGGAACTCTTATACATACTTGGATGTACCCAAATACTGTTTGTTTGTTTTTAAGTATAGCTGTTTAAATGTGAGTCCCAAGTGTGAATGAGGTGGCTTGCTGTGTGGTTTGTTCTCTTTTAAATGAAACTTATATGGATGTTTGCAGGCACTAGCCTACTTTGAGCAGCTGAAGATATCTCAGGATGCTTGGCAAGTCTGTGCAGAAGCATTAGCTCAGAGTATATACAGGTAATGTAGATAAGAGTCATTGCTTGTTGTCATTAGTAGTATGTTTGGGTAAGGCTTTAGTGCTTCAGCGTAACAGGTGAACTGTAAATTGTTTAAAGTTATTATGGTCTCCATACTACTTTTAGTATAATAATTATTCCGTGGCTTCTGTGTAGTGCCTTTCAAGGAATAACAATGTATAAATAAAACTTCATATTAATTTAGTAGCCTCTAAAGAGTGTTGCTTTATGAAATCCAAGGGAAAAAAAGAATGGCTTCTAGTGCTGCCTCCTGGGGAGGAAAGGAATATTGAAAATTTCACACTGTGAGACTATAGGTGTTATATGTGGTTACCTCAGAAGTAGTTCCTTGCCTCTTTTCTATGGAGCAGGCCATCCCATTTTTTCAAGATGTGGAATGTTTAGTCACCACTGGTTCTGCACAGAGTTGTGTATTTACAGCTGCACACTAGGTTGCTGTATATGTGTATATATATATATAACAGGATAACTCTGGTTGGAAGAAGACTGAGGGGTGTATATCTCTCAAATGATTTATAGAATGCTTTTATGTGAATAATCGTTGGAGTCAGAAATTGATAAGAGTATGCAGTAGTTAACAAAACCACACAAGATTTGAGAACAGTGTTTTATAATCTTTAACAAAGTACATATGATAGCATTTTTAGATAGTAAGATAAAAAAAAAAACTGTGTAGATTATATAGCTTGTGGAATGTCACTTCCTAATCGATCCCTCTTTAGCTTTGCTGTTTCAAGACTCAATGTATAATTTGCACTTAGCATACTAATGGACCCTGCATGTATTATTGAAGCCTGACAGATTTTTATAATGGCAGGACGTAACAGCTATTGTGGTTTTGTATGTTCAATACTGAAATAAAAGCACTAAAAATTGGCAGCTATAGGAAAAAGAGATTACAATGTTAAACATCACCATAAATTTAACAATTGATCATTTTTACCGAATTTGAACATTTTACCAAATTAAGTATTTGTCTTTTTTTTTTTTTTTTTTTTTTTTTTTAGTACTAGCATTTTTCTCTAGTGCACAGTAACATTTAATTTACTGGAAGGATGATTTGGTTGAAATATTTGAGGATTTTATTTTTTTCCCCTGAGAAGTGTACTGTTTTGTAACCAGTAACATAATTTTTTCTTCTTCTTTAGTGATGATCACATCAAATTCTTTTGCTTTCAAGTTCTGGAACATCAAATTAAGTTTAAGTGAGTAATCTTGTTGGATTTTGAGCACACTCTAATTAGTTTAACACCTATGTATGTCCCAATGCAAACCCAGTTACCAAGGACTGCTTGAAGCTTGCTTAGCCATTCCTGTCTGGAGATTCAAGTCTTACTCTGTACTCTCGCTGATTTTTGCAGAAAAGAGTCATGCAGGCAGCAGTCTTGCTCAGTACATGGTCCTGGACTTCAGACAGAGCCCTATTCATTCAGTAACTGGCAGAGACTTCAGGAGAAAGTAGTCTTTTCACTATGTGGCATTTTTATAGAGTCATGATTTAGGAAAAAAATACTTCGGAATTATTTAAGTTTCATTGTATGAAACTGTTTTTTCACACTTCAGGCTCCTTTGGTCAGTACTTAAATGCCAGTGGCAAAGATGTCTGTCTCTGGGAATATCAGTGACAGGTTGCAGTACAATGAATGTGTGGGTCAGGCTTTAGATAGGAGTAAGATGGATTTTGCAACTGATTTTCACAATTATGTATTAGAGAAAAAAGGAAAGGTTTAACTTTGTGGTTTTTTTTTTTATTTATTTACTTCTCTTTACCTCATTGTTCACATTTCTTTGCTTATGCCTCTCCTGTCACCTGCTTCCTGCAATGTGCTTTCTCTTGTTTTTCTGCCTCTTACTTTCTGAGTATTCTCAGTGAGGTTGCTTTTTTTCTTTTCCTTAATCAGTACTTGTGATGGGAACACTGGAGTCTTCCTGCAAAATTTCGGACTCCTACTTCAATATAGCAGGCAGTAGTGCCTCAATGTAATCTGTTGATATGGGGAAAATGTTTTCCTCATTTTTGTCTTTCGTTCAAAATTTTAGTATGCCAGTAGATGTGTAAATTCCTTTTCTAGGAACTCTTAATTTATATTAATATGCAGTATTATGTGCAATGTTAAGTTTTCTCACCTTACTGAATGTTGTATCTTGATCTCATTATACTTTGTTTCAGATACTCTGAGCTGACTGAAGTCCAGCAGCAGCTAATTAGGGAAACCCTCATAACATGGCTGCAAGCACAGGTAAATATGTCCCTTCAAAGGGGCTTGTTAGTAGGCTAAGAGAAGGCACTGAGTGTGGGCTAAATGTTTTATCTGTCATGTGAGTTAAAGATGCCTGCCTGAAGATATATGGTATCTGATGGTTAAAAGGATAATTTTAATAGGTTAATCTTTATTAGAAATTCTTTAAATCAGATGTAAAGAAGTCTGTGGTTGAACTTATTACTGAATATAAAACTCTGTATCAGATAATGGTTGTGTCTTAATCAGTTGTGTGTGAAATAAGGAGCATTAAAGGGTTCCCTTTAGAGAATTATAACCCAAATTCCTGATACTTCTAAGTGTTTGGAGGAGTCTTGTCTCCTGGCCTAACTCCTGTCTACTTAGAATGCCAGCAGAAGTCTAATCACTGCTCTCTTAATGCTATGGAAGAGCATTGGCTGTTTTTCCTTCTGGAGTAATTACTGTAGCTGAACGTGTGTCAGCTGAACCTGTTACAAGTTTGCAATCTGCAGAACCATCCAGTGGGGTGATGCACATCTTTGCCTGTACCTGGTGTTTCCCACTTACCCTTCCATTTCTGCACTGGAACACAGTTGCTTTGTAGAAAGCTTAATAGTAGGAAATTGAATTCAACTTGGAAAAGAGCAGATCATTGTGAACTGGATTAAATGGCTTTCAGTTTTAATCTGTGGCAAGCATTTAGGAGGAGTTAATGGAAAAGGGGAGGGAAGGAAAGAGAGAGCTTGGTAGTGACAGATTTTATTTTAATGTTCTTCCTTCCCCCTCCCCCCCCCCAACAGTGATCTTAGATTTTAAAACGTCCTATATTTTTCTTAAAGCTAGCATCTAACTTTAACAGAAACTTGATAAAAGAGAACAGTAACTCACTTATTGGAAGTTCTTGTTTACTCTTTTCACCAGATGAACAAATTAGCTTTTAGTCTTTGAATAGCACAGTTAATGTCTTAGTACTGAATGAAAGGCTTAGGACTGCATCACCCAGAAATAATATTTTCTCTGTTTCATTACAGTTTATCTAAGTTTTCTTCAAAATCGTTAGAAATATAACACTCTTTATTTATATAAGTCAGGAACAGGGGTGTCACATTAATTGCTGTACAGAGATCAACAAGCCTATGTAATTCTTCTCTAATTTACTAAGAATATACAAATAAAATATCTTGTTTCTACCAGATGCTGAATCCCCAGCCTGAGAAGACTTTTATTCGCAACAAAGCAGCACAAGTCTTTGCACTGCTTTTTGTTACCGAATATCTCACAAAATGGCCCAAGTTTTTTTTTGATATTCTATCAGTAGTTGACCTTAATCCCCGAGGGGTGGATATGTACCTCAGAATCCTGATGGCTGTTGATGCTGAGCTGGTAGACCGGGATGTTGTTCATACATCAGAAGTGAGTTATTATTTTGCATGAACATTTGTTTTAAACTGTCAAAAAGTTCTCTGTCATTAGAACAGAAGACATGCAGAGATGTTAATTTCTGCTTGTGGCAACTCGACTCTAGAGGCATTAAGTAGTTTAGATCCAGAAGCCATACATTGTTTAATGCTTTTTATGGTTCATACTTTTCAACTGATGTACTTTTTCCTTGAAAAGCTGGCAAACAAAAAAGGGACTCAGCCAATAGAATCTTTAAACTGATGCATTTAAAAATATTTCTTCTAGTGCCTAAGGAGTCCTAACATCCTTTTAATGATCTAGAGGACTTCCTCCTTTGCCTGCCTTTCTTTAATGTTTGTGAAAAAAATCCTGGTTTATATTGGTTTTGTTTCATCCAAGAAAAATAAAGTATGGATATCTGATGTATGGATATCCGATTTTAGTTGTTGATCTTTCTGGGATAAGTGGTGTCTGGTAGTGGGTTCAGGAATGCTACTAATTTCACAAGATGCTCATCTATGACAAGACTGATTAATCTTTTTTCTGTGTTGGCAGGAGGCTCGTAGGAACACCTTATTAAAAGATACTATGAGGGAACAATGCATTCCAAGTTTAGTGGAATCGTGGTACCAAATCTTACAGAACTATCAATATACTAACTCAGAGTTGACATGTCAGTGCCTTGAAGTAGTTGGAGCTTATGTATCCTGGATAGATTTGAGCCTGATAGCTAATGAAAGGTAAGGGTTTCTAATGGAATATCATTGCAGAAATAACCTAGTGACCATCCTGACTGTATTTATATGAAACAGAATTATCACTGATCTTTGAAAAAGGACTTGAATTATATACAAACATTTGGAGATTTTGGTTTTTTCAGTAGTGTGACTGACTTTGCAGCCAAGTTGATCTAACAGCCAAAATAGACACTTGAGTTTGCTGGCTTCTCCTTCGTATTTATAAAATGCTGGGTTTTGACAGTACAATAGACTTTTCAGCTGTCTTATACCAAGAAACCATTGTTAATATGCACAGAAATAATATGAAGCTTGTGTAAGATGTTACTGTGTACATATAAAAATAAACTCTTTTTTCTTTGAAGGTTTATAAATATGCTGCTAGGTCACATGTCTGTGGAAGTCCTCCGAGAAGAAGCCTGTGATTGTTTGTTTGAAATTGTAAATAAGGGAATGGACCCAATAGATAAGACAAAGTTAGTTGAATCTTTATGTCAAGTATTGCAGACTGCTGGACTCTTCAGTATTGATCAGGTTTGTATATACATTTTTACACCAGGTATATAAGTCATGGTTTTCCTGCAGCTCCTAAATGAACAAATTAACAGAAAACTATATAAGCTCACAGATTAGGTATAATTCTGCATCAATGCTGAACACTTCTTATACTTCTCTTGTAGTTACCAGCTTGCTAGTAATATTCCTTATTTACTTAAAACACACTGCATTTTTTTTTATCCTCAGCATGAGTTTTTAATTTTAGAAGCAAGATAACTCCTCTGTTCATCTCCTAAAATATGTGCTTTCTGTTAATTTTTCTGTTTCCATTGCATTGAACCTTCTCTTCTGAATTGTTCTATTGTACGTATTGTAACCAAGGCAGAAATTTTTTAGGCTGAGACATTAGCCTGTCCATAACTGTGTTGGGGAAACAGCTTTCTCAAGGGCACATGGGCTGTTCTCTATCTGTGCACAGTCAGGTGTGAGGCTTGAAATTCTTATCTGTAAGCTGGAAAAATACACCTGCTAACCAAACACACATTTCCTGGCAGTTGAACTGAACAGCCATTTACTGCCTTCCGTGGAGAAGGAGGGAACTAGTGCTTATGAAACTGTAGTCCTTGGATTGCAAGGTCATTATCTCTTCATTTTGAAGCCTTTGATAAATTTGCGTTCCTATTAAGAGACAGAAAGTGTGCATTCATGAATTTTGGAAGGCATTCCTCTGAAAAATCTTACCTCGGTCTCAGGAAGATGACTGCTTCTGCTTTTGAACAGTTATGTCAGAGAGCAAAGTATCTGTTTGGGGTGACTGGTCTAGGGGTGTTTGTCAATTCTGATCAATGTATTTTTCCACAAGTGAAACATAAATATTTAGTATTAACTCAGTCTTGCAGGCAGTACTGAAAGTTACTTGTTATCAGTATTTCTAAAGTCAGCTATGGCTGTTAATTCTTTGAAGTTTTCCCATAAAAAGGATTTTCCTCTTATGCAGCCTAAAATTTATGGTAGGTATGTGCTTCTGCTTTTATTTTGAATGTGCTTCTTGCTGTAAAGAGAAAAAAACTAATCTAAAGTGATGAAGCAAGCTACTCTTATATTATGGAGGACAGCCAAATCTGGCACTTCTGTAATTTTTCTTTCTCCATTCCCTGGCAAAAACAAGCCAGACTACTGTACTTTCCACCTAGGAGACAAACGTTGGTTTTACTTCAACATAATAGGCGTGGATGGTATAGTTTATGAGCTCTCATGCTATTTAAACATGCACTCTTCTAGTATTTTTCATTTAATGTCTCTTCTTGCAGGAAGATGATGTGGATTTTCTGGCCAGATTTTCTAAACTGGTCAATGGGATGGGGCAAGCATTAATAGCTAGCTGGACTAAACTGGTAAAAAATGGTGATATGAAAAGTGCTCAAGACACTCTGCAAGCTATTGAAGCAAAAGTGGCCCTAATGTTGCAACTTCTAATTCACGAAGATGATGACATCTCATCTAATATCATTGGCTTTTGTTATGACTACCTTCACATCTTGAAACAAGTAAATACCTCTGGCTTCAGTTTAACCTCACTTTGATGGATGATTTAGTTTGATCTTTGTGGGAATATGAATCTGTGCAAGCTGACTTGCAAAATTGTTTGGGTTTGTTTGTTTTGTTTTGTTTTTTTCAATAGTAAGCATTCAGTAGCTTTAGTGGCTGTGGTTATGCTATTTCTGTTGTGTTGTTTAGAAATCTGAAGAAATCAGATTAAATCTTGCATTAAGTAGAAAGAAAGCTTGCAGATCATGTAGATGTTAAATCAAACCTTTAGAATTAAAAAAAATTTAAAATTATTTAAAAAGGAGTTCCTATGCAAAAAATAACACTTGAAATTTATTTTACAGCTTTCTGCCCTTTCAGACCAACAAAAAGCTAATGTAGAGGTAAGTCTTTTTTACTAGACGTTTTCTCGAAATTTCAAGAACACACGAGGTCAGAATTTTTATTTTTTTGAAACCATGTTTTATTTATATGCCTTAAAATATGTGTGTGACATTAATTAAAAGGGAAGGCTTAGAAGTAAGAACAGTTTGTTCCATCTTCTGCTAAGTAACTGTTTCTTTAAATAGTAAATCTGTATTGAATTGTGTATGAAGATGAAATCTATTTTAGAGCTGGTCTTCCCAAGCAACCCCTAAGCTTATGTTGGTAAGATCCCATACAGTATTTATAGTTGATAGAATATTCCTAAATCAAGACATAGGAGGCTTTTTTTCCTGAAGCTTTGTATTTTTGTTGAAACCTTTCCTAATTCCAAAGGACTGTAAGAAGTATAGGAAGGGTTGTCATAAAATTCAACCCTTAATAGATACAATCAGTTAAACTTATGAAAAAATCTGTAACTCAACTATAATGTTTTTATAAATTTATATGCCTGAATTTGTACATGAGCTGAAGTTTATATATAAAGCATGAACTTTATATATGTTTTTTATATATTTAATACATATTAAACATATGTATTATGTTTAATTATGTTTAATAATTATGCTTAATACATAAGGCAGTGAGCTCGTTTGGTTTTTTCAGTACAGTCCTTTTTAAAGTAATTTTGCCTATGATCCTTCAGATTCAGTGTGGATGTACCAATTCAGATGTTCAACTGGTTAGATTGGTTTGAGTTAATTCAGCTGATACCTGGAATTCCTTTTACAAAAAAACCTGAATTCTGTATCTGTTCTAACATGAAAAGTTGAATTGAGATACTCTAGCCACAGCTATCTTGATCTGGTTTTGTCTAATATCTGTTTAAATTAGATGAGGTAACATATTAAGAGAAGTTTGATAACATCACAATCTCTTTTGTTACTATAGGTCTTTTGTTCTTATAACTGGATCAAAGCAAATTGCTACTGCAGTGCACTTAATCCTTAACATTTGAATGTTCTACTGTCCTGAAAGATTGTTTTGGTTACCTTGCTTTCATATTGAGAGACTTTGATAGATCTATTTCTCAATTGTACTGAACATTTCTTGAGGATTTGTGTTAAACCAAGTAACCAGTCATACCAATCTTTCTTCTTTCATCCAACTCGTAAGAAAGTATTTGGATGTAGTCTGAATCTTACTGTTGTCTGTCTTAGGCTTTAAGTTGTGTGCTTAGCAGCATTCTTTTAAAATTTTGTACCTAAGAAGTTTTCACTTTTAACTTGTTATTTTAACAAGAAAAAACAGGGTTATTACATACCTCTGAAGTTCCAAAGTTTTCTCACTAGCAGGATCACATTTTTATTCTTAACATGACAGGTGTTTGTAAGCATTTCTGACTACAAACATATGAAATTAATGTTCTGCAATTATTTCAGTCCTTTTGAATTACTTCTTACAGAGAGGCAGAGACTTCTCACAGATGCTGACACGTGGTGTCAATGGTGGTGTCAATGATCATATTCTTGCTGTTTCACCGTGTTCTTCCTCAAAGTATTTTAAATGTCTCTGTCTTTAAGATAACGAAGAATTTTCATCTCACTAACCTAAGTTCTAGTCATTGGCCCATTTTGGTGCTAAAGAATTAGTTTTGCATTTAAAATGCAAAATACGTAAAATGCTAACTAATACATCAAAAGTTTGCATGTTTTATTCTTTAATTTTACCTCATTCTCATGCTTTTGTATTTGACTGAAATTTGGCTTATCTGCATTGAGAACATCCAGAGGAAGAGAATCAGAAAACCCTAATCAAGTGCTTACTTATACAATCAGCATTTTCATTTGCTAAAGTTATAATAAAAGCTGTTCATTACTGATTTTAACTAATGGTGGGGGAGACACCTGGTAGTGAGTATAGGCATGAGGGGCTCTATGATATTGCTGATGAAATACTTGTTATAAATCTACCCAGTCTTCTCCAATATTCAGTTAACCCTTTCCTTGTGAATAGGTATCTTTACATGCCCTAATACTTGTTGCTACTTAATGTTCCCTTGGACTTCTAACACTTTAGTGTTGTCACAGATAGAAAAATCGTCTGCCTCTGATTCAGTTTTAATTAGTTTTCCGTCCATTTGGATTTAAATTTAAATACATGTTTTTAAGTATCCCAGAAAAAACAGTTAAACCAAAGTGAAAATTAAAATATAGGTTGGTTTTTTGTTTTGTTTTTTTTTAAACACTTGTTTTCTGCTAATTATGCACCTGTCCAACTTCAAGTCATCCTGGAGAGCATGAGTGGAATTGAGTACTCCATGTATTTTAAACATCAAATCAGAGTTCGGAAATCCTGAACTAGTAAATGCTTAGTAAGAGCAAAGTGATACGTTTAGAGTTTGAGGCTTCAGTAGAGACAAGAACCAATCTTTATTCCTGTTTTAGGACTTAGCAGCAGTCTCAGCTAAGGTGAAATTGCACATCAGTGATTTAGTTGATCTAACAACTTGCTGTTGCTAAAAAAGGAGGGTTTTGCTTTTCTTACTCCTGTTCAATCCTCTTGGTTCTTATTCATTAATTCAGCTTGTTAACTTATGCCCCCCAAAAAAGACATTTTAAGGATGTTGAGATATTAGAGAGGTTAACATTACAGTTGAGCTTACCTGTGTCTTTAAAAGAAGATCTTGGATAACCTGTTTATCTTCCTCTGCCTAGTTTAGTCACCTTAATTGCTGTTTTCAATGTGAACTGAACAGCACAGATTACAAGCAGGAAACAAAACCACATAATACTGTCAGAGACTGAGAGCTCCAAGTCATCTATGCCAGAATGGCATCTATGTATTGTTTGGATGTAATCCACCTGTTTCAATTTGGAATGCTACTTCTTTTAAGCCTCTGAAAATAATAATCAAATGGGATTTAAATATTTGTAAACATTTTAACACTTGCTTTAATGATTTCTTTAGTATAGGATTTTAACTGTTGCTTCTTACCATTTTTCTGCTTCTACAATTACAGTTCTGTTTTTATCTTAGGCAATCATGCTGGCTGTTATGAAGAAGTTGACATATGATGAAGAATATAATTTTGAAAATGAGGTATTGTGTTATATGAACAAACAAATGCAACTTACATTACATGCAGTAAAATTTGCTGATGCTTTAAAAATCAGTATTGAGGACTTAAAAGGTAGGAAGCAAAGGTCAGTAGGTTGAATTTTTGTCCTGTATGTAAAGCTTTTTTAACTCCTGGACAGTCTGCATAGACCAAAACAACATAGTAAATGACTGTCCAAACCAGTTCAGTTAACAATTTCTGTCTGTTTTTGTGCAGAATTACTCCTAGGCAAATACAGCTGTGCTGTTAGCTAAACATAGCTGTTGAGCTGGCTTGTTCAGGGTGAATTTGTGTGTTTCTGCACATCTCTTCTGTCTTGCGAACTGATTTGAGATCAAACCTCTGCAAAAGTAAGCTAAAGGAGTCAGAAAGTAATTGCAGGCTGACTGAGGAAAGGGAAATCAAATTCTATGTTAGCCAGACTTACTTCTGCTCCAGGCTATTTGGAGAGCCATAAGCTTGAGAAGTTTACCTTAAACTGTAAGCAGTCCATCATAAATGTTTCAGTTTAATTTTAAAGCAAAGCTAGGTGCTGAGAAAAAGTATCTTTGAGGAATGAGTCAATTTTCAAGAATAAGGATCATTCCAGTTGCGACTTTCCAAAGTGCGGGAATCCACCACTTCCCTTGGGAGACCATTCCAATGTCTGAACTAGGTAAATACATCTTTGCCAAGAGCATTGTCTGTCTTCTACTTCTGGCTAGTTTGCAGTTTTGGAAAGCCATTTTAATATGCTTCTGGACTTAGTGCATTAGATCTCATTTAATCAGTCAGAAAAGGAAGAACATGTTGCAAGAGCTTTTTTGAATTCTCTCTGTACATGTTATTGGTTTAGATGTAAATTGTCTAAAATGGTTGTGGTTGGATTTAAACATGAAAATATGGACTTCACTGACATGTGAATGTTTTGTAGGGTGAAGATGAAGCGATGTTTGTGGAGTACAGAAAACAGTTGAAACTGTTACTGGACAGACTTGCTCAGGTCTCACCAGAGTTACTGTTAGCATCTGTCCGCAGAGTTTTTAACACTACACTTCAGTAAGTTGTGGTTTTTAACTTCTTTACACAGTCCCCTTAGCTTTTTTTGCCTTTTGTAGTTTTCAGGTTTGTAATGAATGTGTGATACAGCAAGGTGAAGCCAATTGGTAGAATGAACCTGTTACAACTTCATGATAAATATGACTTTGTATGATCTTTTACTCACCTGCTTACTAGGAAGAAGCTTTCTTTTTGTAACATAAATGGCAGCTTATTTTTTTTCCTATAGATGTCTCTTGATCTTTGTAATTTACATGCAAATCCATCTGGACAGGTGTTTATACTTCAAGAGAATGCTTGAGATGTGGCAAATAATTTTTTATATTACTGCTATCAGAAAATTAAGTTTGGATAGGAAAAAGAAACAAAAGTGAAGGGGGTTTTTTGTTTGTTTTTTTTAAAAAAAAAAAAAAAAGAGCAGAACCAGTTGTGGAACCTATGCATGTAAATAAAGAAACAGAAGAAGTAGTTCCCTGACTATTAACACAGTGGCGTGTGTACAAATAGAAACCTAGTACTGTTGGTGTCCTTGTACCTTGCTCCTTAGTGAGCCTTCTCTTTAGGTGAAACTGAATGGCTTATGTCACAGAGGGTAGATTTGTACCTAAACAAGAAGAAACTAACTTCAAGAAACCTGTAGCTTTCAAATTGAAACTAGTAAAGGAAAATCAGTAGTATTCTGATGTAGAGGTGCTGTGTTAGTAGGTAAAATCTTCCTGAAGCATCCTGAAATTCTGGCTAGGTCTTAAAGTATGTTTCTTTGTTTAAAACCACTTTTTATGCTGTGCATCGGAAGAAGGCTCAGAAGAAAATACTGACATGGTAGAACTGTGATTATTTCATAAGCTATTAAAACTAACATGATCTTCATATTCCTTCTTTAGGAACTGGCAGACTACACGATTTATGGAAGTAGAAGTAGCAATAAGGCTGCTGTATATGTTGGCTGAGGCTCTTCCTGTATCTCATGGTGCTCACTTCTCTGGTGATGTCACAAAAGCTACAGCTTTGCAGGACATGATGAGAACGGTAAGCATGTGTGTTGTGAGAGCTATTTAAAAATGTTAATAAAGACTGAATGAACCATTCCAGTTCAAATGCCTCATCTTAATTACCAGCACATTATCTATATTGTAGTTATAAACAGCTAAAGTACTAACTTGCTAATGCTTTTATTTGTAGCTGGTGACTTCTGGTGTTAGTGCCTATCAACACACATCAGTGACCCTGGAATTCTTTGAAACAGTGGTTAGATATGAAAAATTCTTTGCTGTTGAACCTCAGCACATTCCAGCTGTTCTAGTAAGTTTAATCTATTTATATTTTCAACCAGATAAAATGAGATACGTTCTTTAGACTTAAATTCTCTTATTTTCTGAAGGTCCCTGAAGAAGTTGGTTCCTTAAATTGCTGGATGACTAGCTTTTCCCCTCCCATGTTTAGAGATGATGACTGAGATATACTTTTTTGCTTGCAGATGGCATTTTTAGATCAACGTGGTCTTCGCCATACAAGTCCCAAAGTACGAAGTCGAACAGCTTACCTCTTTTCCAGATTTGTCAAGTCTCTTAAGTGAGTAAAGTTGTTACAAATGTATCGAAAATGCATTGAGTTTAATGTTCATAGCCCTTTTGTACACCACAGGCTGGGCTTCAAATGGACTGCAATGTCCAATATATCAAAACAATGCTCTTGCAAGGTTGCCCTATTGTGTAATACTCTGGTAGGTAATGGAAAATGCCAGAACAAAGAACTGGAACACATATGCTTAGCTTATTTTGATTAGGTGTTAAAACTGATCAACAATGTAAATTTCTGTCCTGCTTTTTGTCAGTGAGCTAAAGAAGAGCGAGAAGATCTGGAAACTCCCAAGAGTAACTTTTCCCTGTCTCACCAAATTCTTAATATTTAGAAATTTATACTGATCAAGTTTACTCAGTGTATTTGAGTCCTTCAAACACTTCGGTACTGTTGGTCTTATTTCACAGGCACATATTTAATGTAGAGGCAGGAGAAGCTTCCAAGATGGTTCAGATTTGAGAAGGATCCAATTTTTCAACTGTTAATGAAAATATTTCACTCAGATAGGCGAGGCTATTTATGAGTGCAAACAAACATGAGGGAAAGAAATATTTATTTCCTCTTACATTAATCTATTTGTCCAACCACAAGCACCATATCCACAAGCCAGTTTTTTCTACAGCAGTGCTTTGATATTTAAAGGGGAGGTGTATATTGAGAAGGTATTTAGTGTCCAGTTTTAACAGCTTCAACCTGTAAAAATGCACACACTTCTAAATAGTGTTATGTATTTGTGTTTTACTTCAGTAAGCAAATGAATCCATTTATTGAAGATGTTCTGAACAGAATACAAGACCTGCTGGAACTTTCTCCTCCTGTGAGTATTTACAGCAGGTTTTTGTAATAAATAAGGATTATACTTATTGGTATGCCTGAGTACTGACTGAATTGTGAGATGAACACAAACATTTAAGCACAAATAATTGTCCAGCTTTTTTGGTGTGAGATCACTTGCATGCATGCATGTGTACCTAATTTTAATACACTTGCTTATTTGGGTTTCTGGGAGTACAGGATATACCTTATATATAAGGCTGTCTGAATTGTATAAAACTAGTTGTTCCTTCAACTGTTTTTATGTTGTTGCTCCTACTTAGGTAGGAAGAGAATAAAACTATTGTAAATACTATAGAGATTACTTAGGCATGATTAAAGAAAGTAGAATCTTTAATCTTTGAAGAGACAGTTTTTGATGAAGGACATTTAGTGAATTATGCCTGTTATCTTCCATTTTAGGAAAATGGTTACCAGGCTCTGTTAAGCAGTGATGACCAACTTTTCATTTATGAAACAGCTGGAGTATTAATAGTTAACAGTGAATACTCTGCAGAAAGAAAACAGGTTCTAATGAGGAATTTGTTAACTCCACTGATGGAAAAGTTCAAAGTATTATTAGAAAAACTGATGATGGCACAAGATGAGGACAGACAGATGGCACTGGCTGACTGCCTCAATCATGCCGTTGGGTTTGCTAGGTAGGTACAGCACAGTGACTCTGTGCATTTCGGGTTTGAGTAAAAGGGAAATATAAAGGATTTATTGGGAGGAGGGGCTGAACTTCTACCTGAGCTTTACTGACCTAGAAAATCATCAGTGGTTGTAAAAATTTCTTATGGTAGCCCAGAAAATGAGTTAAGTCCCATAGGAAAGGCTACTATGGATGTAGATAAAGATAATATTGAGGAAGTTTACAACGAACCAACATCTATTCCCTTCCTCAAGGAGAATTGTGTTGGAGCTATTCTAATCCTACGTTGTTTGTAAATTGTTAGAATCTAATTCTTAAAAATCTGCCAAAGTATAGCTACTTCATAGCACTTAATTCTGTTCATTACTTCCAATGTTTGGCTCCCATTTCATGACAAGTAATGTTCTAGTTTAGTGCATGGGTTTTAAAGCATATGTTGTTCTCACTGTTAATATTTCTTCATGGGAGTGGAATGTGAGCTTATATAAAACTTGGTATATTGCTTTTACAGCCGAACCAGCAAGGCTTTCAGCAATAAGCAAACTGTAAAACAATGTGGCTGCTCAGAGGTTTATCTGGACTGCTTACAAACATTTTTGCCAGCTCTCAGCTGTCCACTGCAAAAGGAAGTTCTGAGAAGTGGTGTCCGCACTTTCCTTCACCGCATGATTATTTGTCTTGAGGAGGAAGTTCTTCCATTCATTCCTTCTGCCTCTGAACACATGCTTAAAGATTGTGAAGCAAAAGATCTTCAAGAATTCATTCCTCTTATAAACCAAATAACAGCGAAGTTTAAGGTACGATATTGAACAAGCTTTTGAGGGTCAAACTGTTTATGTTCTCTTATCTGGTTTCAGAAAAATAGCTATGTGAATAAAGTATATTTCTAAGGCTCTCCTACTGCAAAACATAGTTTTCAACCACAGTCATATGTTGCTGGACTTGGAGTAATTAAACAGGTGATTTTTTATTAGTCTCATAATTTGTTGTTTCTAAATTTTGGGGTTTAACATTTTAGAATAAAATATTATTTGCAGCACTGAATTATTTTATTATCAATGCAATTAACTTCATGCCACACATTGAAGCAAATACTACAAATTATGTAAACTCCAGAGTGAATTTTTTCATTTCTTTACAATGAGATTTCTTAAGATCCAGAGATAAATATCAGATGTGGGTACAAGGAAGAATATTGATTTATAAGATCTCAATGCACTGGTATTACTTTAACATGTATGCTCAATGCATTTTTATTCAAATCAGGTTGATAAATATGGAGGTTTAGAAATGGAGGTGTGAAATGCATATTGTGTGAGAGTGGGACTGTCAACTGACTATCTAGCAAAGGTTCCTGAAGTGTAGCCTTTGAGGGCTTTTTAGTTTCAAATTGTTCAAATGCAAAGTCAATGAAATCTATGAAGTTACTAACCTGTTACTCATGGTTCATACCCTGGAGCTACAAGAATATTGTACTGTTGTGAATGAGTTGGGAAATTAATTGCTATAAGAGAAAGCTAAGAAGCCCTTTAAATAGGTTTAAGTAAGTCTTTCAGCAGAAAGCAAAATGAAAATTACTAAAAGTGAAGAGATGTGCATTTTGTGAGCAGCAGAACAGAGCCATAATATACCTGTGTGACTCTAGCATGCTGACTTCTGTCAGTTATATTCCATCTGCAGAGCAGAAAGAGAATTTTGAAAAATAAAGTATTACAGGGATTGGGGAGGAAGACTTGTTCCTCTAGTCCTTTCTGTAAGTGCTACTAAAATCAATGCAAGATAACAGTAGATAATTATAAATAGTCAGTGTATGGTGAGGAAGGTGAACAAAAAAGTCACAGGAGGAAGACTGGACAAATACTGTGTTCAGATGTAATGTTTAACTTTGTATATGATACTGTACCATGCTTATTACAATATGTACAAATAAAGATCCTAGCTTCAATAGCCTCACCTTGAATACTTTCAAGGTACAATAAAGAGAAGATTAAAGATAAAACCTTGCTGAAGCATCTGAACATCTGAGTTGCCTCTACGGAACTCCAGGATGTGGCTGAATAGCACACACCTTTGGCTTTTCAATTCATATGTGCCCTTGCTTAAATTTCTCACTGCAAGTGGGATATAAATTACAAGTTTATTCTGTAATGCCAGTATTCTTACAGCTCAGGAAAACTTATTTCTTTAAGCAGTGTTTAAAGATTAGTGCTATGAAAGGTGGCCTGCTGCCAGTTCTAACATCTCTGACATTATCTGTAAGTACTGTGGCTTTACAGTAGCCACTTCCTTGATATTTCAGGGAATTGGGAATACTGTCTGTCTGAAGAGAAGGATGAGAAATCCTGAAAAAGCTCTGTTCTTACTTGAACTAGAGATAGGAATAAGTATTTCTTCTGAAAAACTTGAAATACGTGGCATGTAAGTCAAGGTGCTGTAACATTCATGGTGATCCTGATGTGACTTATTTTATTGTAAGTGGTTGGTGTATGAAAATACTAAGTTGCAATGTGAATCAAAGCTGAGAATGGTAACAGGCCCTTAAGTTTTAATTTCAAAATGTTTGGTTTCTGAAAGTGTTTGAATGGATATCCTCTTCCAATCTCCACAGACACAGGTTTCACCTTTTCTGCAGCAGATGTTTATGCCACTGCTTCATGCTATTTTTGAGGTATTGCTCCTTCCAGCAGAAGAAAATGACCAGTCTGCTGCTTTAGAAAAACAAATGTTACGGAGAAGTTACTTTGCTTTTCTGCAGACAGTAACTGGCAGTGGAATGAGTGAAGTCATAGCTAATCAAAGTAAGTTTCTCAAAGGATAGCACGATGGTTATTTTCTATGAGTGTTGTCTATTCAAATCACTAGGCCAGTTCCTTAACTGTCAGGTAGAATGGAGTAATGAAAATACAGTATTGAATGTACCTGTTGCACAAGAATTTGGGTTTGTGAAATCCAGATATAATAGGCGTATTTTTCCCATTGATCTTTTCATCTTATATGAGATCACTGTCTATTGAGACAAGAATGGTGCATAATATATCCTCAGGTGTCATTGTATTTTATTGGTAGATCAGAGGTCATACAATATATAGCAATGCATAGCAATGTTTAAACTGTTGGGCAAGACCTCTTAGCTGCCATTATTTATTAGGGTGTTCATTTTCTGTAGGACATCAGTAACTTCTGCAATTTTTTATTTCTATCAACTGATTTCTGTTATCTGTGGTAGGGGGCATCATGTGACTTACTACACATGTAGTTCTTAGGTTTTCCTCACCCCTGGTAGCCAAATACAAATTAGTGCTTTTCCTAGCAAGAATTTGAAGTCTTAGTGTCTGGCTCCTTTTTTCTTCAAGTAATTCTCTCAGTTTATATTCCATCAAAATAGCTTAGGGACTTGAAGCTTTAAAGGGACTCCTGTGATAGGGGAAGCTCAGAATTCTTTTCCCACATCCTAAAATGATGGTACTACCTGTGGGAAAGGAAGTGTGATAAATGTATCTGAAAATATACATATTGGAAGCAAAGCAGCACTGAAACAGTTGAGTTTTAATTAGCTACCAACTTTGGCTAGAGTGGAGAAAACTTATATTTGTAAGCAAGTTTAAGTACTCCCTCACTTTTGTGTGTACTAACAGCCAGAAGAACCATTTAAATTGCCAAACTTAAAAACAAAAAACCAAAACAGTAACAAAATCCCAACAAAAAAACCCAAACAAACCAATTATAACCTAAATAAGAGTTGCCTTGCATCACAAGAAAAACTTCAAAAAAATACTTGACGTTTGTCAAAAAAAGAGTTATTTTAAAGTTGAAGCATGTCTTATGGGTCAGTATTTATATAAAAAAGGTGCAACAGTACAGAAATATCTTAGTGTGCGAGTTGAAATGATGGGTTCTTTCTCATGTATTTAAGGTGCAGAGAATGTGGAGCGTGTGTTGTTCACTGTCATTCAAGGAGCAGTGGATTACCCAGATCCTATTGCACAGAAGACTTGTTTTATTATTCTTTCGAAGCTGGTGGAGCTTTGGGGTAAGACTGTCTCTCTGTAATACCTTTGCAGCTGCTACTAATCAGGAAGCAATAATAGAACATGAGATGTTACTTTTCTTTTCAGGAGGTAAAGATGGACCAGTAGGCTTTGCAGACTTTGTCTACAAGCACATTGTTCCTGCGTGTTTCCTAGCACCTTTGAAGCAAACATTTGACTTAGCAGATGCCCAGACAGTACTGGTGTGTATTATGGATTTCTTTGCTTTCATCTTTGTGGGGCACGTTCAAGCTAAGAAACCCACAGTCTCTATGTGATAACAAAGATAGTAATTTAACAAATAAAAAAAACTTAGTTTTTTTTTATTGAGGTACCTAAATGATTAATGTTGAATTGTTGAATTGTATTCTGTAGTTCACCTATGCTCAATATCAAGCTAGAAAATGGCAGAAATGAGTATCATTGATCTTTATTACTAACTAATATTCAGTGAAAGTGAATGCCCACAACTGGCTGTTCTTTAGTTTATTTTGGGTTCAGCTATGACAAATTTTTCTGGTTCAAGTGGAACAAAGACTGGAAGGTTGAGGCTCAGTTATTGTTGTGTGAGGAGAAAATGTGGGAATAATGGCAAGAACTAAGACCTTGGTTTGGGCCTCACTAGGTTCCTTGGCTTTAAATTTTAAAACCATTTAAAAAACATCCTGACAGTTGGACTTGATGATCCTCAAGGTCTTTTCCAACTTTGTGATTTTATGATTCTTAAACAAGACTTAACCAATAGACTAATCAAATGGTTTTAATGTTATATATTATATTGCAGGCTTTATCAGAATGTGCAGTGACATTAAAAACAATTCATCTCAAAAGGGTAAGCTTCATAATACTTCGCAGAGAATAACTCATTGCAGGTTTCTTTCCAGTGTTTTTATCAGCTTCTAAAAATTAAATAGTTCCTAGGGTGAATTACTACTTTACTCCTATATAAAATAACAGGATAACCATAATGCTGTGTCAGGATACAGGATCCAGTCTACCTCTTGATAAGTTACTGCAAAATCTCGATGCTTCATTAAGGAGAAAAATCTGTTCACTTGGTTGTTACTGTGTTTGATTGATCAATTGGCATCTTTTTCTTTTCAGTAGAGTACTGACAGGTAGTGCTATAGTACAATATAGTATAAACTGACATAGAAGAGCAGTTGGAGATTTACTATAGAGTACTTCTGTAAAAGTTAAAAGTATCTTTTGATATGCAGGTAACTAGACTGAAAAAAAATGTATGGAAAAAAATGAATTTTGCATTGTCAAACTACTAAAACACTACAGTATATTTCTATATTTACTGAGAAATGAAACATTTTCTGTGTTGACATTACCGATTCCTGTTACCTCCTTTAATTTTATGGCTAACTTTTCTGTCAAATCCAAGTAGAATTCATTACTACACAAAAACTGTAAGAAGCTATAAATAGGCAGAGAAGAGATAGTGTGTTAATTGAGAGGACCTTATGGGTTTGTTCCTTTTTCCCCAAAAGCAATAAAGGGAGAAATACGTAGGAAATTAAGTTTTGGTGAATGAAATAGCTTCTTGTTGCCAGTACTGTTTCTTTTAACACTGTTGCTAGAAATACAGGAAAATTGTCTGAAATCCTTTCCTGGCATGTAAATTGTACACCACATGATAAATGCAGATAAAGAAATAAAAACCTGCATTAACCAGAACAGATATGTCTGCTTTGCTAAAAGATTTGGAAGTTCCATTTTATTCTTGTTGAGTGCACCATCGATTACATAGTCAATGTCATAAGAAAACATTATGTTCAGGGGTACTTGGCAACTACATTTTGCAGTGGTGGTAGTATGATAAAGCAGTTGGCAGATACCAGTTGCTAATTCTCTCTTTTTTTCTTTCATGTGTTACATAGTGAAATTAGGGCCCTTGTGTTTAACTGACTTTTGCAGTTGTCGTGTCACAAACTTACTGGCTCTATTGTAATTCTTAGTGCAGTTTTCAGTGCCTTTTTCTGATGTGTAAGAAAAGACACTAAACTGCAGTGGAATCCTCAATGCCAAGGTTCAGAAATCTTTTTATTTGTTAACAGTTGAGAATAACATTATCGTGGTATTTGATATGCATAACTTCCGTAAAATATTAATATAGACCTCCTATTTTCAAATTCCTCTGTATCATACAGTATAGGGCTGTGTCTTCCCACATATCTGAAAATGTGCTTAAACAAATTGTGTACTACTTTTCTTTAGGGTCCTGAGTGCATTCAGTATCTTCAGCAAGAGTATTTGCCTTCTTTGCAAGTAGCTCCTGAGATAATTCAGGTAGGAATTGCTAAAAGATTATTTGGAAAACTCTTAACAATCATAAAGGTTAAATGAGGACAAAAGGAATACTGACAAAGTGAACCACCTCCTGACACTCAGTAAAACTTAATTTGATATTGCATATTAGAGTAGGATTAATTTAGTGTAACTGCATGAGTGACTCGTAAAAAAAAATCCAGTGCATGTGACCATCTATGCTATCTTCCTATTTGAATTCAAATATTGACCTGAGGAAAAATATTGGAATACTTAGGAATAGTAACTCAAAAGGTCAATGAAGAATGTTGAATGTATAGAAAGTGTGGTGATAAAGGCTGTATACAGAGGTTTAAGTCAGGACACTGTTTCAGTTATCAAAAATTATGTACAACACTAAGTATGGGGGTTTGTTTGCTTCTTTTGGAGTAGTGTAAAAGAGTTCTCAAAAGTGAAACTTTACACATGACCATTGTCTCAACACTAAGCATTGCTGCCCACATGGTAAGCATTGCCATTAATAAATTGTCAGATGAACACAAGCAACTTAATTTTAATTGCAGCTAATTTGGATACTGGAGTAACTGGTTTCGCTGCATTAGGAGACAATTATAATACTTCAACTGAAGATCTTTTAAGTGGCATTAAATATATTCAAGGATCAAGTATTATATCTTGCTGATGTCACAGTGTTTTCTTATCTAAGATTATAACTTCAAGTGAGAGACATGTTATGCTGCAATCTAGAATCACTTACTATGTATGTACTACTTCTTAACTGTAAATATTAATCTGAAGCATTGATTACAAAGGCACCAAAAGTTACTGGAAAAGTTAAAGGTTTAGAAACTCCTTGTAGTTGTCATAGTGCTGTTTCCATCTATTTGACTAAAAACAAATGTGATATTTGTATCTAAAAGTATAAATTTTTTCACCTCAGAATGCTCTTGACCTGTATAGCTTGATAAAATCTTTTATCTATAGCATGTTTTTCTTTGGATGCACAATAGGGAAAAAACAAACTAAAATCAATGGCTTTACATATAAGGTATTCTATGTGTACCTAACGTATTTCAGGTTGTCTTGTTGCTTTACTTAGTTATTCACTATTTCTTTCTTCTCTCTTGCAGGAGTTCTGTCAAGCACTTCAGCAGCCTGATGCTAAAGTTTTCAAAAATTACTTAAAGGTAAAGACTTTTTTTCCCTTAAAATAGCTTTAAGTTACATTTTAACTGCTATGTATTTCAGTTGTGGTAGTGACCTGAAATAAAATTGAAATATTGAATTATGCAATAATTTCTAACTATAGAGAATCTCCAAGTAGTAAAAGTAGTTATTTGGAAAGAGCAAACGGCAAAAACCTGCATCTGTAGAATGGTCATTTATCCTTAGCACCTTACTCATCTCCTCAGTAGCTTGATATTCTCATGGCTTATATTTAATAGTTGAAATAAAAAAAAAAAGTTATGCTATAATTGTAGTGGATGTGTCAGAATGCTTTATTTTTTGAGGGTGTGAGTGTAATTGACTACCACAAGTGACATCCTTGAACCTAGTGTGTTAAACAAGAAAATCAGTTCTGTCAAACTAATTACTCTAAACCTCAACCATTCCTGGTCTTGTATTTCCTTTGTCTTAAAATGTTTTTTTTTTTTTTTAATAAATTTTAACAGGTATTTTTCCAAAGAGCAAAGCCCTAAGGAAAGTACTGGAATCTCCTGTACCTGTTTCCATAATCTAGAACTCTGGTTGTTAATTTATAAAACCGCTAACTCTTGTGCCATTCAAACTGGTTTTATTTTTAATAAATGTTGCTTTGTGCTAACATCAGTAGATGTTTCAGTCCTTCACAAAAAAAGAGAAATGCAAGTCCCCCACCTGTGTCTCAAATATGAAGGTATGTGACAACATGAAAAATGATCTGTATACCTACACAAATTTTTATTATGTATAGGATGACTTAAGCTTATGCTGTTACATGTACAGCAATTAAATGACACTTATTTTTGAAATTAAATGTAAAAATCCCTTCAGAACACAGCAATGGTTATTAAAATGTGTACATTTTTGATACTGAGTAAAGTGTTTTCATAATACATAAAATTCATTTGTTCATGTATGGTGACATGAAAATAAAACAATCAAGTCATTCTTGTAGATATTAATTTCATTGAAGTTGTCTTAATGATAAAATATATATATACCTCCTATAAAACAGATTGGTTTAATAAATGATTTCATTTAAAATTAGCATCTCGGTCTATGGTTTTTTATTAAAATAAAATAAATTGAAATTTTATCCAGTGAAATATTAGGTCTCTTTGAATCATTTTGGTTGAATCTTAAAAGCTACATCATTCTTTAGCCTTCTGGCTGTTACATTTGAGTAGAACCTGACAGTATTTTCTGATGCTTGGATGATAAATTGTATTGAAGTGTTGCAGTAGGAGCAATGGTCAATGTAGGGATTTTAGTGTAGTGTTGCTACTTCTATCCCAGTGTGTGTTGGTCGACCAGCTTGGTTCTTTTTCTTTTTTCTTTTTTTTTTTAATTCTCTGACATTACAGGTTTCATAGCTATTTCATAGGGGCAGGGGGAAGCTAGGAGTACCCCCATGCCTATGATTTAATACTTTCCTGAAGAACTAGTGTCCATAGTAAAAAGCTGACTTACCTCTAGCATAATCAGATGAATGTTTTTCTAGACTTTATGGTCTGGTAAAGTCTTCATCCACTTTAAATGGAAGATAAATTAGGAGGTGGATCAGAAAGAGCAGCGAGTGTGATATCTTGACGGTAAGAATAAAAGTAGATGACATTTATTACTTACTACTCTTCAACAGGACACTATCACTTCCATAATTCTTTTCCTGATATTTGCAATTTTAATTAAAATTTTCTTGTTGATTAGTTTTATCATGATTGTTTGTGCTATTTGTGTTTTCTAGTCTCACAATGTGTTTCTTTCCTATTGCTGCTGTAACAATGCTACTAGAGGTTCCCTATTTCATTTTCTTTTGTAGCAGTAGGACCTTTCCATCTTGGACTTGGTGCTTTGCATATGCTGCCATGTCCCTGTCCCTCCTCAGCTAAAGGAGCTATTGCTGAGTGTTCACTGTCCCTCCTTGTCTTTGGGTGGTCCCCTTCTCTGCAGTTAGAGCAGCTTTACCACAGGGAGGGCAAGAGCTTCCACCAGGCAGATTATGAGGGATACAGTAAGGTAGGGCTCTTCTGTCTCTGATTTTTTGGTTTTAAATTAGTCGCATTGTGGTGAAATAACTCTTGGTTTTCATACATGATTTAGACATTTGCCCTCTGAAGTTAGAGTAGGACTGCTGCTTTCTAGTATTGAGTAAAATCAGGAAAAAAGCCTTTACTTCTTACAGTTGGCCATCATGAAAGCATGACTGAGCTATTATCAAATTACACCCTCATGACAAAAGTCTTTAAACTGGCCACTGCCAAAAGAGAGAATGTTCTCTTTCCTCATCCCCACCATCCCCCTCTGTCATCTTCTGTGCCAAATCTGGTGTTCATCTAACCCCATAATGAGCTCGTAGGAGGCTGAAGTGGCAGAAACACTTCTCCTTCCTGCTGGCATGGTGTCAGGTGAGAATGGATATAAAGCAGAGTGTAGGAACAAGCTGTGCATGACACCCACTGACCTGGCTATATTGTGAATTTGTATCTTGCCTTTCCATCCATGACTGAAAAAATAGCCTCTAGGATGCATGGGTAGTTAGTCTGAATCTTCAGATAAACTGATTTGGTTCAGCCTGAAGAATTCAAAAAGGATTGTTTACTTTCCTATGCTTTAACCCTGCTGAATGTACTGTCAAGGATTATGCAAGGTGTGACCTGTAAAGCAGGATATGTAGATTTCTGTATTTTTAGACAAACATATGGACATTGATCCTGGCTACTAGCAGGCTGGGTGATTTTGTTCTTTTTTTTTTTTTTTTTCTGCAATTTCCTTCAGTGGTGCAGAGACCAGAGGTCTGCATGCAGTTATGTGGCAGGTATGCAGTGCCTAGTAGCTGCCTAGTGTGAATCAAGGTGTAGAAAGGCAACTGAGTATCTTTGTATTTACGTTGAAGAGATGCATTCTTGCTTTGTGCTTTATTTTTTTAAATTTGGAATGGAAAAGAAGTGCACTTGATTTATCTCTAAAGAGAAATCTGGTTTTGCAACCTGTAATTGGTGTGTGAACTAGACTCTCTGGATAGTGTTCATATGTTTTGAACATCTTACAAGAACTACTTATGGAGTGGAAGAGGAGAAAAAGATAGAGATATGTGAGAACACCCACTGAGAAATAAGGGAGTTTTCACATGTTTTCCTTCTTCAGACTATGGATGATCTGATTTAAAGGCTGCAGCAAACACAACCACCTGTAGCTTTCCTGCATGACAGCCACAAGCCTTCATTACAAGGCATCATTTACAGAGGCATTATTTTTTAATTACAGCCTGGTGTAATTACTAAAGACAAGCTTTTAGGCCTGTTTGCCTATGAAGCAGAGGCAGTGAATTTTATGCAGACTGAGCTCAAGGGCAGGTTTTTTTCAGGGAGTGACTAATCAATGCAGGGTGAGATGTTTTTGTATCTAGTGCTAGGCAGTTGAGGCAACCTGCCCCTTTCCCCCCTCTTTATAAGCATGTCTGATAAGCATCTTATGGAATGTTGTCTGATTCTATAAGAAGACAATTTATGGTAGCAAGCCAGTCTTGCAAAATAACTATTTTCAAAAATTTCAGATCTATTAAGAAAGTAAATTCAAAGGTATTTAGAAAGCTACTATGCACCCTCTCAGGAATAGACAGTTTTCCAGCTGAAACTCTTTCATCATGGGGTGAGACAAGTGCTACTGCAGATCCAAGGAAAGCAGCTGTAATGTGTGGGAAGGGGTGGAGGAGGGAACAAGCCCCTCTCAGCAGCAGGTTGCCATTGTGCCCATTCAGTTGTAGGATCAGGTTGTAGCACTGCAGTTATTGAACTTCAGTGGTATCACTTCAGTAATTTAAGCCAGTAGGAAACAAAAGAAAAGAGGGAAAGAAAATGGCAAGCAGGTTTTAAATAATTAAGTACACTGAAACTGCTGTGAAGGACCAATGCAAGTGAAAGAATAGGACTTGGTGGCAGTGGTAATGACAAGTGACAAAAGTTGGATCAGGTACCCAGAAATATAAAAATGAGTACCGAGTATTTCACAATGATAAACACCTTGGTGGTGGCAAGAGTTGGTTCCTCAGGGAAAAATGGAATGTGCTAGAAAACATATTTTTTGCCAAGATCAAGATTGATACAGTTTCTGGTGATACGAGAATCAGGAACTCTCAGGTAAATTGCTAGGTGAGAAATGTTTACTTTCTCTTCAGAGTGTCTTTTCATTCTCCGTTGTTGCTCTAGGAGTGTTGCCTTCAGTGTTTCTGGTTTGCTGTGAGGTGGGTACCTGTGAATTGTGTTACACCAGCATGCAGCAGGATAATGCCCTTGTGCTTGTGAAAACCATGGGGCAGACAGGTTTGCATTTGTTGCTCTAGCACAAAGGCTCTTCCCTCTTGCATTCTGTTCTATCTTATAATACCTGGTTGCTACAGATGTGCCAGGCATTTCAGAAAAGTGGGACATACCTGGCTCCAGAACAAGATTTTTCCATTTAATAACATGGGGTTTTTTTACTTATCAACACTAGCCACTCTTCCATTTAACTCTCCTGGGTGGCTTTGTAATTATGGAGTGAGAAACTGTAATTTGTGGACTACTTTTGGTTAAGGTTTGCTTCAGAGCATTAATCTGTACATGTTGTTGAACAGCTTTTGGACTGAATTCTCAGATGGCAAGCTGGAAACCAGGCACAGCTAGTAAGAGCTGTCTTACATCACAGAATTGTTTCCTTCCTCCCTCTGAAAAAAACTACAGAAGATAAAACATTAAATAACATGGAACTATGAAAGGCAGCTCGAGCTTAAGCTGGCTGCTGAATAGGCTTGCTTTATTATTTCACCTGTGATACCTCCTAAATACTTAATGCAAATGTAGAAAGCATTTTTACTATTAATTGCTTTATTGTGTGGTTTGGGTTTTTTTGGCTTGTTTTAATTTTTAGGGTTTTTTTAATTATATAGGAAAACTAGTATTTTAACTTGCTTATGACTTTCTAGAGTTACCTTTCTCACCTAACTTATTGGTGAAGTTAGTAGTTGTCCTTTTGGTAAGCTTAGTAAGACAATTTCCCACTCAAAATTTTTAAAAGTTCAGTGATTCAATGAGATGTTTTTTCTTGGCAAATACCTGCTATGTTTGATTTCCACTCTCCCCTGCTGTTGTTGTTAGCTTGCTCAGGGAGTCTCAAGAAAAATCTTAGAAGATACTGTCTTTTGCCTGCTTTCATGCTGTCACCTCTGATTAGACTTTTTTCCCCTCAGCATCTTTTCCTTTTTTTGAGTTGCAGCATTCACAGCTACACATGTGAATGCAACATACCAGCTTTTAGCTACCCTATAGCTGTACTGTTAGGATGAAGAGATGTAATAATATATAGCTACAGGCTGATGAATTTATGAACATCAATGAGAATCAAAATGCAGGAGAGGTGAGGAATGCCAAAAGTTTTGCTAATACATTGACAACAAGTGGAAGGGAGCAAAGTAAAATTTTTAGAGCAAAATTGTAATGAAACTTTCCTTTCTGGTGTCTTTTTCTTTTTCTTATATTCAACATTCTGTTATCATGTGATTCATACTGTGAAAGCTTTTAAAACTAGAGAAGATCCTTCTTACATAAGGTTCACTGATTGTATTACAAATATACCCTAAAAAATTATCAAGGTGAATCATTTGAACCCTTTGAATGATCTCAATTGATTCAAAACTTGGAGAAAAGCAGGCTGGCTGGCAACTGCAGTGAGAACAGTCAATGGCCAGGCCTAGGGGCAGGGTGACATCTGGACTGAAATATTCTAGGTCTTAAGTGAACAAAGTCCTGAGGAACTTGGTCTAAGTCAGTGCTAACCCTGCTTTGAGCAGGTGGTTGGACCAGAGACCTCCTTAAGTCCCATTTGGCCTCGGATTGATTTTAAATGTCCAGTTCCAAAAAGCATCAACAACTGAGGCAACAGCTTGGGTTTATTCAAAAGCAGAAGTTAGAACACTTTCATGATACAAAGAAAAAGTTCACTGGTGTTTTGCTCATTTTGAGAGAACTTTTGCTTAAATCCATATGGATGATCTAATGAGAATTTCTGAAGAAGACAAAGCTAACTCATGGGTGTCAACCTGAAGAAAAAAACAAAGGGTCTCAAGGCTGGGTAGAGAGGAGTAGCAGAAATAAACTATACTAACTTCTGAGGACTGCTGAAGTGTTTTGAAAAACCCAAGGAGAGAACACAAATGTGGTGGGGAAACTATTCCCTCTGTAATGCAAAAGGGCTATGATATAAAGCTCAGGTGCCAATAAATGGGGGATATAAATTAAGTATTTATACTAACAACAAAATGTTTCAGTCAATTTATCAGATTCATTACACAGAGCTTTGGAACAAGCTTAGTGCACTGTACCAAGTGAACAAAGAGGGGATTTGTGATAAAGCTCTTAAAGTAAAATAGTAATAATTTTAAAAAGCTTTTAAGCAAAAGGTTGCTATTTTTGCTGTTAGTTCCTCGAGAATAGGTTTGTACGATTTAGGAAGGTAGCAACTCCGAACAGAAAAGGATTAAAAAAAAAAAAAAAAGTAACCTTGGGTGGGAGGGAAGGGGGGGGGGGGATTGTTCTGACAATTTCCCTGCTATAAGTATGTTTAAATTACATAAATTTATCAATGTTTTTCCTTGTACAAGCTATACAGACCACGTATTGGAAGCAACATTACTGGAGAGACAAAAAGAGCAAGAGCTAGACCAGCCTTTAAGGCATTTAGGTAAAAAATAAGGGCACGAACCTTGTCAGGTTTAAAAAAGGGTGAAACTGAAAGAAATTTCACAGGGCAGGGAAACGTCTCTCCTGGATAGCTCTTGCAGAAGAGGCCAGGGCAGAGGTTCGTGTGCCGGGAAGGCACCAAGGAAACGAAACCACCGCCGGGGAGGTTGCGCAGCGGAAAATCCCCGCGGAAATCCCCACCGGAACCGGTCCTTGAACATCACGCCAGCTGAAGTACCCGGAGTGACCACTGTCAGGGAACATCCTGCTTCCACTTTTCCATGTTTCCCAGATGTTCCCCTGTTTCGCGGTCTCTGTGCACCAGCGCCCGCCGCCGCCGCCGCTCCCGCACGGAGCTGAGGGGGACGGCGACGCCCACCCCTCTCAGCCGAACCCCAGAGCCTCGCGGATCCCCCTGTGCGGGGAAAGGGCTGGGGGGTGACCGGGAGAAGCCGGCCGCTGAGGCGGTGCTTCTGCCGGGGCCCCGCCTCCCCAGCGCCGCTGCAGGAAGCCGGAAGCGGCCGGGGCGGTGGGCAGGCAGGCAGGGTGAGAGGTGGGTTGGTGCGTGGGGCCGGGGCCGGTGGGCAGGACAGGGCGGGGTAGGGTGGGGTGGGAGGGAGACCGCGTCCAGACGAGCTGAGGTGGGAGGTAGCGCGGAGGCACCCGCTAGCAGCGGGCCGGAGAAGCAGGTGCCTCCGCGCCGCCTCCGGGGTGAGGTGATTTGTGTTTCCCGGAGCGGCGGCGGGGCCTTCCCGAGGGCTGCCGGCTCCCGAGGAGGGTGTGGGGCGGCAGCGGCGGCGGTCCCGGAGGCAGCAGCGGTGCCGGCTGTGCAGGCCGGCCTGAGGAGCGGCCCCGGCCGCGGGGGTGAGGCGGTGGCCGGCCCGAGGCCTCGGCGGTGTGGCTGGGACTCGTCCCTCGCCCCGGTCTCTCTCTCTCGCCGGGAGATCGCTCTTGATGCGATCCGTCAGAATCACTTCGGTAACGAGAAAGGGAGGCGGGGGAGCCAAGCGAAGCGTGTGTTTGGTTTGCGTGAAGCTTTCCTCACTCTCCGGCATTGCCTTTGCGGCTGCGGGAGTTGTTAAAGTTTTAAGCGGGGAAGGATGTCCAGATGTGGGGATGCTCACCGCTCCCGTGCCCTCCCCACTCCACGTCTCTCAGCGTGGGGCTGGCTGGGTCTCTCAGGGCTCTCCAGGAGCTGCCGAGTCCTTTTCCCCCATCAGGCACGGGAGAGGCCGGGAGCAGCGGTGGGGGGGGCACAGGAGCCAGGGTTGCCATTCGTTCCGTGGGCCCGTGGGAGGGTCTGCTGCTTCGCGTGGGTTCAAGCAGCACCTTGTGTGGCCTACCCAGGGTCTTTCTGTAATTCATATCCTAGCTGATGGACTGGAAACTCCCGGGAGGAAGTTAGGGATAGAAAGCAGGAACTTCAGGGGGAGAAATTTTGCTAAGCATTAAGAGAGGGCGGAGCATGCAGGGGAGTGTAAAGCCTTCCTATTTACCAGACTGTATAATGCTAACGTAATATTAATTCAAAACCTCAGCACCTTGCCTGTTGGATTTGGAGGCTTACAGGATCTTCCCTGTAGACAGAAAGAGCCTTTGCTTAACCTTCATCATCTGTCCCTACTTGCCTGGTGAACTTGCACATTGCAGCTGTTCACAGAGGAAATATCTGCTTTGTGTGCTTACCCTGCGTGCCTGAGGTAACAGCAAACTTCTTCATATTAGAAGTTGGACTCTTTTCCCAGACGACTTTCAACAAGACAAGAGGACACAGTCTTAAGTTGTGTCAGGGGAGATTTAGGTTGGATATTAGGAAGAATTTCTTCACGGAGAGGGTGATCAGGCAATGGAATGGTCTGCCCGGTGAGGTGGTAGATTCTCCGTCCCTGGAGACATTTAAAAAAAGACTGGATGTGGCACTCAGTACCATGGTCTAGCAACTGCTCCGGTGGGTCAAGGGTTGGACTTGATGATCTCTGAGGTCCCTTCCAACCCGGCTAATTCTATGATTCTATGATTCTATGAAGCAGCCAGTGCACCTGCTTCAAAGCACTGGGGGTTTTAAAAAAATAATCATCACGTTAGCAATGCAGTCGTCTTCTATTGCAATCCTGCTGACGAATAAAGAAGCAATAGCATCACTAGAAGCAGAAAACTACTTTCAAAAGCTCCCCAAACTGCCCCCAAACTCTTGAAATGCTAATGAGTCATTGGGGAGACAATAAACTGCTGACAGGAAAGATACCTTTAGATATACATGAGGAACTTCTGACTCATCTAGTATCAGACTTAATGACCACAAGATGGGAAGAAATAGAAAGTTCAAGCATTAAATCTGTTGAATGGACCAGTTGTTGTTAGAGATATCTAGGTTTTTTTTTTTCTATGAAACTATTAGTGAATTAATTTGGGAAGATAGTGGAAGATGCAAAAACAAAATTAAAAGAAAAAATATTCTTAGTGTTTAGCAAAGCTACGTTCTGAATCAGTCTAAGAAGTGAAATGTATTAAAGCAAAGGAGGTCTAATGTTATTCAAGTTACTGAATAAAATTATATTTTGATATTATATTTTGATATATAATATTCAAATAATAGTAATTAATAATAATAGAATAATAAGAATTAAAGCTGAATTAGACTTTATGCCTTACAAGTGAAGACTGTCAACAGTGTAGAATTTATTATAAAAATACTATTTTGACCCAAAAAGTAATAGTGCACAGTGACTTTGGTTTGATGTTGGATGTATACTATGGATTAAATACTGACAATTGTATCTGTATTTTTATTAGTGAAAAAAAATCCAAAAGAAACAAAAACAAAAATACAGACCTTGAGAACCTTGCTGATTTCTTTTTTAAAATCCATCGAATGGTATTAAAGCTCATCTGCCAGACTTCTTTTGTTTTGTTTTCAGCTATTGACCTCCATGCAAATTAGTAAGAAAGTGAGAAGGTAAAGGATGAGAGCTGGTCTCATATATACTAAGTCCTCTTTATCACATCATAATAATTGTCATAATAATTCAGTCTCTAGTAGGCTGCTAATATTTTTAGTGTTTGAATGGACACAGGTGAAGAAGCTCTGTTTACTTGATCCTTCTATGCACTTTTTGTTTCCTTAGACAGGAGTCATTATGTTTCTATGTTTTGGTATGAGTACAATGAATGTTTCTTTGAAATAAATTACAGAACACATGTTTATTGTTAATGTCCCAGCTTCCTTGTTACAAGGATTGTTTTAATTCTGAGGACCTTTTCAATGCAGATATTTTACAAATTGTTTACAGAGTGGGCTTGGCATTATTTCCTTGCAGACCTCTTCCTTATTCTCTGTGTCTGCTTCATAGGTGGCTCTTAGGCATCTCCAGTAATTGCCATCTGAGAGAAGTTACCTTATTCTAGTATTGCAAATAGTCTTGACAGAATTAACAGAGAATGGTAAGGGTTTGGAATGTGATGGTGTTTTTTTAAATTCAATTTTGAGATAAAACATTTATTCCCTTCTCTAGGCCTGAAGAATTATATCTAGATTTTTTTTTTTTTTTTTTTAATTATTTTTACCTGTTTTTCCTGCACTACTCTGAATTAAGTTTAGAGTCATATCAGGTCCTTGCATTACTTTGTTGCTTTCTGTGTGCTACATCTCAGTTGCCTAGATGTTTTGGGACAGGGTTGCAAGAAACTCCACATCTTCCCCAAGGGAGTAGCTAAATGAAACTGAAATCTGCCACTGTTAAACACACAGAAATGTGTTCAAAGTCATGAGACAGTTTCTTTTTCTTTGCAGCATGCCATAGGTATGATCAGGAGTGGTGCAAAGGTGAATGCTTCAGCTTGCTGCTGGAGTGGGATGAGTGAATGGTGCTGGGGTGGCTGGTGTGTGGCTTCCTCTGTGCTCCTGTGGTGCTCACTGTGAGGCTGCTGGGGCTCTCATCTTCTGAGCCTGGGAGCTCTTGGAAAGCACCAGACACCTTCTTGTAATGAATGTGCACGGGAAATTCTGTCACAACTCTTCTTCCAGTAGTTAATGGAAAGGCTTCTTTGCTTCTTTTGAATTTTCAGTTAGATGTTTCTTGTCAACACAGGCAGATGCAGGGTCCTCTGCCAGGCTTTTCCCTTTGAGAGGAAAGGCTGCTGCTGTAGGACCAGTTGTCATTTCCCCATGCCCAGTTGCCATTTTGCTCTTAAGATTCTTCAGATCCAGGAAGCTGCATCTTTAATCTCTGGCTGATCAAAAACCAATGCTTTAGTTAAACCAGAAAGGTAAGTATTTCACCTGCAGCTCCTACTGTTTTGGCAAGAGGGGAAATCTAGCAGTTGTGATGAGGTTTTTTAAACATTTTTAATTTAATCAAACTTTTTTTTCCCATATTCTTATAAAACCGTGAGAACCTGAGTATCTGGCAGTTTACATTTCAGGAAGTGGGAGAAGTGAGGCTGCATCTCTAGAAATTATGAGACATACTAAATGTGAAATTTTAGAAAGGAGAGAAATGTCTCATAATTTCCTCTAGCAGTAGTTGGTGGTTTTAGCAACTAGCTGAAGATGCTCGTGTTGATTATGAATATCATCTAGCTCATGTAAAAATAGATTTTTATAACTAGTTAGTCCAGTTCATCTACAGTTGTACTGAAGTGCAGCTTTCAGAGCCAAAATGATCTAAAACATCTGTATACAACCTGCCATAGTCTCCAATATCTGTTCCTTGTCATATATACCAACTGGTGGTATATAGAGCCTATTTTGAAAAAAGCTTTGTGTTAGTTTTTTTGACTCATTCCTATAGTTTTTATTTTTTACTCTTTTTTACATTTAAACACCTATGTAAAAAAGGGATTATAAAGCTTTCACTTTTCCTGTTGATTTTTCAAACAAAATTTTGGGAGTAAAAGACTTCAGATACAGAGAGAGGTTGTGTCTATGGCATTAGTTTTGATTCTTGAGCTTGGTTTTGTTTGTTTCAGCTCTTATTCCTTTACTTGGTTATTCTTAATTATTTCTGTGTATCTTTGGAGTTGTGGTTAGATATTTTTTTTTTCCCTTATAGTTAAAATAAATCCCTTTTGTATATCCTACTAAATTATGCTTCAGTATATCTAATCTTCTGTTTTTAAGGTGAAAAAGAAAACTGTCTAATCAAAGAGCAAAGATGCAGAGCACTTCAAATTACCTCTGGCTGTTGTCTGACATTCTAGGGCAGGGAGCTACTGCAAATGTTTTCCGCGGACGACATAAGGTTTGTGAGAAATTACTTATCTGAGTAATGAGTAAAACTGATTTTTTTTTCATGATGCAATTACCATTATGAAATTAACAAAAATTTAAATCTAATGGATTTAAATCTAATGCAGATATGTCCTTGCAGTGATTCATATTCAGTTTTAAATTTTTATATTCATCTAATGAGTTAGATTTCTATGCAGTTATTTCTGATTGTTTCGTTTTAATACTGAATTGTTTGGTTTTAATACTGTATTTTTCTTGTGAAATATTAACATAGTAATTCCTCTGCTCTTCAGTTTAATGGGAAAATATTAATAATAATAAAGAATTTAAGTCAGAAAAAAAGTCTTATAATTTTATTACATGATATGTTTCTTTTGTCTTTGTTAAATTCGCTTTTAGTAGTTTCCCCCTGTTCTTGTAAAACTCATTTTTTGAGGTTTTTATGATCTCGTACCCTAAGTGAAATATTCATAATGTATTGGATGAAGTTGCTGTTGGCTGTTGGCCTTTTTTTGTAAGTCAATGCTTTATACGTGTCTGGGACACCATCTTCTCGTTGATGTACTTGAGTAATCAGTATGAAATAGCCTGGTTGTGGAAGTAACCTTCCCTTACAGTAATGACAGTCTGTGCAAAACCAATATGAAGTTATATATATAATAACATTTCCTATGTTCCCCCTTTACCTGTGAAACAACACTGAGCGATAACGGTGCAGTTAATTTGCTTTTCTGGATGAGTGAATTTCACCACAAAACATTCCCCCTGTAAAGCTTATGGTTTCATGGTTGCACCTCTCATCATCCTCACTAGCCTGAGCTCATGACCTGCAGCTTGCTGTCAATGGGAGAAAACTTTTACCTGGGCACCAATAGTGCACGTAAGTGTGCTGTACACACCTTGCCTAAGCACAGGAAAGCTTTGTCCTCGGAAGGAATCTGTCAGGCACAGGACTGGTAATGTAAGCTTGTCCCTGGAGAGGGCACAGGGAGGTACTTTGCCCTAAGAGACACAGGAGCTGCACTCTGAGCCTGTTGGGGCTGTCCCACTTGAGAACTTAAGTCTCTGGTTAAGCTCATGGCTGTGCTCCTCTTACTTACTGTGTGAGTCTGAATTGCTTCAGGACTTTACACGAGTGGTATATGGAGCTCTACACAGCCTTCTGTGAAAAAACAAAATACTGCTTTATCAGTATAAACAGAACAATAAAGGGAAACAAGGTAAAGTTCAGCTTCTTGAAAGTTGTCTCTTAAGTCAAAATTCTCAAGTGTAGTATGTGCATGTCTCTTCTTGATCTGGGTAGGTGGCTTACCTCTTGCTGAAGAGGTAAGTTTATGGATCATTCTTAAATGTGTAGCCTTTCTTACACTAACTATTCTTTTTTTTAAATTTAGATTTTTTTGGGATAACATTGAGTTTCCATTCTGCTTGTGTATTGGACTTTTGTCTAAAACTAAACCAATATATGCTTCCATTTGATAATTTCTGGGTTTTTTTAACAGAAAACTGGGGATTTATATGCTGTCAAAGTATTTAACAGTATAAGTTTCCTTCGCCCTGTGGATGTTCAGATGCGAGAGTTTGAAGTATTGAAGAAACTAAATCATAAGAACATTGTCAAATTGTTTGCCATTGAAGAAGAGGTAATGGATTGTTGTGATCTTAGATGCATGATAGCAACCACAGTAAATGTCTTTGCTTTATCATTAACTATAGAGGAGAAGCCACTGTCATCAGCTTTCTCTTGAATTAGGATTTTTAATCTATCTACATCTATGAATCTTTAATACATATTGATACAATAATTCTGACAATTTTATGCTTTTGCTTTGCAACCAACTAAAATAGTGAGATAGGACATGTAGAACTTGTATCTAAGTATGAATTGCTGGACAGCTGTGGGTGTGCTGACACTGAAAGTGCTGAAACTGATCAATTGAAATGACCCAGATGCTGAGATCAGTGAAGAGGAAAGACAACGATTGCTGCTTTCAGCTCTTCTGTGCTATGGTTTCTTATTTATCCACCTATCAATACTGCTGTCAACCCTCAAAATGCCTAGAACTTGGTGCTTTCTTAGTTTTTCCTGCCCCTCTCCAAGTTAGAATACATGAAACAATAAAAAATCACCTGTACTTCTTCTGAAGAAGATCACCATTATGGGATTTATAGCTATAGATTTTATTTTTCCTTTTAATTTAAAGTAGGATCCACTGGTTATATGTAATTTCTGACATGTTTTTCACAATTGAAACTTACCTTTTTAATTTTTTTTTCCAGACAACAACTAGACACAAAGTACTAGTTATGGAATTTTGTCCCTGTGGGAGTTTATATACAGTTTTAGAGGAGCCATCTAATGCCTTTGGTTTACCAGAGTCTGAGTTCCTAATTGTTTTGAGAGATGTGGGTATGTAGACATTGCTCTTTGGTCTCATTTATTGACTGAAATGAACTTGTTTTGTTTACCTTGAAACAGCAAGAAAGGAGGAAATTGAATTAATATCAACTAATTGAACAAATTAATATGGTCATATGGAATCACATCTTCTATAAATGTGTAGATAGGTGCATTAAGAAGCCATTTCTGATTAAAACATTGCTATAGTTATTTTTTTGTTTGTTTCTTTCAAGATGACTTTTGCATGTTGGACTGATTCCTAATAACAATTATTCTCAGAAAAGTAAATTACAAAAATAATGAGGTTTACCTATGTCTGCCTATTACGGAATTTTCTTCCTTTACTTTATGGGACAGATATTGCTGAGAGCAAGAAATACTGAAATTTAGCTGTCTGAAAGAAAAAAAAAAAAAGGCAAAAAGGCTTAGAGTATTCTCTGCTCCTGGTCTTTTTGATAACTGAGTGTCCATTCTCCTTCCCACTGAGGAAGTAAACATATATATCTTCTAAGCCTTACAATTTGGTGTTTGTCTACTCCGTGTCAAGATGTATACCTAAATTCTGGTTTGTTTTATTTTTAATTGAAGTGGCTGGGATGAATCATCTTCGGGAGAATGGAATAGTGCACCGTGACATCAAACCTGGCAACATCATGCGTGTTATAGGTGAGGATGGTCAGTCTGTTTACAAGCTTACAGACTTTGGTGCTGCACGAGAACTTGAAGATGATGAACAATTTGTTTCTCTCTATGGCACAGAAGAGTATTTGGTAAGCTCAAATGATTTTACTTCTCTTCAAGAAACGTTTGAAGTCTGAGGCCCTTCGGGATGAGAGGAGGTGAAAGTTGGGAATTAGTATTTAAACCTCTGTATTATAATTGTTTTTGTAGTTTTCCCCCTCTTTTGCCTTGGTTCATGCTGGTTCTGCTGATCTCAACGTGGTAGTCTTTAAATAATTTCTAGGTCCAATTCCCACTGTTGCCCTGTGTTAACGGCACAACAACATTATTTCAGTTATGAGTTTCTTTGTAGATATTTTTTAGTTGGTGTTTGAGCTACTTGGATAATGTTATGCATAGTTAGGGTTCATCTGACATCATAGTTAACCAAAGAGAGGCAGGCAGAGAAGCATCACTACAAGCATCTTAAGCATAATCTTCTACCTGCTATGTTTTCCCACATGTGTTATCATAACTGCTATTCTCCTCTGCTATAGATTATTTTCCAATTTGGCTTCTGTTGTTCCAAAATCATCTGCAGGGAATACCGGCTTTCTCTTTTCTTTAGTGGTGGTGACAACAATTCTACTTGTCAAATTAAAAAAAAAAAACAACGAAAAAACCCCAAAAACTTTAAAGTGTTTTTTGGAAAACTTTAGTAAAATTGGCTATCATAGCAAGGATAATATTCACATACTTTTGTGGTATTCTGTCAGAAAATCTTAAGAAAATTGTATGATACAAGCTAACTTTGCTTTTTTATTAAAGAGCTGAAAGTTTAGAATGACAAGTTATCTTGCTGTGAACTTATAGATGAGATTTTTATTCTTTACATTGTTCCCAAAGCAATTCTAACTGACTGATTTCTGGTTTTGTTTCACTTTTTTTTTTTTTTTTTTCTTCTCTTTAGCATCCTGATATGTATGAGAGAGCAGTTTTGAGGAAAGACCATCAGAAAAAGTATGGAGCAACAGTTGATCTGTGGAGCATAGGGGTGACCTTTTACCATGCTGCTACAGGGAGTTTGCCTTTCCGACCTTTTGAAGGACCTCGTAGAAACAAGGAAGTGATGTAGGTAATTTAGAAGGAGATTTTTATCTGTTTGTAAATTAAGTCAGTCCATGATGTGCTTTTTATCAAGAAATCCTACACACATACAGTAAGCATTAAAATAGTGAAAATATTTAAGGAAAAAATTTGTTGTGGCTTAACCCCAGTAGGCAGCTGAGCACCACACAGCTGTTTGCTCACTCCCCCTCAGGGGGATGGGGAAAGAGAATTGGAAAGATAAAAGCACGAAAACTCATAGGTTGAAATAAAGACAGTTTAATATGTTAAAAAGACCCAGAACAAACCCAACAACCCCCCCACACCCCTAAACTCAAAGGATAACAAAACCAAGAGCAAAAAATGATGCAGACCCCCCTCACACTTGCTCATTATCAGCCAGCTGATGGCCAATTGGTCCCTGAACAACTGCCACTCTAGCACATTTATGCCCTCCAGCTTTTATTGCTGAGCATGTCATATGGTATGGAATATACCTTGGGATCAGCTGTGTCCCCTTCCAGCATCTTGTCTGACATGCTACTGGGGCAGCATGAGAAATAGAAAAGGTTTTGACCCTGTGTAAGCACTGCTTATCAGTTACAAAAACATCCCAGTCTTATTGGTGCTGTTTGGTTACAAATCCAAAACACATCACCATATGAGCTACTGTAAGGAAAATTAACTGTATCCCAGCCAAAACATTCTGCTTCAACAAGAATTTTGCTCTGTGGTACCTGAAGACCAGATTTAAGTATCAGAGCTTCCTAAAAGTACCAGTATTTTTCCACACTTCTTTTTTTTCACCATGATACTAGGCTAGTTTGTTGCAGTATGGTGTTTATAACTTTGATATGCAGGCAGTATGATGGTATTACGAAATGGGTTTTCAGTGCTGCAAATTTTTGTTGTCCTCCAAATGACTGTCTTACCAGGCAGTCTTGAAATGTAGGCATTGCCCATGAGACTGACATTTTTTGAGTAGAATAGTTGTGGAATGTAACTGAAGATTAACAGGAGTGCCTTGTGAATGGGAAACAATTTGTATCTATGACATGTTTGTTGGAATTGATACCTGTTTCATTTTCACTGTAGTCTACTTCTATTTTATTGTTGCTTTGCGTGTTACATTTGAAAAATAAAGCAACAGAGTACTTGGAAACATTAGTAGGCCAATAGTGTCTGGCTTCTTGTACTCCTTGTAAAAACAGACTCAATTTTCTTAGTTCAGTGAACTGCCCAACCTGTGATTATCCTACAGGAATTCTTGTTGCATTTCCTTGAGAGACAGGCAAGGAACATGCTTTTTGTATGTACCTCATCCTCCAAAAAGAGAAAGCACAACTTCTGTTGTAAAAAGCCTATTGCCTCTCATTTGTTTCATGAGAAATTTGGGAAATACTAGCCTATTCAGTACCAAATTGCATCCAAATTGCTAGATGTTTCCAAGTTAAAGTAATTTCTCAAAGTCCAACTCCTGTTCCTTCTTTATCCCCAAGTGACTTGGTGGCAGCCAAATGGCATCTCATGCCATGGAACATGCTAGAAGTTAGTCATGTAAATGTCTAAATTGAACTGCCTTGGAAATCTAACTTTGATTCATTAACAGTTGTGAAAAAACTTCAGCTTCCTCCAGTGGTGCCTGAAATGTCTCTTGAAGTTGTCCTAATGCTGAGGTGAACAAAGTTGCTTCTCCAACATAGCCTAAAGTGTTTTCTTTTCATTGTTTGCTATTTTAGCACCACTCTGTCAGCTTGTAAGTGAAGCTTCCTAATTATTGCACCACTTAAAAGTTTAGGCCAACCTGTTAAGGTTTATATTATTGATACCCCTTTGAGAATTTGTTACTAGACCTATGTATGCTTAAGAGGTGGTAGTTGAGTCTCTATTATTTTTATGACGTATCACAGGTATAAAATAATCACTGGGAAGCCTTCTGGTGCTATCTCTGGAATACAGAAAGCAGAAAATGGACCAATTGAGTGGAGTTGGGAGATGCCTGTTTCTTGTAGTCTTTCAAAGTAAGTCCAAACTTCTCACAAAAGGTTTCAGTGCTACTTGATTGATCTTTTACAATTACTCTCTTAGGACTGGGTCATTGGACACTTGCAGTTTTCTTTGAACTCCTATTAGGTTATCAAGTGTTTTTTCTTCCCATCTGTCCAAACAGTTTTACGTCTGCTAATTTACTAAGTATTTACTAATCTTCTAATTTTTGACTGCTAAGTGAGCATGTGAGAATCTGAAGTGATATGAGTAGAAGAAAGATTATTACAGTGTTTTCTCCACCCTAACGAAAGACTATAAAGATTTAATGAACATTTAACTGATTGCCAACTTTTCTTGCAGAAATGTGACCTCAGACATTACAAAGATTTGACAGTGAGAAGGAAATTATAAGAAAAAACAATTAAGAGACTTGCATCTTTGCCAGGAAAAAATTCACATCAGCACATTTCAACATAGTCTCATAGTATCTTTTAAATATTTTTATCATCATATTTTTGCTTTGATATCATAATACTCAGTAGGAACAACCATGGAAGATCTAATCTCAATATTATCTTAAGAACACCTCCCATAACCCATTTACCTATTTGCCTTCCTGCGACTTTTTCAGTATTTTAAAATTACTACTCTTTAATAATAACAGGAGAAGGAAATTATTTTGTGAACAGATCATAGAAACAAGCTTTTGTGAAAGACAAATGCATAGATCTATAAGGGACAGTGTGCAAGTCTGGTTTATATCAGTTCACTAGTTTATAGTGCACAGAACTTGCAATTTATGTGTATATGTATATATATATATGTGTGATTTCTTCTGCTTATTTCATATATTTGAAGTGCTTGAAACAATAAAGGTGTCAGAATTCTTCAATAAATATCCCTTAAGGGAAATATTTTCGACTAGCATTTAAACAGTATTTACTGTTAGAAGTTTAGTACTAAAGTGAGTTTGAGCACAGCATCCACTGGCCTCTAATGGTGCCATCAGTGTACTTGTAAGCCACTGGCCTTTGCTTCAGAATGTTACCAGTTTTACTTCTGGATCCAAGTTTGACACGTACATAATGCTAAAATGTTGAATAAGTTGTTCATTGAAACTGAGGAGTTGGACCCATATATTTCTTTGCAATTCACGTTCTCGAAGTAGAACAAGTAGCTTAAGCTGGCCTTTCTAGAGTAGCAATAACTATAAGGCAGTAGTTGCTCATTTTTCTTTACAGCAGTTGAGGTGCATGCATGCACATTAAGCTCCATCTTGATCAGATGAATTCTGTTGGTGTTGAGAATTTAAATAATGAGGCTTTGCTAACCCAGCTGATTTTGATTGAAGGCAACACAGTGTACTCACTCAAGCAGCTCAGGCAGCAAACCATAAATGGCAGTAGCTTCAAAGTGCTGAACTGTGCTAAGTGTGCTGAATGAGCTGGGTAAAAGACAATTGACCAGCTGTGGTAAAAAGTGTCTGTAGCTGTACAGTGTAGGCTTTTTTAATGGCATGCCATTTTCCAATACCTGTGAAATATGTCAGATACCAAGGCAAAAATATTTCATAGTTGTGCCTGGAAGAAAAGAGATACAGTATGTATATTAATGAAAAGCAGTGGGCATCACCATTGAACATTTTGGTTTTTTGGTAAAGAAGTCTTGGATAAAAGAAGTCACTGGAGCATTCTTCAAGGGATAATAGGTCTCCATTCATCAGACAGGTGAAACAAAGTATTGCAATTGATTACAAGGTAAAAAGATCCAAGTAAATTCAAGTTGTCTTATCTCTTCCTGGTGTTCTCTAGGGGTCTGCAAGTACTGCTCACACCTGTCCTTGCAAATATTCTTGAAGCAGACCAGGAAAAATGCTGGGGGTTTGACCAGTTCTTTGCAGAGACAAGTGACATACTGCACCGAATAATAATCCACATCTTTTCACTACAGCAGATGACCTTGCACAAAGTATATATTCACAGCTATAATACGTAAGTTCTCTCTATTTTTATTAACTTTGCTCTTTTTCAGGTAAACAGTACTATGACCAGAGATCACTAATGTTACAAATTCAGTTTGTTGTTCCTTGGCAGTTTCTCTGAAAAAGTGAAAGCTTGTAATTCTCCTGTGAATCACAATGCATAGAAGCATGTTGACCAGAAGTAAAATCATTGAAGGTCAAATCAACTGATCTTAAACTTGGTTGTAATCAATTACAGAGCACAGAGTTAACCCTTGACGTGTTACAATGTGTCCGTGCTCTTAATGAATACCAACTAATTCCACATTTGTATGTTACTTATTTGCAAAGTCATTTTCCAGAGACCCTGTTCAACTCTTGCTTTTCTTGTGTTCAAGTATACAAAATTTGCACATCAGTGTCTAGTGTAAAACTCTCATAAGGCTTTTAAAGTTGTAATTGGTACAACTTAAGATTCTGAGTTACATGGAGTTTACTTTATCAATACAAAAATAAGTCCCTTTTCTCTGCCTTGTTACAGATAATATAGAGCATATGTTGTTCTCTCCTTTTTCGGTTTTACTCTTCTGTGATTTGTATTTTGAGAAAGCCCATGTACTAATTCTGCAGAGTAATCTTGCTTGTGGCTCAACCTGCTATTTGTACTTCCTTTTTTAAAAATTTACTTTATTATTATTTACCTTTATGACTATTTATATACTAGCTGCAGTAATAAGAAGTGACAGTGTACTAGTGGTGCACAGGAGGCAAATTGGTTAGTGTGCTTAAGGTTTTTCTTCTTTGTGAGAGGTTTTGTTGGGTTATTGTGTGGGGGTTTTCTGGGCTGCAGAGATTTATTGTAAGTTCTTATGCAATGTATCCATCAATTACTGGAAATAAAATAGCAATGTGTCTTGGGCCTTCCTTATCACTGCTGTCACAGGAGATAATCTGGCTACCTGTTAGCTTACAGGCTGAACTGAACATGTGTGGTTTGGACATGTAAAACACCAGACTTTTCTCTCCCTCTGTCTCCTTTGAAGAAATGGGAATGCCAGAGAAAGCTGAAGTAGGCTCCTTTCCTGTTATCTGTGTTGCCTGTTTTTAGTGACCTTCAGGACAAAGGGAGTTTGTTTACACAGACGTGCTTTGGTGGAAAATCAGAGGTAGAAAGGGAAGTTTGATATTTTGCAGGAAACAACATTTATTTTTGTAAAAAAAATAGAGCAACCTGGAGCCCTAGGCACTGTGCTGCTTTTTGTTCTTGTCTCACAAATTGAATGCTGGCAGTGTAAAACCAGATTAAAAGGGATTTTGATTCATGTAATACAAAATCTAAATTGTTGAAGTATTGTAGTGAGTCTAACTACTACTGGTTATATTGTTTGTATTACAGAGCTACTATATTTCATGAGCTGGTCTACAAACAGACAAAAATACCATCTCAGAATCAAGAACTTTTATATGAAGGTCGGCGTTTAATATTGGAGCCTGGCAGATTGGCACAGCACTTCCCCAGGACAACTGAGGAGAATCCTATCTTTGTAGTAAGCAGGGAGGCAGTGAACATTGTTGGATTTATCTATGAAGAAGGTATATGAAGGTCATTTTCCCTTTCTAATAGCTATCTTTGGTAAATAGTTCAGGTTATTTAATTGTTTATTTAATCATTAGTTATCATTTTAAGTCTGTTATGTCTTAGAAATAGTGTTTGAAAATTTTCTGTTGATGATTTTGCCGTATGAGGGGGGGCTGAGAAAACTGTGTTCAGCCTTGAGAAGAGAAGGCTTAAGGGAGACCTTATTACAGTGTTCCAGTACTTAAAGGGCAGCTACATTTACAAAGAGTCACGTGGACAAGGGGCAATGGGCACAAGGTGCTCCTAGGGAGATTCTGATTGAACACAAGAGGAAAATCTTTCACTATGAGGACAGTCAGAAATTGGAATGGTCTCCCAGGGGATGTGGTGAATTCCCCCACTTTGGAAAGATTTAAGTCTCAGCTCAATAGGGTGCTGAGACATCTCATATAAACAATAATATTAGAAGGCTTGGATCAGATGGTCCTTGAGGTCCCTTCCAACCTGACATTCTATGATTCTATGATACCTTAGGCTCTAGGTATGCAGTCCTAATTTTTTTTAAAATGCTGAGTATCCAGCATATTTTCCCAGTAGTAGCAGTTGCTTGTAATTTTCATGGTAATTGTGTGTTGAGGTGTAGTGGTGCATATGGAGTTATGAAATTTTTTGAAGCATGAAATTTTTAACAAGTAGAAAGGAACATTAAAGAATGGAATTGAAAGATGGTTCTTCTTTTCCATTACTCACTAAGTGGAAATTCAAGTTTTACTTTTTTTTTTCATTTGTCATGAACGTGGTAAGCCTTTCAGTTAACAGAGGAAGTCATGAAAATTTACCTTTGCTTAGAAGATTTTTTTCTGCTTCTGCATTACCTTAAGTTTTTGCATTTCCATTTTTCATTGAGAGGCTTACAGAGGGTCTTAGGCTAGAGCCCCTTTTTATAAGAGAGAAGCTGGAGGACGTGCCTCCAGGTGAGAGGTAGTGTTTCTTTTGTCAGTATGTTCAGCTTGGGCCAGCTGGCACTCACACAAAAGTGCTGAAGAGTGTGGGTGAGTGAGATGATACAGATGTTTCTTTTATGTTTCAGTTTTACTTCCTAAAGTACATCAACGTTATGATTTGGATGGGGATGCAAGTATGGCTAAAGTGAGTAATTATGTTTGTGATTTATGTTTCTGTCTCAGCTATTGACACTGAAATGGAAGATTTTCAGATGGATAATGTTAATGAAGCTATTTTTAATATGCTAATGCGGATTCTGGTTACAGAAATGTATTTGTTAGTAAGGGCTTCAAAACTATATTAAAGCCCTACTTCGTATACATTTTTTTTTAAAAAAAAGAGCATACCCAAAACCCAACCTACAAAATCCCAAGTGTGTAATTCAACAATCAGGGGAGAGGAGCTTTGGACTCCTCAGATTATCTAGAAGATTTGTAACATTCCCTATGATGCTGCAAAACTTAACGTAAGACAAGTAACTTTAATCTTTCTCTCAATAAGAAGGAGTCTCCAGGAGTCTGCAGAAGAGTAAAGTTTCTGTTACCCCTCTTGCAAGTTTTCTTAATCTGTGGGAAATAAGTTGTTTAATTCTTTTCATCATTTTTCTAAAACCACTTAAAGTATTCCTTGCCATGCTTTGACCACCATTTATAGGATGCCTATATAATACTGACTGCTGAGGAGCCTTGTATTCAGACATGGTAGTCCTGAGGGTGTGTGTCTCTTTGGATATAAGAAGTCTTAAATTAAAACTATAAACTGATGAACTTTTGTTTATTGTAATTATTTAAAATATTGTAAATTTTAACTTCAGAACCTATGTTCACAATTCTAAATAATGCAGCAAACTTGTAAGTGGAATTAAGTGAATGAGGGAGGTTCCTAGCCTTAGAATTTGAAAATGTGTCATTTTTACAAGTTTCTTTTAATGTATGTTTTTAATTCCTAAACTACTGAGGAAATGTACTTGTGACTTTCCAGAAATTAAAGTAAATCCTGAGAGTAAGTGCTGTCAGTCTTGTTTATAAAAGACTTATTTTTATTCCTAACACATATTTCAGCAAAACTGGGCAAACTCACTACCATATTTAGCTGTGCCTCCATAATGTGTTTGGTTATCTCCTGACTAAAAGTTTGGGCATTTTAAACTACCATCTTCATGTTGTTCTTTCTTCTATTAATCTGTGTTGCTTTGTTGTGATTAATTGGCTCAAAACAATTGTTAAGAGAATGTTAGTACTAACTGTTGTTGTTGTTTGTTTTTTCCATCAGGCAGTAACAGGTATTGTATGTTATGCCTGTAGAGTTGCCAGTTCTTTGCTACTTTACCAAGAGCTGATGAGAAAAGGAATACGATGGCTAATGTAAGAAATTGATTGAATTTCCTGGCATCTTTTTTTTTTTTTTTTTTTTGTATTGAGATACGCCTTGATTATCAGTACATAATTCTGTGATCTCTAACTATCTTCAGAGGTTTTCTTTCCTCCTTTATTATGAATAGGTTTTCTGAATTTTTTACTTCTTTCCTTCATTAAGGAGACAAAAATCTTTTCTGACAAAAGTTTAGGTTTTTACCATTTTGTTTTCTTCTGTAGATTAAGTCTAAGCTCTGATAAAATGCAGATACAATTGAAGAGCTTGCACAAGATAGTTTTATGAGGATTATACTAATGCATCTTTAACTGAAATCAATTCTTATTATCAGTTATTACCAAAGGTATATTGCATTACTGAATGCTGGTAAAATGGCAGTCAAATACTTTTCTTACAGACGAATGTTTCCTTTTTTTAGTGAAATAATCAAGGATGATTACAATGAAATGGTTCATAAAAAGACAGAGGTTGTCATTAGACTGGATTTCTGCAGCAGAAACATTGAGAAAGCTGAGAAAATGTGAGTAGAAGTACTAGATGGAATGCATTGATTTTTCATTATCTTCTTTAATGACAGCAGGTTTTTAAGTTATGTTTATTTGTGAGTTTCTTGCATTCACAAATTAAACTTTAATTTCATATCCTTGCTGGTTTTAGAAAGGAAATCTTACTTGAGATTTAGAAATATGCCTTACATTAGAGTGCCAAGTTTGCTGTTAACTTAGTGGAAACAAGTAATTACTATTGAGTAGCAATTGTATGTGGTCTTTTTCTCTTTTCTCTTCTGACTCAGCTCATGTGCTACTATTGACTTTAGAAGCCCCAGTAAAGCCTTGACAAAGAATCATGTAGCTTTCCTTTCATTAGTGCTTTAGTCACTGAGTTTGCTTGTGTGTGTTTATTAAGAATGCCTTTAAATACTGGCCCAGCTTTACAATATTACAGCTTTAGGACCATAGCACTTTCTGTGTGGGAGAAATTTTAGTGCTGAAATACAATATAGAGCAGCTGCAAAAAACAAAAAACCCCAAATGAAAATTATTAAAAAAAAAAAAACAAAAACAAAATCCCAAACCAAACACCCCAAAAAACCCAAAGCACCTCTGATCAAACATGTAACAACAAAAAGAAAAAACAACAACAAAAAGAAAAAACAACAACAAAAAGAAAAAACAACAACAAAAAGAAAAAAACAACAACAAAAAAACAGTAAAACCCAAAGCCGCATTCATTTATCCCTAGATCACAGTGCATGCACAGAGATACCACACTAAGCTGCATAAGAAATTCTACTTGTCGTATTTTAAAGTGCCTGACTATTAATTTTTTTTTGTCTATTTTGGTTAATTCAGATGGCAGAGATCTATATCACAGAATCTCACTGTCGCCCATGTAGAACCATTTGGGTCAATATAGTAGAAAGTTTTTTGGAGTGTTTTCTTTAAAACTGACAACTTTATAATACAAAACAAGTATGGAATTTTTATCTTTTAGCCTAGGAGACTTCCAAGTTTGAAAGGAAGATGCTGATTTCTTTTGTCTTCCATTCCAAGGAAGCAAATGTTTTCCAGTGAGCAGACTCTTCTGCCCTACCACTTTCAGTCATGTGCTGTCTGTAGAAGATGGGATTGCACCACTGAATTTTTCCTCCAAGTTTCATTTTTTCTCTCTTCCAGTCTTGGTTTCATTTCCAAATCCCACTCAATTTTTAATTCTTAGTCACGTGCTTTTCCACTTCTAAAGTGTCCTTGCAAGTATTTTGTTCAGGCTTTCCATGAACTAGCATTAGCTCTGTCTTTAAGGTGGGTTATGCAGTCTGATATGAACTTTAAACTCCAGCTCTTCACAAGCTTCTCCTATGAGTAGTTGTTTCTCTACTCCTTAAATGCTGTCTTGGTCATAGGGTTCTGTAAACTTGCTTCCAGGCTGCTCTGAAAATGCAGATGCTTCACAAGACAATTAATGCACACATGTAGAGCCAGTGGGTTTGCAGGGTAGACTTAAGACCAAACTTAAGTCATGTTGGAGCTGCTACATGTGTGCTATTGAAACAGCTTGTATGTAGTGATTATGAGTAACCAAGGATTTGTCAGATTTTGCATGTGCACGCCAGACATGTGCAAACTGACACACCTGGGCTTTAAAGCAAACAAACAAGCAAAAGAAGTGAAATTAGCAAAGTTGGTAACTAACAAGATAACAAAATACCCATGTAGCCTAATTACAAATCAACAGGACTGTAACCCAGACTCTTCTTCAAGCCAGATTACAATAGCTGACAGGATTGGTTCTTGCTTACTCTGTATTTTGTTCAGATAGTTTCTTTCTGCATTCTGCCAGAAGAAAATCACTTCAAGCTCAGTAAAAATGGCTCTAACTTCTGCTTTGTGATTCTTGTGAACTCAACAGTGTCTCAGAGCATCGATTTGAAAAAAAATCTGTTCACTTGCAAACTGGAATAATTCTCATGTGAACAGTAATTTGTTATGTTTGCATATAGTCTTTTGGCCTCTTACAGAGTCACAGGACTTTCCATTAATTTGACTTTGTAAGTCTTTTACGGAATCAGCAAAGGACATGTCCTCTTGTTTGTCATCTCATTTCAAGGCTATGCCAAGCTTCAAAGCATGAGAATGCAAAGCTTTTATTTAAAAAGGCAAACAAAGAATGAAGCCTGAGAAAATAGTGTATTTTATGAGAGCAGCTGAGCTGGTTTTGATGTGTTTTTAAAAACAAAACTTGCCTGAAACTCAGCAGGAAAAATACTGTCCTGAATGATTTATAAGGCACTTGAGCTATGGTCACATGAAGAGTATCAGTATGATGGTGCTACTAACCCAGCCTTAAGGCTTTGGTAGCTCAACCTTTCCAATAAGAAAAGCATTTTGGTGCACTGGAGTATTAGTTTGATGTGTAGCATTGACTATTTCAAATAACTTTAGTTTGGTAACCCTTTGAAAATTGTTTTGTGAGAAGAAATAGTTTTTCTTTGCCTGTTTTGTACAAATAATGAGACTAGAATAAAGAAGTCAGGAATAGAATTTTCAGACTTCTTTTTAACAGTTCAAAATTCAAGGAATTTTTTTCTTAACTAAAATGTTTACATTATGAATGGCCACTTAAGTTTGTCAGTGTTCCATAGTTGCTGCTTGACAGATACTGTATTTTATATTAAAAAAAAGGTAGTTATTGTTACACTCTAGATTCAAAGAGCATTTTGAGTCTATTCACTGATTGATTATTTTCTTTTTAAATGTGCTTTTTTTTGGTGGTCAGATATGAGAATTTGATGCAGATCAACTTGGAAGCATCAGAAGTGGATGACATTTCAGAGATACATGCAAAGCTGTTGCGTGTAAGTATCTTACAAAGTCTGTGTCATTCTCAAAATGGTGTTTCTAAAGAAAAAGCCAAATAGTTGCTAACACAAGTTTTTCTGTGATAACAACTCTAAACTTTCAAAGTTATTTTTAGACTGCTAAATATTGTTAAATGAGGTGTGGATCTCTTACTGAAAGCAGAGGAAGTTCTTTTTTTACACAGTGTAGTGAAAATAAGTTCCTGAAAATACCTTTGATTTTTCTAAAATACTAAGGCAAAACATTATAACCACAAAATATGTTTAAGTTTGCAGGCTTTTTTCCTTTCCTTAAAGCATTTTAAACTACTTTGTTGGCTTTCTAAAATGGTACATACACAAACACACTTCTGGGTGATTTGCTTTGGACTTTGCATAGTATTTCCAGACAAGTAATGAAAAATTGAAAATAATTTCACATTCTGAGGTCCAGGGCAGGTGCAAAGTTCTCCATTCGAAAAGCAAAAGTGATTAAGTACATTTTTATTTTGAAGGTTGTATGAACTGCAGAGAAACGTATGAATTATGTAGATAATCATTATTGGAATTCTTAATAAGCCAAAAGAACAAGTGTAGAAGTAAGTAGGGAATATATGAAAGTTAGAAAGTTTTTTTGAAATAAAATAAATATTAGTTAACAGAAAAGCCAGCATCAAAGATTATTATTTCTTTAATAATACCATGCTTTATCTTCTTTTAGCAAAGCTCAGCCAATAGTTGGGCTTTTTTCTTTTTTTAATGAAGGTCAGTTTGACGGATTAGTCTACTGTATGAACATGCTCTCTGTGTTTTCAGCCTCAAGTAATTTTTCGTTTTGCCCAGTGGTAAGATGGTGCTTTCTTGTTCTTACATAGCTCTCCAGCTCTCAGGGCACAATAGAAACTAGTCTTCAAGATATCAAAACCAAACTTTCTCCTGGTGGTTTACTGGCGGATACCTGGGCAAATCAGGAAGGCATGCATCCAAAAGACAGAAAGTGAGTAACTGAATTGTTTTAATATGTATTGAATTCTACAGTGAGTTTAAAAAAATCATTAATAGGTACTTACGTTTATATTTAAAATATGCCACTTTCTTCTTTTTGTCATTCTAGTCCAGAAAGGCTGCAGGCTCTGCTATGTTCCATCACTGATATTTATTATCAGTTCAAAAAAGACAAAGCAGAACGAAGTAAGTAACTTATTTGATTCACTTTTACCATAAACTGTAGTGTAAAGAACAGGTCAGTCCTTGTTCCACAAAGATATTTGTGGTAGGAATGGAAAGTTAGTCAGCAACAGTGATGGTTGGTCTATCTTAGTAGGTCTGTCTTAGTGAGATACTGTCATAAAGCCCATATGATTGAAACACCACTATTGATCTCATAAATTTGAATTGCAAGATTGAGGAGGAGGGGAAAAAAGTAGTAAATGACCACTTCTACCTATTAAGATAGGAGAAAAAAACTACATAGGAAAAAGTTAGTGGAGAAGTAGAGTTTTTGTCAGTACAATTAACAGAGTTAAACTGGTAATGTCTGTCATCTGCTCTGATCCTAGGGCTTCCTTATAATGAAGAACAAATTCACAAGTTTGACAAGTAAGTTTTCAAGTTACCTTTGGGAAGTACTGTGATTGCTTTCATATGCTCTTGCCAATAACTTCTGTTGGCTTTTGTTGTAAATTATGACCTCTTTAGAATCCTGGTTTTGGGTTTGGTTTTTTTTTGTAAAAATTTTCCTTTCAGTATCTTAAATATGTAGGCATGCCTGCATGTGGTAATGAGGTGCTTTCTGGCAGTGGAGTTTCTTCCCTGATAGATCTTCCAAATGTACCTGTGAAATACCTGTATGTGACTTTGGCATAACTATCTTATAGCAAGTACATTTTTTCCCCCTGGTTTTTAGGAAGGAAAAAACCCTTACTAAGAGTGAAGTGGCTTTGAGACTAATGTGGAGATGATTTTCTACTGGTTATTAATAAAATATGGACAAGTTGAATGAAATTCTTTCCATTCAGAATCTCCTTTCCTTAAATATACCTACCTGCTCAGATAAATAGTGATGCAGAGAAGACATTTGGCCATTTGTTCATAGACAAGTAATTGCAACTAAATGCTTCAAGTAATCTTTTCTTCTCCCTTCTAGGGAATATTTTGAAACATATACTGTCAGTTCATGCAGCTTAGTGAGCACAAATAAAGATGGCTGAGGGAATTTTAAGTCCACATATCTCTTCTCCAAGTTTCAGAAAGTGATTTAGAGGAATAGGCTTTGAAAGCAGTGTAATGCTGTTTTGGTTCTTTCTGTGTTGCAGGCAGAAGCTGTATTTGCATGCTACAAAAGCCATAGCTCTATTCAAAGATGAATGTGTCCGCAAGTATGACACATTTTTGGACAAAGCTGAGGACTGGGCAAGGCAAGCATCTGATTTCTTTAATATTTGGTAAAGTTTGCTGCAACACTTGTATAAAGAAAGCTCTTAAAATATCTTTTATTTTTTCTCAGGAAAATGCTTCACACAAGAAAGCAGTTACTGGCTCTCACCAACCAGTGTTTTGATATTGAAGAAGAGGTATCAAAATACCAGGATTATATAAATGAGGTAGAATGCTTTAAAATAATGTCAAATGTTTGCATAGATAAAAGACTGCTCCACATTTTTTAATGTCGATAGTGTCATTTATAGTGAGTCTTACATTAATGCAGTTGTATTAAAATATAGAGCTGCATGGATGTAATATTTGGTCTATAGTAGCTTTACTGCTCATGTTGGGGTGGCATAGAGTGAATCCTGACTTAATTTTGAGGTTTGGGGGGGGGCTGGGTTTGGGGTTTGTTTGATTATTGTTGTTTGTTTTGGGGTTTTTTTTTTGGGGGGGGGAGTTCTGGGGGGAGGGGGTTGGGAGGATTTTTTGGTGGTGTTAACATCCCCCTCCCAGAAAAAATTGTGCAATTGTATGTGGGTTCATTGAGAAGTGTTCTGTGTAACTGTTGTCATAGTAGTATCTGAGCACATAGTGGATTGTCTTAATACTTATTCTGTAGCATAAAAGCACTACTGACCTATTCAAGATTAGGGGATAAGTGCTATAGGATACATTCTAAACTAATGCTGGTGACTGAAAGAAAATATTTTGTTAAAATTTGGACAGTGACTCTGCAGGATGCAGACTAAAAAGAATTACCTCAAAATTGAGAGAATGAGAGCATTTTTATGCAACAAAATTAGAATTCTCTTTATAAAGGAAACATAAATTGAAGAAAAGTACCTGATAGGTGTAAAAGTAATTAAGGAATGGTGGAGAGCAGCATTTTACTTGTTATTTGTTTGTATTTTAGTAGCACTACCAAAGTCAGTTATTGCTTAAGGTCCTGTTGCCTTAGGATATCTAGAAACATAACAAACAGGTAATTCTTCCTTTTGAGAGTTTCTTATGAAAGTAAAAGACACTTAAGAAGATGGAACAAATCAGTGAACTATAGATAGTATCAATTCAAAACTTTCTATAAAGTTCTTGATTTGGGGAATATCAGCTGCCTTAGTACTGTAATGATTTTATGAGGCATCATAGCAATGGAGACTTTAAAGAAGGATTTTAAGGTGGACATCAAGATACATACAACAGCTTAGATTGTAACTTACATTGCCTTTTTATCTATGACAGTTACAAGATGCTTTGCCACAGAAAATGTTTGCAGCTTCCACTGGGATGAAACATACAATGAATACAGTCTATCCAAGCTCAAACACACTAGTGGAAATGACTCTTGGGTGAGAATTTTTAAATTGGATTGATGTTATATTCTATAACTATTATACAAATTGACAAAAAATATTTACAGTTGATTTAACAATTGCTGTATTAAGATAAAGAGTTATATGTTGCCATAAAACCTTTGGAGTGCTAAAGCCATGGTACAGATTACAACAGTAATAAATCATCTGTCACTTTTATTAAATAACCTACCTGTTATCTGTCCCTTATTTTGTATGTAATGACATGTTACTGAAAGCTGTGTGGTAGTAAGTGATTATAGCAGATAACTGTCCCTATAAGAACTGTAACCTTTCTTTTGCTTCTTGTTACTACAGGATGAAGAAACTAAAGGAAGAAATGGAAGGGGTTGTTAAAGAGATGGCTGAGAACAATCAAATTTTGGAAAGGCAAGCAAATGTTTTCCCTTTTTGGGTTGGTGCTAGGAACAATCTTAATTTGGTACATTTTATAGATTCAGAACTAAGGGATGTTCCTATAATCTCTTCAACTGTAAATAGATTTTGGACTGTATATCTGAGGTAAAACCAAAAAACCAAAAAGTATTCAGAACCTTGAAGCGTTACTGTAAAGTCACTCTGGCAGAGCAATCGTGGCATTTTTGTTTCATGTTACTTATGTTTAGCTAATAAAAAATGTGTTGCACAGACAGTAATTTGGAATTTAAACACAAAACTCTTGCAACAATCTTTTTAACTCTTCACGTTTAGACACAATTTCTAACAACTGTGGAATTATACCAATCTGAATGAATGAATGAATGATTTGGCAGCTTTTAGATTACTTAAATAAAGTGAAGATAAAGAGGCCAACATATTCCTTACAATTCTGAGAGGGTGATGTTGTTATCATAGAGACTGAATCATAGAATCATAGAATCGGCTGGGTTGGAAGGGACCTCAGAGATCATCAAGTCCAACCCTTGATCCACTACCGCTGTGGTTCCCAGACCATGGCACTGAGTGCCACATCCAGTCTCTTTTTAAATATCTCCAGGGACGGAGAATCCACTACTTCCCTGGGCAGCCCATTCCAATGTCTGATCACCCTCTCCGTGAAGAAATTCTTTCTAATATCCAACCTAAACTTCCCCTGGCACAACTTAAGTCCATGCCCTCTTGTCTTGTTGAAAGTTGCCTGGGAAAAGAGCCCAACCCCCCCTGGCTCCAGCCTCCTTTCAGGGAGTTGTAGAGAGCGATGAGGTCTCCCCTGAGCCTCCTCTTCTCCAGGCTGAACACCCCCAGCTCCCTCAGCCTCTCCTCACAGGACTTGTGCTGGAGTCCCTTCACCAGCCTGGTTGCCCTCCTTTGGACCTGCTCCAGGACCTCAATCTCCTTCCTGAACTGAGGGGCCCAGAACTGGACACAGGACTCAAGGTGTGGCCTCACCAGGGCTGAGTACAGGGGCAGAATCACTTCCCTGGACCTGCTGGCCACGCTGCTCCTGATCCAGGCCAGGATGCCATTGGCCTTCTTGGCCACCTAGGCACACTGCTGGCTCCTGTTCAGCTTCCTGTCAATCCAGACTCCAAGGTCTCTCTCTGTCTGGCTGATGTTGCGTTTTTCCCAAGGATGATGATAAAATATATACAAATAATGCTCTGAAAGATTCAGGGTAAATTGCTGGTAGAGCTGAATTTAGCATCCAGTGGAATTGATTTTGTTTTGTTCCCCATCCCCAGCTTTGTTCTTAGAGCACAGTATTCTCTCTTTTGTCTTCTTTTCACATACCTAAGTTAGATACAAATGTGTATGTTGGCATGCAGCAAGGGAAAGGAAAGATCTGTAAATAAATTATAATGAATTAAAGATTCTGTAGTCAATTACCTAAGAATATCCTCTTTTCCATTTTAGATTTGGTGCTTTTACTAGGGATGGTGGCCTGCGGAACATGGACTGTATCTAGCTTCCAAAGGACCTGAAGAGGACTTGTACATTTTTTCAAAGGGAAAAAAATTCAGTTGGGACATTTAAAAGCAGATAGAAGATCTGTATCCTATTTGGTTGGTTTTTTGCTTTTTTTTTCTCCTCTACAACTGTAGTATTTAAAAATGTAAATATGTATAATATGTAAATATAAATGAAATATATACCTTTTTTTTTTTTTTTTTGGTCAGTGTTAGGATAGAATTAACCCGTGACCCCTAGGAGGACCTCTGACAGTGTCCTAAAGGAAAAAAGTGTTGTTGATGAAATTTGCATTTGTTAACTTTGAATATTGCCCATTTTCAGAGTGCAATTTAGACTTTATTGCAAAAGGACTTTCAGAACTCTAAACATCATTAATATCTTTTAAAGGGTGTTTTGGATTTCTTTTCACCATGACTATTATTTTTGAGTCTAGCTGAATGACTGATCATCACAGAACATGATGACCATTTTAAATGAGATCTTTTTAAATAAGTGTGAATAAAAGTGCTGATAGAACAGAGTGGAAATGCATTTATCTTTTCTTCACATCCAAACTGTTAGTTCACTTCTACTTGAGAAAACAAAATCACAATATTTTTTTAAGTTCCTCTTCATATTTGGTGCCATGTTGTCTGTAAAGACTTGACTGCTCAATATATGGAAGTTTTGCACTCCAGGTTGTCAGACTGAGTATAAAAATTTCTTTTTATAAAGTACAGCATTTTCAGGATTTCCCTGAAATGTTCAAAAAAAAAAAAAAAAAAAAAAAAAAGCAAGTTCATAAAAATAAAAGCTTCTTCAGAATCCTGCTTGCAGGCATGATTTTTAAAAAAGGCTGAAAAATGGTATTAGGAGAGTTTATAGGCAAGACAGTAAACTAGATAGCATCATGCCTCAGTGCTAACTGAATATTGGAAAAATAAGTTACAGTCTAGATCTTGAAAAGGGACTCTACACCTTACTGACCTATGACTGAGCTATCAAACTTAGGTGAAAAATTTAGTCAGACTATATGTTTGTTTTTCAGTATCAGTAGTTACTAGTTTTAGTAATCCATGATTGGGTCACAGGGATGCAGAATGAAACAGTCTACTCCAAAATACATAGGAGAGGCAACTCAGAAAAAATCCCACACTTTGTGTGGATACTACAGGTGTACTTATTTTCTTCAAATGTCCAAGAGCACTTGTTTCGTGTCCAAGAGCACTTCTAATTGCTATATTACATCTGAAAGAAGAGCTGGACCATGTATATTTAGAATTTCCCATATTTAATGCTGAAACATTAAGGTGTAAACTGAAAAGCAGTAATCCGTGATAGTTTTCTGATGCTTACTCCTGGCTTATCTGTCCAGATCAAAATACAAAGCATTTCCACTGCATTTTAAAAATATATTTTAATAGAAACTTATGAAATTTCTAATTTATTCTTTCATTGTTTAAAAGAAGAGGAAATTAATCGCCTTGATGTCTGAGACCCTACTTTCCAGTGTTCTTGGTGAGAATCACACAATAAAATAGCATTTAGATATTTTTACACCCATGTGAACAACTTCTTTCTGAGCAAGTTTTGTCCTCCCACAAATCTAGCTAGCGTGAAAAGAGTGCCACAGTTTGTTAAATGTTTTTCCTTGGTTAGCTATGGCATTCTTAACTGTCTGTTTTACAATATTGGAATCATGTCTAACTGGAATGTTTTAATGCCTGCTTGTACATTTTTTCACTCACATTCACGGTCTTGCCAAATGTCAGTAAAGCACATGCAAGTGTAAAAAGAACTGGGCTCTTGGAATGTGCTTAAATTGTATTTTTTTCCAACATCATGTCTGTTGTTGTTGTTTCAAAGGTTCTTAATTTTGAAAGAAATCAAATGTTAGTTGGAATGTGTAATTCTCAACTTCTTTATGCTGAGCAGTCTGGAAAAGATTAATTGTAATAACAATATAGTCTGTATATTGAAATTTGTGCTGCCTTCTTTAACATGATTGAAGATTTTTTGTTATATTTTATGTCACACTTAAGTGTCCTGATATATCAGTCATGCTACTGATTTGCCAAAAGAAGTAATGGAAAGTAATATATGGTTTTTCCTCCTGAAGCTGTTCTACTGTTTGGCAGGGGTTAGCTCAGTATATTAATTATCTGTTACTTGAACAAGCCTGTCTTCATATGAATTGTGAAAATGCATGAGTGAATGACTTAATGGCATAAATACATCATCAACCACTGAATGTCCAGTGTGTACTTACTCCTGTGTCTTTCCATAATTTCACTTTCTGTTCATTTCAGTAGTATGCTACAATTTGTAGTTCTTCATAAATGCAGTACGAAGCCAGAAATATGAAGTAGCAAATTGCAGGTTAGCTTGCATTAGCCAGCTGTCCAGAAAACATCACCAGCACAGGCAATATGGCAGAGCTGCTTATCCTTCTTATTTATTTTTTCAATCACTCTGCTGTCATGTGTTCTGAGCAATGTTAATTCTCTGTAAGCATGGCAAAATTCCTGTTCCATGCTCTGTGTGAAACAGTCCGCTGGTGGAGCTCAGTCAGTTAATTACTGTAGAAGTGTTAATCGTAGAATAATTTGGGATGTAATCCTATGGCAAGGATTAAAAAGGCTGAATGTAAAGATTACTACTCTTTTTTTTTTTTTTTTTAAATGTTGAAGCCTAGGATGATAGAATGGTTTGGGCTGGAAGGGGCCTTTAAGATCATCTAGTTCCAACCCCCCTGTGTTAAAAACTCCTCAGGCTATGACACCATGTCAGTTAGGGAATATATTTGTTTCTGTTGAACACAACTGCCCGTAACACATCACCCTGACTGATTTACAGTTATGAGAGGATTACATTGACTCCAACTGAAATAATTATTGGTAGGACATTTAGTGCTGCATTTGTGTGTAGCCATAATAAGATACTTGGGAATCAGACAAATTTAGGGGGGGGTGTGGAATAAACTGCAGTTACATAAACTTGTTTAGGTAAAATTAAGCACAGAATTAATCCTAAGTAGTTGCATTGCCTGCCCTTACAGTGCAGTCCCTTCAAGGGAGGACTTGATAATTGGTGTGGGTAACTACATTTGGTTATCTAAACCAGGCACAGCTGCTAGCCAGAGACCTGAAAATCAGTGGGATGGATGCCCAGGCTGGTCAGTGCAGAGGAAAGACTGGTTTACCTGTGACTAGACCAATGACAAGCATTTATAAACTGGTTTATCCATTGAAGTTAAAAAATATGCTGACCATCTGAAGATAAGGGAGAAAAAAAAAGTTAATCGAGTCTGGAAAAATGACCTGAGGGAGAGTGGGGAAAAAATGGGAGTTGGCTGGCTGGGAGAAGACTGGAAGAAGTGCAGAGCCTAAGTTTTCAGTCAATTAAAGAAGGTCACAGTTCACCAGAGTCAGTGATGGAAGGATCAGAATAGAATCACCAAGGGTGGAACACACAGGTTAGCTGCTGCTGTGCTATGAACATGGGCATGCTGCATTTGTTCAGAGTTGTATTCTGCTCCTAGAAACACAAGTGTACAACACTCTCTGTGGCTACCCGGGCTCCCACAGCCTTCCTTCCCATCAAGGTATGTGTTGTGTCGCCGCAAGCCTAGCCTTGGGAAGTAGTTCACATCCTAGCTGCTTTTTTAAGGCAGAATCTTTTAATCAGGAACAACTGACGTGCATCATAGAATGGATGGGGTTAGAAAGGACCTTAAGGACAAGCTTTTGCCAGCTCCCCCCCACCCCGTAGCAGCGTGAGGGTTGCTTCAGTACCCTTGGGTATGCCGATGCGGGGCGATGCAGGGTTTGTTGGCACCACAGAGCGGGCTGTGGGCAAGGGTCTGCAGCCCTGCAGCCCCGCACCGGGATGGGGAGAGCCCAGCCTGGCCCCCCCAGCCCCTCGCCATGCCAGACACACTTGCTTGCATTGGGAAAGGTGACTCAGGAGCAATCCTACTGCTGCTCCCCCTGCAACAGCCACAGGAGCCCTACAGCAGTTTCAGATGTAAGCAGACGGAAACACTTCATAATCTGTCACGGTTTGACTTACAAGAGACTTAGTTGAAAGCAAAAGTACAAACCAGAAAATCACCTTTATCCTGGCCTAAACCAGGACATTCTCTTTTAAGAAATCAGGTGAAAAGACTTCACTAAAGGACATGCACTAAAGGACATGCTATAGTGGGCATGGTAATATAGACATAGATAATTTTGTTTGGTTTGTTTTTGTTGGTTTTGGCGGGGCCGTGGACGCTTGGACGAGGTGATCTCGGAGGCCTTTTCCAAGCGTGACAGTTCTGTGATTACAACCAGGAGATGTGAAGCTTCTCCATGAGGTGCTCTGTACTGGTGTCACTGCAATGAAGACCTAATAATACGATGATTGTGGTGGCGACTTTGTTGGGGTTTGTTTTGTTTCCTCAGCTGAAGTTTTCACGGGAAGCATTTTGGGAAGTCTCCCTGGCAGCAGCCCTGAGCTCCACCGGCAGCCGCCAAGGGAGGGGAGCACAGGGCTCCCTGCTCCGAGCACATCTTCCCTCTTTGTAGCAAGCTGGCAGCAAGTCCCAGCTCAGCGAAGAGGTAAAGCCGGCATCTATCAAACCCGCAGCTTCAGAAAGCAGTCAGTGAGCTCGCCCGGTAGCTTTGACTGTCACCTTTCCTAGGCATTAGAAACATCCGCTGTTTTAATGCAGCCTTGCACAGATTTTAAATGCTGTAAAGTGGGATGTAGCCCGGCTGTTACGCGTTTTCAGGAGATAGAGGATTTATGAAAAGTTCGTCTGGACAATTAGAGTGTTCCGGGGAATGAAAGCGCAGAGGGGGGGAAAAAAAAAAAAAAAATCATTCTACGTCTGTATCACCATGCCCACAATAGCATGTCCTTTAGTGCCTGATCTACATGGTTTTTAAATATCTCCAGGGATGGTGACTCCACCACCTCCGTGGGCAGCCCTTTCCAGCGTCTAAGTACTCTCTCAATAAAGAAATTCTTCTTCTTATCTAGTTTAAACCTCCCTTGGTGCAACTTCAGGCCATTTCCTCTAGTCCTGGCATTACTCACTTGAGAGAAGAGGTCAGAACCCACCTCCCTACGACCTCCTTTCAGGTAGCTGCAAGGAGTAATAAAGTCCCCGACTTTTCCATAACGAGAGGAGATGTAATGCGCGTACCGGCAGGTGCCAGTGCAACGAGTGACTTTCCGTGGCGGCGGGACGAGGCGCCGGGGCCGGGTCGGGCCGAGCGGGAGCCTTTCAGAACCCCCGGTTGCGCCTGTTCCATCCCGAGACGCTCCAGAAGCGAAGCTGCGGCGGACACACCGCGCTCTCCCCTCCCTGCCCTCCCGGTCGCGGTGCGGAGCCCCCCCCCCCCCGCTCCCTTGCAACCTCCTGCCCGCTCCCCTCGCCCGCGGCCGTCATGTGCGGGAGGCGGCAACCACCGCCCGCCCCGGCCGCTCGGCGGGGAGAGGCCGGCGCATCCCGCTCCGCATGTCGGCGGCTCCGGGCCACAGGCGGGAGAAGCCGCCGTGGGGCTGGGCGGCCCGGGCGATGTTCCCGCAGCCGGAGGTTCCCGCCGGATTCCAGGGCTCCGCGTACGGCGGCTGCCGCCTCCGCCCGGCTCCTCCGCGGCCCCGCCACGTCCGCACCATCTTTGAGGTTCTGCCGGCGGATCCGCCTCACCGCTTCGAGCCGGCGGCGGGAACGTGGTGCGACCTCTGCTGCCGCTTCGTCCTCTCGCAGGGCCTGCGCTGCGCCGGTGAGAGCCCGGCCGGGCCCCCCGCGGGGAACGGGAGCGGGGAGCGGCGGCCCAGGGGTGCTGGGTGGTGCGGGAGGGTTCGGCGGCTTGGGGGGCCCCCCGGTCAGTGCCATTGGCGCTGGAAGCCTGTCTGCCTGCCGAGGTCCGAGCAGGAGCCTGGGTGTCCCCACACGAGGCGCTGGAACACGAGGGCTGTCGTCGGGTGATGGCGAGGAGCGGGGTGACAGGGGGTGACAGTGTGGCGCAGGGCGATGGTGGAGCACGGTTGTGGTGGAAGCAGGTGAACACATCCCATCACCGCCCAATGGAGGGAAGGTCATCCCCGTTACAGGGGGTGGGCTCTGGAGAGTTCTTGTGGCTCCCACCACTGGCAAAAAACACGCGGGCTTCTTCCTGGACCTTCGGGTTGGAGGAGGTGGCGGTGTTGGGGCATGGAATGTCCCCTGTGCACGCCGCCTGTGTGTCCTTTTGCCCCCTGGGCTTCGATTCGTAATAGGAAAAGGTGTTTTCCTTGCCCTGAGTAGAAAACAATTTTTCTGCTCTTCAGCCCTTTCATTACCACTGTGATTCTCTACAATAGTGATCCCATGCACCTGCTCTTCATGGCAGGAGAACGGACACGAGGTAGTGCTGGTGAAAAGTCCTCTTTTGCCATCCTTTGGCTTGAAAAGCATTTGGCCACTTCATGGTGACTCCAAGAGTGGTTTCAGCTTGAACCCCAGTGGGCATGCTCATTTCTCTGGCTGTTCTTTACCTGCAGCTGCCACGCTACTGTACCTTTTAGGACAACCTAGTGCTGTCCCTAGTGGAGGCACATGAGGTGTGTGATTTAGCTTTGGATTCCCCTCACTGATCCTTTGCTTAGCAGATGATACCTGAAACCCATGGCAAGACATAAAGGAGATGTAATCACCTTGCACTGACCTCTGATGAGATACAAAATTTCTGTTATGATATGAGGTGCTCACAGTTGCACTCTACTTTCAGTAGCTCTATTTTTACCGTTACTCTTGGAATGGAAATACTTTGACTGTGAAAATAAAATGGTTTTTATTTATCACTTAAATTAGTGCACTCTTTGTTCTGACAGGATGCATAGTGCATTGACGTGAAAATAGACCCTAAAAACAATTTTTATTTTATTTTATGATCAAATGCTCTATGGCAAGAACTCCAAGTGTCATGTTGGATTATATATCTTCCAGCAATGTTTTCTCGGAATGATTACAGCTTACAATGTTTTTCCTTCTCCTCCATGACAAGCTCCATTTTTATGGGGCATAGTACATCCAGCTGCTCTCTTAAATTGCTGTTTAAGTAGCAGAGGAAGCATTCAACATTTATGACCTTGCATTAATATAATATTTAAAAGCTGCAAAGTGCTATGGAGATGAAAGGAAACGGTAGCTAAAGCACACAAGGATTGCTGCAAGAACCTCTGTTCTTTCCCAGTTTGCAGCACACCAGCAAGCCAGACGATGAACAGATCTGGCTGAAAGATAGGCTGAGGGCAACAAAAGCAATAGCTGTGTCAAGATAGCTCAAAAGCGTGAAGGAACATGTGGCTGGCTGCCTCAGAGCTGCTAAATCCACTCTGTGGTCAGACCTCAGTCTGCACCAGTAGTCCAGGGCTCCTCCATGAGTAAGTGAAAACAGAAGAAAAAGATGTCCCCTGCTTTGGAAAGTTGGCAGACACAGCTGCACTCAGCATCTGAAGTGTGATGAGGCCATCTGAGCTGGCCTTGAAAGCTGCAGCAGATACACCTGGGTCTTCAGCTGGGTTTGTGGCTGCTGTGGTAGCATCTGTGAAAATGAGGTTAAAATTGCAAGTGCCTTTCAAGGGTTTTGATCCGCCTGGCAAGGTGTGACAAACTGAAAGCTTCCCAAATAACTCTGTGTTTTCCAGATACCACAAGGGGGAGGGACTTTCATTTCATGTCATCTAAAAAGCAAAATGCAACAGCATCTTCCAGGTGGTCCACTGCTGATAAGAGGGAGCTTTGTACTAAATTGTCATAATTCTGACTCACAAAGACATAGGTATTATATTTATTTAAATTACCCTGTTCGAGTGTTGGTTGAAGTCAGTTCTTACTAGATCATTGCCTTCAGACAAGATCATAGTCAGGGGTGTTCAATTTAGTGATAAGAATTAAAAAGCAGGAGAAATTTCCTCTGCCTCTGGGATAAGAACGTAGTCGAAGGACACATCAAAGGAGTAATTTTAAAGTATTTAGGTGCAGACTTTTTTTCTGAGATAAAAGATCTATGATGTTTTTGTGGGAGCAGAGGTTTCCTTTGAGTGTCTGTGTCTTGTGTTCCCCAAATATACCTGAGCTGAGCTACCACCATCATTTTGCAGTTGGACTGCAGTCATCTTTGGGCTTTTGTACACTCCTTGGTACAAATCATTAAATGAGGTGGGATTTCTGGAATGAATAAAGAACTACTGAGAAAAGGGTTTTCTGCCTTCTATGAGATTTTTGTTTGTCATTCACAGGTTTGTTTTCAGGCTTCTGCTGAAAACTGAAAAAAAATTATTTCATATAACTCAGGGAAGAAAAATCAGAATGGAAAAAAAAACAAGGGGATTAATGATCATCTGTTTCAATGCAGTGCACAAGGTGCTCATTATTCAAGCAACTTATTTCTTGGGAAAAAAATAAGGCAGTGCTGATACTTCTGGACCTCAGCCCAGGATGAAAGTCAAGTGTAATGAAATACCTCTGAAAAGGATGCTTTGTAGCATCTGAGCTCTTGCTGTTGTTTTGGATTCCTTTTCAAGAGAGACTTAATTGGTTTAGCAGTATAGACTTGCTCTGCTATTCACCTTTTCACCTCTGTTATTTGGGGTAAAAACCTGGTGATACTGTGCAGATGCAGAACACCATTAACTGGCCTCACTTCTGTACACAAAGTCATTTGAAACAGAAGCACTTGGGATTATTCCAGTTTATATTCCAATAAAATCACAAATATTTTTTCTTTTCTAGTATTCAATTTTTATTGCAGTATGAGAGTGCTCTGGGGTGAAAATCCACAGTTTGTTGTATTGATGGTTTCATGGTATGTAGCATTGTGTAGTGTAGGAACCCCGGGGTTGTTGCATTGTTTTGCTGAATCATTTGCCGTTTGCATAATGGGGCTTTTCTCATGATTTTAGATGAATGTCTAAACTGTCAGGCTTTGGAACATGGTCTCTGAACAGTTTTAATTTACCTTCTCTGTAGTCTGGTCAAGGGACTGGGTGTACACACGTGCCATGAGCATGAAAGGAATAGTTTTGTGAGCTACTTGATCTGGACTTTCTAGTTAATTCCAATAACTGTTCTTTTACCTTGAATTTTGACACTTTCATTTCTGATGCCCTTTTTCATTGAACCAAACAGAAATGTTTCTAGGCTTTTTCAGAAGTTTTGCTCTTCATGTAAGACAATATAGAAAAAGTAAAGGTCCCACGTAAGTTTCAGTTCAAATTTTCTGTTAAGCAAATGGTATTTAGAGGTACTATGAAAAACAGGTGGTTCCTTCCAGTGATAGGGCACAGTTGGGAATCCATGGATGTTTTTGTTAAAAGATTGACCCTGATGAACTGATATTCATTACTCTTACCAACTGTACATTACCTATGCAATGGCATACATATTGGTGCATGCATTGGATTTGAGTGGCAAAGTTCATGGGGCTGCAGAAGTGAGAAGACCAGGACATTGTAATACTGTAAGAACCTCGTAAGTTGCCTGTAACATGTTGCCTGCTAAAGGAAAAAATGAAGCATTTCTGTCAGATTTCTGGTGGTTGGAGTCTTTTGTGAGGGTGCAATCGATGAGCATCAAGTCAGTGGGTAGCCTTTAAATACAAGTTGGAAGTGATGCCCCTCTTAGCCTGTTCATCCTTTCCTGTCGTGTTACTTTCTATACCTGAGACATTGCACCTGTAATGTTACCTGGGTGCAGTGTGATCTGTGTGCAGGCAGACACCCCTGTCCTGCAGCTGCAAGGTGCCCTGAAGGAGTGCAGAAAGCACTCCATGGAAGTGGAACTTCCTCCATGGAAGCAGATAAGACTCCAAGTGTCCTCTTCCTCTCACTTTTACCAGGTAGTCACTCCAGCTTTGTCACTTCTTCTGCCGCTCAATCTTCTCTGCATCTTTTTTACTCATTTTTCAGACTTTGTGTTTTGTGTGACCTTCCCTTGAGCAGTGTGTATAGCACAGTTTCAGGGCCTATCAAGACCTCCTGGTATTTTTTCTCTACTGAGGAAGTCTCTGCAGTAGGACTACATTCATATTTGATCACATATAATGATGGGGTTAAGTTGCTAAAGCTGCTTATAGAGTTACAACTTGAATTACCAAAACTGTTGAGGGTCAAAGCGGCCTCTGAAAGTTTTATCTGAAGTGTGAGAACTGGGCTGGGGGGTATGTGCTAGAAATAGTGGTGGTAGGAGCCTGCTTCCCTTTCCCATTCTTCTGCATATGGCTGCTTAATGATGCACAGATTCTCCAAATTTATTTATTTTCATTTAAATCTGAGATTACCTAATTTTCTCAGAATCTACTGGGACTGGAGCAGTAGAGGGCAATGGGGTTTGGGTTGTGGCAGTGGAGCTCATCTTAGAGCAGTCCCCAGTTTCCTCCCCATTGGGTCTGAAGAGGCAGAGGTGACCAAGGGGCAGCCCTGCCCAGCCCCCAGGGCTGGGGAAGCTGAAGGTTTCTGTTCCTGGTGCAGAGAGGAGGGAAAAGTTGTGGAAGTAGAGATCAAGAAGCAGCTTTAATGGAGCTTGCTCTTCAAGGGTAATGCATGCTGTTTCCTCAGTTTCTCTGCACCTCCTGGGTTCTCCACAGCCACAGCAAAGCTCCCACTGCTGCCCTCCTCCTCCCTACCCCTGTTCACAGAGTGCAGTAACTTCTCACAGGGTTCCTTGACTACTGTGGGTCCTGCTTTCCCTTCCTGTGTGAGCCCCATCTTCCATGCCTAAGCTGTACACTGTCATATGTAGAGGCTTTCACCCCTTCTCTGAGCAGCTCTTTGGTCTTGTTTTCACTATCTCATGAGTGGTTAATTATTAATTATGCTGTCCTGCAGAGTTTGGGTGTCTCAGATACACCACAGAGAATACAAGCAGTTGTTATTCAGGTTGCATAGTGGCAAAGAAAAAAAAAAGAAATCACCCCAGAAACATTCAGATGCCCTAAAATGCTGCATGTTTTTCCTGCTTGCTTTGCTCATGTGCTTTGGAGCCACTCTGTAGGGAGCTCTGCAGAGGCTGTTGTGAGTGGGCAGGAGCCCTTTCTGCCCATTTCATTTCACACACAAGGTGGAAGGAGGCCAGATACCATAAAGTTTAGTTTTGAATAAACTGATATTTGAGAGCTGATACAGGGGTAGAAGGGAGTCCGCTAATAAAAAAGTGATAAAGCAGCTGTTTCTGAAGGCAGTGTTCATAACCTAGGCAGCTTCAAGATGTGTAATAAAATGTCAAACCAATGATCTGTTTACAAAAGCAAAGAAAATCTTTGTAATAAAAATGTTGCCATAACTCACCAGGATGCTGCTTCCTGATGGTCTGCTTGCTGAGAAAACCTTGGGAACACAAGGAGAAACTTGATCTTGTCACATGAACATCTTGGAGCGTTTGCTGCATATTGAAGCCTGTTTTATACAGTCCTGCCATGCTCCAGGTTCAACAGAGGGTCAGCACTGCTTGGCCAGGATTTTGGGGCACTGTGGGAAGTAACAGTGCAGGTGCCTTTTAAATTACATGGTGTCTGCATACTATTTACATATTGTTGGTATCTGTGCTTTGAACACAATGAGCAAAAAGGTAAAGTTGAAGTTTTGACTGGGTAACGTATGTTTTTTTTATAAAATGATAACATAGTTCATTGCTGAGGTGTTTTTTTTTTATTATTTTTAATTTTTTTTTTCCATTTGCTGTTAGCAATAGGGGCTGTTGACCACGCTAAGTCCTTAGCAGTGTACAGGAAGAAGCAGTTCCCACTCTTAAGTGCCACAAGCATAGCAAACACAAATGAGAGCACGGAAAGGTGAAGTGACTTGTGCAAGGTTACCCAGGAGGCCACTGGCCAAGCCAGCACGAGAGCTCAGCTCTTGTCTAGGGACTGTATTCATCTGTTCCTTCTGTTACTAAATAGTGCTGACCTGCAAACTCCAGCCTGCTTGGATGGATCTCTTTCTCCAGACACTTAAATGCAGTTCAGCAGTATGCACAACAGAAAGAAAATAGCGACGCTGGTTTTGGCCGAGTGGCTTTATGAGCAGTTAGACATATCTGTTTTCTCTACACCCTACTAAGTACTGAAAATTGCTTTTTTGGTTTTGCCCAGTGAAGGAAGAGCACATCATGCATAGTCATGCAGGTGCAATAATGTAGGAGCTTGGAAGAAAGTATGAAGGGCTACAATGAAATTGAGCTCTGTTGGGCATTTTTCTCCTGGACTCCAGTTCTAAGGCCTCACCTATTATCTAGTAGCTGCTATGGCTGAAGTAAGAAACATCATGCTCTTCTAAGAGAGGATAAATGTACAAGGTGTACCTTTGTTAATCTTAATTGCACTTAACCTTGTTAAGTGCAAACAGCATGTAATCACTCATACTACATGCAGAGGTTTAAAGAAGGATGCTCACAGCTTTCTTGTACCCCAAAGAGCATCACCTTTTTTTTTTTTTTTTTTTTTTTTTAAAGCGGACCAGATTAAGATGAATTAATTTACTGTTTTAGCAACATTTATTGTTAATTTAGCAATATTAATTTTTGCTTTTCTGCCCAGATCTTATTTCCTTTAGTGTTAGTTCTATGCAAGTTTTCAGATGAGAAGTCTACTAATTTTGTCACAAAGTCACCCAAAGCCCACAGGCAAGTTGGTCTGTCATCTACCAAATCAAATCCTATGTGTCAAACCATGTTACAAGGCAACTGAGTATCTTCTCTCTAACATTAGCCTTGAGTTTTATTTTCCCTGTTCTCTGAAGCATAGCTGTGCCTGTACAAAAGTGTTTTTCCTAAAGACCATTTCCTAAATAATTTTCCTGGGTTTACTGCCGGTAGTATAATATCCACTACTTAGCTAAAATTAACACTAATCTGTTGTTTTCCCAGTGCACTGTTTCTCTGCATTTAGCTTTTTGAACTTACATTCAACTTTAATTTTAAAGCCCAAACCTACCTACACACATGCATACAGTAAGTCTATAACCAAACTACATTAAAAATAATAACAGGCATCACATTGTCAATGCCCTCTTTCACACATTCCCTTCTGTCACTGTACCATGCCTGCCCTGGCCACCTCTCCACATTCCTAGCATCTGGAAAGGAACATTAAGATAATTACAACAGATTTTACAGGTTGAAGCATGCAAAATGAAACAGGGAACAACTGTACTGTATGATGGATGATACTGAAAAGAATCAAGCAGAAATACTGCTGAAATACACAGAGACTTTTTTTTCTTTTAACAATGTGTGTAGATATTTAATGATGGTGTAATATACTGTAGAGTAAAATAAGAACTAATCAGATGCAAAAAAATGTGCTTTGGCACTTCGACTTTCTTCCTCAAAATCCAGAATGGGCTTCATTGGAGTTATAGCTCCATTTCTACTCCATACTTACTTAGGGGAGAAATCCAGTTTTTCCCTGATAGATAGCCTGTGGAAAAAGTGAGCAATTAATCTCAGAGGACCTTGAGATGTGAAATATAGGCTGAACTTGTGTTAGATATTCTATTCTGAATGAACATCACTTACGGCCTGCAGAAAACGAGCCAAAAATCCCACTGTATTTGGAGAGTGCTTCTGTGTGATTGTGCCAGAGCCCTGAAACGGACCTGCAGTTGTTGGTTGTCTGCTCTGGGTTGGTTCAGTCACTCTGGGTTCCGTCCTCTACCCCTAACAGAGACAGCATACCAGAAAAACCTCAGGGATTTCCATCCCAGACGTGCAGAGTGTGCCATGGAAGAGCCACAACACCACTTCTTGTCCCTGCTGCTGCTCAGAACCAGCACCCAGGAGCACTAATACTCTCCCAGCCTCCAGTCTGTTTTCCCCAGTGGCATCCTGGCTTCTTCAGAAACTGTGCAGGGCACAGTTCATCTTGTAAGTTATACAACTTTACTGCAGGATAGGGATAAATATACCAGGAGGCCCTGGTCTTTCTCGACTGATGGTAAGGGGTGCCATGACAACCAGCTCATCTGCAGACATCTGCAGTCAATTAGATGAAGCCCAACTATCTGCTTCTACAGAGAGACTTCAGAGGACCCATGAAAAAGGACTGAAACTGCTCGTGCTTGTTTAATGCTCATTTGCTTCCCCTCAGTTTTGGATGAGTTTCATGCAAATTTCATGATGTTTTACTTAAAAATTCATTCTAATCATAGGAATATGTCTGGACTAGAAGCATTTTTTTTTTTCCCAGAAAACAACATATGGAAAGTTCTAGTGATACAGAATTGATAGCAGTTCAGTTTGATGTGGAGCAAGGCTTGGGTTGTGTGATCTTTTTATGGTATTTTTGTCTCTTAGCATAGTTGTCATCCATAGTGCATTGTGTAAAGTTTTCAGCATTTTGCTCCTTTTGTCAGTTTTCTTGACACAATTATTTCCTATCAGTATATAAATTATTGGGAGCCTTGATAACAGAGGATGGAACATATGCAATACTTTTGATGTCACAGCTAGAAGGATGTTTGTATAATTCTATTTTAATCTTATTTATCTGCAAAGTAATGGGTCATTAAATCTGATAACAAATGTGTTTTACATCAATTTGAGTATTAGAAGTTCTTAAATTTCCATCCCTCAAGTGGAGGCAAGGTTTTGGAAGTTGCAGATTGCCAATTACTGGTGAATTTTTGTTCCCTTCTTTTTGTGTATGCACAGCTGCTGAGAATCAAAAGTTTTTTTAGAAAGCTCACAAATATAGCTACTTATTTGGATTGGGGGGGGGGGGGTGAACAGCTGAGCTGGAAATCAGAAGTATTGTGCTAATTTTGCTGAACTAAGCTCAAATGCAGCAGTTTTTTCTGCCTTTACTTTTAGTACTTGTGTTGTGTTTTTATAAGCTTCCTAGCAACTGCATAGCTTTGTCACGCATGATGATGTTATAAATTATGTTTGAGTATGAAATCTGTGTTTCTGTGTCTTGACAGTACCATGCAAACACAGTAGTGCTGAAGCCCAAGGGCTGGTTAGGCAGGACCCTTCTTGCTACTTGGGTAAAATTTACTCTGACACACAGCTGAATAGGGTTTAAAGAAGGTTAAAGCTTTTGCTTACATTTTATAGAAAAATCTGTTTCACGCATTCAGTTCTGTCCAGTGCATAGATATAGTGTTTCTTTGCATAACTCAGTTCTGGATTGCTAAAATCTTTTAGTTCATTTCAGGTCTCTGTCAGTGAAGGGAAACAGTCCACGGAGGCCTGGAGGTCTGTTACTTCTTCTGTGGAAATTCAAGCTCCATCAGTATGGAAAATACCCTTGTGAAGACTGGCTTGTGAATACCTCTCACACTGAACTCTGCCTGTCAGTGTGGCATGCAGCGTGGTGTCCCTCACCCACACTGTGGCAGGTTGGAAAGATGCCTGACTTTTTGCAAGGGCAGAAGTGATAGGATGAGGGGTAATGGTTTTAAACTGAAAGAGAGTAAATTTAGATTAGGTATTTGGAAGAAATTCTTTACTGTAAGGGTGGTGAGACACTGGAACAAGTTGCCCAGCAAGGCTGTGGCTGCCCCCTCCCTGGAAGTGTTCAAGGCCAGGTTGGATGGGGGTTTGAGCAACCTGGGCTGGTGCAAGGTATCCCTGCCCATGAAGGAGGGTTGGAACTGGATGATCTTTAAGGTCCCTTCCAACCCAAACCATTCTATGATTCGATGATACCACTTTGCTTTCCAAGTGCATTATTGTCCCTACAAAGAAAGCAAAAAATCATTTTGAGCCCAAGACCTTTGCTAAAGCAGGCAAGCAGATACGCCCTGACATGTTTAGCTTTTCCTACACAGAGCTCCCACTGTAAGTAGATGTGTGGGATCTTTCTTTCTGAAACCAGACTACATGGAGAAGTTCCAGTTAAGTCAAAGCAAATGAAATCCTTTGCTCATCCCAGTCGTTTGCTAGCTAAGCAAGAAGTGGGAGTAGTGGAAATAGTAGTAACTCCTTACTGAGCAAAGATGCTCTTCTGCCCCTGAGCAGAGAAAATTTAGCACCTACCTGCATCTGGTGCCATTGCCTGTGCTCATCCTTGCTGTTAGGCTTCGTTTTTATGGACTCACAGCACTGTTGTGTTGCTCTAACAAATGCGTATTGGCAAAGAATTTGCTTTAAAACTTTATAAACTCCACACGCTCCAAGACAATATTTTTTGTCAGATACCACTGATTGTTTACAGTTCATCATCTAAGACTATTTTATGTAAAAGCGAGGGGTTGTTGATTGGTTGGTTTGGTGTTTTTTTGTTCAGCTCCAGCAGTGGGCATGGGATGGCTGTGGTAGGGCAGCTGCTGGGCTCTTGTGTATCATAGAATCATAGAATTAGCTGGGTTGGAAGGGACCTCAGAGATCATCAGGTCCAACCCTTGATCCACTACCGCTGTGGTTACCAGACCATGGCACTGAGTGCCACATCCAGTCTCTTTTTAAATATCTCCAGGGACGGAGAATCCACTACTTCCCTGGGCAGCCCATCCCAATGCCTGATCACCCTCTCCATGAAGAAATTCTTTCTAATATCCAACCTAAACTTCCCCTGGCACAACTTAAGTCCATGCCCTCTTGTCTTGTTGAAAGTTGCCTGGGAAAAGAGCCCAACCCCCCCCTGGCTCCAGCCTCCTTTCAGGGAGTTGTAAAGAGCGATGAGGTCTCCCCTGAGCCTCCTCTTCTCCAGGCTGAACACCTACACATCAGTTTAGATGTGGTCAGAGTTGGCCCGATGAGGTTTGTAGAGCAGGGTAGACAGGGTATGTCTAAACTGCTGGGTGTTTCATGACCACCCCCTTGCTTTCTGACTGATGCAGACAGATTCCTGTGGGCAGATGCTGAAAGCAGTGTGTTGTGCCTGGCTCTCCTGCCCAGGAGGTGACTTGCTGCTTGTCCTGCTTGACCCGTGACTAGAGAACATGTGGGATGGGCAGCACACATATGGAGTCTACGTGTGCCCTTCCTACCCCTCGTGGAGGCCTGCTGAGATCTGACCTCTTTGTGGTGAGGTGGGAGGTCAGAGGCTGCTCTCAGAGCAGAGGGGACAGCTGCTCACCTCCTGTCCCAAGCAGGTGGGACAGCAGCACAGGCAGCAATCGTTCTCTCCCCTCCTCCAGCACAGGGCTGAGATGAACAGAGGATGACCTGGGGGTTGAAATCTGCTGCAGGGAAGAGCCTTGCATGGCTTTTTTCCTTAAAGGGAGAGAGGGATCAAGAGTGTGACTCTGCTCACATTTCAGGTCCTTCTGTCCTCCTCGGAAAGCATCTCCTTGCCCCATTTCTTTGTCAGGGTAGATTGAAAGGTACAGATGAATTTCAATACAGTGAATTCTTAAATCTAGTCCTGCTTCAGTGTAATGTATGCAGTTGTCTCAGGAGGGATGGTGTGAACTCTCCCCAGCCCAGCTGATGCACTGATGCAGGCTGACAGCACTTCCTTGCTGTGCAGAGCACGGTGTCTCCTATTCTAAAGCTTAAAGTTCAGGTTGAGAGCAACCCTCACCATTATCACAAACCCCTCATGTGAGCTGGGAGGCACAGGCTGTCATCTTTTAGCTCTGTGTTTTGGCTTAACTAGCGCCTAGAAATGTGAAGTGATGGAGGAGTAAGGAAATTGTTGCAAAGATAACCACCACTGCTGCTCAGTTCAGCTTTGATTCAGGTCCATATCCTCATCCATATTAGCTCATTTGTCGCATAATTGTCAGATTTGCTTAACTTACTTTTTTTGGTATAGACTGAGTTCTCTTTACCTTGAAGTAATATGCACCATTTTATGCTCTTGCCTATTTTTTTTTCCAATGAGGCACTAAACATTTTAAAGTGTAAACCTCCATGGGTTTGTTATTCCCCTCAGCAAAGTCAGTTTACCTCTTTATATTGTTATATTCTGGTGTGTTTTACTGAATATTTTTAAGCCCCACAGAATACTGGTATAACAGGGTTTTTTGTTAAGTGAAAAAAAAAAATTACTCCTGTGCCTTCCTTCTGAAGGTTATACATATTGCTGTAGATTCTTTATCAAATTCTAAAACCAGTCATTTTAACCTACATATTTATTTATGTTCTGAAATTTTTTGTTTTTTTTTTTAAATCCCATTTGGATTTTTATTAGATTCTTGTGTGCATAAGCTTTGGGAAAAGAATTTCATTGTTTGATTCAGTATTTGGCAGATTCTCTTAAGCATTCAAATCCATGCTGTTTCCTGAAAGAACTCAGTTAGCTCTTGGGCCTTTAACTCTGTTCCCTGCCTGTGCTGAACTGGGTGGCAGACCTCCTACTGGTGCTAAACCTGTCACTTTGCTGCTAAATTCCTACTGGTATGACAGGGTGGAGCTCAAACAAGAGACAAATCTGGGGGCCTGAGCCCTGCCTTCTGCTCTTTCATTGACACTGGCTGAAGAATTGTGGCAGATACAGTATAAATGGAAATGTTTATTTGTTTCCAGAGACATACTGACCAGAGGAAATGCAATCTATCTAACTTCATCCTGAGAAGTAGCAGTATGCTAAAAATGTCGGATGTATAAAATGGTCTTAAATAGTTCACATATTTTAGCGTAGAAAAATACATTGTGAATTCTAGAAGAGTTATTAACCGCATGCTGTGAACGTAGCTGGTGCAAGAAAGCCCTTACTTTCTTAGTTTAAAGGTTGATATAAAAGGATCTTTGTTTCATAATGACATTAGTCTTGGTTTTCAGTATTTTCTACCATACAGATCTAGCAGCAGAAAAAAAAAATAAACAGAAGCCACACAAAATGTGAGAAGCTGAAGAGAAACTAGTGACATAGTCAAGGAAATCATACTAATGGGGATGACTGGGAAATGGTTTGCTAGTGTTGAATGTTAAAAAGCATATGCTAGAATTTGTAATAAATGTTAGGGGGGCATATATTCATAGCATCTCTGGATTTGGAATTTAATATGTATCATGCTTGAAACATCTAAGCATTGAGATGTTATTTTCTTTGAATAGCAATGTTGATATATGCTTAATTCTTAAGTAAACAGTGGTCATGAATGATTTGACTCTTATGTTGGCCTTAAAATCCATTAACTGTAAGTATTGCATTTTTAACACCCTGTGTATCTGTAGAAATCCCTGTTAAAAGAACCTTCATTAGCCGGTCACTGAGTAACACACTCTTTAGAGAAAATCCTGTTGATTGAAACCAGGGCTTTTGAGAGGAGACTCAGTTTAGGAGTTTCTTTGTCTACAGCCTCGAAAAAGTATCTAGAGATGAACAACTGAACGCTTCAAAACGTCTCAGTGGAAAACACGTCTTGTTTTACCATCATTAGAAACCCAGCGCCACGTTATGACTCTGAAGCATTAGTCTTTCTTTAGCCAGAGCATCTATTAATATAGCTGCTTCTTATAATGAGGAGGGAGGTCTGGAAGGCTGGGAGAGGAGTGAGGGAGAGGGAGGGGATTTAGGGCTAACAGGTGGTCCTGAGACGCGCTGGCTGAGGCTGAGCTCCGAGCGAGCGCCGGCTGCGTGGGTATTCGTGGGCTTTCCCCTCTCTGTCTGGATGCATGTGGCTGCTGTTCCTGGTGTAGCTGTGGTGCCCTGCCAGCCATGGCTGTAAGGAATGACTTGAGGAAAACCATCAGGAGGATAGCACGGTTTTTTTACTGGTTTCCTAAATCGCTGAGCAGTTCAAGGAGGAGAACAGTAAAACTTCTCTGGAAGTCTGCTGGTAAGTCTGCTTCTGTGTGTTGTAAGGTATTTTTTCCTGATAAAAAGAAGTTCAGAGGGAAAGAAAGTTTATATCCATTCAGCTGGTTTACTTTTCCAGGCCAGCATTGTTTGCACTTTTCCATTCTTTAGGAAAAACTGCAAAAATATATCGGAAATGCAATAGAAGGTTTGCTCAGATGAAGAATTCTCTTGCAGCTGTATAATTTATTAATATTCATGTCAGATATTTTTGGATGTCTTGTTTTTCCACACCTTATTTCTTCCTTAGGACTGTATACTGGTGCTCTAATATGACTCAGATACCTGCCAGGATGTTATGTGGAATTGCCTTAATCTGTTAACTGATCTACAAGGCCATGTGAAGACAGATTGAGTGAAGACCTCAACTCCTTGTGCTGGTGTTCACACAAAGCAATGAGCAGCTTAGAGAGCAGTGATGCACTGCCCTCCATTCCCCTGTTATCAGCTGAATGGCAGTGCCTCTCAGCTCCCCAGATAGTAAAAGGTGTTGCTCCTGACCACATCTCAGTACTTTGATCCTTGTGCAGTCCCAGCAGAGAAATGTTTGCATCTCTCGGATTAAAACTCTCATAAATACCAGGAAAACCCAAAGGCTGTTGTGTCTCTCCAGAGTGGTCTCTTAAATGTAGGGCTGAGGTGTATTCTTGGCAGGGTGGGTGGAGGAACGTGCAGTGCCATAGCTTAGGAAGCTGAGTTCATTCTATTCTTCTCTATAAGATTAATTATACAGGACAAGTTTCCTTTTGACAAGGACTGTTTTGGCTGAACTGGTGAACTTGTCAGTCTACAAGTATTACTATATTATAACCAAATTTCCAATTGGGTCAGTTCTGCAGCTGAGCAATTTAGTGTTGCACTGCAAATAACAGATTTGTGACTCTGGGAGGGGAATGGCAGGTTGGGCCATCTGAAATCTGCCACAGAAACATTGTTGGGCCACAACTCTGAATGACGCCTGACTTGTTGCTATGTGACATAGTCCACAAGTTTCAAATGTTCAGAGGGAAATCCCAGCTTGGTTAAGGCTGCAGCAGAACTCCCCTTGACTAAAACTGGAGCTTTAGTTAACCTCTGATCATTGCTAATTTCAAATCCTCCTAATACATCAGATCATCTTGTGCCCTCATTACACATCAGATTATTCCTGCATCTCTTTTGTTACTGTAAAAACATAAGTGGCTAAAAAGCAGGAATGAATGTTACGGAGAGCTTGAAGTGCTAGCTGAGTTACACACATGTGAAATTCTTTATGTGCCAGTTATTGTCCCCTCAGAACTACAAAAGAATCATCACATCCATGACTTGCAACAAGAAACAACTTGAGTGCTTTAAAAATACTTTTGGTGGGTTTTCTCCCATCTCCCTCTACATCTAGTGGTTTGAGTAAGATTTGCCTTTCTACTCTCATTTTAATATATGTACTGGCATCTCTTTTGAACTGAATTTGTGAATAATCTCAGAAGTACCCTACATGCCATTTTCTGCCTGTGTACTGAAATGATCATTTTAAAATTGTGGGTTTGGTGGAAACATGACATTTTAGCACAAGGTTGTATCCAAGCAGATAAAAGCTCAGTGTGAAAATTCAACTTGAAACTTCTCATAACTTCATCATCAAACTTCTCATTAAGGTAATCTGTAATAAGGTAGAATCTGAAGCCCTGGTGCTGCTTATGTAGGGGAGGAGATACAGCTCCTGTTTGCACAGAAGATTCCTCTTCAGCCTCTAGAAAGGCAGTAAGTATGAAACCTGAGCTACACCAAAGTCTATGAACATTTCTGCCCTTTTCTTGAGTGGCCAGAATTTTTCTTCGGTTCTTGAGGAATTACCAGATTACTCACATGCTTCCTATTGACAGGACAAGATGTAATGGGTTTAAGCTGGAAGAGGGTAGATTTAGGTTAGACATTAGGAAGAAATTCTTGAGTGTGAGGGTGGTGAGACACTGGCACAGGTTGCCCAGGGATGTTGTGGCTGCCCCATCCCTGGAAGTGTCCAAGGCCAGGTTGGATGGGGCTGTGAGCAACCTGGTCTGGTGGGAGGTGTCCCTGCCCATGCAGGGGGGTTGGACCTGGATGATCTTTAAGGTCCTTTCCAGCCCTAGCCATTCTATGATTCTTTAATTTTATGATTAATGTTATGATTCTTTAACTCCAAAACACTACATTTTGGAAACTTTTAACCAAGTTGTTCTTCTGTCCTTTGAAGAGAGTTCTTCTCTTTCAGCCTCGTCTGAGCTGTTCTGACCACCTACTTGCCCTGGTACACAAGAAGTCTTACCCTCATCTCCAGCATACTAGGGTTTTCCACTTCTTTACCTCTCTCTTTCTGACAGTTTTTGCTCCTGTGTAGGTACTAACAGAATTTCCTGTTTGGATCAGCCAGAATGAGCCAGCAGAATAATTCTCATCTCTAGGTTTGTTCCACAGATGAATAGCCCATCTAATAATTAAAGCTTTCAATAATTCTTACTGGTAGTTTTTAACCACTAATGCTATAACAAATAAATTAGTGTTTTAACAACAACAAAGCTGAAACTTCCATAATGTGGATGTGTTAGGAAAAGTAGAGATTACATTTTTAGTATCCTTTGCCACGGATTTTATATTATACACCATTTAAACCAGGGGGATGGGCACTGTACCCCTGCAATACCCTTAGACTTGTTGCTTTCATTGTGCTTCTGTCACTCCATGTCTCAGCATACTTTGTCCTCTCTGTCTGACCCAGAAACAAAATCTGACAAAGCACAAAATCAGTTTTTAAGTATGACAATTTATTTAGTACTATTGTAGGTCACTGTTCTCAGAAAGATGCATTTGATGCAATTTTGGAAAAAACTATGAAAGCATAATTAGGTGGCTGTTCCTAAAAATCCTCTGTTTTCCATCCTGTCCTTGGATGGGTACTTTGGCACTGTTGGCCATGAGCCATTGCCTACAGCCAACAGGCTCCTTCCTAAGCTCTAAAAGAAGGAAGAAAGTTTGAGGGTGCTCTTTAGTAACTGGTTTTGATTAAGTTGCTTACTGAAGGACTAAAATTACATCTTAAATGTTTTTCTGAATATACTAATTGTAGCTGATAATATTTTAAGTGCCTTTAGTTACACAGATATGTAACATTTTATACGAGGTTTAAACTGAGGGATGTAATAGTTAGGGTTTTGTAATTTTTTTTGTAATGTGTTAGGATTTTTTTTCCACAACGTCTTAAAAGAATTTGTGTAGGCACAGCATGTGACTTCAAGTTTTATCATGATAAAGTACATGACCAGAAGTCAGGAAGGCATAGTGAAACACAAAGGAATTAGAAAAAATTATCATAAGGCCACAGAAATTAATGATCAAAAGAATCAAAATAGACAAGTAGGTTCTATTTTCTCTATCTTACAGTAGAGGAATAAGGTGAGGGGTGACAAATGTAAACCAGATAAAAGGACTTCTTTTTTTTTCTATTCAGAGTGTAATTAAATTGTGGAACTCATTACCAGAGGATGCTGCTGAGGTCAGAAATGTAACAAGATTTAAAGAGGGTCTGGAAGAATAAGAATATTCAACATTTGGACAATGGAAGCTTCAAGAAAAGCTTTGAAAGGCACAGAGATCTTCTTGCTTCAGGGTTTAAGCTAATTTTTAACAATTAGAAGTTAGTTTGAGATAATTCTGTGGCTCAGATCCCACAGCTGGTACTGTTTCTTCCAAATCAACTAATGCTCACCCCTGGCAGAGGTGATCTTAGGATCTTCATAAATTTAAACCCTTAGCATAAAATTACATTTTTCAGACTTACACAGGAGAAAACCAGGCTTTAGACCTGTTTAGAAAAGCATCCCATAATATCCTGTGGAAAACATGAAAAGCACAATGCTTGCTGTAATTTTTTTCCACTTTGACAAAACTGCCCCAGTGGTAAACCCTGTTTGCTTTGAAGCCATTGTAATATGTAAATAAATACAGTAAATTAAGTCAGTTTGAGGTGGCTGATTTTGTGTAGGTGTCATTCTTGCCAAATCCTACTGGCTCACACAGAGCTTTCTTCTCAGCTCTTGGCTGGGGAGGGTTCTCATCAGTTTGAGCTTCTGTCCTGCAGGGTACATTGGAAAACTCTTTCAGAGAGCAGAAAGAAAAAATTTATTGACAAAATGTTAAACTGTTTGCCATGCAGCCTGAAGTTGCTTTTTACCCTTTACTGTGGGTTGAACGTTTTTGCAACTTTTCTCTCTAGTCAGTTACTCCTTCTCTATCTCTGAAGTTAGTGTTTTTATTGTTTTTTGAAGGATTTTTGGCCAGAATGGTCAAACATCCACTATAAAATCACATTTTTTTATTTACAGAGGTGTGGTGATATCCCTTAAGCTTGCTACCTCCGAAGAGAATTCTCATATAAATGTTGAACTGCTCAGATGAAGAGAACCTTTGAACTCTCTCTCCAAAACATATCCATCTGACAAAATAAATCTGTAACATCTATGGGAAGGGAGGACATAATTTTAGTGTGACATACCAATTTAGAATGTCTTAGTCCAAAATCACATGTGAATTAATTTCTTACTTTTGTGCTTGTCTACCTAGCATATCATGGCTTATGCTATAAGCATCTGTGTCCTTACATGGCCTCTTTAATCAGGTTGTTCTGGGAATAGTTTGTAGAGATAGTAGAGATAGAGATAGTAGAGATCTATGTAGAGATAGTGTATCTGTAATGTCTTTTGTGATTTTAGTAAAAAAAATCAGCTGTGTGACCCCACAGTTCACTGAGGCCTCGGTTCTCTTCTAAAGATCAGTTGACCTGGACATAGGAGCAATGCTCTGTGGTGGGATGGATAGGACAGGCCAAGCCAGGGCTTGGAGAGCTTGCAGATTGGTATTCAGAAGGAGAGCATCCGTGTCTGGGAATGAGGAAGAAAGTTCTGGTCCAACTCAGATGATAAATGGAGTGTAGGGGCATTTGGGAACTGTGGCTCTGGAGTGTTCAACTCACATGGGTGGATGAGATGGTTGCCTCCAAGGAAACATCCTTTGAGGTATTAGTTAGATATGTTTGGGAGAAGGAGCAGAAGGACACTGTCTCAGTGGAAGCTGACTTGGGTGTAAGTCAGTCATATTTAAGCCTGTTGTAGTAGCAGACAAGTTGAGCTTCTGACTGCAGGTTGATGTTCTGGAGCATGGATCCAGCAACCCAGCGTCACATTTTGCTGTGAACTGCTGGGGTGGGTAACCAAGACTTCTCATCCAAATTTTTCAGATTACTGTAACCGTTTCTTTCCTGAACTTCTTAATTCATGGCTATGGTTTATATAGTGCCGGAGATGGGTAGGATACAGCAGCAGACTAGAAGCATGTAGGAGATTATGGCTTTTATCATCACACCATACATCCCGACTTTCTGCCTTTGTTAGTGCTTGTTGCAGTCCTTTTAGTCCGTATTCATTCATCTACTTTGGCCATTTCAGCCCATTTGATTTGAGTGTTGTTAATCATCATTCAATAGCCTGTATCCAGTGTTCATTTAAGAGTCCATAGATTATTATTAAACATGATTTAATTTCTAGTCTCCTTTTCGAAAACATCCCTATATGTGCTTTTCCTATCTCTTTCCATTTTAAGTGTATATATATATATATATTTAATTTTTCTTGTATTATTTACTTTCTTGTATTATTTACTTACTTATTTACTTACTATCTTACCTAGTTCTAGAGGAAGATGTGTGGGCATCTGAAATAAAAAAGCATCTATTAACAAACTGAAAAGATGTGTGTGGGATGTCAATATTAAAAAGTCATCATGGTAGTTTAAAGTCAATTGTAGAAGGCTGTAGAAGAAAGATCACACTGAATGATGGGGCAGCAGAACATAATGCAGTGTTGATAAATGTGCACTAAACCATGTGGGGGAAACACTGACTGTAGTGACTTCTAATTTATCTTTCATCACCCAGAAAGCAGAATTAATCCTGTGGATGTTTCTCTAAAGATCACTCTTCCCAGTGCTCCCCAGAATGAGTATTTGGAAGTATTAGGAAGGGAACGAAGAGAAAATCCAGGAAATCATGCTGTGCCCCCACATCACATGAAGCAATCTGGTCTCCTTGCCCTCTTAGAAAGGTACAGTAGTATTTGAAGATACAAGAGAAGACTTTGGGTTATCAAAGAGATTAGAGAATTTCTACTGACCAGGGCTTTTCCACCTGGTAAGTGTCAGCTGCAGGAGAATCTGCTTCCATCCTGGTAAGGGCAGTGTGGAGAACTGAAAACAGCAAAGCTATGTACCATTTCTCACAGAGTAAACGTCAGGGCCATGCCATGAAATGGCCAAAGAAGAGGCTTAAAACAAACTGTTCTTTCATGTGCATAGACACACACGTAATTCACTTTTGAAACTGACTGATGCAGGATGTTTAGGAGACTAGGAATGTAAATGTGTTTGAGAAAGGATTAGATAAATTCATGGAGGAAAGAGACACCAAGGGATATTAAATAAAAAGATGCAGATACAGCTCTCTGACTCATTAGTTTTAAGTTGCATTATTTTAAGTAGAAGAACATACCACTCAAAAGTCACATTTTTTCCTCATGTATGTTCCCTAAACATCTGCTGGCAAACTCTTCCCTGGCCAGCCTACTATCCTCATTAAATCTTTGGGTCTAACTGGCCCATCTGTTATTGTGGTTTTCAAGTGAATACTGGTGCAGGCTAGGGTGTATGTAAACCTCTCTCACTAATACTGATTTCTGTGTAATTTTCAATCCATTAAGTGACTGTTTAGTTTTTCCTTTTGTTGTGAGTCTCTGGTTTTCCAAGGGAGATGTATTCTGTTAGTGGATAACAGAATCCATGGCATGTTTTTCATCATAGTGGTTATCGTTCACAGCTCTTACCAGTCATGTGGCTTTTGCAGATTGCATCATGTATTGTATTATTCCATTTCTCAGATAATTAGATGATGTGGCATCTCACTAAATTCCTTTTTACTTGGCTCTTTCAGTGTTAAATGAGACAAAACAAATCTCTTTGCTTACTCTGCCTCCCTTCCAAAGGAAAATCCTGATTTGTACCCAGAGAATCAAGATTTTCATAAGCCAGTGATAAATGTGGGGGTGAAAAAATCTGCTTAGAGAATGAACTTCATCTCGTGGGCCCAATCACTGCTTGTGTGGTCCAAAATGAATGTCTGTACCACACAAGAGATGTCAGGAATTACTAATGTACCCTATGCTTATTGTGGGCTTGTTCTTCTGAAGTACTTTTGAAGATTTAATTTTACTTTCTGTTTTTCTGCTGTTGCACTTCCTGCTTCCTTTGCCAATATTGAGCATAGTGGTTGGAAAATTACACCTCTCAACTGCATCTCACCTTTGTTGACCTGGGAGCTCATAGGAAGATAAGAGAAAGAGAAGAGGATGACCAACTCTGTGCTAAGCACCTCTCCAGTACATCTGCTTCAAGGTTTCCCCATCAGGGTGGGAATGATGACCTATAACATCTGAAACAAAAGCTGTGAATTGATCACTTATGAAGAGGAACATTAATAAATTAGTAGTGTGGCATTACCTGTTTTAAAGACATAATATATCTTTAGATCCTGATATGCAAACATAGACTGAGCTTGGAAGCAGCATGCAGAAGTATGCTCAGAACTGATCTGTACTCAGTGTTGGAGATCATCTGCACAAGCACAGCTATTTTTGTATTAAGCTAATTTGTATGAAGTATCTGTATTTGATTCAATTTCTTTCTCATCTCACATTTAAATGTAACTGAGTGCAGGTTTGGTCTGGCTGAAAGTTCAAATTTTAAAATTTTATGTGATCTGTCTGTTGAAGGTCTGGTTTCTGTCCTGCTAGGTTATATTTGCTGGCTTTATCTTCCCTAATGGAGCAATCACTGATCCTTCAGCAGTGATTCAAAATGAACTCCCAAGCTTGTGGCCAGGTGAAGGAGGTCAATCAGGTCTCTTCTGAGCTCTCAGGTCTGCTTTTCTATAATGCACCCCCCCTTTGAACAGAAAGTGTTCTCTCTTGACCACTATTGATTCCAGCAAGAGGGAGTTTATTTAACTCAGTTCTGGTCAGAAGCTCACAGCTCCTCAGCAGTGCAGGCAGCTAGACCTAAATCATACTTTTCTTCCCAGTTCTTACTTTTTTGGCCAGGTTTGTTCTAAAGGAAAACCAAAATAAATAGATGCTTTGTGAGTTAACTTTATGCTGGCTGTTTTGGGGCTTCAGCAATAGAGGGCACTAGAGTAAACACTTTCATTTTTATTGGTGTTGCATACAGAGGGGAGACTTACTTTAGGTGAAAGAGTTTTTCTCCCCATTTATTTAGGCTTTTGGCATTGGAAAGAGGCCGCCTGTCAGAGCAAATCAAAGTCCCAAAATACCAGCTTGACACACGGTGTAACTGCATAAATAGTTTAGACTGATTTTTGACTTTTTGAACAGATACTTTTCTGTTAGTTTCCATCACATTTGCAGGTCAGAAGCATGTGCAGAGCCACATGTTCCTGAACCAGGTGTTTAAGGAATGTAAAATCTGGTGGCCTTAATTCTGTCCAAGGTGGATTTCAAATGCATTATCTGAAGCAGCTACAAAAAGGAGAACCAGGTGTGAAGGGCTGGTGCACTTATGTTCCCATCCTATCTCAGGCTCTTTTTCATCAGATGCTGGGGATTCAGCATGTACTCTGAGCTGGTGTGTTTTGTGGTTTCCATATGAAAACTGAATTTAAAGACAACCTGGACTGATTTTAAATGATGGCTAGAATGTACTGGGTCTGGTGGCTTAGGTTGGTGGTTAGGATCCAAACGCCAATGGGAAGATTTGTCAGAGGGAAAGGGCTGTAGATCCTATTTTACCATCTCAGCCACTCTGCTGCCATGTTACTGCTGCAAGCAGAGCTCAGTGCAACCCCACAGCTCCTCTCCAGCTGTTTGGCTCATGGAGAGGTGGGAAAAGGCAAAGAGAAGCAGCTGACGCTGGCTGGGCAGTGGCTGGTGTCCCTCTGCCTGCTTCCAGCCCAGCTTTGGGGACCATGTGTGGCTCAGCACAGGGCTGCCTGAGAGGGGCTTGGCCCCAGGCTCTTCCCCTGCCCTGCCCAGTGATTTGTAGAGACACCAAATGACTGCTGAAGTCTTACACAAGTAAGCATAGAGCAAAGAGTGACTATCCCTATGGGAAGTCAGCTGTACATAAGTTATTGTAAGTTGCTTTCCAGGGCATGTCAAATTGGGGATTTTATCTTCAGGGCAGATTTTTTCCTTTTGTGGCATAGCTTTCCAGCAGTTTGATAACATCACACGCACAGAATAAGCTTTATGTTTTCTCTTCCTGAAATGTAGTCCTTCTCCTCTTGAACTGAAGAAGAATGCAGCTGCATTGTGGTACCTTGGTTTTGTCACTGCCACACATGGTCAGTACAGCTCATCGTTCTTCAGGTCCATCAGATTTTTGCTGGTATGTTCTCCCATGAGCCTTTATGTGATGGGTCCATGTGCGCTGTGTCAGTGGACTCTGAATTCTGCTATGGAAGGACAGAGAAGGTGATACATGGTCTAAAGTTGTGCCAGGGGAGGTTTAGGTTAGATATTAGAAAGAATTTCCTTACTGAGAGGGTGATCAGACATTGGAATGGGCTGTCCAGGGAAGTAGTGGATTCTCCGTCCCTGGAGATATTTAAAAAGAGACTGGATGTGGCACTCAGTGCCATGGGCTGGTAACCACAGGGGTAGTGGATCAAGGGTTGGACTTGATGATCTCTGAGGTCCCTTCCAACCCAGCCAATTCTATGATTCTATGATCACGATATCTGCAGAGATTTTTCTCTAAGCCCTTGTTTAAAGATAGTGCACAGAGGAATTAGGTCTCCCCACCCCTATCTGGTGTGAAGAAGTGGGAGCTATAGGCTCTCTCTTGTCTGTCTGAAGTCTCATCTCTGGAAAGGTGCTAGTGGGAGCTGAGCACTTAGGCATTCCCTTTACATTTACTGTGAAGCATGGCTATGATTTGTTAGTTTTTGCATTTATTAACAGGCTGAGTCTTACCAGGTCTTTCCCTTTTTGCTTTGGAAGACAGTTGTAACTGCAGTGCTACAGGGTGTTTAAAAAATGTACTAAATCTTAAGGTTATCTTCAGGCTTTTTGCAGAGTGTGGCAGCATCCCTAGAAGGAGACCTCAGAAAACTATCCAGGTATGTGAGGAGGATAAGCCTGCTTGATTGAAACATCCCCCTCTCAGTTTCATCATTTCATGTTTAGTCGCAAAGCTCAGGCCAGAAGGAATGTTGTTATCAGCCCAAGGAGCTTGTTTCTCAAGGTGTGCATTTCAGTTCATATCATTTTTTCGGAAGGTTCTGACAAACACAGTCAGCTTAAACTCTGGAAGTTGAAGAAACCGAAGAATGCCATGCATGCATCAAAAGGTCCTAAGGAGAAAGGAGAAATGAGGCATTGCCTCTCCTTCACACACAGGACTTTCTGTGTGGCAATCCTGTGCCCTGTTAACTCCAGGGGAGCCCTTACAGGGAAGGAGAAATTTTCAGGCTGGGAAGTAGAGCTTGGTCCTGCACCCCTCAGCCTCCCTCCCAGAAACAGGCAGATCCAAGAGGTCCCAAGAGGTCCCAAAAGCAGGATAGCCCTGGGATAGCCAGAAGGGGACCTGGCCTGGCTCTGCAGGTAGCTGCAATGCTGAAATGGATAAGGGAGATTGTGAGCAGTAAATAGAATTTAAACCTGTGTTTCCCTTGTTTCCCTTTTTTTTTTTTTTTTTTTTTTTTAAAGAGTTTCCACTGCTGCAAATCAAATTTATATTTTAACCCTTACCCCTTCTGAGTGAAGTAAATGGTTTCAGCCTGGTTTGCAAACAGATTCTGGGATTATTTCAGTGTGGTCTGGCACAGACTGGGTGTTCTGTTTCTGTGGGAGTGGTGACTGTAAACAGGACTGCACACAGAGCATGATCTGCCCAAGAGGTGTAGGAGTCCTTGGGAGCAGAGGTCTGTTCATGGGCTGCTTGTGTAGGATTCTAGGTTTGTGCAAGGATCTCCTGTGACAAGTCTCAGCTGGAGCCTGTTGGCATGTGCTGGAAGGAAGGAGAAGACCTGAGACTGTTATCATGTCAATAAGAACAGAGATAAGCTTGATGGACAGATTAAATTGGCTTTAATTCTGTAATAGCTCTGAAGTAAATTAATGGTGCTTATGTTCCTACATCACTTAGAGCTAAGTGCTCAGAGACATCTAAGCATCTGAGAGCCAGGCTAGAATTTAGTAGCTGAAGACAGGCATTAACTCTTCCTCATGAGTGTTTTTTACTGTCTTTGGCACAAAAGTGACCAATCTCCCCTCAGCCTTCAGGGACTCCCTCTGTGGCCGCAGGCAGCAAGCTGACCTGGCTCACAGGGTTCCCTCGAAAGTGCTCCATCCATGCAAATCCCAACTCCTACATCCCAGTTCTTCAACCTGCAGCTAGATGGCAATGTCTCCTGACACTCCTCAAGGAGGCCTTGAGCTGCCCACTCAGTCCTGGGCAGCCGGGCTCATTACCCCCATATTAAGGGATGGCCATGTCTACAGAACCCATGTGTCTTGGTGTTTACCACTCACCTAACAAACCCTCTGGTACAAACCAGGTTAATATAAGCTCATACAAAAATACGTATCGAAAAGCTCCATAATAGACTACAAGATTGTAGAGGTTGATCATCAGTGACAGAAACTGGAAAAAAAAAAATCTGATTTAGGCTATTCAATCTTAAATGCCTGTCATAGAATCACAGAATGGTTTGGAGACCTTAAAGATGACCTAGTTCCAACACCCTGCATGGGCAAGGACACCTTCCATTAGACCAGGGTGCTCATCCAACCTGGCCTTGAACACTTCCAGGCAGGGAGTATTCACAACTCACTCAGACAACCTGTTCCAGTGTCTCACCACCCTCACAGTGAAGAATTTCCTCCTAATGTCTACCCTCCTTCAGTCTGAAACCACTTACCCTTCATCCTATCACTACACTTGTAAAAAGTCCCTCCCCAGCTTTCCTGTAGGCCCCCTCCGGATACTGGAAGGCCACTACAAGGTCTTCCTGGAGCCTTCTCTCCTCCTGGCTGAACAATCACAACTTTCTCAACTTTTCTTCAAAGCAAAGGTGCTCCAACCCTTTAATCATCTTTGTGGTCCTCCTCTGAACTTGCTCCAAGAGCTCTATGTCCTTGTGTTGGGGGCTTCAGAACCTGACACAGTACTCCAAGTGGGGTCTCATGTGAGCAGAGTAGATGAGGAGAATCATGCCATCCTGATTTGCAGTTAGGAAGATGAATTTATTTATTAACCAAATATTTACTATCTGGTTCATGTTATCAGAGATGTGGTCCCTGTGTTCCCAGGCAGCAGGGGCATTAGTCCCAGGCTCATGGAGATTGCTGGGTTTTATACCTCCTCTTATCCTCAGCCTCCCTGAAGTTCTCTTGATCAGTGATTCACTCAAGAGTTTTCTCATTTTCTCACCAAAAGGCTGATGGCTCTCTCTTGCTTTGCAAATGCAATGTCCTCTGGGTGTGGCAGAGTCAGGTTGTTATCTGCCTAGATGGTAGATAAACTGTTATCTCCAAACTCTAAATCCTAAACTGGTGAGTAATATAGCATTTTTGGTATAGTACCCAGACTTGGTAAGACACTCTGCAGGCAAAAATCCAGTGAGCTTTTGGATTGAGTCCTAGTCTGTTCTATTAAAGCACCTACCTTCTGCTGAGGTCCAAATATATGTAAATACATGATTGGTGTAGGCAATTTTATCTCAGTCACCATCATGAGCTCCTAATAGAGCCTGTTACAGGAGTTTATCCTGTTCTCAGGGTAGGGTTCCTGATCCTGAGTGGGGCTGTGACAGTTACAGATGGAGTTGCAAGCCCAGAAGAGATGCAGTTTTATCTGGTGTGTATGTAAATGTTTGGGGTTGCACAATACCGGGTTGAAAAGATTAGTAACCAGAAAGAAACATCAGCTGCTAATAGAGGGTTTGTTGAAAAATCAGCATGTGTATCAGTCATTTCTTGTGACTGAAAAGTATAAAAGCTTCCAAAGGCGTCCTTTTTGGCTTGGTGGGACTGCAGGATGGGAACCAAAATTCTTTAAAATTTCCTGCTTTTCTGAAGAGGATCCTTGAAATTCTGATTCCCTAGTCAAGATCCAGAATAATTCCTATTTCTGTTGATCTAAAGTCAGAAAGATATGTCAAGCAACAGTCTCAGAGGTGAAGTTGCAGAAGCACAGTTATTCTCAAATAGTCATTTGAACTTGGAAGTCACTTCTGTGTCATATGTAGACATGCAACTTTTTCTCTTCTTAGAAATAAGTTGAACTGAGCGTGCTTGAAATTGCCATGTCTGAATTTGATTTATCTTGTAATATAAAACCTGCTTCTGTTCCCAGTGCATCCTCTTTCATCAAGGACAAGGCTGATATAGTCAGTAACTGCATTCATTTTACTTTTTTGGTATGACTTTATTGTTCAAAATTCTTATGTTCACTAAATAAGTGTTAAACATAAACAGTACTGTATATTTTTATGACTTTTCATGGACTAATATTGGCAAAGCTGCAGTTCCTTCAGGTCAATGGCAGATTGCTGTTTAAGTCTTCTAGATAAACCCCCTGTCATATTCCTTTAACTTCAATTTTCAGTTTTTGTAACAAATAACTTTTAATGGGTGACCATTTTATTGTAGCCATTTTTATTTTGTTATATTTATAGTTATTTTATAAGATCTTAGTAAACTTTTATAATATTTTGCTTAACTAGTAAAATATATTACTATATTAACCATAGTGATAGGTGAGCATTTGAAATGCTTTTGTTTTTTAATAATGGAAGATTGTAATCCAAATTACTTTTGCTGGGTGTATGAAAACTGTAGGATTTTATCAAAACCAGAGAAAAAGTGCATTTATACAATGAAGATTATTCTATCAGCTGACTCCTTCCACTTTCATTTGCTTCTTATGCATTCCTGTTCAAAGTGTCATGGATTTCTGTGCTCTTCCTTCTGATTTGCAAGTCTACCACCCTTTTGATACTAATGCTAATATGAATGCTAATAACCTCTGAAGTTTGGTGTAGTACTTCTCTAAGGGTGAACATCACTTATATTTCTGAAAAGCAGCATATATTCTGTTCTTTGTTATTATTCTGCAAGGAAATGATTAATGAGGGTACTTAACTTGTTGTGGTTTATCCATGGCAGTTGATGTATTTGCATAAGGAAGGAGAATGAAATTGATTTTGCAGCTCCCCAAGCACTGCAGTGCAGGAGGGTGACAGGTGACAACCATAGTTGCATAATAGTAGCTCATTTTTCCACTTTCCATTTTTCACTTTTCCAATTTTTTCCACTTTTGAGTGCTCTCTAAGCAGGAGTGTGAGCCTTTGACGATGACTCCAGTTTTGTGTGAGTGTTTAAGTTATAAACAAGTTATAAATGAAGTTTATAGAAGTTATAAATATTAAAGTCTAGATGGGCTAGACTTAGAACCGTGACTTTGAAAGTCTTCATCCTTTGCTCTTTCTATCCATGCTTGCCTGCTAATATTTACAAGTGGGTTATGACAGCTGCATAGAATGAGCAGCTATACTGAATGAGCTGTACTGAATGAGAGAGATGTCCTGCTTTCCAGCATGCTTGAAGGAGAAGGCATGTCTGGTTACATAGAATCATAGAATGGCTGTAGTTGGAAGGGATCTTTAGGATTATCTAGTTCCAACTCCCCTGCCATGGGAAGGGACACCTCCCACTAAACCAGGTTGCTCAAAGCCCCATCCAACCTGAACACTTCCAGGCAGGTGGCATCCAAAACTTCCCTGGGCAACCTGTCCCAGTGTCTTACCACCTTCACAATATAGAATTTCTTGCTAATATTGAACCTAAATCTACCCTCTCTCAGTTTGAAAACATTCCCCCTCATCCTATCACTGCATGACACTGCAAAAAGTCCCTGATCATCTTCTGGTCTATTCAGCCCCCCACTAGTGCCACTACAATAACAGGGTGGTTTCACTGTCCTTTTAGAGATACTTGTAGCAGGCTCATTGGAGCATTTCCCTAGGCAGCAAGTTAAGCCAGTTCTACAGTCTTTCTGGGCTTGGGAAAATGGTATAGGATCCTCTCTATGGGAAGTGTTTATCCCATATAGGGCCTCATGGGAGTGGCCCATGGAAACAGAGGCTACAGAGAAACAGCAGATTAGAAGACCTGAAGTGGCAAAGTGGTACTTATGAATAGGCACAGATTTGCAGGAGGTTGGAAGATGTGAGCTTCACTGGACTGCATTGTGGTCTAAGACTTGCCTAGCTCCATCATGGGGAAAAAGCACAAAATGTGCAGATCTCTCTGAGGGAAAAGGATGACTATAAGGAGCTTGGAAACTCTATGTCCTCTGTAATGATTATGATACCTTAAAAATCACCCATGACTCACTAATTCAGAAATATGGTTACAATGAACATGATTTTAATCTCAGACTGAGACTGTTAAGTGAGATTAATAAGCAAACAAATAATCAGAAGTAAAGGGAACCTCATAGAGATAAAACAGATGCTACAGCAGATCTCCACCCCAAGAAGCTCATTCCATTACAGCTACTGGTGAAACTACTAAAAAAGATCTTAGCAGAAACTTTAGCATCAAACTAGAACGTAGACATCTGACCATCAGCAAAACCACAATATACATCAGAGTGCAAACCAAAAGGTGTGATATTTCTATCAATCTACTATAGAAATATGATGCAATTCTGCCTTACAGGAGAAATATTGCTGAACTTCATTCTCCTTCCTTTTGTGACCTGCTAGCTGAAAATGGATTAAGAATTAAAGTATTAAACACCTTATGTAATTTGAATATATTTCTTCAAGAAGCTTTACAGGCATACTTTCCACAGAGCAAGCACAGCAGTAATCTTCTGTTTGCTGGGAACCAAGCCACAGGCTCTCAAGTAAAGATGATTTTACTTGCCAACTTCCAGACACACACACTAGAAGGACTGAGTTCTATACCCTCCTCATGCTTTTCAGTGAGAACCTCTTCTGCAGTTGATAAATAATGCAAACATGACACAAATTTGGCCTTGAACTTGCTGTGTGCTTCAGTTGCTCAGGCACAACAGGAATTTTGCATACCCATTTGGAAGTTAAATTTTTCTGGCCCATCACAGAAATGAACAGACATTTCTTAGGCAGGGAGGACCACAGCAGGATAGAGAAATTTCACTGTTGAGCCTCTGCCTGCTGCTGCCTGATTCAGTAATGTTCAATTACCACAGGCTGATGTTGGAGCATCTCTTGGGTTGCCTGCCTCCTCACTTAGTGCTTTCTGCTGCACTGCCCTGGAGCAAATCAGTGATGAGAAAAGCTCTTTACAAGCTATCAGGCAAAATCAAGTTTCGGGTAAAGAAAACCCAAAGAACAGGTAGGGACTATTGATGTAAAATGAATGTGTTGAAGTCTTACATCCTCGTGAAGGCATTATAGGGGTAGTTTTGCTTTCATGCAATTTAAAATTTTCTATTTTTTTTTCTATGGCTCTACTAAATATGTTACTACAGTGTGCAAGACAGTCTGGGCATTAGTAAAATAAACCTGATAGCTTTTCTAGATGTCAAGAAATGGTTTCATTAGCTATGTCCTGTCAAAGCCCCCCGATCTTTGAATTCAAAGGACAGCATTAATTTCAGACCACATCAGAACACCTGGTTCTGATTGCTTTCTGAGCAGAAATAATATGGCAGTCCATAGTCTGATGACCAAAACAGTCTTTCCAGAATAATAGCTACTTTTTGTTGGCAATTTTGGGAGTTCTCCAGTAAAGGATTACCAGGAAAAGATATTCTTTTTAATTTGATGCTACCTGGATCTTTGTGAAAGGCAGAACAGAGTAAAATAATGTTTAAAGCTAAAACAAGTAGGAAAAAGATTTAAGTATTACTATTCTAGAATGAAAATATATTTTTTTCTTGTGTTGCTTGTTAAACTTATAAAAAGTATGTTAAAATCTAGTTTATGATTGAAAGAGTTTCAGAGATTAAGCTTTCACATTTTTTGCAATTATTCCTGTAATAGCCAGTCAGAAAATATGGCTTTATCTTACAAATGACATTACAGACTCGCAAATTAAAATTAATATAAATGACAAACAAAATACCACTGAGAGATAATGTTTCCAAGCTTAATTACTAATGCTGTTTCAGAACACTGTGTAGCTAACAGATTTTTTCCTAACATTATTTGTGAAAATGCATCTCTAGAGTTGGTACACCCTCCGTATGCACGTTTGTGTAATGATAGAAAGTTGGGGAATTAGTGGAGCCTGGTTTCCTGTGCCCTGTTACCTTTAACCTTCTCCCCACAGAGGTGATGTCCTGGCTGGACAGAGAGTGGCTTTTGCCTGCCTTGCCCTGAGGGTGGATATTAGCTTGGGTTTCCCTTCTTCAGACAGGAGATAATTTACATTAACTTGTATGAACATTATTAGCTTTTAGACAATTTTTGGTTGAAATTGGTTAGCAATCCTTCAGTTACAGGGAGAGAACAGAAAGATAGAGATGCTGTGTGATCTCATGAGCTTTTTTTCTTAAAAAAAAAAAAAAGACAACTCAACTTTCAAAGTGAAGAACTCAGAAATTTAAAAAAAAAAAAAAGTTAAGTACTATTTTCATTTGACCTTCTTTTGTGTATTGTATTACAATGGTGTAATTTTTAATTCCATGCTTCCATCCCAGTTTTCCAATGGAGCTGTCCTGCTCCTTCACACAGTGAAGAATGGCTATGGATTCTGTTTGATCCCATCGGATGTGGGTGAGGTTTTTCAACCGCGTCTTACGGGGTTCCTTCCCAAACACAAAATTATTCTCAAGGTCTTCACAAACGCAAGAGCCCATTCTTCTCCAGAACTCCTCTGTGAAGTGTAAGAGTTGCCTGAAAAATAATCCCAGCTGCATAAGCATAAAAAAGTAATGGAGAAACCTCTTCTGGGTTAAAAGTACAGTTCTCCCAGTTCACTTCTGTTGTGGTCGTGAACGCTCCATGTTTCCTGAAAACTGAGTGAAGTAGCTCAAACGTGGCACTCAGGAGAAACTGGGCAGCAACTGGGGTAAGTCATGGCTTGCCAGCATCACACAAGGAAGCAGGGACAGCTGACATTTCCCCTGCCTTAACCATCCTTTTTTTCCTGCCCTGTAGTCTTCTGTCTAGTTTGCTTCATGTTTTCCACATTCTGCATTAAATACAGTGATGGTTTTAGAGAGCTAGAGTCTTTTTTAAATGTTCTGATTTATACTGCAGCAGGGGGTCTTTCTTGCCCCATAATTAGCTGGAAGCTATTTGCTGATGTCCCAAGAGGAGTGTGACTCAAGACATATTGCTGTGTTACAGTCAGTCTGGTTTCAGATCATCAACATCCTAGTTAAGTGATCCAGAGTGCTGGTCCAGGGTGGACTCAGTCTGCTGGGTCACTGTTGTTGGAAATGTTTTAGGTGGTTGACATTGTGCTGGCAGACTTTGTGACAAATAAAATATTTTTAATCTTTCCTTAATTCAAGTATATCATGAACTCTGTATCATGTTTACACCTAATCCACGTTATATATAATTTTTACTTTTAGATGATCTGCTGGTGCAGGGATCTTACAATAAAGATGCAGTCCCTAGCCAAGAGGAGCAGCATTTTAGGGAACACTCAGCTGCTTTCAGCCATAGCACTGCTGATGAGTATGGATTGGAAATGGGAACCTTCAAGAATTTATTCTTCAGGAACTGTAATGGGAATCTTATCACGCATGAAGGAAACTGAGATTTTTGGGAGGTTGAAAAGAGAACAAAAAGACCCCACCCAGAATTCAGCTGTTACTATGAACCTGGAAAGTGTGAAGCTTTGTAACAAAAAATACTTTTACATGTAGTTTAGTTAAGGAAAAGCTAAGCATTTTCTCCAAAAATCGTTCTTGGAAATGGCTGAGTTGTTTTAGTCAAAATGTTCTAAAACAAACATCATGTTGTTTCCCAGCATGGAAACTTGAGGTACAAGTGGTTATTCTTTGCGTAATTATAAACAATTTTCAACTTAAAAATAGAAAGTCACATTCAGTGCTAGACAAAGGTTGTACCAAGAACTCTACCCAGTTTATACAGAAAAAAAGAAATTGCAGCAAGCCCTCAGAGAAATCGTGGATTGTTTTTGCAAATACTGTTAGACTGATTCTCTCTTTGATATTAGAAGCCATGGCCATCTGCCTCTGTTAACATGAATTTCTGTTTCTAATAGCTGTCTCAGTTGATCTGGTAGCTGGCAAGTGAACTCTCCTCATTGTCCCTGGCGGCAATTTTGTGATTTAGCAGGTCAGTTACAGCTGCACATAAGCTTCTCATTCTGTTTTCATTGTTCACGAGAATATTCTTAAGAGAACCAAAGCTTAAAACATGTAAAACCATGTAACAGTGATTCCACTTGCATAGATTTTTTATCTGATAATTATGAATGCTGTGTGTTTTCTGAGAAGGACCCCTTTCTAGCTCACATTAGAGGTGTTAATACATGGTATGCAGCACAGACTTTTTGCAAAAACATCTCACTGACGCAGCCCAGGTCTGACAAGGGAACCACTTCACTACTGCCATGTCAGTGTGACACTGGGAGGTCTGCTGCACTGTCACCTTCTCTCCAGTGAATTTATATCTCCAGTAATACATAACTATTATTACCTTTACAGATGGACGAGGAGATTCCGCCAGGAGGTGGTAGCTTCTCAGAGGTCACATAGCAACTAAGGATGTGTCTCACTCCTAGGTTCTGCCCGCAGCAACTTCATTTCTAAAGACTTCTACTATTTTTATTTTTGTATTTAATTTGCTTGTTTGTTTATTGTGTTTGTGTGGATGTTTTAGATTGCAAGTACACCTGCCATGCCCACTGCCGAGATCTGGTGCACCTGGGCTGCCGGCGGAATGGAAAATTAATGGACTGCCTCGCTCCACATGACACCTTGGATCCACCTCACAGCAATAGTCAGGTAATAGATCTTGTGTTCATGTGATTACTGCTTTCCCTTGTCAGCCCTGTGATGAAGTGTGGTCTGCCTGCCTCACCTGGCTGCTCGGGAAGAAGGTCTCACTTCCATAGGCCAGGAAACCTACATTTCCCAGCCGGTGCTGTGATTTTACAGTGTGCCTGTGTCCAGCCACAGCTGGCTGCTGCCCCACTTGCTGAGCTTGCTGCATGTGCTTCACATCAGCATTGAATTTTCTCTGCAAGTGCAACATTGATTTGGTAGGGGAGATGCTTGCTCCAGCCACCCACACTGCGACTGGGGACACAATGTCTGTCCTGAGCTCCTCATGACTTTGCTGCTGGAGAGAGCGAAAGGGAATAATTCATATGTTGGAAGGAATAGCAGGGCTGGAGAGGAGGAAGGAGATGGTAACACAGATTTTGGAAGTGTGGGTAACTATCAGAAAGCAAATACCACAGGAACAGAAAGAGAAGGCCAATAAAAGTTGTTTGTACACTAAAAAGGCATGGGGAGCTTGGCAAGTAGAGGTCTAAGAAAGTGCTGGTGGTCACTTGGGTACAGTGGCTACAAATACTGAACAAGGAAACGGTTTCTTGCTGATTGAGCTTTACAGTGCTCAGGGAAGGCAAATGTGTGTATTTGTTTGCAGCAAGATTGCATGAAAGAAGTACTGTTTATTTCCTACTGATTCCTCCCTCTTGGAAGACGCTGGTTCCTGTGGGTGACAGTAGTTGATAATCTCCATTTTCCTCACTAGTGTCTGGGTCAGTGTGTGTCTGACAATTGATACAAGTAAGCAAGGACTCAAGTGATATTTTCGGAATTCATCATCTTTGATTTTTGAAGCAGCAATCATTTCCATGCCTTACTTCCCTCGTTTTGGTTGGCATCAGCAAGAAGTTTTAAGGAGCACATAAACTTAATTCCCTTTCAGACAAAACTTAAGCTGCTTCCCAAAACCTCTGTGAAGAGGCTCTCCAGGAGCCTACCTAACATGCTCAGGCCACTAATGGGCATTCATTCCACAGGAACAAAACAGAGACTGTCTTAAGTAAAACCTGTTAAGTGTTTTTATTGAGGATTTGGGTTTCTCAGCACCACTTGGTTTGCTTTACAGAGCAGCTCGACAGTGTTTGCTAACATAGGCATCAGATACTTGGCACAGAGCAGTTCCCAGTGAGAAGCAAAGTGATAAGTGTTCCCGTGATGTGTGCTTTTGCATTATCTACATCGTGACTTTGAAAGTCTCATGGTATGCAAAACCAGTTAATTTTGCATGAGATATGCTAGTAAAATGCAGAGCTGCAAAGATCACGCATGTATTTTGGGGATATCCCACCCATAGACTGAACTTTGACTGAAAATCTAAAGGGATTTAGGAGAACTGCTGGAAAGGCATGATATTTATGGAGAGTCATGTCTTGCTAACAAGCCTTAGTCCTGGAATTTGTGCAATTTCTTCCTGCTGGGATAACCATTTTGTTTTGAAGTGTAAATTTTTTTTTTTGTTAAACAAAATAAATTTATGTTGGCATAGCACTAGTTTGAAGTTTTTACAATGGCATTCTTACACTGGTAAAGCTGAGGTCTTTTCTTGTAAAGGGACACAGCCCCTTTATACTTGTGTGACCTCCTCCACACAGGCAGATGGTTGCTCTGAGTGTGATGGTAGACAAATGCTTTGAGACCTAAGTCTGTGAGGCCTAAGACCATTGTAGACTGGTTCAGGCAATGTGAATAAAACTCCTCCTTGATCTGAGTGATGTAAACTGCACTTTGTCCTGCTGAAACGACCTTGTGGTGTCCTGAGTGCAGCAGAGCTCATGGCTTGGCTCTAGTTCCTGGTCCTGGATGCTTGTTTGTGCCCCTACACTGTCACAGGGTTCTCCCTGCCCTCCCAGCAGTGCCAGCACTGCTGCTTTTGGACAATGTGTGTTAAAATAGGGCCTGGGGATATGATGTGGTTTCCAGTGTCTGCTCTTGCAAAGCCCTAGCAGCTCCTCAGTTTGCAACACAGCTTGTGAGCAGTGTGGTCAGCACAAGGGGGTGGGTGCCATGGTGTGGCTTTAACACCTCAAGCTCCAAAATCATCCTGAACAATGTCATGTTGAACCACAGTTTGAGAATCAGGGTTTAGGATTTCCCTTAGGGGGAAGTGGAATTTTTTATGGGCTCTGAGCTGCTCATGTTGCAAATGCAGTCAACAGATTTCCAAGACATTTCCATCTTGTGCAATTCTGCCCTTTGGTACACCCATAAGTGGTCAAATAGTGTCAGCATCTGGAATATGGATGCAGTGCTTGGCTTTGGTAACAAGCCATTGGAGCTCAAAGTGCTGGAGCTTTGAGCTTCTTTCTGTGTCTGTATTTATGCACACACATATATATATTTCATTATGGGAAGGTCTAGGAAATGCTATTATGTAGCTATTTTGAAAGATCACTAAGGATGCAGGGCTAAATACTTGGAAATGAAAATCAGTTTCACACATACTGCAAACACCCAATTGCAGAAATATGTGACTCAGGAGAAAAGGGGATGATTTGCTAATTGTCTGGCCTTAAATGCTTCTCTCCTGAAAAGGCTTCTTAGAGAGAGAGAGAGAGAGTGAAGAGGAAATGATGGCTATAGGTTCTCTGTGATCTTGCTGCAGAGCACTCAGAAAGAGCTTCCAGTTTCCTACAGAAATTAGGAGAAGGGGATTAACAGAGTTGCTTTTCATTACAGGACCAGCACCTGACTGACATTGCCAAGGGTTTCTTCAAAGTCCAAGAAGAATCAAAGCCATTATTTAGACTTCCCATTTTTTCCTGTTTTTCTTTTTCACCCCAAATGAATCAAAATGTTACAATTTCTTATGTATGAGCCACAGATACAATTTATTTTCTCCTTCAAGATGGCATGCCTTCCCAAAGAGGTCTCAGTGTTTCCCAAAGACAGAAGGTGGCCAGAGATGAGGTTTGTACAAAACCTGAGGCATTTGGTAAAGTATAGAAAGAGAAATAGGCTTTTCCACATGACTTGGGTGATGACACCCCACAGATTGCTTCAAAATGCATTAACCTACACTGGAGAAGACAGGGGGGGGTCTCAAAGTGCAAATACAGAAACTTCTAGACCTGGATGGGCACTGAGGTTGTCATCACTCAGAGGTGAGGAAGTTTGACATCTCTTTTTCAAAAAGACTGTCTTTGGGGATAAAAGTGACAATACAGAGCAAAATACCACAATGGAGATATATATACAGCTCTTGATTGATAATGAAAGCTACTGTTGAGCTGTTGACTGCTCTGCACTACTAACTCTTGGTAAGTGGCATGTACTCTGTACAATGGAGATTGGTTTTTCTGGCTTTTGTATTCCAGATCTTTGCTGAACCTGATTATGCTTGTTAGTAGTTGAGAGAAAAAGAGGAGAACTGAATGACTTTTGGCAGAAGCATAGTTTAATTTTTGCCAGTGACTGGAAACAATTTTAAACTAAAACTGGATCTGTTTTCAGTTCTAATTATGTATATTGCTCAGGATACTTTTAGGGAAATCCACTTCGCATAAATAAAAGCCTTGCTAAATTATATATACCAGAAATTAGTCCCTAGCATTCAAAAAATAATTTGAGTGTATCCACAACAGCTCTGCCACAACTACTGTCTGCAGCCTTCCTTCACAGGGTTATTACTAGCATGGGCTTTGCACGGTACTGATTTAAGAGCTTTACATTATAAATTCATTGAAACCTGAGCTGCATTAAAAGAAGCATGACCAGCAGGTTGAGGGAGGTGATTCTACCCCTCTACTCCATTCTTGTGAGACCCCATCTGGAGTGCCATGCCCAGTTCTGGAGCTCTCAGCACAGGAAGGACATGGACCTCTTGGAGTCAGTCCAGAGGAGGGACACGAAGAGGATCAGGGGGCTGGAGCACCTCTCCTACAAAGACAGGATGAGAGGGTTGGGGTCGTTCAACCTGGAGGATAGAAGGCTCTGGAAAGACCTTATTGTGGCCTTTCAATACTTACAGGGGGTTTATCAGATGGGAATAAACTTTTTAGTAGGGCCTGTTGCAACAGGCCAAGGGAAAATGGTTTTAAATCAAAAGAGGATAGATTTAGTCTGTATATAAGAAAGAAATTTTTTACAACAAGGGTGATGAGACACTGGAACAGATTGTCCAGAGAGGTGGCAGATGTCCCATCCCTGGAAACATTCAAGGTCAACTTGGATGGGGCTCTGAGCTGGTCTAGCTGAAGATGTCCCTGCACATTGCAGGGGGGTTGCAACTAGATAACCTTTAAAGGTCTCTTCCAACCCAAACTATTCTACAATTCTGTGTAGATATTTGGACTTCTTTAGTATTCTCTGGAGTAGGCATCACAAAATAGTCTCTTGGGTTTGCTAGAGCAGACTGAATAAACATTTGAGCCAACAGTGACTTGAGACAGTAGCTGAATACTACAAATAGGACAAATCCAAACAACACACTTACACAAGGAGAGTTTTCTAAAATGAAACACAGCTCTTAAAGCCCACTCAGTAAAGACTGGATGAGGCACCTGGTGAGACACATCATTCCACCAAGTAACATAATACTGGAATTCATAAAATTAACAGAGCAAATTTCAGCTTGGTGGCCCCTGGTTGGATTGCCATAGAGGCAATCAGTCATGTTGCAGAACTATGGGTTTTATTTTAAAATCACACATTTTAATAAGTAAGTATATCTTCAAGGGGTTTTTTGTTTGTTGGTTTGGTTTGGTTTGGCAGTTGTTTGTTGTTTTGGTTTTTTGTTTGGTTGGTTTTGGTTTTGGTTTGGTTTGGGTTTTTTGTAAGGTCTTTGGTTGAGTTTTTTTGTGGGTTTTTTTCATGTAAAGTATTTGGATACCATACAGGTCTGGACTTTCAAACATAAAGGTAGCAAGCTAAATGTTTAAAGAATGCACAAATGAAACTCAGAGAAGATCAGTTATTTGTTGTTTAGCAACCAGATCGACTCCAGTTAAATGCTCTGATTTTCTAGCTATGTGGAAGAAACAGGCAAGGTTTCAAATTACAGGAAAATGCTCCTATTAGATGAAGCAAACATTTGAAATGCACTTTTGAATTTTGCACAGTTGCTTGTTTTCATATTCAAGAGATTTTCATAGTGTCCCTAGAAAATTGTGTTTAACTAGCCATGTGGCCAGCTTCAACTTGCCATTTTGCCAGCTGTCATTATAAGATCAATGTTCTTCTTCCACTATTTATTTCTAATACAGACTATTCTTACCACTTGCATTTTTCCACAATCCTTTCCAGTTCCTGCTGACAGTGTTGTGTAGGATGTAAAATACTAACTGCATTTTTTTATTGTGGCAATTATCTTCATAATTCAAAGTTACTAATGTAATCCCAGGACTTTAGCAGAGCACAGATGATCGCATTTTAAATTTAATACAAGTGAGATAAGTCTGCATATCCTGTGTGGCCCAGGTGGTTCTCTGATATTCAAATATCATTGCCTAAACTTTCTGGAGAAAATGTTCAAAGAGAACCAGCCCTCTAAATCATTAGTTTTAAGTGCTGTGTATGTTACATTCCAGGATAGAGCTGCACACTGAAGTGTAGGGTGGCCTAGAGCAAGCAGAGGTGGGGCTGGCAACAAGCCAAGATCCTGAGGGCTGGGTTTGTGATAGTTTGCATCAAAGAAATCAGAGCCTGGGGTCTATCTTATCTTTAGGGTAGATTTTTCAACATGCAAAGCAGGACAAGGGTCACTAGGACAACTGGTTCTGATGGGACATGTGTAGGCAAATGGATGTTGGCTGCCTACACCGAGCCCTGCATGCTTGAAGAGGGGGATTTTGCTCTTACATGATGTGGATTATGATTGTACGTGGAAGTTGCCCAGTTGCTGGGTGATAAATCACTGGCTTTGATAGCATCTTAAGTGCCTTGCTCAACCCTCAAAACATTCAAAGAAAATGAGCATTGGCTTGGAAACTGGTAAGTGGGGGGTGAATGCTGGGCCATGGGAGTCTGTCCTGATGCAATCCAAAAACTCACTTTTCTGAAAAGTCCATGTGCCATGGATGACAGATTGGCAACTAAATTTCACCTTTCTGTTAGATCTAGGTTGGTAAACAGGGTGACAGTGGCTTTCACTCCCCTCCACAGGCTGCCTGATTGATTTACATCCATAAAACACCTCATCCTTAATGGAACTGCCAGCAGCTGCATCACATGTATCCTAATCTCAAACCACAGGGGTGATGGATTTCCAAGCAGGACTAGGGTTCAAAGAAATATTTGATATCACTTACTAGCATGCTTATTCACAAGGCTGACTTAGTTTTGCATTTGAACATTCAGGAAGGTAGCAGGGATAGTGACACGACTGCAGAGTGCTTAATTCACCCTACATAAACCTTCACTAAGCAACTCACAATCCAGCAGTGAGACCTGATTAGAAGAGAAGGTCAGAACTGTTGTGAAAACTTGTATCCCATTTTCTCATCTGCATTACCTAAAATATATATATGGGTTGTGGTTTGGTTTTTTTTTTTTATTATTATTATTTTTTTAGTATCAGCCTTCTTTTATTGACTTATGGTGTTAGCAGCTGTTGGAAACGTACAGAGAAGAGATTGCTGCTGCTTTTTGACTCACTGCAGGAAGGGCATGATGCAAAACCTTCCCTGGTGGGGAAGGAAGGTGGGGAGTGGTTTTTGATTATTTTTAATGATAACATTGCTGGGTGAAGATATGAAAATATTTGTTCCCAGTCTTTGATCCAAGTAGCTTGCCAACCAGCAGCCGCACAGAGAGCTGTCAGGAAAACAGGTAGAGAACAGAGCCCTGTGTGGTTCTGATGCAGTCCTGTTTATCTTACAGGAATGTAAAGCTTTGTTTCCCAGAGAGCAGGAACAAAACGACAGGAGGTAGTGGTTTTCCTTACTGATTCCTGCCTTCCTCTAACTGGAGACACTGCCTGGAAGCTGCCCACTCGATGCAGAGGGTCCTGCCCCTTTGCGTGAACCTGGTTTCTCCTCAGATCCCTGTGTGCTGCTTGGTGGTTCCCCTTCTCCCAGGGATCTAGCCCTGCAGTGAAGCTCCAGGCTTGTATGTATTGTGTCGTGTCAGTCTGCTGCATGGGAAGTCTGGATAAGAGCTTAAATATTCCCCATTTACTCTGCAGGTAGTATGCATAAGTGTGTGAAAATTTTGTGATGGATGAAGTGTTAATGCTTTAATACACTCACTGGGAAGGAGGAAGTTGTCACCAGTCATATGTCATTGAAAAGCAATGGCAATGGAGTCATACTAGTTATACTTTTGGGGAGTAGCCCTCTTATTTCTATGCAAAGGATAAAGAAGTCGCTGGCTTTCCAGGATTGAAACATACTTATAGCACTTGTGGGAGATCTTGTGCAAAAGTCACATTGTCGTTTTTCCTCCTCCCTTTTTAATTAAGCTATTCTAAGCCTCCATTCCTGCAGCAGAGACCTTGCACCTCTGGTTCCTGTCACCTTCTGATCCTTTACTGCTAAGCAAAAGAAGCTGCCTGGATACAAAAGGCTGTTGTGTTCTTTCTTCTGAATGCAGAGGCAGAGTTACAAAATGTAGACTCCTACAAGCATTTTAGATCTTGTTTGTTCTACAAAGAATATGCTGGTGATCAGTTTGGGGTTTTGTCTTTTGTTTATTTTGTATCTGTGTCTGTCTTGGCTTGAAGAAGAGAAATTCACATACAACATGGAAGAAAAAAGGAAGAAAATGCATTTGAGAGGCTTTACATACTTAGCAAGTAAATCAGTTATTTATTGAAACCTCTTATCTTAAGTGTATCCTTTGTACATTGTCTCAGCAAACATTTTGCATGTGATCTGCAGGTATATTTCAGTTGGGCTGGCAGAGAGAAGTCCACACAACTCTTTCCTCTGTGTGTGTGTGTGTGTGTACACACTGGGGGATGCAGCCACTCCCACTTCACTTCCCACCTCAATTCGGATTTGCACCATCTGCAAAGTCAGGATCCTGGTCATGGAGTGAGGAGGCAGCAAGGTGGAGTGTTGTCTTGTTTTTTGTATAAAATATATACAGCATCCTGAATCCTCCAGCCTCTTCTCTTTTGTTGTGACCTCCTTCTTAATCAAGTGGCCTCTGAAGGATGAGTTTTGGATCAGCTCCTGGCCCAGCTGATCCTGGAGCCATGCTTCTTGGATTCTGGACAGTGCCCTGAGAGGATATACCCAGGAGGTCTTTGAGTACCTGCCCTTTCTGGGTACTTCCTAGTGAAAATGAAAAAAATTCATCTTCCCTTTACCTTCAAGAACAAAACTTTCACCATGGGAGCCCAAGACATTTTCCATCACATACATAGCAATTAGTCCTGTGGACCAATGGAAAGCTACAGATATCCATTTCAGGTATTTTGCTTACAAATGTGCCACTGACAGCTGGATAACTGGATACAATTGTTTGCTTTGCCTAAATCATATCCTACGCTTCTCCATTTATTTCTCTGCCAGTATTTACAAGAGTGTATGTAGCCATGGTCAGTCCCCTTTCAAGGCTTTGTCTTTGACAGAGTGTTTGTTTACAGCAAGATAAATACCATCTTTGATTATTTTGCTTTACAGTCCTAAGTGAGAACAAAGCCATGGTGATAGTTACTATGGGGCAGCAGGATGAGGTCAGCACCCTGCATCCTGCCTGTGGCTGATCTCCCCTAGCTGACTGCAGGATAAAATCCTGTTGTCTTGGTTTCACTAAGTGTTTCTGTTGTAACAGCCTTATCAAACAACTCTGCAATTTTATTTTCTGTGGAAGGGACAGCAATGTATAGCACGGCTGAACACTACTTTTATGTTTCAGAGTGCTTGTGTTCAAAGGAACATCACTCAGTTCACTCAGTTTTCCATTTGCACCATCCTTTCCCCTCAACCTTCCTTTTGCTATTCTGGCTGATATTTTCCTTTACAGTAACCTTGAAAGGATATTTTCTTATCTGCATATATGACTAATCAGTAAGGTCTTATGATTATTATAAAGCAATTTGTTAGAGGTAGGAATTAGAGCATGAAACTGGAACTGAGGAAGCTGGATCTGCAGTCCTTGCTCTGCTAATGACTGATTAGATATGGCCTTCAGCAAGTCATTTTGGCCTTGGTTTTCAGATGTGCTGATTTAATTTTTAGTCTTTTGCCTACAGCTTTCTTTTTTTCCTTCTTTTAGGGGAAGGGAGGAGCCTACAGTATGCAAACCTGCTATTTCATTTTACCTCAAATATGTTTCAGTCTGGGGAGTCGGAAGCAGGAGTTGTTTTGGGAAATGGTGACATTGTGAATAATGTTCCTTGCCTATTTGCTGCTCATAGTTGCACTGAGGATGAACTCTAACTTGCAAAATATTACAGAGCAATAAATGCACTTTGGCACAGGGTTACATTCTGAGAACTTGTCTCTTATTTATGTTTTATCCATAACTTCTATGACTTTTCCTGAATTTGTTCAGAGTCTACAATCTGCAAAAAGAAAGCAAGGGTGAATTCATAAAATTGAGGATTACAGATAGGGTAAACTCAGAGAGAACTCGGTGTGAGAGACTAGAAGAAATAACAGCATTTGCATGTCTGACAACAGCATTTGTGAACTACAATTTTGCTGAGTTCTTTATATCCTTTTCCCCACAGTTAGCAGATCTAGAGACAGGAAAAACCTATTGGAATGAATGGATGCAAGAAATAAGTGTTTTGGAAATACACAGAATCCATATTTCCAGTCATGATTAGGCAGCTGCTGTCAGTCTGAAAAGTGTCCCTAACATCAGGCTTTGGGGGAAGATCAGGGGTCCTCTCCTTTTGCTGACCATCTTTATGAGATCCTGTGGCCTGTCTCAGTAGGAACCTCCCCAGCTGTACCAGACTGCACAGCTCCCACAGTTTCCCCTGCATCAACCTGCACCCCCTGAGCTGCTGGGCTTCACCCCCCTGCTGCCAGGTCCTTCTGTCCAGGAGTATCCTGTCCCATGTGCACAACCTCCATGGTGGGGCTGGAGAGCAGAGAGACCTTCAGTGGTAGAGAAAAAGGAAGGGAGAAACAGAAATGGGAAAAGAGGGGCTGGCATAAGCCATGTGGACTTTGTATTCTTGTCTCTCTCTGTCTCCTATCATACAATTTGAACCTCCCAGGGCAGGCTGGAGGCTTTGAGAATCATTGCATTAGGTTAGACAGCAAAAAGGGAGATGTAGGGTCCAATGGAGTCAGTGAGAGCAGAGTTTTGCCACAACAGATCTGGTTTCACTAACAGTTTGTAAACATCTATTAACCATCTTCTCTTTTCTTTGAAGTGCCCTCAACTCTCAGTTTCGAGCCTTCTTTGGACTAGGATTGCCTGCTGGGGAGTCAGCACAGCATGTCCCAAAGCTGGGGACAAGAACTGCCCCACTTCCTGAGCTGAAAAGAGAGGTTAGCAGACACAAGATTCCTCTCTGATGAGAGGGAAGGATGTGTGCCTCCACCCCACCCACCACCAGCCTACCCAAATTTTCAGATGAGTTGGCCATGGTCCAGCAGTTGGCAGCATTTCATTGGCAAGTCCTCTAGACTGTGCTAAAGCACTGTGCGTCAGAGTAGGCTTTCCTGGTCATTCCACACTCATTCCCATGCTTCAATTTCTTTTAAGTCACCTGGGGTTATTGGCTGCAATTAAGAAGAAAAAAATTTCTGGCAGTTCTGCCGCAGTTGGACTTGGCAGCTTCACCAGTTACTTCCAGTAATTATCTCCATGTCACAGGTATGCCCTCAGTGCCAGTTTTAGGAAAACCTTCCCCCTTTCTGGTGTCTGAGTAAGGAGGTGGATTCTTTAGGAAACTGCTTTCCTCTGAGAACAGCCTCTTCTTTACAAATGCTCTTGCCGTAGTCTTTTGCAAAAGGCTGCATTAAAAATTTGAAATATGCTGATGTGCAAATAATTTCAATAGCTGACCTGCAGAACCTGTTGGCAGGGCTGATGGAGACAGTTTTCTCTGCTCCCAGCTGCCTGTTTCATTTTGGCAGCTGCACGCCTTCTGGCCCAGATGCCTGCAGCCTCTTTTCCAAGTTAGGAGCTCGACAAACTTTACACACTGCCCTGTAAATGCACCTCAGCTTATTATCTATGTGAAGAATTAGAGCTAAAGCTCAGGCTGCCTTTTGCCTCTCAAAAGTTATTTTAAATGTCCCCAGTAAAGCTGGATTACAGATTTACAGTGGTGGACGTGCCTGCTGGACTCTCACCAGGGAGGGGGGCGAATGGTTGTGTTTCCTTGTAAGGGTATCTGCCCGACCACAGAGCCATGGTGAATGCTGCCAGCCAGCCTCAGCAATAGCAGGCAGGCCTCTGAAAGCAGCAAAGCACATAGAAGGAGATCCCCTTGAAAGAGCAGATGCTGAAGCAGATGTTCAGGTTATATCAAGGACCGCTGAGCACAGCATGTGGGGTTATGGCAGGAGATTGCTTCCAGAATGTGGATGTGAAATTCTTAGGTATGGCTCACAGCACTGGTGCACTGGGTTACAAATCCTCACAGCTCTGTCACTAGCCTCTTTTTAAAGGTTTTGCAGAGTTTTCCTAAGTTAAAGCCAGATCTTTGAAATAAATGGCTTTTAAAAAGACTTTCAGACCCAAAGAAAAGGAAGGTAGCTGTCCTAACACATACTGCAAAGAGCCTGAGCTCTTTATTCTTTATCACATTCAGCAATGTTTCTGACATATTTTGAAGTCTACAAGTAGAATGCAAACTGGGTGATTACTTTCTAACCTGGAGGTACAACACATCATTCAGTTATCAAGTGACTCTGCTAATGTGGTCCCATGTCAGGGGAGGGGAGCAGCACTCGCAGCATTAAATTACCTGCACATATGGACACATCTATACATCTGTTGAGTTACATCACCAAAACCTCTCTTTGGCAATTGCTATGGTTTCTCTCCAGGTCTGGCACTCCAGGCACAAAGTGCAGGCAGGAAGGCACCATGCTGCCCCACGGTTATGTGGAAAGGGTCTGGTACTGCCCCTGTGGGACAAGAGGTAGAGGGTAAATGATGGAGGCAGTGTACATCTGATGGGAATAAGCACTGGTCAGCAGAATTTGAAGACAAAGTCTGAGGAAAAAACACCACGCCTTTTAAAACAAAAAAAACCCATTCTATTTTTGCTGAATGCAGTTTGTTAACAGTTTGTGTTGGTGGGATTGACATTGAATTGGAGCTACCTGGACACATCTGGGATCCAGTGGCTATATAGCAGTAGAATTCTTGTGGTTCACACAGGCTGATGCTTTGTGCCCCAGAGTACTTTGTGTTCCTCTCCTACAGGGAGGTTTCCAACCTCTCACCAGTGACATCTTACCTTAGTATCATTACAGTAGTGCCGCTCCTGCCCTGGTCCCCAGCTTGCTTCCCTCTTGGGAGAGTTCCATTTTGCCCAGAGGGATGGCTCAGCTAACGAAGCAGCTGCTGCAGAGTGACATATTTCAGCCTGGTGCTATGAAAATGAAAGAAAAATAATGAAAATTGGTTCCAGTTTATCCTAACCATCTAAGCACTAAATTGAGGCAGTTCAGCAGCTGCTTTATGGACAGCTGAGCCGCCTGGTCAGTGGGAGCAGGAACCTCTGGGAGAGGGGCAGCTCAGACTGATAGCTAAAGGCAAGAATAACTGCTTACGTGTGTCAGACCTCAGCCTCTGGGTGCAGTATTTGTGTGGCAAATCTTAGCACAGGAAAGAAAATCAGAGTTGCAGGAAAGAAAATCAGTTGCAGGGGATGCCTTCACGGGTCTGTAATACAGTGGTTTTGTGTCAGTGACAGAAAGGAGAACATGTTGAAACAAAGCGTTCAAATGTTGTAGGAAAACAGCTATATTTAGCTGCTCTAAAAATTGCTTAGTACCAGACATGAAGGAAATGGCTGTGGCAACCTACGCTCCTCCAGTTTCACCTGTTGCGGCATTTCTTAGGCCTAGAAATACCTATCAAATAAGTAACACAGCCACTAAACCTTCCCCAGAAGAGGTATAAACAAACTAAATTCACTTGCCAAAGCAGCTATTGCTGAACTATGGGTTGACCTTGAGCTGTGTCAATTTGCTGTAATGCAAACCATCTGCACGCTGAAACAATTAAAGCCTTCAGATCTCCTAGGAGTTTCCTTCCTCCGATTATAACTTATGTGCTGTGGTGGAACCCAGAGGTAAACAGCTAGTTAGCATGGACCTCTGTGTCTGTGTAATTTTATGGTGTGGCACATACAAAACCATTTGCATTTGAAGTGGAAATCAGCTTTCAAGTAGAAAATATAGCATATGCTTGGTACTGAATGCTGGAGTTACAGCTTCCAAAACATCTGCTTCAACCTCCTCTGCTGCCTTTCCTCCAGCTCCTTTGTCAGACACACCATTTTCTGTGGTTTTAACCAGTTCTGTAGTACAGGTCATGCTGGAGGGGCAGTGCTGAAATGGGGACCACTCCAGCACAACAACCCTGTGTCTAACTTAAACCCACCTGCCTTCACTAACAGTGTCATGAAAATGGTGCTTCTATGCAATAAGGCCATGGATGTGTCTGAGGAAAAAGGAGTGGATAACAATTATAGTGATTATATAAAAATCTTGCTTACTTTTCAACCAGTTTGGTTTCCAGAGGCTCAGAGTTATACTGCTTTAAAGCCATAAAAAATCAATCTACGGCCACTGCATCAGAGTTTGGACATTGATGCAGTGGGAAAATACCAGAGATGTTGCTTCTGTAGGATCTCTTTATAATTTGCTTGGCAAAATTTCATACCAAAGTCTCTGCAGTGTAGAACTTCTTTTTACATGTTCTTCCGTCCAAATGATAACAGCATGAGAATTTCAGATCATCCCTTTTCAAATCACAGTGGGGAGTAATCACTAAAGCTTAGTAAAATAAGAAAATAATTTTGTTTTCAAGAACAGTAGCTTTTACTGGTTATAGAAAACAAACAACAGTATAAATAATATAAACACAGGCTATGACGATAAAATTAAATTAATTAAATAATTTGCTTTTCAAATCAAGACTGAAAAATTATGAACAGATGCAACTGAGCTTCTGAGGCAGCCATGACTATTTTTCTCTGGAGCCAAAGGCCCCCATCACAGGGAGTGATCCCTGGCCTCAGGCCAGGGAGTGCAGAGTGGCTCAGGTCCTCCTTTCTCAGAGCTGCCCACTCCTAGAGCAGGCTGTGACCTACACCCCCATGCCTGTGGACCTGAGATACAGTGTGCCTGTTTTATGGGTTTAAATTGCCTGGGAAATGTGAAGGGAGGCTTAGGGGGCAACTCTGGATGGGAGAGCATAAGAGGACTGGGAGGAATAGAGGAAGGCTACGGGGTCCATGATGCTTAGATGGTGTGATTTCTGGTGTTGAAAACCCCTAAAAAGCACCACTTGGGTTTGTTTTGAAGGAAATGCACTGATTTGCTATAAAAGAGGGCCCACAAATGAATTAACATGTAAAGTAAGAGTATCACAGCACAAGATGCTGGGACTAAGCTGCGAAGTTGAATTATTTGGCAGTGTAGGTCCAAGTCCTATAGATTGTAGGTCAGATTATGCATGTTAAGTATAAATGGCTATCTCTAGCAAATAGGGAAAAGTATGTGGCAGATTTAGTTTCCTTTGTGACCTCAAAACTGGCCTTTGTTTGACCTGTGCTGCAGGATAGAGAAGTAAGGAGGGTCGTGGTCATGCCCTGCACTGCAGGGCTGAGGGGTACATGTTACACTCAGGGCAGTCAGTCATGAAGGAAGCATTTCCCAGCTTACAAGTACAGGTCTTTGAGACATAAATGTATCCTGTTTGTGTTTTTCTTTTTATAACATAGTGTTTTTTTCTTAATGGATCAGATAAGAATAAGTCACGTCAACTTGCCCTGCATCAGCCCAGGGCTCAGGGTCTGACCTCTTCACCCATGGCCGGGACAGACCTGGCAGCAGGCAGAAGCATAAATAGCTTTTCCCTCAGGGTGGGATGGTTCTCCTGCTACATTTAAGTGCAAATGTTGCTTATTTTCCCTCTGATCATCTTTCTCCCCCCCCCCCCCCAAGTACTGTCACTCCACCAGAGTGATAAAATGTAGGTAGAGGAGAGCAAGAGCCACAGAAGCAGGAAACCTCTGACATGGGTAGAGCCCTGTGCTGTCTGCAGCTCTGCTGGACTTCCCACTGATGTAAGGCACCCACTCCCTGCCTTCCTCTGCCTTCCATATGTGAAGCCAGGAGGCAGATTTTAAATCTGCTAAACTGAGGATTCAGGATGCTGTGCACATCGTTCCAGAGTTCTGAAAATAAAAAAAAAAAAAAAGAAACACCATATTTTCCTTTTTCCCCTTGCCCTTTTCTAGTTCTCCAGCATCTTCTCAGACCTGATACTTATGCTTTCCTTGGCTGCCCTACCATGTAGTGTACTTTTCTCATAACCATCCTTTTAAATTTTTCAGTATATTTTTCACTAAATCTTACTTCAAAGTCAGAAACATGCATCTCAGCTTTCCAGATAACTGCTCATTTTCCAACCAGAAATCTGTCTGGTTGTTTGTTCTGGGGTTTTCAGAAATTATGGAAAGAAAAATCCGACTCTTATTTCAAAATTTTATCTTTTTTGTTTGGTTTTTATGTTGGCCAATTTTCCTGATTTTCACTTCTGTTTGTTTTTTTGTTTTTTGGTTTTTTTTCTAGTCCCTGCACTCCTGTCTTTTCTTTAGACTGTTCTGCTTTTCTTTTTTCACTTTTGCACTAATGTTCTGGCAGTGGGGAAGGAAGAACATGACAGTAAAGGTGAGAATCAAGGAGGTCTTGGGCCAGTGAGTTAGCTAAAAGAAATCCTGATTCAGGGCAAAATTTTCAAAGGTGGTCACATCCTGCTGAAAACGTGAAATATATTAATCTTTTGCAGCACTGCAAAACTACAAGGTGTGTGTGGGGAAATAATCACCTTGCTTTGGCAGCTGGCAGCTCCTTCATTGCCTGCTGGGCTTGGAGGCTGGGGAGCAAGGGGACAGGCAGGAACACACAAGCAGGGCTCCCCTGCTGCTGCCCTCAGTATCTCAGCTTAGCAGGCACAGGGCATTGCACTTCAAGGGTAATTTTTTCAGATTTTTCCAGCTAAGGGTGGACTGGATGGATTAGACAAGCATTTCAGCAACAAGTTTTCTGATCTGTTGTTCTGTCAGATAGTGCTGTCTCTCTGGGATGCTTGTCTCCATGTATTGTTGTCAGGATGATTTACTAGAAACTCCTAAACTTGCAGACACAGTTTCAGGGGAGTTTCTACTATCTATCAAAATCAGACTTACTAAACAGAGCAAAATATCATCTTGCACATGGTATGACGGGACAATGTCTTGTTCTTTGTCTAGGAGATGACAATGTGGACATAATTCCCTGACCAGAAGGTCCCTTCCCCCACCAATTCACTGGTTTGAGGACAGATGCTGGGAATCAGATTGCAGCTACAGTGCATTAGGGCTCACATTTTTGTTGTATCCACAAGCATGCTGAGCTTCCACAGTTGTGGTTTCTATACTTAAAACAGAAGGTCCTAGTTAATTTTACTGCCCTGAGTATTTTTACATACTGTTAGCAATTAGGAAGAGGATTAAAAGTAGGAGAATGTCTGTTTTCTGTGCACTTTATTATAGAATATTTCCTTAATATTATATGTTCGTGTATAGCAGGTCTACTGCTTACCCTGGCAAGATGAGGGTGCTTACAGAGAATTAGATGACAATACCTCCCAGGCCTCGAAGCTTCCCTTATGCCAGCCTTAGTTTATACTTCATGCCTGACTATTCACAGCAATGGGACTGTGCAAAAAAAAAGGATGATTTCTTCATGTTTTTATTGAGTTGGATCTTTGGGGCTACATCTGGGTGCTGACAGACTTGTGATCTGACTACGTTAGGGCTGGCTGCAGCATAAAGTAAGAAAGCAATTGCTGCAGGGAACAGATTGCCAGATGTAACATAGCATTCAGCTTTGAACTCTTACTCTTGCTGGCACATCCACTGATCTGTCCGTGCCACAGGAATCTAGTCTTTGAAATGAGAGCAAGGAGCAGGGCAATACTCAGTTCAGTACATTTGCACAGCTCTTTGAAACCTTCTGATTAAATCTATGACAGACATGACGTATTTGTTCATCACTTGTCTTGTAAAATCTACTTTTTCTTATCTGTGACAAGAAAGTATCTGTTTAATAATGTAATTTATAGTCAACTACTAACAAATGTGTCAGCTTTGGAGAGTGCTTAACTGGGATGCAAATACCCTGAAGAAAAATGCACACAGAGGATTGCTTTATGGGTTTTATCCAAATCTTTTCAGAGGCAGTGGGAGTCCTTCTGTTGGTCTAGGTGGGGTTTGGGCAGGATGAGGGAAGGTTGGTGCTCACATGGCCTAACAAGGCTAGATTACATGCCAGTGACTTCAAACTGCACAAACACTCCCTTGTGTACAAGGCTGTACTTGTAACCCCACACTGACCAATTTTGAGTCATCTTGCTCAGACAGATTGATGACACGTATTTTTCTAGATAAAAAGGAATATTACTTGAATATTTTAGGAAAATGTCAAACTCTAGCTCAGGGATGATGGTACTATAGGAAGCATAGAGTTGTATCCCTATAGGTTTAGATTGGAACCAAGATAAAGTCCCAAATAGTTGCAGTTTATATGCATGCTGAAATTTATGAGTAGCTCAACTGATTTCAGTCAGACTGCACATGTGAGTAGGTGGCCACGCTTACAGCATCAAAAAAAAAGGAGCACAATCTCTTTCCATCCCCTTTTTGTCTCTCTTCAAAATAATTAGAGCTACAGCTCTGATGCTTCTCAGAACTGAGATGGTATGAGGGAGGTGAACTTGCTCTCAGTTCTGTTTTCTCTGACCAGTCAAAGTATAGTAGATGAAAACTGTGGATTTAGTGCATGAGTACATTTGTGTGAACACATGAGTAAGGAACAGATTACATGGCTTATTTTAGTTTCCAGGTATGTCTTTCATTTTGAAGATTATGGACGTAAGAGATTATGGATTTAAGAGGTGGGCAGAAGTTTGAATTTCAGGAGCTAGAAGACAATTCCTGATAATGTTAAGGTTGTATCTCCTATAGCAAGTATATGTCCCCATGGCATTTCTTCACCAGGAGATGGAGAGAGGCTGCTTAGCTGGCTCCTCTTTGTTTTCAGACTGCACTCATGTGCCTGTGTGGCTGGAGTGACCTTGTTTGAATTAAGGAGTTTCAGTGCATGAATCAAAGGATAATTGTCATTGCTGCCAGTGGTACTAAGCAGACCTGAGCTACTAATTAAAGACAAATGTCAGAAATGAATAAACAGAAAGTTTACTGGTATAAAAAAAACTACAGGTCTGAGTGGATGGTCTGTGTTGATTGTATTTCAACTTTATTGCTTTGCTTTGATCACTTGAAATTACCACTGTTTTCAGATGGAATGTAGAAAAAAATAAATGCAAACAATTTCCGAATTACTTTTTCTGATTTTAAAGCGGCAATCTGTTACGAACTGTCTTTTCTTCCTCTGCAGCTTTTTTTTGGGTAGTCTCTGCTATACAACCATAATTTGCCTAATGAACATAATGCAATATTTCCCTATAAGTATGTTACATAAAATCCAAATCCAACATGCTGCTAGGTAAGGATCCATTTGGATTTCTGTTCTAAGCATATCTTAAGATTTAGTATGTCCTGAAGGGACTAGTAATAGATAAAACTATGTCCGTGGTCAAGCCTTTAAAGGATCAAAGTCAGGGCTTGCAAAAACATGGGAAGGCAGAAAATGAGAGACAGACATATAGGAGTACAAAAGTGACCAGAATTGTTCCTGAAACACCCAGGGGCTGAGGTCATCTTACAAATTCATAGTAATTACAATTATAAATATTGCTTGGGTCATTAATGAAACTCTTCCTGTAAACTCTCCCAGCCCACCAGATCCTATTGACCACAGCTGTGGGGCACCACAGGTCCTGCTTGTGGGAACATAGGGAAGATGCAGGGGCACCCTAAGTCAGGGGAAGGAGGAAACAAGGAATCTGTATACTCTTCTTGTGAGATCTCCACATTGCTGGTTTTATTTTAATAGAAATGTAGTGTTAAATGCTGTGGGGTTCTGCCCTTTCTTGCTTTTAACGTTTTTGCTCCTTTAACACACTTTTATTGTCTTTTATTGTAGTCTGGCAAAAATCTAGATAAATAACCAAGGCTTGTGTGTAGACCTAAGCATCTTTGTCCTGGGGGTCAAAGCAGCATTACCAGCCTGGTGAATCTTTAGTAGTTTTCCCTTTTTTATGAGTTCTGACAGTTTCTATGTCAGGGGCTGAAGGGATGTTTTGGAAACATGTAAACATCATGCAGTTGCTGATGGGGTTAATGTAAACTCTATAGGATGTTTTATCAGTTGTGCCTTTGTTTAGTCTGGGAAAGAGAAGAATGGAGGGAACAAAGAAGAGTCCCCAAATAGCCAAAAAGTTGCTATAAAAAGCAGTGATGGACTGTTCTCTCTTGCTTTTGCTTGGAAGCAAATGGGAAAGGTTAAAGATTTAAATGGAATGTTAAGAAAAACTTTCTAACTGAGTAGGCAGCTTAAACACTGAAGGGATGACCCATAGGGGAGATGCTGCACTGATAGTGTGTTCCAAGAATGGGTTAGCCAAAGGTCTTTTAAAAATTGTGTAGAGACCTCGGTTCTTCTTCAGAGCAGAGGATTGATTTACTGAACTACCCCTCGTAATCCTGTTCATCCCTGCTTTACTAAGGCATTGTGATCACTTTGATTAAGTGTAATACAAATAAACGAAGCTGTAGAACTTGTGAAGCAGTTCACCTTTACGGAATCTGATGTCTGGTTCTAAGGGTTATTTCAGTTATGGTATCTGAAAATCCTAATCCTTGTCAGATTAATGAAATTATCCACACCTGCTTTGACATTTAGAAAGCTTTAATTTTTTACACTTATGGAATCTGTGCCTGATGTTTTGTTTCTTTCCAAAAACTGTCTTTCCAAAACCACAGTGATTTAAAGCTGAATTTTATCCTTGAATGTAACACTGATTTTAAATACTTACACAACAAATAATTGTTTAGCACACAGATTATCTTTGCCTGTGATTGCTTTTTTATTTTATTCATGAGACTCTTACTTTGGAACATGAGGTCTCCGTTACTATTTTTGGTTGTGTTACTTCATTCACCACTTTTAAATGGCTCAAATGGGCTGTAGTTTTAAAATTTTCTGAAATTCTATCTGCGTCATCAAGTTGTAATAAAAGAAACCAACAACTTTCTTTTTCTCTTCACAGGTGCATTTGTATGACTACTTACTACTCAAACTTAATTATTCATTTTTTAAAAAAAAACACTCTTCTTTCCATTCAGCAGTGTGATCCTATGAAAACTGATTGCCAGACTAATTTCTCACTGGATTAAATTATTTCTTGGAAGGACTTATTGAAAGCCTCATAGTGCTTGACTGTGTATTAAATCTTTCTCCTGTGTCACATTCCTTGGCTTTTAACTTCATGGCTTTACCTAATGCTTCAATAATTCTACTTAAGAACAAGTAGGCTTTCAGAAAGCTTATTATTAACTTCATCTTGAGACATGGCTTTCTTTATCTTCATTATGAAGTGTTATTTTTTTGTTATTGACTATTAAAGATGCCTGTCAGAGTGAAACAAAAGTAATGCAAGGCTGCTAGTGTAGAGGTTTCAATGCAGCACCTAACAAAGAGCCTTGGATGAATCTTACCTAGGTAAGATCAAGAAATCTATTTGAGAAGGTGAAAGATTATTTGCCTAGGGACAGAGACCATAAAAATATCAACACAGAGGAGCTTGGGAACAGTGAAATCCACAGGGGTGCCAATTAATTTTTAAGTATCATTCTTGCAAAACACTTGACAGGATTTGGGTTTGTTATTTGCAAAGCACCAAGCAAGTAAAGAAGTGAAGGGCATTGCATCTGTTTTTACATTCCTGTGAATTGTTGGATTCGTTCTGATAAGTATTAAGAAGACACTGCCAAAATTGGTAGGCTTAAAAACAAAGTTATAGTTGAGAAGTGAATTCATACTGGAAGATAAATCCCAAAGGACTTAGACATATATTCTCCATCTCTTTCTGTTGTAATATATATATATAAAAAAACCCACTATACTATAAATCTTTTGGTGTTATCAGTATAAATGATGCTTGACAGACAAAGTGAATGCTGTGCCTTTTTACCAGAGAACATGTAACTTCAGCCCAGGACTTGCAATTGATCTTGCACAGATGGACTCGAGCTCCCTTGCATCAGCTTATTGTCGCAGTGATCCTCTTTGCCAGCCTGATGGTCCACCCATGCACTCCAAGGTTTGAGGCTGTGTCCAAGCAAACACGCTATGCACACAGTGCCCTTGGTTGCTGGGGAGTCCATCGAGTGTGCCAGTGGATAACATGTAAAAAAATCTTTGTGGTTTGAAAACACAAAACCCATTTTGTAGCACACCTGAGTCACTTAAAATTCTTCACTTTAATTGTGAACATGGCCAGGGATGTCTTATGCAAAAGCTTTGTAGACCAGGGCAACTGGGTCTTGGACAGGTTCAGAGGCAAGCCTATCACTTTTCCTGTGGGACTTCCTTTTGGCATGAGGTTGGTCTTGGTGAAGCAGGTAACACAAAGCTCATTTGTCTAAAACAAGTATTTTAATATGTTTTAGTCACGTTCAAGTAACTTGTCATTCAACTTAAAGCTGTCTTGAATACTATGGGGCTTTACAAGAAGTAGGCTCAACATCTAACACATTTGTATCTATGCTTTTAGACTTCATTTTTTATTTTTAAAACTATGAGACCCTCTGATCTGCCAGATGTCAAATTCCATATGATGATCTGGTAGAGCCAGAGTTAATGGGAAAGTTGGGATTTAACACCGCTTGAACTGATTAACTGGATTTAGTTCTCAGGTTTTTTGTGTTTGTTTTTTTTTTTTTTTTTTTTTTTTTCCTGGTGTTGAGGTGGCTTTACTAATATGTACAGCTTACCGGTGTGGGAAAAGCACCAAGGTGGCAGAAATATCTCCACCTGGGCAGGGTGAGGAGTGTGAGAAAGATCAGTGAGGTGGGGATAGGGAAGAGAGAAAGGAGACATCAGGTAATGGTATCCTAGAGACATCTGTGCCCCAGTACTGAGACAGCAGGAACTCCTGTGTAGGCTTGGGCAGTGGCTTAATAAACCCACAGCTTCAAATCTGTTTAATCTAAGGCTGTGCTGTTGCTGAAAGGTGTAGCCTGCCCTCCTTCCTGATCCTCACAGCCCCATCTCCCAGGGTTTTCTCCACTGGCAAGTGGCTGATGTGAGTCACTTCCCCCTGTGGGACCACCCCTGTGGCACAGGGGACAGCAGGAATGCTGGGCTGAGGCAGGCAGGAAAGGCAAGGCTGCTTTTTTGGGCAGATGCTGTAGTCTTAGGAAGCTGTACCTTAAACCCAGTATCCTGTCAGTGACAACGATCAGCCCTAGATAAATCAGGGGAAGACAGAAGAAACTCTGCAGTAGGTAATTACGGCATGACCTGGCCTTCAGGCATTGTCTGTCATTTCCCCCATTACTGCTGAGTTTGATGTACGCCCAAAGCCTTATCAGAACTTTTGTGCTTTTAAATATGTTTCCCAGTTGCAGCTCTGGATATTCCTATCTGTACACGTATCTAATCTCTGCTGAGTCTTCACGAGCCTCGCTCCTTGCTACATCCTGGGGTGATAAATTCCACTGATTTAATAGTCCGTGGGCCTGATCCTTGGAGGAGAGGCCAGGGACAGCCACCCACAGCTGCTGTGGGAATTCAAGGTTGTTATCACGCAGCACAACTCGGTTTGCTACCAGTTGCAAAATTTAAATTCAAAGATTACTGGAAGAACAAAGCAGGAAAGCCTTGCCATTATTTTGCCGTTGGTTCTTTTTAAATCATTTTTTTTCTTACAGGAAAGAGAAATCAGGCAATTATTTGTGAAACTTACCAAAGTTTGGGAACCTTACCAAAGTCTGGGAACTTCTTTTTTTAGCAAAACCCCTTCAACTGCCTCGTTGCTCGTCATCAGTAGAGACAGCGAGGCGTAATGGCCTTAAAATAGAAGAGGGGAAATTAAGGCTGGATTTAAGGAAGAAATTATTTAGTGTGAGGGTGGTGAGACACCGAACAGGTTACCCAGGGAAGCTGTGGCTGTCCCTCCCCTGCAAGCGTTCAACACCGGGCTGGATGGGGCTGTGAGGAACCCGGTTTAGCGGGAGGTGTCCCTGACCATTCAGGGGAGTTTGGAACCAGGTGATGTTAAAGATCCCTTCGAACCCGAACCTCTCTCTGATTCTATGACTCCTGTGGAGGTCGGGGGGTGCGGAGGTGTCTGCACAAGGCCGGGAGGAGAGTCAGTAACTCCACTCCACGCCCGCTCTTTGATCTTTTGCCTCTGTCCTCGCCGGAGTCACTCGGTTCCGACATAACCCCCCCCCCCGCTCCAGGCAGCCCGGTGTTTGCGGGCCCAGGGCCGGGGAGCTGTGGGCCGCCACCCCCTCACCTGCTGCCCGGGGGCGTCACCGCCTGGCGGGGCTCGGAGCGGCGCTGCCCGCCGAAACTTGTGCGGCAGGAAGGGAGCAGAGGGCGGGAGCCAAGCTGCCAGAGTAGCAGCTCCTCCTCCTCTTCTTCCTCCTCCTTCTCCTCCTGCGCCCCGGGCCCGGCGACGCTGGGAGAGGAGCGGCAGCAGCGGGGCCCCATGCGGCGGCCGGGACGGAGCTCTCCGCCGCCCGGCCCCAGCAGCAGCAGCAGCGCCAGCAGCAGCCACCGCTGCCGATGACCTGGACCAGCAGCATGAGCAGCGGCTACAGCAGCCTGGAGGAGGAGGAGTCCGAGGAGTATTTCTTCACCGCCCGCACCTCCTTTTTCAGGAGGCCGCCGGGCAAGACCCGCACTGCCCCGCAAGTAAGTTGTGCGCGCCGGGATAAGGGGCGGCCTGGACCCCGGTGGCAGCTGCCGCCGGACCGGACCGGGCTGGGCCGTTTCCCTCCGTCCTTCCCTCCGGCCTCGGCCTCCACGTGTCCGCTTTTCCCTCCCCCACGGGGCAGGACCCGCTGGCGCCGTCCGGGGTCGGAGCGGGAGGGAGGCGGTGGGGAAGGGCTTCACCCCCAACCGGGTTTTGGGTGGGCAGAGGGTCTTTCAGGAGGGACCCCCGCCAGCTCCAGGAGGCTGCTGGGGTGCCCCTCTGGGAAGCCGGTCTGAGGGAGGCAGACTGTAAGTCTGACCCCCCGGGGTCCGACGGGCTGGGGATGTGATCAAAAATCACATGTTTCTGTGGTGAGTAACCGTGCTATCAGCCCTGCAGGCAGCGGTACGGCGGGGTCTGCCTCTTCACTCCTCTGAGAGCTCATTTCCAGATGAATGACAGCCTCTTCAGCTGTTTTGTTGGCAGGCAAAGGCCCTCAGAAGTGTTTTAAGTGCCTAGGTTTAAGCATTCAGGCTCGGGAAATCAACTGCGAGTGGGCTTTGAAGTGAAAAAGTGATTAAAGATAAAGCGAAAACTCCCAAACAGCCCCTTTTGTGGTCAGCATTGAAATGTGAATGGAGGACTTAGGGGGCTGTAGGCAGTGAGAAGTGCGGCTATATAGAAGGAAACCTTGCCTTGCCCCTCTCCCAGGAGCGTCAGGGATATCGAATGGAAGAGTCCCTGTCCGATACAGAGCAGTCCTTAAACCATATAGGGTAAACATCACGTTTCTGTAGCTAAGCAGCCCAGCCCTCTCTCATTTTTCTCTTTCCAGAGGTGGTTTGTATCTTTGGAAAGGATAAGTTAGCAAGCTGCTTTTGTTTATGCTAACTCTTGCTCCCTGCATTGTCTGTGGCTTCTCTCTGCTCAGCGCCTGTTTTTTTCTTCTTTGTGTACAGACTTTTAGTAATTTTTTTCCTACTGGACTTCGGTGTCCATATGACCGCTGCCGTGGAGACCTAGTTATAAACTTGCATGTCAAAGCCTGAATGCCTCAGGTGCCCACCCTCGGGGTCCGTCAAGACCCCGTCCTTCATCCTCCATGGCTGTTCCTCTAGGCTATGTTGTGCTGCAAGAAGCCAACCTTGATTTGTGTTTCTCCAAGGTTCTTCATCTGTTTTGCTCTATTTGTGATTTGTTTAAAACTTAAGCCCTCTAACTGCCCCTCAGGAAACTTCTGCTCCCGTTTGAGGAAGTGCACAGAGCTTTCTCAAGCTTTAGCTTCCTTTGCAAACTTTGGCAAGGAGCCTGGGCACACCCTCTCCTTGCACCTCAGCTCGGGCACCTTGTGCAAATAGGCTGGGACCAGCTTTTTGTCAGGTCATGGCTATTTCCCCAGGGTGCTTTTTGCTGCAGCCCTCCTCAGGGGTCGTCTTTTTCCTCACCCATCTTGAGTTTCAGCCTCAGACTAACCCGAGGGGCTCTCTGGAAGCCGGTGAGTCCTGTTGAGCCTCCCTGAACTTCATCTGCTAACCTGTTTGGCCAGGGCTGGCTGCCACCTGGCCCTTACAGGCTGCACAAACAGATACCCAGCTGCTGCCAGGCTCTGTGGTGAGCTGCTGCTGTGTCATGAGGTGTGTGTGAGAAGGCTTGATTCAGATTCCACAAACATACACGTGTCTTTGTAATGCTGCTGTATGCCTTGCTAAAATGTAGTTGTGCAAGTAGTAAATTGTGCAGATGTGTAAATCACTATATGTGATAACATTTCCAAGTGGGGAGGGTGTGGAAAAAAAAATAAACAACAAACCAAAACTAAAATTTGACACTCTGATCTAGTGATGTGTCCCAAAAGAATACTGTGAGGAGGTGCTGCAGGATACTTATTTAAATATGTATTGAGTAGCCTGGAACGAATGCATTTGCATTGCTGACTCTGCAGCATCAGAAATGCTCAGCTAAATGCTTCTAGTCACAAAGTTACTACCAGTTGCTCCGAGAGGCTGAGTTATAAAGAAAAAAAAAATAAGCCCAAGCAATGCTGAATGTAGATTTCAACAGTCATGTGGCCAGTAAGAGTGAGTTTCCCCTTCCAGCAATAACAATCATAATAAGCCTCTTTGTAGGGATGAGGATGTTACTTTTGGTTTGTATTTGAGGTTTGGTCAAAAAATGCATACTATGTCCCCTTGAGCGAAGGGGAGAGAGGGAAGCTGTTAGTTATTGTTTCTGTGTCCTTCTCAAGTATACAGATACCAAGTTTTGCAGTGGAGATTTCTTGTAGATGTAAGTGCTGGCGATTAATTTTACCCCCCTGTCTTAGCTCCCTGTGCCTCCTTTCTCACTGGGAAGAAATGGGTGAGAGCTTTGGCTTGCAGCTGTGCCTGCAGAAAACCCTCGGTCATAGCATTTGGATTTGCTTTATATGGCTTTCCAAAGAAAGGAAAGAAAAAAGGAAATAATTTTTTGTCTTCTGTTTAATGGCGCAGGGCTGGGTTTACTCAGGTTCCTCAGCTTCTGCAGCTGAGTTTGGATTAATGGACTGATACCAGTTCTGGGGTAAAAAACTTGTGATAGTACCTTTGGGCTTTGCCTAAGATGGCTCATCTTCTGTAGGGTTGTTAAAGCTTTGTATCTTCCTCTCTCACTTCTAGAAAATAAAAGCATGAAAGCCATTACAGAGTATGACAGGCAGCACAGTCTTTTGGGGCCAAGCAGTGGCCCCAAAGCAATTTCTCAAGCAAGACATAAATGAATCTAAGGGCAACGTCCATAAAATGCAGGCTGCTTTATGCTGTGTTGCTGCCAATGGAAGTGTAGCTTTACTTAAGGCTGCTTCCATGCATGTTGCAAAATGTAAGTGTTGGGGGCTAGATTAAGCTCATCGTGGCCCTGTTTTGAGTTTTTAATGACTCATTTAATAAGTGAAAAAGGAGGAACTGTAAATACTTTTGTCCTGCCTGTGTGACTACTCATGTGAGGTAAAGTTATCCATGTGCATGGGCTTTTGCAAGATCAGACCCGTGCTTCTGTATGATCAGGCTGTTGGAAATTGTCCATTCCCTGTAGAGAAAATACCAAAAGATGATGTTTTGCAAACTTTTGAAAGCTGATCCCTTTCTCTCCCTCTTTCCTCCGCCACCCCCCCATCCTTTCAGGAAAAGTGAAAACAGTCAGGCCTGCTGCTTCAAGCCCTACCAGATGTTGGAGGGATACACATCTTCCTGCTTGTGTTGTCTGTTCTTCTGCTCCCTGTACTCTCCTGCTTTTCAAGGGTTGATGTAGATCCTCTCAGTCCTTCTCCTTTCTCCGGAGGCTTGATGGGCAGTGGCTTTTCAAGCACTGTGATCTGGATTAGTTCCCAGCATTGTTAAGCTCCTGTCTTCTGTGAGCATCACTGCAAACACCCGGGGACATCCTTGTGTTTGGTTTTGCCCACTCTGTGTGTCCCCTTCTACTGTAACTGTAAGGGCTAGAAGCATGAGAAGAGGCAGTGGAAAAGATTTCTTTCCCTGTCTGCCCTTAACACAAGGCATCTGTGAGAGAGGACACCCTTGTGTTTTGGGAAGCACTGCTTCAGAAGCTGGGGGTGCTGTAAGCATCATGGATCCCAGCAGTTAGACGAAGGCAAATCCTGCAGCTTGCATTCAGCATCTCATTTGTGAATGGTTCATACACAAAATGTGAGAGAGCTCTGCTTGAAGTCTTGTATAAAATAATTTGGATATTGCAAGTTTGTTTCTTGGTTGCTGCTCTGATCCTCAAAGAGAAAAACATCTGTGTGTTTATGTTCTGTTTTTCACCATTTTGTACAGGGATCTGTGACAGCGCTTGCAAGAAAAGATGCAGTTGCTGCACTTTTGTGTGTTGGCAGATAGCAGAAATGTATGCTTTCCTCCTGCACTAGAGAATGTGCTTGTTGCATTGCTGTCAAAGTCAGTCCCTCCTCATTTGAAGTCTGATTTGTGTCTCTCTCTTCCCCTTTACTGGTTTCAGTCTTCAGAGCTTCCAGATCTGCCAGCTGAGTTCCTTCCCTTGCACCCACACCTGGTGGCCCCTGCCATGACATTGTTTTTGTGGCTGTCTTTTCTGCATGTCAGTGGAATGTGCAGGTGTGGTAAATGGGGATGAGAGAGGAAATCCATAAAAAAAGCTGAAAATTGAAAGTGGATGTAAGAGCGCAGTGAAATGATGAAGGGGAGGGGCAAAAGGTGGAGGACTCATCCTTAACCAGTCCTGGCAAGGCTACTAGTTGTCTCTCATTCTACTGTCAGAAGAGGAGTTTTTCAGGGAATGGTGTAACTATTTTTTTTTTTTTTAAATGGGTGACCCGGTACAAATGTTAAAGAGAGAGAGAGACAAATTTCTGAGTGCAGGAGCACTTTTTTCAGCCTGTTCCACATGAAATTGCACAGTGGGTTGAAGCATTTCACTGAGATGAAAAGAGACAAAAAGATCATTTTATTTGTCAAGAAATCAGTTTCTAGGGCTAAAATGCAATTTGTAACTGCTCAAGCCTAGTTAGTATGACTTGGTGTTGCCAGTGTCCATTATGAATAAGTTTCACATTGTTTGGCCATTACAGCTCTTCCTGGGTTTCCTTTCAGTAACATCCCCTCGGGAAAATGGCTCTCCTGACTACCAGAACAAATGAGGTTTCTAATTATAGGCTTGCTTTGGAGCCAAAAAGTTTACGTTTGTGTTTAACATGTAGTCATGAAACTTTTTTTAAAAAAAAAACAACTAAAAATATCAAGTAATGTTTCATCCTTCCTTTTATTTACTTATTTTTTTAAATCCATTTGGCAGTCAGTGAATATTATGGGATAAACAGTGTCACAACTGAGATACTTGAAAGTTAAGAGTTGAAGGAATGAGCATGGTAGAGATTGTGTCTATTTTAAGCCCACATCACTGTCAGAGTAAACTGGCGGTCCTTATTTTGTGTTTCTGCCTTGCTTGTCTCTTTTGAGTTCTTGATGTGGCCTCTGTGTTTCAGTAGCTTGTAAGAGCACTGTGGCCATTTTGGGGTGAACTCAGGGTCCCCTTCTAGTGTCTGACAGCCTCTGGAGGCAAAATGAAATTTATGCTCCGTGCACAGGCTGCTGTTTGCTTGTACACTGCTTTTACTGTTGTGGTTGGTTCTTAGCAATGTAAGTTTTGGGGACACAACAGTATGAAATGGTAACTAACACACAAAACCTGAAAAAACAAGTGTAGGAGAGATGAATTCTATCCTAAGAAAAGTTCAAGTCACTAAAACATCTCATAAGTGCTGCTGCATTCAGCAGTTTTAAGTGTCATGAGTGCAGCAACAGTGGCAGGTAGTATTCAGAACAGGTAACTAACTTATCTTTCCACTTTTTTCTTTAGTCTGTTGTATTAATACTAGATTAGACACATTTCAGGCAGTTGCTTCTCTGGTAGCCTAAACTTAGAGGACTGGTGATGTGTTGTTTTGTTACTGACATTCATTTGAATCACTAGTGAAACACTGAGTATTTTTCCTTTTACTTGAAGACAAAAAACCTGATTCACTTACTTGAGTACTGGAGTACAGTAGCTAGGCTTCTCACTGGTAAGATCAAGAGTACCTGGTATGTATATTTTTTTCATGATTTAAGTGATGTAACTGAGTTGGGATGACTCTGTGGCTTTATCCAAGTGTGAAGGCAGAAAGGACAGAACTGCTGGAGCTGTGGACTGTCACTGAAGTCAGAAAGTATTGGGCACTTGTAGCCTTACGGTCTGAAATGTTTAGACTTAAACTTCTTTAGACATATGTAAATAGACATGTAAACACAAGTTGTTGTTTTTCTTAACTGAAGAGTCTGGTGAATTTATAGAAGTGCTCTGCAGAGCAGCTGAGCTCAAGATCATCTGAATACATTAAAGAGATTTATAAAAATCCATAAAAGGTTACTTAAAGGGAATAATTTGGTACCCCATTTTCATGAGCTCTTATTTCAACTGTACACCTTTGTGTAAGAGCAATATCAAAATAACCAACTGGGAAGAGGTTCTTGCAGGCTAACATTTAGCCACTGCTAAGAGCAAAATTATTTGAGCAAGTTATGAGAGCAAAATAATTTTGCAAGAGCAAAATTATGAAGAAAAACTGAAGAAAGAGTTGGTACAGGGGTTTATCTCTTGTGTAAAAAGCCAGCAGTACCACTGCTGGATTAACAGTGGCAAATAAACCGATTAACAGAGGATTTCAGATGAAGTGGTAGATCTGTAATGCCAGCATTTGCCTGTGACAGTCTCCTTGTGAGCCAAGCCAAGAGGTGTAAGTGTTGGGAAGAGAGAAGTGAGAGTGACAGGTCTCCATCTTTCAGCTCTCCTCACAGACAATCAGATAAGTCCCTGGGGACTTTTGCAGGCTGTGCACTGGCCCATGCTGTTCAGTATGCACTGAACCTTCCTCCCAGGTAGAAATAGTAGGGGATTTATGTATGCATGCATACATTCATGTTAAAAAAAAAAAAACAACATATTTTATGTATATATACACACAGAGAGAGGTTTGTACCTTTTGAGACCAACACTGAAGGAAGGTCTTAAGTCCAGCTGGTTCTACAGACTTCAGGGGTGTGCCCACTGGGACTGGAGCCAGCAGAGCATGCTTCATCCCTTCCAGTGTTGGTGCAGCACTTGCCAACTGCAATACTGTCAAGTTTTTATGTGGTTTTAGGTGCCTGTAACAAAGCCCCTGTATTTCTGTAGGTGGGTGTGGATTGACTTGGGATGAGTTATTGCTGCTTTCCTTCTGTTTTTTTTTGTCTCACTTGCTCTGCAAGGTTGATGAAATGCTGGGGACAGTTTTGAGGAGAGTGCTTCCTAAGCAGACATGTATTTTGCTATGCTAAGTAGCCACATGTGATTCATGTAGCAATTAAGATCATTTTGTAGTTACTCACTTATGTGTTTTGGAGAGGAATTTATGTTCCCATATAGGGAGGAATCTGTGTGCTGCTCTGAAAATAATAATAAAAGCAGCAGTGGTTCATCTGCCCCAGGAAGCATCAAGTGTTAATATTAGGTATCTAGGTGTACTTGGAGTGCTGGTTGTCAGCTTCTCTGTCTCTCCTTTACTCACTATGTAATTGTGAAAAATGCTGTTTGCAAGTGTGTTTCTTTTAGAAATTACAGATGATAATACAGTAGGGGCAAATTACAAAGGCAGTTGTCTGTAATCTTTTATAGTTATCCCTGTTGTCCATACTTAGGACTGCTTGTCTTGTGTTCTCTCTTAATTGATCAGAGGTGTGATCAGGTGTATGGATGCAGTCTAGCTGTGCTGCACTCTTCCTCATTGTGCAGTCCTGGTATCTTGGGTTTGCAGAACCCAATCAATACTGTCTCTCTAAAGCCTGATTAGTAATAATAAAACCTGAAGATCAAGGTCTGCTCTGGCTGGAGGTGATAGTTTGCTACATAATTAAGTGCTTAATCTTATTTCCACTGAAGCAGCAATCCCATTCTTTGGCTTGTCCCCCCCTGAAGAAAATGTAGAGATGGCTCAAATTTGTTAATACTGCAAAACAAGTTTAATGCCTTTATTGATGGCTGAGAAACCTCTGTTGTAGGGAGTTTCCTCTCATGAACTTCATATACATAGTTGTGCCTAAGATCATGCAAGTCTGTCAACTTGCAAGAGTTTACTTCAGGTGTTTTATTTAGAGCATTATTTTTCTTTTACTGGGTTGCTCTCTTCTGCAGGATTCTGCTCCTCAGGAAGAAAACCTTCTCATCTTGCTGTTCAGTCCACACCAGCAGCTGGATTTAGTGCTTCCACTCATAGGTACATAAGCTAAGACTGTGGAAATCTTTGTTCAAAGCTACTCACTTTGTTGCAAAGGATCTTCATGGTTCATCTGAGAAGCCTCTGGGAAAGCTGTGTAAGCTCTAGCAGCTACACTAGGGATTTCAACATGACCCATAGTGCTTATGTGTGCAGAAATTGGCATGTGCTTTGGCACTGCTTAAAAGGTTAAGAATATAGTGGTTGTGTGTTGCTTAATGGGAAAATTGACCTGCATTGTTTGTCCTATGTTTGAAATGATGACAGAGTTCAAGGTTCAATGCTGTTGTGAGATCGGCATAGGACTCAATGCATTTTTTTTCACAGTAGATGTAATTTGAAGTATAAATTATGGTTTACTATGGTGTTATTGGTGTGTGTAAAGATTATGTAGTCTAGGCATAGACAGGCATCTTAAATAAAAAAAAAATAAAATTTGTGGCTCTGGTTAGCTTGCTAATAGTAGAAAAGCTGACATGTAGCAAGTGACCTTGGCTATGCCTAAAGTGCATAGCAGGGATGTGCTAGAGCCAGCTGTAGGAGCTGATACCCTGGCTGTCTGGTGACTTTTAGGCTGTTCCAACCCTTCTTTTACTACTGTGCCTGTGTGTTTAGCTTTGAAAAGCAGTAGGGAGAAAGTTTCTGCAGAAGGGGTTCTAGATCTGTCAGGGTAGACTGTTCAACCTAAGTGTTGAATGCTCAAGAACCAGAAATACAAGCATGAGAAAAGTTCACTTTAATCCTGTCAAACATACAGGTTTTCCATTTCCAGCAGCAGGGATACCTGTGGTCCAAAAATTAGATGGCTCTTATAATATGTCAGAGGGGCAAATGCCTCAGCAGGCGGTTCTTGAAAACTGCTGAAATCCTTAACTCTATGAGGCATGGAGCTGGGACCTGAAGGCCTGAAGCAGGTGCTGCTTTCATATTTGATAGTTGAGGAACAGAGCAGAAGGAAGGCATCTTTGTGTAGGAGATTGGCTCCATCTGTTGCAGGATGATAAGCAGGAACACTTACCTGAACTCATTTTGATACAAGATCTAATGCTAAAGACACTTTGCAGTTCTTCCATGAGTTTTAAGGTCAATAAACCAAATTCCTGGAGTATTTAACTTAATACTTAGGGTTCATTCAGTTGTTGAATTAAGGCAGCACCTTTTTTCCCTTCAAAGAGTATGCAGTGTGGGGTGACAACTAATAAAAGGAGCCTTAACTTTCTGTAGTGAAAACCATTTACCTGCTCTTAGAGAGCTCAGTAAATCGATATCAGGATGCAAGTGGATTCACAGTAGGTAGATAAGATATTATCATGGAGTTGGATTGTCCTGTCTTTTTCTATTTGTTAATATAATTTAGTTTTTTCTCTGGGGAAGTGACTATTAAAATACAATTCAATTGCTTTAGTTAGCTTTTAATTAATTGCAGTGGTGAGAGACTAGTTCATGCAATGTGGCAGTCTGAGGAGACAGCCACTGCTTCTGGACATCAGTGAGATAAACCTCTGGACTGGATCATCACACTATCTCTAAAGTTGAATTAATTTATTTAACATTAGCTTTCTTAAGTGTTTTTTTGGGGTTTTTTTTTTTTGTTTTTTTTTTGGTTTTTTTTAGCTCCATGACTGACAGTATGCAAAGAATTATTCCTATAGAGAATGTTGTGGGGTGTTTTTTCTTTTCTTCTTTTCTCTTAAGGGTCCTGGCCATGTGAGAACCTGCTTTACTCTTTGAGTACAAATTACTTTCCCTTGTCCTTTTTTTCTGAGACTGACTTGGGCAGCTGTGGTTTATAGAATTGCTGACAAATCTAAATACTTTCTCTCAACATTCTCTGTATCAGCTGCAAAGTATTGCTTTGGGGTCTGATTTGGCCTTCATGGGAACAAGTTTGTTTTCACAGAATATGAAAAACAGTATTAGTGTTCAGCTGACCATGTGATCCACTTCTCTGAACTTTTGTTGGTCCTTTGCTTGCCTAGGAGGTATTTTTACTGCCTTTCAAAAAGCACAATGATGGCAAAATGAAATTCAACTTACCTCAAACCACCACCATGTTTAATTGAAATATACTAAAGAAAATATATTCTACAAGGTTTTTAATTCCATGCTGTAGGCTACAACTTCTTTCTTATGAAAATACTCAGTAGACTCTTATCAAAGATTAGAAGAATTGGGAGAATGCTAGTTCAAGCCTGTGTGCTGCAGGACTTCATGAGGGGGATTTGGCTGTGGGATTTCCTGCTTTTTGTCACCCTGATCTGAATTCTCGGTCTTCTCTAAACTGAAGCAGACAGCTCACATGCTTAGTATGGTGAGACTCCTATATTCTGGATTAGGCTGGCTGTCAATTAGCCATCACACAATGTAGACAGTGCCTGTATTTTAGACCTGATTACAGCATTCATTATCCCAGATGAATGCCAAGTATTTAGGTGAGGAGGAGAACCAGTGATGCTTAAGTTGATGGATGTCAAATACAAGCTGTCTCTCTTGCTAATAGAGCATATTCTATCAGGATTTCCTTTCTGGTTTATTAAACCATCAGGGCATTTGTGGTTGCCCTGATATTGTGCTGGTAGGTTTGTTAAGAAGTACAGGGGAAATAAGATCTGGTATGCATCTTTCTTGAGTTTTGAATAAGAATGGGGCTGTCTGTAAAACAGTAACCAGCTGTCATAAAACCAAGTAGGTTGGCTTGAAACATGGCAGGTGGTGTAATGCAAATCACTTTGTCTTCTCTTTGATCATCAAATCACAGCGAGAATCCTGGGAAGTTAAACCTGTGTTTTGTCACAAAACAACAGCTTTGTGCTCACCCATGCCTGGGATGAATGTGTGAAGTTTTGAGTTGAAGTTATTGGCAGCACCCTCTTTTTTTGACTCATTCCTGTCAGATGTTCTTGGTGCTCAAGTTGCTGTTACTGTGTCTCCCCATAGCAGCAGTGGGCATGGAAGCTTTTGGGGAGGAGTATTGCACCTGCTGAGCTGAATTGGAGGATAAAATTTATTTTCTACTCTTAATATGATATACTGGAAGGAAAGGGTCATTTCACCTGTGGGATCTTCAGGGACTCTTAGAGCAAACTTACCTCTCCTGTGACAATTGTAGGAAGAGTTTTGGCATTTTAGACAACCAGACTATGCCACTGCTTTTCCTGTGTTTTGAGAGGTGTATTTTTAATACAGATGTCAAAGGATTTAAGTAAGTTACAGATTCTTCCAACAGAGCAGAAGTTGCAAAATACCTTTAGAATATTTCTAAATATAGTCTTCTGCTTATAGCACGCATTTGCCCAGACATGAACAATAATAATTGAGTTGTATCACTAAGTTATTTTGTTTTATTAATAGATTTGATGAGTTTGTGTAAGTTGACAGCTGCTTTTGATTCACTTACATTTTCACATGATGTGAAGCTTATCTCAAGATGGGGGAACATGATTGTTTGTACTGTGCTAAAAGGTTGATATTATGTGAAGTGAAACATCAAAGCAGTTTCTAATGCTCTGAACTGTAAAACTCACAGCTGATTTAATTTAAAACATAATTAAAAGGCACATCTTTCTCCAGTCTTAAATACAGACCCCAAATATTCTTCAAAGCATATTTCATTTTAATGATTTGGTGGTTTCCTACTTAAGGCATTTTTGAAGTTACTACTGGAATATGAAGATGTGGCTTTGAGTTGTGACAATAATAAACCAGTAGTGAAGTAGGTGTTCACCTCGCAAGGTGATAAAATTACATGTTCTGTGAAAATAGCTTCGTCTGTTCAAAAGTCATAAACTTAGTGTCTTGTCTTGTAACAGAAAAAGTTGAAGGTAGATTTCTTTTTAAATGACTTATAGCTCAAACCGGCTTCTGAAATAGGTGAAGCACATGGTAAAATGTTAATATGTTGCTCTTGCCTTTTTGTTTCTTTTTTTTTTTCTTCCCTTGTCCCTGACCTGAATTTTAATCAAGGGTCATGTATTAAAATGAATTTGGTTTTAGCTTGGCCTTTATGGCCAATGCTGGAAAAATATTGTACTGTGTAATACATCTTTTACTGCTCTGTCTAGTTGTGAAAACATAACGTGACTGATTCAAGGTAGGAGCTCCATGCTCTGTGTCTGAATTTAACCTGTGTGTATTTTCACCTTCCTAGACAGACCTGGAAGACTCAGAAAAAAACCCCCATCCTTTGGAAGGTGTTTCATATTTCATAGTGGTTGTGTCAGAAAGGAAAGCAGAGAAGCCTTGTCAGTACTACCATTGGTGTTTCATTATCTTACAGGCATAAAGGCTTTGTTATCTTATAGGCATAAAACATTACAGAGTTCTAAGTTAAAACATTAGAGAATCTGTGTCCTTCCTTGAATGTGAGAAGGAACTGCTCTTTTTTTTAGGTACTTCTAGAGAGAATTTCTCATTCTTCCCCGTCACCTCAGCATATGGTGTAAATGAACCTCAGTACTCTCTCCCAGAGAGAGATCCAAACTTTGATCTGACTGTTCCCAACGAAATCAAGGAAAAAATTTTGAAACATGGTGGGGATGCCCTATTGAAACTATGAGCTGGCATTGGATCCCATTCTTCTCCAAATGTGTACCAGGATGTAGTTTCCAGGGCAACACTTGCTCTGTTCCTTCTTTGTTCTTCTCACAGTCTCTGTGTGGTTCCATGACTTCATGCTTGCAAACAAGTCTTCTCACTCTGGTGTAAGTTGATGCCCTCATTAATTACTAGATTGCTGATTGACACAGTTTGTGTGTGAATAGCTATGTTGTTTATTGACTTCATAATTCCAACATACTCCACTTTTATTGAAGTGTTTGTATACAAAACATTTTGGTGAAAACATGGCAAATTGAGTATTAAACACAAGTTGGTTTGCGAATTGTAACTTATGGCAAAACATAAGCCTGGTGCAACTTGGTACTCTTTTTCTTTGGACATTTTGTAGAGGATGCTGAGCATAGCCAGGTTTCAGCTCTCCTAGAGTCATCCAGTAATCCAAAGGGAACAAGTGATGTCTCACAGGGTAGAGCATGAAGGGACTATCATGGAGCTGTTATTCCTGCTTTCATATATGGTGCCTGGAATCATCTCAGTTACAGACCTACAGGGTGGATGCTGCAGGTCTAAGGCTGTTCTACAGCATGGCTGCCATCACTTGAGCAGAGGGTGTGGCTCCAGCTTCAGTTTAATTTAATTTAATTAGTTTTTGAAAAAATGCTTTCCTCAAACCAGATGTCTGTGTGGTTGCAAGAGGAACAGCTCTGGTGGTGATAGAGTGGATGGGGGAATATAGAGGTAGGGAGGGTGGGACCTCAAGAAGCCCCATCTAGACTTATGGAAAACATAAGAGAAATGCAGGTGAAAAAAGAAGCTACAAGAGGCATCTCCTTTTGACAGGAGGTTTTGCTCAGCTGTTGTACCCATGGAAGGAGAGAAGGCTGGCTGGGCACTCCTCTTGCCTTTCTCTAATCATGAGATGAGAAAATTTGAGTGTCACATCTCTTCACTGTTTAATAATTTATTTGTTTGTTTCAAAGAGGGAGGGCATCATCTTACAAGCTTCTGGACAAGCTGTAAGGAAACCTCTACTTTCTCTCATTTTTTTTTTTTTTTTTTTCCTTCTCTCCCACAAGACTGATGAAAAATAGAACAGCACCCTGAGTAAGGCACTAGTACAGTCAGGATCATGGCAGATAGAGTTGTGTATGTAACTAATGTAAGAAAAGTACCAAGATAAAAATATACATAAAGTGATACCTCATTATTTGGCAGATAAGATCGAATTTTTTACCTTGTTTTTTATTGTATGAGAAAAGAGATGTTACCTTCCTTGTTCTCTTACATCTTCCTCTTACAAATGCATGTATCCTCTTCAGGTACTTTTTTAAAACAAACAAGGTACAAGTATGGACAGTTACCAGCACAGAGGTTAGCACCATCAGGAGCAGAAGGACCAAAGCCTGACAGACATTGCTGAGACCTGAAAGCATTTGGCTGCTTGCAGGCAATCTCTTTTTGTAAGAGTCTCTGAACTCAGACCTTGGATGCGACGCAGTGTGACACTGATAAGTGGGTATAATTACTTAGATGTACGCACAATGAATTTTGGTTCTGTCAAACTTGTAATATTGCTTAGGATTTAAATTGAATATCTCTTGTGGTTTATTGAGAGCTGAAAGGGAGCAGTGATCAGCAGCAGCCATAGGAGTGGAAAAGCAGTGTGTGTGGCCCTCCAGGGACACTCAGTGTGTCCTGGTCAGGATGAGCTGACTGAGGGAAATTGTTGACTCTTCTTTTTTCCCTGTCCTGGTTTAAAGCTTCTCTGTGCAATGACTATGTGAAGAGTTAAAATGTCTGCCCTGAGTAAAGGGGATGATGTGGGCAGAGGTAGGAAACCCCCTATGTGTGCTCCAGGCTGCCTGGCTGGCTGAGCTTCTGCTCCTGGTGAGCTCTTCCCATGCCCATGGAGTGTGCCAGAATAAAGAGGAGAGGCTGGGGCAGAGGAAAGACCTCTCTCCCCGCTCTCCAGAGAGCTCTGGCATGGGGGGGTGAGGCACCCATTTGTCAGCCACTTGGGTGGGTGAGGGATGCTGGAGCTGGAAGGAGGTTGTGAGCCCTGTGGTTCAGGTGTTCAGTGCTCTCCAGTGAGTTGTTGTGAGCTCTGAAGAACAACAGTGACCTGATCTGGAAGGAACTGTGAGTCTGTACTATACAGTAGTGCTTAGGAGAGCAGCTTATATATGGGGAAAGGTGTATGTTGTTTTTTTGTCATCTTTTTCCTCCACTGCCTGTTTTGGTTTGGATAGGCTTTGAGTTCGTACTGTCAGTTCAATTTTCTGTAAAAGAAGACCACCACAAAAGGGTGTTCTTTTAAACCTCTATTCATGGCTGTTAATGCCTGAAGAGTACACAAAACAATACCTGGCTGCATATAAATGCTTTCCAGGTTATGTTTATCAATACCACTTAGCAAGGCTGTGTGCAAACAGTGGTATATTGCATAATAACTATAAATCCCTCCTTTTTGACTCTTTTTTGACTCTTGTTCTCTAGGAGATTTGAATATGGTTGATGATAATGAACAGGTGTTTAAACAGTTGTCCAAGCTGAAGTCTTAACAGATACAGCTCCATGGTAGTCCTGCAACTTCCTTTGCAGAAACTAAGGGAATATATATACACACACTTTAGAGTTTAGGTCTATTTCAGATTGGATTCGAAGCTGCTCTTACCAGTGTGTGACACTGCTGGAAATCTAGCTGACTTCTTCCAGGAGGCTTCAGGATGCATTGGCTGTTCTCCAGGGAACTTGTTTGAAAGTAAATGTAGAAAGCAGGATATTTTTATTTTTTTTTTTTTTTAGTTAACACACCAGAACAGTATTTAAAACTTGGGTGTTGACATACAGTGATATTGTGTGAAAGTGGGTGAGAGACTAAAATTTGTAAAGCTGCTGTACTTTTGCATTGCCTGTTTGCCAATATAAAGAACAAAAGTGCATCATTTACTTTTTGGCTAGACAGGCAAATGCAGACCAGTTGCATGGACATGTTTGCTCTGGCACCCTTCATAGCTTATTAGTACTTTTGCTTATGACCTGAATTCTGGGAAGGTGTCCAAGCCCTTTGCAGGCTGAAGTCCTTATCTCTTTAGTTTTTTCATATTATTATTCCTCACAACAGAATACACAGACCTACTTAGCAAACAGAGACCTACTTAGCAAATGCCCATGCAATTATAGCTCTGTGTCCCACTTCAAACTCTCCACACCACCTCCACCCTCTTCCACCTGCCCCAGGCTGCAAAGGATATGCAATTAAAGCTCTTCTTCCAGGGTCTTGTTCTTTAGACTTCACCTTTGATAGTGTCTCTCTTTTATTTTAATTTGAAAACGTTCTGTGTTAATGATATGGTTTATTTTCAAGGTGACCTGTCATCTTACATTCATCTCTGGAGGAAAAATTAATTCACAGAGTGAGGTTGTTTTCTGCTTTAGCCTTAGTACTTGCACCATTTACAGATGTGAATAATTTTGGCTTTGTGCTTTTGTGTCCAGGTTACTGACAGAAGCCTTTCATAAGAAGCTGCTACAGGGCTGGTGTTTCTGAACCTTTTAAATTTTGTTTTCACTGTGATAAGAAAGTCACATGGTGTAACAGATCCATAGTGTTTGTGCAGAGCTCTTGGCTGGTGCCAGGGGCGGCTGGAAACTGCACGGAGCAAGTAGAAGCACAGGTGGCAGGAATACAAGTGGTTTTGTGCTGTCTCTGGTGTAACATGTACCTTATTGTAAATTAGTTGTTGCTGTGATGGAAGTGTAGCTTAGCATAAGGCCTGTACTGACCTGTTTTCAGTGGTAGGATCTCAAAATTATCCCATCTGCCCAATTTTAGCTATGTTTCCTTCAGATGTGGGACTTCTGCAGTTTTCCCTTTCCCTCACCTAAGCTTAGATACCATTTTGACAAAATCAGGGATGGGGGGCTGAAGCTTCTATGGATGTGTAGTTGAGCCATAAGCAGGTTTTGCAGACATCCTGTTGGTGCTTCCACAATGGGAAAGGCAGCAGTGGGAGCAGATGCCATTTGGGGCATCAGAGCATCCACTCGAGAGAAGCACTGTATTCCATACAAGGGAAAAGAACTTGGTTCACAACGTGCCCCTTTGTAGCCATCCATGTAAAAGTTTATTTTACAAGTAGACCATGTGCAAGGCCATAGCAAACCAGGCTTCGGTAGTTTCTTTGTAAGCAAACAACTCAGTTTTTTTTATTGTCCTTTCAGAGGCTACCGGAAGAATTTCCGATATTCAGTGGAGCTGATGCTGTCCCTGACCTTGAGTCATTTGAGACAGAAAATGTTTTTAGAATGTTTTAGAAAATGTTTTAGCCTTGCTTTTTGGAACAAAGGAGGACCTGGAAGTTTTGAAGAGTTGAGTAAATAAGGCTGTGTTTGCATGGCCTGCAGCAGCTTGGACTCAACTATGGCAGGGACCATAGCAGGAGCCTTGTTTTACATCTCTGTTCCAGCTTGCACCTCCAGTCCCCTTCCTTTGCCTTCCCTTTGGTATCAGTAGCATCCTGCCAGTGCTCTGCCTGGGGAAGGGAGAAGAGCTGCTGCTGGCTGAGGCTGGGCTGTTGTCAGTTCTTCTGTGTTTATCTAAAGAAGAGTAAGCATCCTATGTGTGTTTATTCTCCTTTGCAGTTGTTTGGCATAGTTCAGTTCTTGCCTTAGACAGTCCAGGGTCTGTCTAGCCAGAGAAGGCAATCTGCCTTCAGCTCAAACCAGTGGAGAGCTCTGAATGCTCCCAGGGAAGGAGTTTTCCCCTGGACTTTTGTGTATTTACTGCAGTACAAAGCTCACCCCTTTTACCCCCTTTTCCTCTGGAGTGGCAAATACTCTGCTTCCTTCCCATCCCCCTGTAGTGCTTCTTAGTGTTTGCTCTTCTGGGATGAAGTGCTGCAGGACTTATTTTCAAAGGGCTTTTTTTTTTTGGTTTTTTGTGGCAGGGAGCTCCTGGGCGAGATGTCCTCAGCAGTGGGCCTGTCCTGGCGTCTGTCAGGATTGTGGATGCCTGCTTTCCACTAACCATTCCTATCACAAGACACAGATAAAAATGGACAGATACATCTTTAATGAATTTATAAACCTCAAAGGATTCGGCTTTCTTTTAAAGCAGGCATCTGGCTTTCCATTCCGTGCTTTGGCTTCCCTTGCTTGCTTCAGGATCACTGCGTGCTCCTTCCCTTAACTCAGAGCACAAACCTTTTTCATGATATTAAATACAATTTCCAACGAAAAATATGATTTAGGAGTGTGAGGTTTTTTGTTTTGTTTTCTCCTCAGTACCAAGGTGCTTTGTTGCTACAACACTAACTTTCTGGAACAGTTTAATCTGTTAGTCCTCAGTACTCTAAACAACCCAGTGATACCTCTTATGAAAAATCTGTGTCAGTTTATTTCATGGTGTATGGCAGAGACTGGAGGGCTCTTCACCGTACTGTTACCTCCAGATGAAGCAAATCATGAAAGATCCTTTGTTAGGAAGAACAGATAAAATCGGTCCTCATCCTAATCACATCAGTCTTTCCCAGAATAAGGAGCAGGGAACAGCACATCTTGGTCTTTGCAATTACCTCACCTGAATAAACTTTTTTTTTTTTTTTTTTAACCCAGTAGTTGATGTAGGAAGGACAATTTTGAGAACTTCAGGGTTTGTAGGCAAATAGATAAAACACCCTTCTACTAGATGCAATCTTCTTTATTTCAAAAGGGAAAAAAAAGTTGTCATGTCTAAGTGTATGTATGACCTAGGGTTAAGTCATGCTATTGGCACTACATGTCAGAGCAAAGAATGCTATTTTTTTCTTCTCTTTGCTGGTTTTACCACTTCCAGCTCTGGAAAAACAGATTCCTTTTGAGTTTTTACTGTAAGCAACTGAATACATGTCTTAGCTGGATCATGCAAATGACTGTGTTTGTCCTGAGAAGCAAATTGATAGGAAGAGTGTAAAATTTTATCCAAATTTTAATTATACTCTGTGCTGTCAGTAAACAGGCTGGAAAGTTGAGGAAAGCTGAAGTATTTGTAGTTTCAGTAAAAATGCATTGAAGGGAGAATGTAGTTTTGTAAATGAAAGAACAGAATAGTCATGTTTGTTATCTGGCTAAATTTCAGTATTTTCTGCATGCCTATTTTTTATAGCCATACTTCCTTTCCTTCTGAGGATGTGTTGCTTCATTGTCATATCTAATCAACCGTGGAAGAAACATATTCCAACCTGGCTAATTCTATGATTCTATGATTCTATGATATCTTTAAAAAAAGACGGTACACTGGTGAATTACAAGCAAATGATTTATAGAGAAATTGTGAAGCACAACAGGAAACTTTTAAAACATTAAGTCTGATTAGAAAGATTAATAAAGGAAATACTACTTCTGAATGCTGAAGAACAGTGACATTTGCATTTCTGTAATTTTTTAATACTTTTTGGATAAGCATTTCCCATTATTTGTTTCCAGTAGCAGTTGTTTTTAATGTTATTAGTCAACTACTGTACATGTGAGGTTTGCATTTAAATACATAAGTGTATACCTTTTTAAGTGAGTGTGCAGAGGTTTTGGAATGCTTGAAACTTATCTCAGCAATCCTGTAGTATCATAAAAGGCACGTGGTAATTTACGTCATTCCAAGCAGCGTTTTCCCATACTAATTCTCTTCCCTGCAGGCCCCAAGTCAAAATGGGAATGGTGCTTATCTAATAGACATCACAGCTGTCCCTTGCTGGAGAGCTGACAGTTCATTCTGGTCACAGAGGAAATGTACCATCTGACTGCAGAAGTGTTGTGGACTAGGGTGGGGAAAACTTGCACAGGCTTGACTTTGCTCTGCTGCAGAGGTACCTGTGGGGTTATCCATTAGGTCCCAGTGGAAAAAAAAAAAAAAAAAAAAAAAGATCTGCTTGAGGAGGGAAGGAAGCTGCCCAAGTTTTTGAAGGTGCATTCTGGATTTCTGAGGCTGTCAGCTGTCTGATTCAGCATGCCCAATGGCTCTGGCCTCAGTAGTTGCAAGTTCTGCTGCTTTGGGCTTGCAGGTCTGGATGAGGATTGTCAAGGCACTGGGGCTGTTGCAGTTGATGTCATCTTTCATGATTGTTTGGACTCTTGGGCTGTCTCCTGTTGATGAGACACACAGCTCCGGTCCTGCTCTCAGTTGTGCTTTCCCCCTAGAGCTGCTCTTTGAGGCCTTCAGTCTCTCTGAAGATTAGAAGAATAAAATAAAATCAGGAAAGAAAAAAATTCTGCATCTGTAGTCAATATGATGCACTTTCCTAGATAAATTCACTTATGTTGAACAAATCCTCTTCCAAAACCCACATTGGAATGCCTGAAAAGTGAACTCCTTTCTGGATATGATGGGTTCAGATCCTTACATATAAACTTGGATGTACTTTTTCCCTTTCTTACTGATTTGCTCAGATAGCATTTCAAATTCTTCTCTGGGGGGAATAGACTCTTCAGACAGTAGAATAATGTAAAGGATTCCAGTGATTACTGGGGCATGTTATCTCAAGTTTTGTGTGGAAATGCATTTAACTTCTTGCTTTTAAGAAGCAACAATCACAAACCATAGAAGCCTTATTACAGGACATTAGGCTCACAGGGTGTGAATGGTTTGGGAAGTCATTGACTGGGTAGAGCAGCTAGGAAAACTTAACACTCATTTTGCACTAAGACTGGGTGATAATGCTTTAACTTTTTCTCCCTAGAGCAAACAACCATCTAGAGTCTGGTGTGACCTGAGTTGGTGGCTGTGTTGCCCAACACTGGTACTTTCAATCCCTCACTGTTGCCAGTACAGCTTCTGTTTGGGCTGTAGCATATAAAATCAGGGAACTTAAGTAAGGTGATTCATCTAGGGAAAAAAAGAGGGAGAGGGAGTGGTGCTGCTTGAGCACATTTGCCAACAGAAAGAAGTCTCTCTCAATTTGGAACCTTAACCTTGCCAGTCGAGATGCTTGGGAGGTGAGAGTGCTGCTTGGCGTGAGAAAGGTTTTGCAGTGCATGGGGTAAATCCTGTGCTGTAGCTCCTCACTGTGACATGTGTTGCAGAGGTGCCCTGGTGTCTGTGGAGGAGCTGTCTTAGGTTCAGCAGAGCTTTCTAGTTATCTAAGTACCAGCCATGTGAAAATGTGGAGACAACTTTTGTGGTTGTGGATTTTTTGTTTGGTTTGGGTTTTTTTGGTTTTTGCTTGCATCATCTGTCTACTGTCTGTGCTGTGCTTCTGCCCACAATCTTCTCCCAACATTAGAGGACTCAACAGCATTAAAAAATAAAATTTTTTATTTCTTCCTTAGCAGTGGTTTGGCAGTGATGTACTACCTATTGCCTATAAGTCTTGAGCATTAAGGAAATAAATGGTAGCTTCAGTTTTTAATGACTTTCTGTTGGGAAATCTGAGGTTGGATGCACAGTGTCGTGTCTGAAGGTTGTATCTGTCTTCTGGAGAGATTGAATGAAGACTAACTCTTTTCTGGAGTTAACTTCCACTGCTAGTCTGAACTGATATTCTAATACGTTCCTAACAGGTCTTTTGAAGCATTTGTCATCTTATAAACAACTCTTGTAAGTCACTTTCTGTCTCAGCTGCTCATAGTGACAGACTAAAGAGGCAGCGTTTAGCAGAATTAAACTGTCAATGGATAATATATTGAAATTGGCAGGAAATGTATATTTTTATTTTAAAGCACAAAACCCGAAGTCATTTGCCATACATTCGTATTTCATTTTTCATTTGCCACTGTGAATCTCGTTGAATTGGAAAGAAACCTTATTGCATTGTGGAAATCGAAACAGTCATTGCTCAGTACGTAGAAAATGCCTGTCAGAAGGTAACCTGCACTATGCAGAAGTAATTTGTAAACACTGAGTTTGTCTGCCAAAGCTAGCTTAGATATGTTTTGAGATACCAAGCATGCAACAAGTGATGAAGGGTGTTGTTTTCAAGGTTATTGCAGCCATGCTGTAATAATAAATGTAAAGACAAAACTAAGAATTACTGTTTAAATTCAAAGTCCTTTTTGATTTTCCTCTGCAAATAAGTTTTGTTGTTCTTGGTTGGTCTTCTGTGGAAAGGATTGAAGTTGTTGGGTTTTTTCCCTTAGTCTAACTGACAGCTCTTTCTAGTCCTATGCCTCCAGAAGAAGTTGATGACAACCCCAAGCACTTGACACCTGTGAAAATCAGCCTTCTAACTCCTGAAGTTCAGAAAAGCCTTTCCATACTTTGACCTGTTGAATGTGATAATGAAATGAAAGGCAATTTGGAAAAAGCACTTGTGGTCTGTAAGCCTCAAATTTAGCAGTACATTTAGCTTGTTCTTTTTTAAACACTTCCTAAAACAGCTTTACTGTTGTGGCAGGTGCTTTTAAACAAAACAAGCTTGGCAGCAATGCTCTCTTGAAATCTTGTTTCACATGTAACAATAGGAGCAACCTTGCTTAGGACTCTTGCTTTAATTTGAAATCAGTGACACTGAGTGAGGACACTACTAAATGTCCTCTGAGGCACTTAGTAGGTGCAGTATGTGTGTGCTAGAAGTGATGCCTGTCTCCAGGTGTTTCAGGGCATCAGCTGCATGTCTGTAGGAAAAGAATGAGCTTTCCATTCCCTTTAAAATGCACTTAGATGTCTAAACTTTTTAACTGTATGTAAGCAAAGTGCTCTTTTTTTATTTTGTGTTTGTTTTTTTTCCTTAGGTATTTACAGTGAAGAGAGGCAGACTCTCCTTATTAGTCTGCAACAAACTGCTTCACTGTTCTTTCAGGTACCCCTAGGTTACCAAGCTGCACTATCTTCTGTTTTCTTTCTACTTTATCTGACTTACCAGTCTGACTCGTTGCAGTCAGCTGCTTTTTATCTCCGTTTCCTTTTTTTCTTGTTATGCTGTGTGAATAATAGCATCTTTATTTAAAGGAGGATTGAAATGATGTTTTTGTAGGCTGGGCCAGTATAGATTGCCACCCTCTGTGCCCTCTGAAGGTGGCTCAGGAAGGATGGGAGGACAGCAGCTGCTGCACTAAGATCAAAGCACATTTGTTATGCTAAACCAGACGGCAGGGTAAGCTGCAAGCCAAGGCAGAGCCTTTGCTGGGATGGGGTTGGCTTCTGGAGAGGTGGAAGTCTGAAGCCTAGTGCCCCATTTCCTGACCTTCTGTGGCAAATCCTTGAGTTGAGGAGATGTATCTGTATGTCCTGGACCACCGAGCATTTATATTAGGATGCAATATAAATGGCTTCCTGACTGCTTCTTTAAAGTATTTCCTCCCTGGGCATGGAGGTTGTGATATTGTGACTTTGCTAGAAGAAAGTTATGATTGACATGTCAGATTGTTGCCTTGTCCAAAGAACATCATGGTGTAGGAACAGCTATGGTGTTTGCCTTTTACTCGTATCCTTTTGTAAGTCCTGTTCCTCAGCCTTTTCTTGACTACTTTTTTCTTTTTTTTTAACTCCCTGTGATGATTTGTGCTCACATGTCTCTTGTTGCAGCAGGACTTCCTTTCCCACCAGATTTTAAAAGCTCTCCTTGGTCTTTTCCTTTCTGTGGTACTGACTCAGCCTGGTTTGGATGGGTGTCTGCAGCTCAGCCCTTTAATCTCCTCCCTGCTTTACTTACAGAATCTTTGATCTCTGGTACCTCCTACAGCCACTCCTTTCCCTTGTTAGGTAACACCTACTTACCTGCTCTTTATGCAGGTACTTGCTGCACTGAGTTTTTGCTTTCTGTAGCTGCTTCCCTTCCCCAAATGCCAACGTTTCTGTCTTAATTCCTGTGGAATAGGCAAGGTGATGATCTGTACTTTTTCTTTCTAACACACCCTTTTTTGGGATAACCAGCTAATTTATATTAATGGTGTCTGTGGCTTTCAGAAGCTGTGTGTAGGAGGCCACTGTTATTACAACCAGATGAATTTGCAGGAGGTTTCTCCCTCAGATGCAGCCACATCATATGTTGAGCCACCTGTGCTTGGGCTTCCCTGGGTCTGCTGTGAGGAGGTGGGCACAGAGCTGATTGCTCTGCAAGTGGCTGTGAGATGTCCTACAGGGTTCTGCTGGTAAAAACAAGATGTAGCAGAAGCTGCTACTCCTGTAAGGAAGCTGTCAAAGAGACTTCCACTCCTCTTTGTCCTGTAGCTGCCATCCCTGGAGTGTTTTTTCAGTTTACCCTGTCTCCAGGTAGCACACTTTGCTCTTCTGACCTGCTGGCAGGTGCTTGGAGCAGCACTATCCTGATGGATAGCCTCCTTTTACTTCACCAGAGTTCAGGAAAAGTTTGTGTTCCATCATCTCCCCATGCATGCCTCATCCCAGGAGTTTTCTGTGGGAAAACAGCAAAATTGGGGCAGTAGCAGAACTTGCAAAATGCTGAGACACCCTCACTGACTTCAGAAGATACAAGATGATGTGTATCTTCTGTTTTATCTAATTCCTACGACGCAGCTATATGTTCCTGCTACTAAAGGCAGAATTCTCTGAGTTGTACAAGAGGGGCCAGTGAGAGGAGCAGCATGCCTCAGGGGATTGTGTGGTTTAAAATACATCTCTGCTATAAATTGCAACAGATGGTGGGGGGATTCTTTTGACATGGATTTTTATTCAAGCTACTTTCAAACAACTTCAGCTTCTTCCCTCCAGCTTCTTCATCTGTGGAAGTTTCTGGAAAAAGTGGGAAACTGATCTAAAGAAGGTTGACTTGTTTGTTTTGGTTTTTTTTTTTTTAATTGTTTTTATTCTGGTTTTGGTTTTGTTTTGTGGCTCCAAGGGAAAGGCCATAGGGCCTTAAATTTCCCTTTTCCATTGTGCTAGACATAGATCTTGCTTGTACCACTCTGTTGTATTGCCTGTTTTAGGGAAATGTAAACAAGCATGCAAGTGGGTGTTTTTACAGTCTCAATGTATTTTTAGCATGTACAGTGTATGTTGTAGGATCTGCATTCACTTCTCTCATTAGCATTAATTTTGGCTAACAAAAATCTGTCCTGTAAGAAGAGGTATAGTTGCAGGCTCTGTCTGAGGAGTTACCTTGCAAACTGGGCTTTAGTCCTCCCAGTACCCAGGAACACAAAAGATGTTATGTTAGTTTCCAGCTGATATTTTTTCCTTTGCTCAGGAAGGGCATCCTAGTATGTTTGCTTCCACACATTATCCAGTTACCCCATGAAACTCGAATGCAGTCTTGAACTCTTGACCAGATACCCTATCTGCTCCTACTTTTATTTATTACCCTTTTAAGTGTATTTTTTTTAGTATGCTTTGCAGCAAGACAGATGGTTAGTTTGATTTTTCTTTTAGGTCACTCTTTATTTGGTATACCCCTCCTTAAATAAGGTCACATGTTTTAGGAGCTTAACTTCCCATGTTTTTCCTTGTTTCTTTCTCTGCCTGCTGCATTCAGGCCAAAATGACATGGGTTGTTTTGTTTTTTGTTTGTTTTGGTTGGCCGGTTGGGGTTTTTTTGCTTTTTGTCCTTTATAGAAGGCTGTTGATGCTTGCTGCAGTTGAAAAGCACATACTGACATGTTAAAGTCTCTGCCTTCATTGCAAGTTGTAAAGAGAGGGGGTAATTCTTGCTCTTCATTTTGCTTTGGTTGGTTAGATAAATTGTCATGTGCTGTAAACATGTAGGATCTGCAGATCTCTCTTGACCTGTCAAAATGAAAGCCAGCTGTGACAATTTCATGTCTGCCTCCTGGGTTGAAACAAGAGCTGGTTTCATCAAAGCTTGTCCTGCTAGGCTGGGCTTTCTTTGGCAGAGTGGAGATGTCTTTGGCAGATTATTTTTTTTCTTCATTTGAGACATCTGAACACTTACTCTCTAAAGTGTCCTCTGTACATTCGATAGCCTGACTGCACTTTCTCCAGGCAGGGCAGCAGCTGACTTGTACTACTGCTTTCACTGTGAGCTTCAAATAGAGCTCTGAAATAAGCTGAGGGTGGTTTGTTTTTTTTTTTTTTTTTTAATACTTTGACTGACTTTCAAGACTTATGCTTAAAAATTGTTCATTCAACTCAAACAAGAGAGGGAAGAATGTTACAGTTGTGCTAAACTTGATAGCTCCCATCCTTTGTCATTGCTGGAGGATGCAATAATGTGATGCTGAGAAGGAACAGAGCATTAGTAATGAGCAGAAAGCAGTTGTTCTAACAGTTTTTTCAGAAGAAACAATGTAAATAATAACTAACATCTATATAGTAAAGCAAGAAAAACTTTTAAAGAGAGGAGCTCTTAAAGTTTGTTTAAAAGTTACATATGCTCAAGTCCATTTTAATACGGAGGGAAGCAAGAAAAACATCACTTTTTGCAGCGTTTCATCTGTTCTTGTGGTTATTTTTTCATTCAAGGCCAACTCCCACATCTTTTAGTTTATCATAAATCTTTTAAAAATAGTTGTTTAGCAGAAGTATTCTTGAGTTATGAGATTATATGTATATGCTTATGAATTCCAGGCCTTAGGCATGTAAAGTTAAGTGTAACTGTTCTCATCTGAAGACATCTCCTCCCTAAGTATGAAGTCGTTTCATAATCTTCACAGCTTTTTGAATCCTAGCTTCGTGGTACTCTAATTCTCAATTGTGCTTTCTAGGTAATAAAAATTCTTTCATAAATGACCACATTAAAGTGTCTGTTTATTTTTAAAAACACTGGATGACTAAAACAAGTTGTCTCTAGTTTGGAAAAGCATTATTTCTTCTTCTTGTCTCTCTGGGTATGTTATAATTTTTAATTACATTACTACTTGCCAGCATGCCTCCCACAGATTCTTTGCCTCATCCAGTGCATAGAGTGAATGGTGCTAATCTTGATGAGTCTTTCCCCTTTTCATTTTTGTGGAGTGTAAGGCATTAGGTCATAAATTTCCTGCACGGTACTCAGAGCTTTCTTTAAAAGAAGAATTAATAATTTCCACGTGGATTCTTTTTCTTTCCCTATGTTATTTCACAAATGTTTGTGAATGAGCCTTCCAATAATAACATATCAACAGCAGCTTCTTACCATCTGCAAGTGCACTACTCCATGTTTCTGTCTTTAAGAAGTCCCATTTTATGTTAGGGTTGGATTGTATGGGCCCTCGCTCTTCACCTCAGGTTTTCTCTGGCTCCCTGATTATCTGGGCATTGGTTTGGGACAGTCTCTCACATGCAGTGGCAATATTCCTGTTCCATAGTGGATGCTGAAACATCAGGAATGTGTGAATACCTGAATGCCAATTCAAAAGTAGGATCTTCCTAGACCAGTATCCTGTCTGGCAGTTGCTCATTGTTTGTGTTGGGGGAAGAGCAGAGAAGCAGGACAAATACAGAGTGATGTTTTGCCAGAACATAGAATCACAGAATAATTTGGGTGGAAGGGACCTCTAAACGTCATCTAGTCCGCCCCCCCTGCAGCAAGCAGGGACACCCTCAATTAGATCAGGTTGCTCAGAGCCTCGTCAAGCCTCACCCTGAATGTCTTCAGGGATGAGGCCTCAACCACCTCCCTGGGCAACCTGCTCCATTTTTCCACTACCCTCATGGTAAAGAACTTTTTTCTAACATCCAATCTAAATCTGCTCATAGAATCATAGAATGTCAGGTTGGAAGGGACCTCAAGGATTATCTGGTCCAACCCTTCTCATATTATTGTTTATATCAGGTGTCGCAGCACCCCATTGAGCTGAGACTTCAAACTTCCCAAGTGGGGCAATCCACCCCTTCCTCTGAGACACCATTCCAATTTCTGACTGTCCTTACAGTGGAAAATTTTCCTCTTGTAGAATCTCCCCAGGAGCAACTTGTGCCCATTGCCCCTTGTCTTGTCCACATGACTCCTTGTAAACAGGGAGTCTCCATCTTCCCTAATTTAAAACCATTGCCCCACATCCTGTCACTATAGGCCCTTGCAAACATTTTTCAAGCCTTTTGTGATTTACAGGCTGCATTATTTTTTTTTCTGTGAGCTACCTATTTGCTTTTGCACCCATGTAAACTTGTAGCATCCCCAGGGTCCTGTGAGATGGGATTCCACAGGTTAATTGTTATTTCCAAAAACCATATTCTGTGTTTTTTGATTCTGATTCTTGCTGGTGTTACTGGGTGTCACACACCTAGATGCAGGTGTGTGAATGCAGATGTCTCCCTGGCAATGCTGGCAGCAGAGTTGAGAGAAATTCAGCTCACCACCAAGTGAGTCAGTGTACAGATTGGGACTAGTTGCTTCCACCAGATGCATTTTGGGTGCTGTGGAATGTGAATCCTGCCCCATATTCTGTTCCCACTTGAGAGTATCCTATTAACTCTCTGGTAGTCCTGTGCAGGCTTCTTGGATGCTCTAGAATTTCTCAAATATGGCATTTGGGTTTTTTTGGTGATGGAATTGGCTTCTGCTGCCTCTCTGCATCACCTGGCATGGAAATAAAACTGTCTAGATGTTTTGAGCCAGATCAGTGTCTAATGTCCCATCCTGTCCCTCTCTTTGCTCCTTCTAGTGTAGTAAGAAATGTCATGTATTTCTGGTCTGGTTAGATCTCCAGCTGTGACAGACTTCTGCACTTACCTCATATTGCAGAAAACGCAGACCCTGTCTGTGTTTGCTTTGCTTGCAGATGTGACTATTCACCACCCAGCAACTCCTAATTACTATCAGGTCTCAACTCAGCTTCCCTAAAAGGAGAGAACCTGCCATTTAGTGATCATTGTGAGGGTATTTTTGTACTTAAAACTCCTTTTCAGGGCAGGGCCATTCCTGCCAAGCAAAACTCACACAATTTCTCCCACTGTTCCTGTCTCCTTTGCTGGGCTTCTTCCAGCAAAGGACCTTGCAGTCACAGTTTCTTGATGAAAATATTGCCAGAGGATACCTAAAGATGCTTGTATTTGCAAGTGTGTGAGGAAGACGGCACGATGCAGAGTGCTGAGAAAAATTATCCTGATGATAAACCAAAAATGAATTGGTTTGTTCTAAGGTTTTATTTGGTTGTTGGTGAGAACAAGTTCAATACTGCTGCTCAAAGAGACTGATGCATTTATTTAAGCAGTAAGTGAACCTTGAATCAAGCAACAGTTCTGAAACACAGCTAAATGCATCTTCCTCAGCACGCAGACCTGACTTGCTCTGTGCTACTTTTCCCCACTGATCCCATGCCATCCTCTTTGACTCTACAGCTCCCTGCATCTGCAGCTGCTCCAGAGAAGCTTGGATGAGTTTGTGTTGTGGGCAAACCCTGCAGCTTCTCCCTGTGCTGCAACAGAGTAGTCTGGATGGAATTCTGAGGGGGGAGAAGGGGAATATTGTCTTGATATGTATTAGGAACCTTGGCTCAGGCTTTTAGCATTTGTTGAAGCTGTGATTAACTGAAAAATAGCTGTTAGTGTCTGCCACAATTTCAGTTCATATGTATTAGTGGGCCATGGAGATAATGGCTTGTGTTCTTCATTCCTGTTTTGAGTGCAGGAGTGCAAAATAGTGACTTTCCTCATTATCCAGCTGCAGAGAAAGCAAATGAGAGGCCTCTAAAGGGGCCAGGTGTTCCTTGGCAGCATTTTCATGGCTTTTATTTCTAATAAGCAAGCTGGATGTTGGAAGTTTGTATCTGGGTGTGGAGAGAGTTGTGTTCTGTTATTATAAATCTAAATGAGGATTTCTGTTCTGTCTTGGCTTCTCTCTCCTGTGTTAATCCTTAGTTTTCAATCTTGCTGTACTTGATTTGTTCAGTAATTTTTTTTTGTACTCCAGGATGACCATCAACTCGCAGTCACTCAAACAGTTTGGATCAAGACAGCAAATATCAGTGAGGATTTGGATGCAGACAGAGATCACGTTTTGGAAACAGCTGTTGTGATGGAAGGCAGCAGTAGATCTTTCTGTGGGAATGCTTTTTCTGAACAGAAGCAGTCACATCCAGGAGTTCTTTTAATGGTAGAAAAGCTTATGCAGAAATCTAGTATCCTATTGCCAGTATTCCTGATAAGTTGGTATTTCAAAACGTCCTGTTGAACAGATCTATGGGACTGAAAGAGAAGAATGCTGAGGTTATGGGTGCAGAGATAATGTTCCCTTGTTATGTGTAATGTAGAAAGGGTTTGCTAAGCCTACTGTTTACAGCTGATTTGCAAAATATTCCCAGGAGTCTCTGGTTGTGCTGGCAAATTATTCTCTTAGCCAGTAGCAGTTTGCAAAGAGATTTGGCAGGGGGTGCAAGCACTGGTTATGAGCAGTTCTGTTACACAGGAGCATGTTTGATGCCCCAAGTTCAGGGCCAAGACACCACAAAGGGCTGGCACTCCAACTCCTGCCAAGGGGGCCCGCTCTCTACCCACCAGCTGCAAATGTATCACCAGTTATAGCAGTTAGTCAGATATTTGTCATGTTTTCTTAATCTAGAAAATAATCTAATTCTGCAGTGAAAATTATTACCTATTTGATTGGCAACATCTGAACTAACTAAAACAAGAGTATGGCTCCTTGACAGCATTATACCTGCCTGTGGACGTGCACACAAATTCTCTTCAAAGTGTTTTGAAATCATGCTAGGTGCAGGTGTCCTGCATGGGCAGGAAAAACAAATAGTGGGGCCTGATGGACTCATGAGACGTATCACAGAATTACTGAGGCTGGAAAAAATCTCTGAGATCATCAGTGCCAGCCTGTGGCCTCACACCAGCACATCAGTTATACCATGGCACTAAGTGCCACATCCAGCCTTTCCTTAAACACCTCCAGGGATGGTGACTCCACCACTTCCATGGGTCTTCCCCAAGCATTCCAATGCTTGATCACCCTCTTCATAAGGAATTGCTTTCTTATACCCAACCTAAACCTCCCCTGATGCAGCTCCAGGCCATGCCCTCTCCTCCTGTCACTTGTTGGCTGGAAGAAGAGCCCAACCCCACCTGATTACAGCCTCACTTCAGGTACTTGTAGAGAGTGATAAGGTCCTCCCTGAATCATAGAATCATAGAATCGGCTGGGTTGGAAGGGACCTCAGAGATCATCAAGTCCAACCCTTGATCCACTACCGCTGTGGTTCCCAGACCATGGCACTGAGTGCCACATCCAGTCTCTTTTTAAATATCTCCAGGGACGGAGAAGCCACTACTTCCCTGGGCAGCCCATCCCAACGTCTGATCACCCTCTCCATGAAGAAATTCTTTCTAATATCTAACCTAAACCTTCCCTGGCACAACTTGAGACCATGCCCTCTTATCTTGCTGAAAGTTGCCTGGGAAAAAAGACCAACCCCCCCCTGGCTCCAGCCTCCTTTCAGGGAGTTGTAGAGAGCGATGAGGTCTCCCCTGAGCCTCCTCTTCTCCAGGCTAAAAGCAGGAAAGGAGTGCAGCTCTGTAACTGGGACTCAATGGGGTTAGTTCTGTTAGAAAATGTAAGTATTTCTCAGCCAGATTCATCCTTTGTGGCATGGGACATCTTTGTGGCTGTCACTCTGATGGCAGGAGGGGACAGCAGTGCAGGGCCTGCACAGTGCCCACCCCTCTGTTGTGTGCAGAGGGTGTTTTGGGAAGCCACGTTCCAGAGCAGGCTCCTGGGCTGTATGTGGGCTGTACCACCCAAAATACTGTGGACCTGTGTGGGAGGGTGGCTGGAAGCAGGTGTGCTTCATTTGTAGTATAATTCTGTGGCCATGTAAAACTGCTTAGGAGTACAAAGAGGGGAAAGTACACTCTCCTCATGTTACCAGAAACGTCAAGACATTACTGGTCTTGATCAGTGTCTTTCCTTAGGATAGGACTAAGCTGCTTATGATTTACTAGAAATGTAGTACCTCCAGGTCTGGTTAAGCCTGTAAGATGTTTGGGGCTCCTGTTAATTTTCCAATAATGTAAATTAGTGAGGTGCTTGTAATTTCTCAACTTACTGAAGCAAAACTGGCAGGTGTGGTGGCATCTCAAGTTGTACACCCCATAGCATTACCTTTTCTTAGGATCACTTGCATCCTTTGTAGTTTCCTTGTGTAGATTGCTTTGCTCTTTTTCTGAAATGCTTATTTTATAATACCACAGCCAGCTGTGGCTGGCTTTTCCCCCTTTTGCATCATAAAAGATATTTGATTAAAAGCATGTACAAGGCTCCCTTTAAGTCCCTGTGTTTCCATGCTTTGATGTTGCCATGTTAATTTTTCTGAAAACGTCTCTTCCCTGTGTCTGTATACCCAGGGGCATCGGTGTTATGTCACTTTGGTGTGTTTATAGAGCCTATGCAAGTAACTGTGCTGCTTCCATTAAGATACACTGTTTGCCCTATTAAATATCTGCATGAGTAATGCTACTGATTTCATTAGGACTTATTAATGAATGCTCCTAATAATCATTGACCAGGCTCTGCCATCTTGAGAGAACTGTCTTAGGCTCAGAGATGCCTTGTATTTTATGTGCAAAGATGGCACTTTCTACTCTCTTACTGCAACTTTCAGCTATTGTAATAAAAGTCAGTGAGACAAATTATTGTTCAGATGTGAAATTAATGCCTTTTAAAAGCACAGAAAACTGAATACCTTCTCTGTACACTTGCATGCCGCTTGCAGGTCTGTTCCTTGTGTCTTGCATTATAATAGGATTTTGCTTGGCCAGAACACTGTAAGAAACAATGATTTGTTCCTCTCCCTCTTCCTTACCCAGTGCAACTGGGGATTAGAGAAGGGTTCTTTTTAGCACGAATCTCTGTTTGTTAATTTGGAAGTTTTTTTATAATCAGGTTACACAAAGAAGCTGGTTCACCTTGGTTGAATTTCCATGTTCTGGATAAACTGCTTATGCAACTTTGGGGAAAAAAAGAAAAAACTTTTTTTCATTCATTGCAGGTTTGGTTGAAGTGTGTAAAGTTGAGGTTCTTCGCACATGGCAAGTAAGAGGTCTTGTTAGTGGATGTGTGTTATATGTACTCAGTGGAAAAGTGGATGTGAACTGACTGATCTGTTTACAAGGACTTGTTAATTTTTCTAGCTTTTAAAGATATTCTGCTTGAATGTATCATTTTAGGCATACATGTGCATATTTGTAAGCTAAGAATGGCCCCTGAGACCGATACTTTACTTTAACAGGGTAAGTTAGTGGTATAATTTAGTTAAAAGTTTAAGTTCATTGGCAAATACTGTGTATCCAGGTGGGTGTTGGTTTTTTGGCTATGTTTTTTTTTTTTCTTGTTTTTTTAAACTTTGATCCCCTATCAAAATGGTGTTGCTGTCAGGTTGCTTGCCTTAATTTACCCCCTAAAAATGTGAATTAAACATCAAGATTATTGATGTTTTCTGCTCAAGTACAAGAAACGTTAATGAAACTGTTCAAGGGACATTTAATAAAAGGCAGTTGATGTCTGGTTTTGCTTTGCAGAATTTTATGTTTAACTGAGGAAGCTTTGATTCTTTTCCTCTTATATCATGTATGTCCAAGAGGTGACTCCATACTTTTTAATATGTCCTGTCTTAGAATTTTTTCAGAGGGTGTGATGGGTAGCAACTCTTCCTATTCTCTTTAAGATTAACAAGGGTGGGGTTTTTTAATGAAAAATTGTGGTAGGCTGTCTTCTCCTTCCACTTGCAATGCATTTCAGCCCTAGCAGATCTCATGCCTTCATGAGCTTCATAATTACATTTCCTGAAGCAGAAGTTGGGTATAAGGAAAGGTGGAGCAGCAGCAACGTTTCCTTGTGCCTGTAACATCCTGCTCGTAAAAGCAGGGAAATAGCTGTTTGGAAAGAAAAAAAGAGCAACTTTTGAACTTTTTGTTGTAAAATCAACGCATTCTCTCATTTGCTGCTTAAGAACAAAGCACGTAATCTTTCTTCCCCTTCTCTGGTTTCCTGGTGGCCATTCTCCAGCCTGGCAAAATAACTTAGTTTGGAGTTGGGCCATAACACCGGGTTGTAAGCAAGCAAGCCCTTTTCTCCAGTGCAGACTAATGGCTGTTCTCCTGACCTTTCTTGAGAAGAAAAGTTTGTTTATCCAGCTTTTCCAGTGGGATATTCATTAACTGTTCTAAAGTCTTCTGGTCACACCTCTCTTGAAAGCAGCCTTTCAAGAGGTTGTGACAACCTAATCCATTCTTCTCTCTTCACTGTGTCCTGTCAATCTTTATCTAAGTAGCACTGGTACCACCCCACTCTTTTACTGATGTTATTAAAAAAAATAAAGTCTGATTCTAACGATTGTCTGATGATTCTGAAGTGATTCACTACTACAGAATTGTCTGCCCTGAGACAGAAATTGGGAGGGAATGGCATGCTCACATCCCTGCTGGAGATGTTAGTGGTGTAAAGTGTCTGCTGATACCTGGCATCAGGCTTGCACAGTGTTTGGGTAAGTTGGGACCTGTGTGGGAAAAGTTTTGTTGCACCGTACCTTAATGCTGCAGACTTGTTTAATGGTTATTTGTAACATCTGGGGCCTTTTTGGTTTTTTGCCTGTACAAAAATAAAAAACTCACGTTTGCAATTTTTTTTTTTATTTTCAATTTGTTTAGCCTGTTCTTTTTCAACTGTAAAAAGGAAAAAACACATTTCATTCTAATTAGGGAAGGAGCCCTCTGTATTTGTGGAAGTCATCTGCAGCCTGGTTAGTGGTTCTGTTAGTGGAGGAGGACTATGACAGCTGAGACTGATTTCTGAGGCAGCAGTAGCATCTAGCAGAGAAGCAGCCATACAGCTAAAAGTAATAATCTTTTAAATTGTCCCAGCATGGATGTCTATGACTTGAGGCATCTGGAATAGTTTTTGAGAAATAAATGTGTGTTGTGTGTATTCTGGAAAACAAAATTCATACTGAAGCTAGGCAGCAAGTGTATTTTTTCAGGAAGAGTTAAGTCTTGTTGGTGACAGTTTTCCCATTTCATAATAGTAGTAATGTGTTTTGTCTTTCTTTTTGAAGAACAGAAGAGTTTTGGAGAAACTTGTGACTTTGTCACTCTTGCTCTGCTCACAACTGAAGTGCTTTGTAGCCTCTTTAAATGGATGCGAGTAATAAAACCAAGGTGCAGAAAAACAAGGGATTAAAATACCTCAGCACATTATGGTTACCATGCTGATGAGTTAAGGCATAATCTTGCTGAATCAATTGCTCTGTTTCCTCACAATGCAGAGATGTGAGAATTAAGTACCTCCTTGCCAGTGTGAGCCTGATGTCACTAGGATGTGGACTTCTGTGGGTGGTGGCTTGGGGCTGGATGGCTAAGGTCCAGCAGCCCCCTCCTGCCTTTGCCAGCTTCTTCTCATCGAACCCCCTCAACAGCATTAATCATATGCAAGATGAGAATAACTATTTAAACCAGGGATTTGCAGCAAAGTTGGATCCAAGACTGGTTCAAACCTTGGTGTTCTTCTTCCTACTGGAATGCCAGTCAGATCTGGGCTCTGAAACTTCAGTAGATTCAAACTGGAACTCCAGTCACAATGAACCAAAGCAGGGAAAGAACTAAAAAATTCCTGTTTTCTGCAGCTTTGAGATAGATAGCATTCTGGTATTTATTTTTCAGTGTTAGACCTCTTAAGGCTGGGGATGTAAAAGAGAGATAATACTCTATCTTCAAGGTCAGTGTAAGTTTACTCTGTAATAGTATATAGTGGAGTTGCTGAGCTGGTTACCTGTTTTTTCTCTACTCCTTTTTTTTGTTCCTGAAATACTGAACTGAACTGTTATCAGTTCTGGCAGTGGTAGTAAAACTAATGATTGTAGTGTGCTGCTTCAGAAATGTCTTCTCGATATTACCCTGGTTTTAATAAAAAGTGCTAATATCAAGGATGTGCAGGAGGGTGCAGTCATTACAGTATTGGCAATATTGAAATTTGGCAGGTGATACAAGTTGTCTGGAGTGTAAAAAGGAGAAAAATCCTGTGTCTAGGACTGCACGGGTATTTCCTTTTGTCTGCACTATGTAAAATATCTAATTTGGATGCCTCTTTGAAAAGACAGTTCCTTTTTTTAATAGTTCTGTGAAGCTGTGTAGGGTGTTTGTTACACAAAAAACAGTGAAAATGGTAGCGTTAGCAAATAAGTATTTCCTATGGGCTTATTTCATGATAACCTAGCTTGCTGTATTGAAGGAGAGCTGCAGTAAGTGGAAACTTTATTTGGTTTTAGACAGAGTTAGCTTTTAGCTCTAATCGTTTGATCTTTAGGTATATAAAGCAGCAGTTCCATAAGTTGACTGTAAATGCATGTCACATTTTTATCATGATCATATTCAACATACTACTTCAACACACTAACAACTTCAGCTTCTTTGGTTTAGGGGATGTGTACTTGAGTAAAGATATCAGGTATTGCTTACAAATTTTAATGCTCACCCCCATCCCTTCCAAGGTTATTGTTAAGGGCTTTTGAGGCCTTTTAAAATGCAGATTTTATTTTTAAAAGATAGTTGTATTTCCTAAATTTTTGTGGGGTTTTGAGATGCTTGTGTGGTACAAGAGGGCTTTTTCTCCTCAGAAGTTTCAAATATGAGATCAGCACTAGGTTGACCAAGAGACAGACAGTAATGGTAAATTCTTGCAATTTTAGGGAAATTGTATGTTCCTCAAATAAGAAACTTCCCCCTATGACTATATTTGTTTGAGAAGACTGCATCTTTTTTTCATTGTAGTGTCTGTGACCGGTGACAAACTGTCTGTCAAGGTTGTGCTGTATCCACAGAGACAACGTGATGTTTTCTGGATGAGAACTTTTACTGTGCAATTTTTAAGAGGTTTGGGGTTTTTTTCTTTCACATAGAACAAGTCCAAACAAAAATTACTTGGTTGGTGGGATCATGTGCAGGCTCACAATTTCTGTCTAACACCAACCCTGAAGCTGGGCCTGGCTAGGAAGTTATTGCCTTTCCTCAGTACAGGTTTTGGGTTTGGTTTGGTGGTTTTGGTTTTTTTTAAGTTCAAAAAATAACTTGATGACGTCATCTTTGAACTCTATACAGCAAAATTCAGGAAGGGAATGTTGCTCTGAAGATAAAATGGTATTAGATATACATGGCAAAATCCAGCACTGTCATCCAGCTTCTGAGGCAAGGTCCTTAACTGAACCTCCCTCAGACCTGAGAAGTGCCAGTGGTAACCACAAGTGAAGATTTGGGCTGGTATGGGATTTGCTCTTCCTGCACTGGGCTTCCCCAGGAACAGCTGGTTGGTTTCCAATACCACTTCTAACATAAAGTGTGGATAACTGCATTTAAAGACCCAGGAGGGGTGGTTGCTGGAAACAACCTCTTCTTGCCTTCTGTAAATGAAGCTTGTTGGATTCTTTTATTGCAGGGTCACATGCAGATACTGTGGTGTAATAACCCAGGGTCCTACTATTAATTAATTCTCTAATAACTGTATTAATAGCTCAAGTTCCAGGCCATACTTAACCTTCTTTTCAAGATACACTGATTAGTTTTCTAAAAGATAATTTGTCTAAGCTTGTTTACTAACTGTTGCCTAAAGCTAAATTTTGTTGTACAGGTCACAAAGAGGCTGGTAATCCATTTCACTTCATTAAACCTCTTATCTACTTAAGTAGCCAGCAGTCTAAACTCATACTTTTTCTGTAGAGGAGACTTGAAGGAGGTTATTGACTGTTTATGACGTTTCTTACATCTAGTTTTACTGAAATGTGCAAAATTGAAACAGCTGTGAAATTTTACTTGGATCATTCAATGTATTGCTTTAAAATATGTCATAATATGGAAAAGAAAAAAAAGTACAAATTTGCATAAAACCTGCTGAGTCTTTAGGGACAGTACCGAATGCCAAGCCTCAGATACTGTTCTTCATACAGTTGGTTTTCACTTTAAACAGATGACTGGCTTTTTAAAACTCGGTTGCTTGCCAGTAGTTAAAAGTATAGCCTTATAGGGTATGTCAGGGATTTTCAGAGGTGAGGTCATGATAAAGTGGTAATGGTAATGTCACCAACAAATAGATCTCTTTTTCTAGCCTTCCTTTCACAATGCCTGAACGTGAACTGTGTTTATATTGCTTCTGTTTAAAGGGAAATAATTTGTTGAAAGGAATAAAGGGAAGTTAGAGTTCTTGAGTTGTTTCTCCACTGCTTAAAAATATTCACCATATAAACATGAGTGTTTATATCAGTGGTGAGAGAGGAGCCATAATATTTTACCCTTTGTCATTGAGTGCTTTTGTTACCATCCTAGGCCACACGGTGTAAGGGTATTTGGGAAAAGCTGAAAAATAGTCTGAAAGTAACAAGTATTTACTTACTAACTGGAATGCCAGTGCTCTGTAAAATTTTAAGGTGTGGTAGTTGTGCAGGTGTTTATTGTGGAAGTGCCCTGGAAGAGAGGAGGGCAACCAGGCTGGTGAAGGGACTCCAGCACAAGTCCTGTGAGGAGAGGCTGAGGGAGCTGGGGGTGTTCAGCCTGGAGAAGAGGAGGCTCAGGGGAGACCTCATCGCTCTCTACAACTCCCTGAAAGGAGGCTGGAGCCAGGGGGGGGTTGGGCTCTTTTCCCAGGCAGCTGTCAGCAAGACAAGAGGGCATGGTCTCAAGTTGTGCCAGGGGAGGTTTAGGTTAGATATTAGAAAGAATTTCTTCACAGAGAGGGTGATCAGACATTGGAATGGGCTGCCCAGGGAAGTAGTGGATTCTCCGTCCCTGGAGATATTTAAAAAGAGACTGGATGTGGCACTCAGTGCCATGGGCTTGGAACCACAGTGGTAGTGGATCAAGGGTTGGACTTGATGATCTCTGAGGTCCCTTCCAACCCAGCTGATTCTATGATCATGGTTATATTGTATGAAGATGTTTCACAGACCTATAGTGTACTGTACAAATTAATAACCAAAGAGCACCTAAACTCTGGTTGCCACATTTCAGTAAAGACTTACTGCAGTTAGTTGCCCTTCTCTAAAATAATTGAAAGAATGTAGCAGTTACCTTAGGAAAGACTAAGGAGCCCAGGGCTCCTCACTTGGGAGAAGGGAGTTGTATGATAATGATTTACTATACAGCAATGGTGATGGGTAATCTGAGCATGAAACTCAGGTTTCACCAGGTCCTGCTGCATTAGGATTAAAATAGCACTCAAATATTTAACAGAAGTTTATCTTCTGTCTTAATAAAGATCACCTTAAAGCAAATGGCAGTACTTCTTCCCACTGCAGTCATGCACTTCCAACTTGCTCCCACAGGAGGTGTAGACACAGGCAGTATCAGCAGGTTCAAAATAGGTTTTTGTGTACATGCATAATCACTGGGTCCATAAATGGGCACTAAACAGACTTGGAAGGGAGGTGCCCTCTAAATTCCTGCTAGAACACTTGTGGATGCCAGCAGAAAGGCTGCAGAAAAAGTTCACGTTCTTGCTTGAAATAGCCTTTATTTCTGTTGCTGTCAAAGGCAGAACAGCAGGCTGGGTGCACATTACACCTGACCTGGGAGGGTACCACTTTTCTCACCACCTCAGGAGGGCATGGTGCAGGCAGTTCTTGAATTTGCTCTGACTGTTGAGATAATTACTTAAGACTCAAGTCAACTAAACCCACTTAGAATAACAAAGTCTTTTTCTAAAAAAAGAAACTGCTTCTTTGTCCTGTGTGCCACTGACAGGGGTGGGAACTGGGTCACACTGAGTGCAGAAAGCAAAAGGTACTAAAGAGGATTCAGAGATTATTCTGCCCACTTACCATCTTGTCAGAAAATTCTCCTTTTCCTGACCCAGAGAATAACCTCACCCTGTTCAGGACACAAAAATTTCAAGGTGCAGCTACATGAGAAGGTGCAGTGCTTGGAGCTTCTCTAATACTAATATGCCTCCTTACCTCCCTTGCCTTCTCCATACCTCTGGCTGTTGGTGTCACCTACCATTCATGGATGTACATGACCTGTTGCTCTACCTGGTGATTTTCAGGCTTTCATATGAAAGAAGGAAGAGTTCATCAAATGAATGTGGGCTTGCTCCAGGGTAGAAGGAGAAAATGCTGTTGCTGGAAAAACTCCTTTACTCTTGGGAGAGTTAGGATGAGGGAGAAGCAAGGTGTTTCAGATAATTTCATTGCAAGGTTTCAGTTTCGTTCTTTCCTGTGGGAGTGCTGGCAGGCTGTAGGGAAGAGTCCTTTTGCATGTAGCATTAGCAACAACTGAGATCAGAAGTCCCTTTCTCTGTTTTCCTGCCTGTATTCTCTGCTGGGCTTCTCTGTTGTAAGATAGGACTGGTAGATAAATAGTTTCTTTAATGCAAATATGATTAAGTAGGTTGCATTAGCTGCAAATTTTATGATGAAACAAGACTATTTTTTTTTAATGTAGATTAGACTGCATTTCTCAATTGACAAAGCTTCAAAAAATACTTCAGATATTATTCCTGTCTGCGATTTAAAGCAAGGTCAGCGCATCTTCATTCGTCTGACTGAATCAAGGGTCACTGTATGTGTGGGATTAAAATGAAAAATGAGAGCAAGGCATTGGGACTTAACATGGCTTAAAAACTATCTTGAGCTCTTGGTCTCTATTTTTTTTTTTTTAATTTCTTATAAACATGCTCTAATATGTTCCTGAGAGAGTTTAATATTTGGTCCATTATATTTTTCCTTTGTCTGTCAAGTTGAAATCTTAAGAGAAGCTTGGTTTCCCATTCCTAAAGAGATGCTGATTTCTAGAAGTTTTGTGAAAATAGATTAGATAGAAAAGAGAGACCTTCTTGTATTCTCTCCCATAAAGAAATCTTAGCAGCAGTTTGAGGAAGCCATGCATCTATCTCAGGGCAGGCATCCTGAGGAAACAGGCTTCAGGGGTTTGGGGTTTTGTTTGTGGAACTTTTCCTCAGCCTCATTCCATAGCAGCTTGCTAGCTGTTGAGTTCAGTGCTTGCTTAGTGCATGCAGGATTAGGGTTTGGCAGTAACCATGGGACTTGGACTTCATGAAAATCACAGATGTGATTAGATTCTTCTTTTCGGGGACCACAAATTGATTTGCAGTTCATTTTAATTGCAGTCCCAGCAGTTTTAGTTCTCTTCATTGAGGGTTCATGCTGAAATAGTCTCAGGGGGGCTCTGCATTGGGCATAAATGTAAAAAAGAGTCCTGCTTCTCTAAACATCTGTGGTACACTAAATGAGATGTGCATGGGGGGTGCAGGCAATAAAGAAAAATAACCATTTTCTGCCCTTTTTGTTGAGAGGAAGCTCAACTGTGAAGAGGCATTGCATCATGAGCTCTAATGAAAGACAAGCTATTCCCCTTGGGGAAATAAAAGCACTTGCCTCATTTCCCCCTTACTGGCAGCTGTTGCTTAGGAATTTCGTTTGAGAATAAAATGTTGGCCTGAGGAATGTCTTTAGTACAAATGGCTGCCAATAGTGTGTGCTGTGTCAAGAAGGACAGCATGATTTTACAGAAAATAATAGCTCACATTAGAATTGATGTTTTGGACTCAGAGACATCATCTGCATGGATTCTGATGCATTCAGCGGTCTCCTTGAGATGACTTTTTATCTTTCACAGCCTTACTGAACTGAGAAATTAGTAGATAACATGAGAAACAGTGAATGGGAGGAAACAAGGAATTCTGATGAGGAAAACATACTTAATTGGGCTGGGAGGAGGAAGGGGTGATGTGGTAGCCATTACTGAGAGTACATTTTGTTCAGGTGATGGAGAAGTCACACAGAACTTAGGGTGGTTTTTTTATTGGTTGCTTTTGGTTTGTTTGTGCTTGATTTTTTTTTTTTTAAATTTGCTTTTAATGAAAGTAGTATGCATTGTTTTAGAGAGAAAATTCCTTTTTTATGCATTAGCACCCAGAAGTGCCATTGTTCAACCCAGCAGCACCTATCTTGGTCTTGGCTGACAGAAGTCACAGTGTGACCTGCTCTGCTGACTGTGCTTTTACAGTGCTGCTGCTGTGACATAACATAAGGATCTGGGCTTAGGAAACTCATCACCGGGCCTGACATTTGAAGAAAGACAGTTTCCCAATTCCCAGCATACATATTTTGTGAGGTCTGCGTGAGGTTTTGTTGAGAGCTGGAGATGAATCAGCTGCATCTGAGTTGGCCTAGAGATGAATTGGCTGGCTGGTACCTCAGCAGTGCAGGGGCTCAAAGAGCTGTGCCAGGGGCTGCACAGCATGCCTGGGGGGTTGGGAGGGCCAAGGTGTAAGAAGCAGATTTTGTTCTGGTCAGGGTGAGCCACCAGTTGACACAAACTGGCTGCTTTTCTATCTACTGTCAGAAGAACCAAAGATAACTAAATTTCACTCTGCTACTTAAAACAGTTGAGGCTGTGGTACAAGAATGTTGTGAAGCGTGGTAGGTTTAAGTACTGCTGTTACTCTGCTGTTGTGTTGGATGACTCAAGATCTTCTACAGGTAATGGATTTACCTGATGAGAGACTATAGTGGAATTTTATTTGCTGGACCTAAGTGGAATTAGAGGACTTCTCCTTTAGTAGGTCCTGTCATTAGGTGACAAGTACAGGAGAATATAAGAGAACTGTGAGAAGTAAGAGTTGCCAAGTCTTCATCCATTCACCTAGGTAGGCTGGTCAAAAAAAGACTTCTCTTTAAAGTATGGGTAGAGAAAGGGGTATGGCAAAAGTTAAGTGCCACTGCATACTGAGAGCAGTTCAGCTCCAGGAATGTTGGAGAAAAGCTGCATACAATGTTCAACCATGGTTGATGATGGTGGGGTTTCCCTCTTTTCTGGTTAGTGTTTTCTCTTGATGATAATGGATGCTGTGTAATCATGGTGTCAGCCAGCTCCAACAGGGTACATCAGAGATAACTGCTTGAACAATCAGCAGTGGAATAATTATAAATATTGAAACTGAGGTGTCCATTATTGGAAGTTCAGTATCAGAAGTGTTAGATTACAAGAGGTATGAACTCTACAACATGTTGATCAAAGAAATGTGGCTTAGGTGGCATCCATGTGAAGGCATTTGTCTGCAGCTACACAGACTAGGAACATTCCAGATTGAAGCCTGGCTTCTTGAAATCAGGAGTATAGATTGCAAATGCTGTGTCAGGTCTTCATGGCCAGAGACCAGCAGACTGTTCTCTGTGCCTTCACTATCCACTGCCAAGACTCTTAGTCTGTACTCCCATAACAGCATTGGAAGTCAACACTTGGAGTGCCTCTATTTCCAGACTCTATGGGTCATTGCTTTTGATAACTTACCTTAAGCATGAAAACAGCAATAACATTTACTTAAACTCCATAGAAAAAAATTGCTACTTACTTACCTTTTCAACTTCTTCATTGCCACCGAATAGAGCACTACAAAGCTGTAAGGGCCTCTGGGGAGATGAAGTGAGTTCAGCTGAAGCTGTATCTGTTGTTATTATGGGAGTTTGGGGAAGGAGAAGGTGGAAAATAGAATGGCAAGGAAGCTACATTTCTTTAGTGAGAGACTGGGATCCTGAAAACATGTAGTAATTTGGTATTTTGTAATAGTCTGGTTGTGGTCTGGCAACTGTGCAGGATGCTACACAATCTTAGAGCTGTGCTCAGGGAGCTGTATTTGGCTGCTGTTCCTTTTTGCCTCAGTTTCCTGATCTGTGAAGTACAGGTATGTTCTCCATGTTATGCAGGAAATCGGTATCTGAGCCCACATCAGAATTCAAGGTTTCTGGCTCTCAGTTTTCCATTCAGACCACACCTTTCTTTTTATAGCTCTGGGAAAAAAGTCTGCTCCAGCGTGTCATTTAGTAAAGTGCTACAAAGGAAAAGCAAAACTAAGCCCAAAGAAGCTAAAACTAGCTTGGTTTAATTTAGGAGGTAGAAAAAAATCTGCAAATTCTTTCTAGAAAATGGAACTTGTGGTTCCACACTGGATGTGCTCATCTTTGGGGTCATTTCTGGCAGACTGAAGTGCCTGCCAAGGTGAATGCTGACAGGTTTCCAAAAGTCTGTGATAGAGGACTGGCCACTGAAGTGTTTGTGGGGACAGATTGTAATGCTATCACTTGACAGTTTGTCCATATAGTGAAAGTAGATTCCAGTCTTCAGGAGTATCCTGAAATCTGCAAAATTCTTCAAAGCCTCTCCCTTTCTAAATGAAGTCTTAAATTGTTGGAGCTGAAACTCTTTCATACTATATATGGCATTTGTGCGAGTGCTGGAAACTAGAGTGTATTTTTAATGCTAGTTTGCTGCAGGAATATGGATTGGGAACAAATGTTTGTTTGCATAAAATCCATCTCCAGGGATTGGTTTTACTCCGGCACGTAAAATCTGTAGCGAGCTTGTAAAAGCAGCCCTTGATAAATCTAAGAGTGCCTTCCCCATGGGGAAAAAAGAAATGTGAATTTGATGTAACATTATATAGATGGTTAGTTGAGGTGCTTCATGTAGTAGTCAGTGACCCTGTGGGTAACATGCTGAGTGCCAGGCGGGAATGCAGGGATGCTCTGAAGTTGTTGGCATATACAGGGATTGTTGGTGTTGCTTGTTGGTACTGCTGCTCTTTCTGTATATATTCTTCATTTGTTTAGAAATAGCCATTGCCCCCTAAGTAATATTTCGTGAAAATCACCACTATATTCATAACAATATTGCATAGCATTGACATGAGCAAATCAAGCCATAAAATGAGCTGAGCTGTTTTACATACTGCTGATAAATATTTGAGTGAAAACAGTTGGCAAAAAAAGGACACAAGTGTCTTTGGGTGTGTTTATTTAACTGTCTCCATTCAGTTCAAGTGTTCTGTTTGATTTACATAACTTGTTAATCCTTTCCATTGCTGTACAGTTAATTACTGTATATTGAGCCCCCGTGGAATAATTACCATTTGGACTAAGAATGTTCATATCTGAAGTCATAAAATTATTTGGGTTTATTTTGTTTTCTAAACCTGCTCTTTTTTGTTGTTGAAGGATGTTCAGAAGGAGAGAGAACCTCATGTTTATCTCAGTAACGAAGAAGTTAAGGAGAAAATACAAAGCTATAATTCATCTGTCACTGATAAATTAAAGATGACCTTGGTAAGTTTTTGCATAGGATTCCTGTAATTTTTAATAGGAGCAATTGAACTGTAACCTTGTAGTGCATCGTGAGTCTTTTTAATCTTAGCATCTTATATATGCAACTGTCTTTGTTTTAATGGCTCTTTTTTAGGCCTGTAAAATAAAGCTCACATCTGAAATGTTTTTATCCACACAGCGCTCTCTTCATAAGGATTGAAACAAACTTTAGTAGAAAAAAAAGTAATTTAAAAAGTGTTTAAGATAAAATCTCATTTGACACTAAGATGTAAATTTGACAGATGAAAACTCTCAGCTGGTAATTAGGAAGATAAATGCATCTCATTTGTGTACATAAATTTTTGTCAGATATCTCTGACAAAGATGCTCAAGCATTGAGGGAAGTTAAATCATGCAATATTTCTTAATGGAGACTTAATTTTCAGAGGAGTCATTGAAGTTTTCAGCATTAGGAGACTTCATTTCCCCAGCCCCCATAACACACACAATGGAATGCATAGAGATTTTTTATTTTTCAAGGATTGTGGATTAGGTCTAAGACAGTCCAGCCAATTGCAGACCATACTAGTAAAATTCATTTGTCTAGCAAGCTGTTATTCAAGTCATTGTGTTGCCCAGATTCTTCTGATATGTTACATATTCATGTAGTACACGGCAATTTTGAAATTCCATTATATCCTGAACCGTTTAAGTACAACTCTGTGCTAAAAAGTTGGTTTTGTGTGTGTTTGCATGTTGATCAAGACTTAATATGCCTAAAACCAGGTTGCATAAGGTTTTCTAGCTCAGTAAGATTTGATCAGTTTTGCTATTCTGTCTTTCAGACGCAACTGGAATACATATTTTGAAGTGCATTTATTCTGTTTTTGTTTTAATTTCAGTAGGATTTGAGCATCTAAAGGCCTTAGACCAATTTGATGAGTGCTGTTAAAATGTGGGAGAGAACTTCTGTATTTCTGTATAAAATCTGTTGTTAAGGATGCACTCTAGTGCTTGTTTTTCACTGCATAGTTCTCTCCAAGTGTGAAAACTTACCACTTTTACTTGATGTGAGCCTAACACCCTTAGAATTTAGTAGTTATTAAGAAAAAATGTATTATTCAGCAGATAGACCAGAAAGAATAAATATCTGAACTACTGAAACAGTATCTTTCCTACAATACATCTGTTAAACTGTGTTTACTATGACCATTTTAATCTTCCTGCTCCACTAAGATGTCACAACTGCTCATTGCTGATGTTAACAGTCGGATACTTTTCCCGCCCTTGCAGAATGCAAACGGGATTTACACTGGCTTCATCAAAGTTCAGATGGAACTATGCAGACCCATCACTGTGCAGTCTTCCCAGAGCCAGGGGAGGTGTGCTCACAGCAATAATGAAACAGCTTTTTACTTGCCGGACGGTTGTGTGATTACACTTCACATCAGCAGCACCAACACCGTTCGTGAAGTTATTGAGGCCTTGCTCAAGAAGTTTTTCATGGCAGACAACCCTGCAAAGTTTGCACTTTACAAACGCTGTCACAAGGAAGACCAAGGTATAAGCTATGCTTGTGGCATTTTGGTACTGACAGGGCTTTGGGGAGGGAGTTATGCAGTAAGGGATACTTGAAATAAGCAGGGTGGAAAAGCTCCGGTAAATGGAGGTCACAGTTTCTCTCTCTCCCTCTCTCTCTCTCTCTCTCTCTCTCTCTCTCTCTCTCTTTTTTTTTTTTTTTTTTTTTTTTTTTTTTTTAAATAGCATGTGTATGGGAATAAATGATTCGGGGATAATTTTGGGATAATTCACAAAAGACAGGAGAACTTACTAAGCCATCTACACAGACCTCTTGTGCCTTGAAGTCCAGTATATTTTATTTAAGATGCCCCCTTATTTCAGCTACCTTAATACACTGCAGATTTGTGAGATTAGATCTCAAGACAGATTTTTAGTAAGAGAGACCATGGTGTCTATGATACCTCAAGTCCTTTGCATTGACATTGACTGCAGTGAGAAGGATCTTGTACATTGTGTTTGGAAATACCAGAAGATGCAAAAGCTAGTTTTAGTGGAAAGTGTGTTTTGCTAGCAACACTAATCCTGCACTTAGATTCTGCCCTTTTTTCTGGACACAGAATGGTTGGAAGAGTTCAGATGTTTCTGGTTGACATTCATACCAAGAGTGCCAGTCAGGCAGAGTTGTCTTTTAGACTTTGTGTATGAGATTTTAAGTTGAAAAGGTACCAGAACAGTGATACTACATCTCTGATGTCTTAAATACTTATTTATAGCAGCAGACCTGTGTTGTATGTTTTTTTTTTCTTGAGTTTTTTCCCCCTGCATGTCTTCAGATTGGAGGACATTTCCTTCTTATGTGAATGTAGCATTGGGCTGACACCACCAGTCATCTGCTCAGCTCCTCCCTGGAACTCATTTGTTCAAAACCAATCTGTAAACTAACATGTAGACAGCATGTAGAATCTGTAAATGTTGTGGCTACACAGGCTTATCTTGGAAATTTTTCCATGTTAGCTAGTGTTAATCACTTGAAACATTGTTATGAAAGATAATTACTGTAATTTTTTCTCTTTTTTCCCCTCTTTCAGTTTATACATGCAAGCTGTCAGACCGAGAACATCCCCTCTACCTGCGTTTGGTGGCAGGCCCCAGAACAGAAATGCTCAGTTTTGTTCTGCATGAACATGAAACTGGGGAAGTCATGGTACGTTACACTCATGCTGGCTTTTTTGTGTGTTTGTTTAACTTCATGGGTGAGTGGGCTCCAGTTTGATCAGTGTTGACAAGACAATTCAATTTCTGGAAGCAGATATTTTTTTTCTTCTTGTTACATTTACTTTGTGCCTTTTGTAAACATTTAATTTGTGGTTAGACTGACCTGCAGTTACTTGCAGAACAGAATACAGTTTCAAAGAGGAAAATGTTTTCAAATCCCTAAGATTTGCAAGAAGGATGCCTGATACTGTTTCAGTTTAAAATTGTTTTGAGTATCTGAGGCTTTGCTTAAAAATACTGTATATATAAATAATGTGTGTGTTTTCCATTCACCTCATGCATCCTTTCCTCTTTTTCCTCTTTTCAGTGGGAAGCTTTTACTATTCCTGAACTGCAAAACTTCTTGCGTATACTGGACAAAGAGGAAAATGAGCAACTGCAAATCTTAAAGAAGCGTTACGCAGCTTACAGGGAAAAACTTGAAGAAGCCCTTGGTGGGGTGTGGAAACCTGGTTAAGAGGGGGCCAAAGGACACTCAGGAAAAATGCACGCTACCAAATGTCAGTATAGCATGCCAAAACCAATGTACAAAGAGCAGCAGAGAGTAGTTTTCTTTATTCAGAAGACTGTTTTGTGATGCCAGGGTACCTGAATTTTGTTATAGACTTAGTTCCATAAGCCAGGTCACTTAGCATCTTGCACCCACAAGTAAGGGATTCTGCATGTTTGTACATCAGTTTGCAACCCTCTGTGTGCCTAGGTTCTCCAAGTTATCTTGGTGCAAGCTGTGAAACTGTAGTTAACTTTCTAGGATGCTATGAAATAAGGTATAATTTTTTTTTCTTCTTTGCTTTAATGGTAGCTTTACAAGTAAGGATGTGCAAATTAATGGGTTAAAAAAAATGAGTTAAACTGTCTGTCTGGACAAAAATTAGTTGGAGCACTATCTTTGAGCTGAAATTGGTTTGCACTACCTTTCTGTTTTCAGATACTTACTGTATAGTTTGTGAGAGAACTGATATAGATGTAAGGCATATGAGATGATCTGGTTTGTTCTGTGAAATTTGTGGAAGGTTTTAAAATGTTTTTTCAGGAGAAGGTAAAGAGAAAGTTGAAAAGAAGGTAAGAGTTGAGGGGGGAGAACTCTTAACAGCTGACAGAAGACTGGTTTTAAATGGAAGTAGTATTTATAGTCAGGAAAGTTGAAATACTGATTCTACAAGGTTAGAGTTTTTAGGATGTTATAATATTTTGAATAAGTTCAATGTTTTTTTAACTGTGTAATTCCACACTGGAAAAGAAATAATAAGGATGATGGAAAGAATAAGAGGCAAAAGCTAAATAAGAATGGAAATGGAGCTGCTCATACAAGTCATTGCTGGAGAAGCTGTTTGGTTCCATAACTGTGTAGTGAGGGGCTGAAATGTGCAGCAAAGCTAAATGCTGGCTGCTTACTTGAATTTTGAAAAATAGACAATATCTCAGATAACTATGTCTAGCAAGTGTTTAGACATAAGCTGTAACTACATATGCATTTGGTCTTCATTGTAAGTCAGATCTTTCCTCTGGCTCAGCAATCCATTTTTAGGCTGGATAATTTTGAATTTTTATCATATCATATCTGAAAGATAAAAATAGCTTCCTCTGCTTCTTTCTTTGTTAAAGGCTCAGTCATGCAAAGAAAGTAGAATTTCTTATTCCTATTTCCAGGTGCTTAGAAGAAAATTAACATTTATTGGCTGCATTGCTGACTGAGCTTAGGAACTCTTGTTTTTGGTAATTCTGAAGGTTTTTTTCATTATTGTTTTTAAATTCTTAATTGAAAAACTGATTACCAAATTCTGCAGACTGCTGATTTACTTGATTTAAAAGTAGGAAAAATGTAGCAAGAAAACTTCTTACTTTGCTGTAAATATAATTGTTGTCCTTTCAGAGTTATTTATCTAAAAAAGCATGTTCAAGTGAAACCAAAGAAGTGGCTGTGCAATAGAAGCATGAGGCAGATTTGAGTAACTGATACTTCAGTCATTATCATGCCAGAGAGGAAATGAGTTATATACTGGGGGCATGGGGAGTGGAGGAGTGCTAAGAATTTCAGAGCAGCAGAAGCTGGTGAGGCTTTTTTTTTCCCCTCCATGCTTAGGGTGTTCAGTTTAAATTCCCAAGGAATTATTAAAACTTTAGTGACATCTAATGGATACTGGGTGAAACTTTCCAAGATGCTTCTGTTCCCCTTGATATGATGTAGTTGTGGTGTTGTTTCCTTTCCTTCATAATACTTTTTTTGTTTTTTCTAAACTCTTCACAGGTTTTGTTTTTTGTTTGGGTTTGTTTTTTTTTCATTTGGTAAAAAGAATTTGCAAGCTTAATGAGACAATCATACTGTTTTAAAGTGTTAAGAGAAATTAAGAGTAGGACTAACTATAAAATATATATATAAATCATATCTTTTTTTAAAATTTCACATGTAACATTGTAGTGCATGTGTGAGTTAGTAACATTATCCTCAAGTGAGACACTTTATAATGGTTCAGGGAATGCTTTTCTGTTTTGTTGCAATTTGTTTTTCTATGATTTCAGCAGCATGTTGGTGGGTATTCTGTTAACATCTACTTAATTTATGTATCTGCCCAGAACTATGTAATCATTACATAATCGCTGTTATTATATTGAACCATTTGTTGCTCAGATTTAAACACTGTTTGAGTTTAAAAGCGGAATATAAAAATATGTGAATTTTGTTTTTACTTGAACTAAACTATCAGTCTTCTTAAGTGTAGGCACATCTGCATTTACTTTAGCCAGAAACCTCAATCAGTGTTGTATGCACTATGAGTCTTGATTTGGGGGTGAAGGGGGTGGGGTGGGGGACCAAAATAAACTTATATTTTGTCTTAGTCCATGGTTAACTATTGTAAGATGTCATGTGTGGGGTTATTTTTTAGTCTTCTTTTACACACTGGCAATTACAATAGCTTTAATTTAAAAGAAATTGTTATGCTTAGTCAGGTTTTCTTTTAATTTCAGTATCAAATCGAACTGTCAAAGATTTTGTTGCAAAACTGTTTTAATTTCATTATATGATGGTACCAGAAGGATTAAATGATATGGGGGGGGAGGGGAATGGGAATGGAGGGAAATATTAAAATGTATGTCTTTAAAAACAAACATTTAAACTATTTATAATTTTGACAAGCTTAGTTTTATTTTTGTAGGGAAGTTCTTATTCCCCTTAAAGTTATTACTGAAAAAAAAAAAAAAAAGAGTGGTGGTTCCATTATTAAAGTTGAAGTTGGCAACAGTTATGTGATGTGTGTTTAATTTTTGTCATGATAGCTTCAATTTCAAATGAAACTGCCTGCTAGCAGTAACTTGGGGCGAGATGCAGATTGCCTTACATCTGATTTTAAGTTCTGGAAAAAGATTGCATCTTAGTGTATGTGCCCCAGCCATACGTAGACACATTTTCATTTTGATTTTTGGGTAAAGAGTAATACAGAAAAACTACACCAACTTCCTCAAATTCACAGGAAAACCAAAACAAAGGAAAAACAGCGAACACTTTGACATTTACACACGTACCTTGCAAGGCACCTTTCCCACATTTACCTCACGTTCAGCCCCGGGCTGAGGGGCGAAGGGAGGGAGGAGCCGCCCCCCGCCTCACGTTTCCCGCCCGGGCGGCTCAGGCAGGGGCGGCTCCTCCTCTGCCGGGGCTGCCTCCTCCCGGAGGAGAGCGAGGGGCGGCTCCTTCTTCGCCGGGGCTGCCCTGAGGAGAACGGGCGGCTCCTTCGCTCGCCCTGAAGCTATGTAAGCGCAGGGCTCCGTGGTGGGAGGGCGACGGCGTCCTCCCGCCCCCGTGAGGGCCAGCGGCGGGGCGGCAGGAGCGGCAGGAGCGGCCTCCCCCCGGGTGGGCTGCGGGGACGAAGGGGAGAAAAGCGAAGGCGAGGGGGCCGCCATGTTTTACCTCAGGGAGGCGGCGGGCAGGGCGGGAGTGGGTGGGGTGTCCCCTGCCTGCCCTGCGGGAGCGGCTCCGCCATAAGGGGCAGCGCAGCCGCGGGGTGGGGGCTGTCCCACCCACGGGCTTTGGGGTGGGGATGGCCACGGGCCAGCGGCTTCTTCCTGTTAGGAAAAACTCGCAGAAAGGCGGGGTACGTACAGGGAGGAGGTGTTCGGAGAAGAGGTGCGAGATCTGTGTCCTCGCATAAGGAAACGCCTTTTTGGCCTTTGGAATCTCTCCTCCTTTAAAGGCTTTTCAGTAGTTTTCTCTGAAAATATGTATGTTTAATTTCTGTTTACTTACCTCCTGTTTCTTAAAAACGGTTTAATCCTCCTTAATTCAATTGGTAGAGATGGAACTACTTTGCGGTTCACTTGGGTCTCTGTGTTGCTCTCCCTTCCCTGGGCGCTGCAGAGGTGATGGCAATGGGTGGGTCGGTTCCGTGAAGGCTGACTCGTGTGAGACCCAAAGCTGGCATGGGTGCAACAACCACGTTATGTCTGGGCATGCACTTGGCAAAACCCATTAGTAGCAAATAATTCCAATATTCAGCTGGGGTAAGGCTGGAAAATGGCTTTAAAGAGGTTTAAAGTCAGCGAAGTTGCTCATCACAGAAGTAGGCTGGGCTGATGTCCCTGCCTACAGCAGTAATGTACTGCTAGGAGTAGAAACCTTGGCATTTTTGCCAAGGTTTGCCAAACCTTTGACCTTTTTTGGTTGGTCTGAAGACCAGAGGAGCTCCAGCACCAAGTTGGATCAGGACAGCAGTACTGCCCATGGAGCTGCTCCTCTCCATGGCAGGGATCACCAGGTTGCAGTCTGCTTTTTTCTCCTTCAGTCTTCATTTTTAGCTTCATTTTTTAGAAATTCTTTAACTTCTGGAAAAAGAAAAATTTAAAATTGACTCTCCTTACTCCCCTCCCATCCTTCTCCTGTATGTGTATGAATATGTATGTTTTCCTTTCCTTCCAGGTTACCAGTGTGGGGGTTTCCAGCTGCAGTCCTCGTGACTTTTGCTAGCATTTACTTTTTACCATCACCTATTGACCCAGAACCGTTCATGTATGTTTCCTTGCTTAATTTTTAAGTTCAGTAGCATACTTCTGTTTTTTGAGAAACACCTGTGCTTTTAGAACTCCTGTACTTTCCATCCTCCAGGGGCATATAAAGCATGGTGCTGAAGTTCATATGCACAACAAATTGTGTTTCTCATATAAAACTGGAAAAGAGAAACACTTTTTAAAACACATTAATTTTACTGCAGCGCAATATTCCTACATACCTTTTAGTAGTTCTCAGACTAATGATAGAGGATAAAACTCTGTTATAGCAATTTTGTGTTTGCATTGATTTCGGGAAAAAAACCCAAAACACCACAAACCTAAAAAGTCTCTTCTTTTTTTTTGTAATTGTTTTCTAAATATTAATAGCTTTAATGAATTGGGTTTTTTAAAATAGTCTATCTTGTTACTAGTACCTCTGGAATAAAGTCCTGTTACTTTCCCTTCAAATAATTTTATAGTCCACTGTTACCTTGTTTCTTACACCCCATTTATAATCAATTTGGTACAGTTTTGACAAGCCACCTGCCTTAGTTGGATCATTGCAAGTGAATAAAAAGCTTCAGAGTGGGCAAAGAATCTTCACAGGACAACTGAAAGGTCCCGAGTCTTTTACTGTTGATGATGAAGGCAAGTACATAACTTCCAAATGGGTGAAGTTACACATCTGCTACATGTTGTACATCTGATAAATCTGCTTGATCAAGTTATTAAAAGAGAAGACTTAAGAAGTTTAATCCAAAGAAAGAAAAATACGAGTATTTGCTAAACTCTTGCTTCAAAAGTATTAAGATAATCATATGTTCTTCCATATCTTCACATCTGTAAGCATTTCCTTGGAAATATTCCAGAACATGTTGTTATCTGTTGTTCCTAAGGATGCAGCAGATGTCTAACTGCTTATTTAAAAAACACAGACCCACAAATTTGCAACATATAGAAGTCTTACTAACATAATTTTTAAAAAGTATAAAATGGCATATTCTTTAAGTATACAAAAACAGCTAAGGATTTTTTGTGGGACTTCTTCCAAATGGGAGTTTAAGGTTGGGCTTTTGACATGGAACTAGTGATGAGCTTGCTTTGTTTTGGGGTTTTTGGGTTGGGATTTTTTGTTTGCTTGTTTTTTAGGGTTTTGTTTGGGTATTTTTCTGTTTCAGTGTTAATTCCCTGCTAGAGCTCAGTCACTGAGTTAAGGCAGGATACATACTAATTTCAAAACTGCTGTAGAACACAGCAAAAAAAAAAAAGGCGGCAAATGGAGTTGTTTTAAAATCTGTATAGTTCTCAAAGGAAGTTCTCTAGTAGGAAGGCTGGAGAGGGGACTGTTTGCAAGGGCCTGTAGTGATAGGATGAGGGGTAATGGTTTTAAATAGAGTAGATTTAGATTGGATATTAGGAAAAATTTGGTTTTTTCCCATGAGGGTAGTGGAAACAAGGAACAGGATGCCCAGGGAGGTGGTTGAGGCCTCATCCCTGGAGACATTCAAAATGAGGCTTGATGAGGCTCTGAGCAACCTGATCTAATTGAGGGTGTCCCTGCTTGCTGCAGGGGGGTTGAACCAGATGACCCCTAGAGGTCCCTTCCACCCAAATTATTTTACAAGTCTATGATTCAAAAACCACATTTTTAGGGCAGATTGGAATAGAAAAGAATCCCTCACTGTAATAGAGTATCTGCTCTTATTGTCCATGTAATTCATCTCAGTTGTCTGGCAGCTGTGAGGTGGCAAAATGATAGGTGCAGAAGCCTTACCAGATGGTGGGAAACAGAGGGCTGAACCAGTGTGTCAGGAAGCACGTTTTGCATCTTTCTAACAACTACCTGGAGTGTGACATGAGTAGGGACTGAGATGAAAGTTCAAGCCAAAGAGAGGAGACTTTGATCTTCTGTTTAGGACACAGGTTTAATGCTGTGGGTGCTGGACTTACCTGTTCTGGTGGAATTCTTTTCCTCTTGATGTCTGCGTGGATAAAAATAAATTCCAGCAGAAGCCAGTATGGAGAAGTAGACAACTCCCAGTCCAGAGCAGTTTGAGCCAGGCAGTTCAGGCACCCTCCCTTACTGCTGATGCCAGTTTTATGGTATTTCTTAAGGAACTATTGAATAGCCTGGGACACATTGGTCTGAAACATACTGACTTGTGCTTTGTGAGAGGTAATCATCTGGAACAGTCAGGTTTGCCATTGTGCAAACTGAAATTGGAAGCCTTTTCAGTCACAGTAGCATAGGCCTGGAAGGGACCTTGCTCAACACCTAACATCGAGGCACTCATTCCTAGCAAATGTCTTCTCAAAGCTCTTTCCTTCCTGCTTTCCTCCAAGGTGCCATTTTAAATTGTTTTTTTATCACACTTCATCCCTTCCCCTACAAGTTTCAGGAAGGGAAGGAAGGAAGTTCATAACTGCAGTTTTGCAGAGTATGTTTTAAATATGAAGACTAACCCTGCAAATGCTTTTCACTTGCCAGATCTGACCTCTTTCATGATGCTGTATGAAGTACAGTTTGTTTTGGGTTTTGTTTTTTGTTTTTCTTGAATGTTTTAATTCAACCACGGATTTTCTGTGAATTTAAGGACTTTTTAGGAGACTGGATTTAGTCAGCCATACAACATGGCCAAAGTTTTATTAAGTGTTGTGGTGATGTTTCCTGATCTATATGAATAGGAGAGGATATTATGTGTAATGAGAGCAGTTCTCTTTTGCCCTCACTTAACTACAAATTCCCATGAGAGAAGTCCAGTGCAGAACCCATTTGCATTAGCTATATCAAGCTAAACATAGCATCACAGCCCAGTGCACAGCATGATAGAAAATAGCATTACAAGTCTTAAGATTTCACTCTTTAAATACAGAATCTGGTATGTGATCAGAAATTTCAGCTGTTTCCAGCATGCCTCAGGAGGCATTAGAATGCCAGTATATCTCATGACAGCAGAGTTCAGCCTCTGTGTTTTTTCCCAGGCAAAGTTGTTGTATTGAGCAGTGGCTCTGAAGTTCTCCCTTCAGATAAACAGGTGTTTTCTGCATGCCAGTAATCCTAGACAATTCTTCTAATCTACAGCTGACACTTTGAGAATCTGCCCTATTTGCTTGTAACATTTTTCCATAGATTTGAGTGAGCAGATGCTAGACATTTTTATATCTGTTTATCTGCTCTGGTGTAAGTTCTCTTCAGACAAAGTCAGAATCTGTGGTTTTTTTAGTCATACTGGCACAGAAAGGTAGCATAACTTTCATGGAGTATCTTTTAGTTCCTGTCACCTAGTGACAGTGCACATTTCTAAATGTAAACAAGGCTAGGGTGAAAATGCAGGTCTCAAATAAAGAAAATAATATCTACCTTAGTTAAATCTGTGTAAATAAAAGACAAATCAGAGGTATGTTTCCAGGCAGTTAACAGACTTAACAGTAAATGTGTATTTTGGTGAACAGTAAGGGTACAATTGGTCATGTGATGGCAATATTTCAGAGCCTGGATTAGTGAAAAGGTGGGAGATGCTCTTTTTCAAAGGTGAGGCTTAATCCCTCCTAGTGATTTCAATCCTTTTATACTCTACAGAGAAGCTTTTGGAGTTGCAATACAATGTCAAAATATTGGAAGACTATTTGTGAGGGGGTTTTGCCTTGTTAATTTAAATACTTGACAAGCAGAAGAGAAAGCAACTGCTAATCAGGTATCAAGTCAAAAAGTGCTTTCTCCTTTAATGCAAGTTTATGCATATTTGGTATTATTCCAGTGGTTCAAAGCCAAAGCAGTACATCATGGCTTAAAAAACCCATGGTTGATTCAACCACTTGGTTGATTTTTGGGTTTGGTGTGGTTTTTTTTGTTTGTTTGTTTATTATTGTTGTTGTTGTTGGTTTTCCCTCTTCTTCTTTTAATGTCCTACGAGAAAGGTTACTTTCTTGCTTTGGATCAGTCATTGTAATGTTTTCTTTTCACCTACTGAACATTGTAGCTAGCTGATAATATGGCACAACCCTCAGGACAAAAGGTACAACCTGTGAGCTCTGCTAATGCTTTTGCTGATTTTCATTGACAGTATGTGAATATCCCTGCAAAGCTTTCCATCCCATTCTTGATGGCTTAGTTTCCTGCTAACCCTGAGGAGTCTTAACATTGGTTTTAGTGTATTATGTGTATTTAAAATAAGCATATGAACAACTCACATTTTTTTCTTATCTCTGATATATCATAAAAAATATATTTAAAATAAACTGTATGGTTCCCAGTCTTTTTCATTGCTTTTTTTGTGCACAGGATGTGTAAATTATTTATGAGCATATATATATATGAGCCATATACAAGAGCTCACAGTAGTAAGAAATATCCTTCTTTTATAGTAAGTTTCATTTGCCTGGTCTGTTTTAAAATGGTCTTCTAATACACTTATTTTAAGGTAATATCTACACGGGTACTGTGGATGGGAAACTGTGGATGATCAGTGGTGACCAGCTGCATTTCATTACCCAGATGGGGCAGGATGTGCCTGAATGTGGTGAGAGATGGTTTTGGTGTGAAAAATGACAACAAACTTGTTCATATACATGTCAGTGAAGGAGAAATTGAAGTGCTAATTTAGCCGTTAATATTTTCTGATTCTTTTATGCAAATTTGTAAGAGAAGCCTCCTGCAATGTAGTTTTTCCTAATGAAGGTAGGGTTAAAGGATGAGAGCATACTTCTCTAGCCCTTGAGACTGAGTTTCCATGGACTGTCATTTAAATAAAGAACATCATTTTATAGAAGTCCTTCTGGCAAGGCTTTTCAAGGGTGAACTGAAACATATTTTGCCCAATTGCTTTCCTGCCTCAAGATGAAAATGTATTTTAGAAACAGTTCAAATCCTACAGAGGAATCAGAGGCTCAGAATAACATGTTCTGGTCTCACTGCCAGCAACTGGACAGCAAGGTTGCATTCTTTCCTTACTGGTAGATGAGGAAGACAGACACTGAAATGTCTGTGTTTATTACCCTGTTTCTTTTTGATGAATCATGCAGGCCTGAAAGGCCACTAAAATACATAACTGGTTTTAGCCTGCTTTCCTAAACACGTGACAGTTGTGTAGGTACTTTCCTTGTCCCGGGTCTCTGTGCTATGGGCTACTCTTGACTGAATCTGAAAGAATTCTCAAAGATTACTGAACTGTTTTTTTGAGTCTTACGTAAATCATCGACTGATGTAATCATCAATGTAAATACATCAACCTGTAAAACACTGAAGTTAAGAAACCAAAAATGAGACTAAAATGATGGATCCATTCAGAGTGAGAACAGAAGTCAGGTGTTAACTTTCTGGCAGCAGTCAGTCAGTTGGTACATGTTACTGATGTGTTGCTACAGCTCTAGGGAGCTGTAAGCAATGTTGTATCTATTGGGGGAAAATACATTTTTTGGACTAGAGGGCATTTGATCAAAAAACTGCGGGGAGTCATGCTTTAGTGATTTCACTGCTCTCCAGAAAATGACTCACTACAAAAATACTAAACCTGGTAGATCTGGTTTTTGTAGTTTTACCTGAGGATTACTTATAGGACTCTCATGTGACCTGTGGAACTTTGACCCTTCAGCTCAAGGGAAGTAGTTTGTTAAATCTCTCCTAAAGGCAGTTTTCTCCAATCTTTTTCTTGGTGAAATAAAATGAATAGCAACTAATCCATTTGATCCTAACAATCCCTCAGTCATCTTTAAAGTTGGGAAAACAGGGTAGAGCTGAATTTCCTTGAAGGCCGGTAGCAAGTTTTTTGTCAGTAATAAGGAATTGAGATTACTAAATTGACAGTATACTGTCAGCTCCTTTGCAAGTTACTTTTAGTAACAGTTTAAGGAAGATTTTAGGGATCTGTTTTATTCAAGGATATTTGCTTAGTGCTTTCCTGCCTTTGCATTTCAGGATCTTAATTTTATCTGTCTCCTGGCCTTATACATCCTCCTATTTGTATCTCAGGAACTCCAGACTATGAACCAATATGTGGCCGTCCCCATGGAGTCCGAATGGATCAGGATGGGAACTTGATTGTGGTGGATTCTTATTTAGGCCTGTACAAAGTCAATCCAAGAACAGGAGAGAAAACCCTTCTGCTATCGAGTGAAAAAGGTGATGATACAGTTAGTGAGGAAGCAGATTGATCTTGGGTTTTGTCCTCATGCCTGTGCATCAGTTGGAAGATCAAGGCACTGGAATCAGTTGAGATCAGCACTAGTGAGTGTGGGGAGTGAGTCTAGAGAAAGCCCATTTGCTTTATATTTTTAAGATTTGTTTAAAAATTAGAAATAAAAGCAACTGTAATTGTCAGAGGCATTTGGTACATGTTATATTCAGCTGCCACCTGAACATGTTTTCCAGCAAATGAAAGTAATTTGGAGCTTAGGACAAGTTAGGGGTACTATCAGCTACAAGACTTGGAATGGCAATGTCTGAAATCTTGAGCTTGTGTGGATCTGAATAATTCTGAACACTTGGCAAGTTTGTACTTATTTTAATCATTAGTCATTTTCATTAACCAGGTGTGGATGGGCTGCCTTTCAAATTCCTGAACGGGTTAGAAATATCAAAGAAAAATTTGATTTATTTTACGGATTCAAGTAGCAAGTGGGGAAGACGGCATCACAGATATGAGGTGAGGTAGTCTTTGTAGCCATTTGTTCAGGCATTTTAACTGTTTGTTAATTTCTGTGCTGGCAACACCATGTACTGAGCTGCAGGAGAGACACAATTTTTGTGATTGTTTTATGTGTTTTAGCCAAGCATGCTATGAGTGCAGCATGTTAGAGCCCTGAGGCAGAGGATGGGCTGTGCTGTCTTGTAGCTGCTTTTCCAAAAATAAACCAAACCAACCTGCCAACAGCCTTCTGGGTATGACTACCCAACTATGACTAGATCATTCCTGTGATACAATACAGTCTGGATTTTTACAGCATGTTGGTTTCTCCCTGGCATCTGTCTACAGGCATGCTCTGATAGTGCAGTAACTGCAAGGTAAGAAGTTGCTGGGGTTCTTGACATATCTTTTCTGTGGTCATAGCCTTTGAGTAAAATTTTATCTAGAACAAATTGTCTGTTTGTAAAGCTGAAATTCACTGAGGTCACAGAATAGTTTACATACAATCTTTACTATCAGAACTGTGGATAAAATAAAGCGAGGAGAAAAATCCCATGAAAGGAAATACATTTAATTTCAGGGGTGGGAATCAAGATCCTAGGTTTTTGAAGGAACAAAAAAAATAAGTTGAAATCTCTTATGTGTTGCTTGCTGTTTCTTAAAACTATCAGAACTACTGCTTAGTGGTACATTGTCTTTGCCACTTAGCATTTCAGACATGACAAGGGGTTGCCAGTATAAATGACAAACGTAAAGCCAGTTTCCTTTCCATAGGGCTTATGTGTATAGAAATCAAAGCTGCCCTGCACATTTTTGACAGAAGAAACTTCTTCAAATTATTTCCTATCAAAAATAAAATGTTGGCTGTTTACTTGCTTTAGCAAAACACTCATGAATGCTTTCCTTGATCCTTTTCCATGAATGCTTTATTTGATCCGAAGAAATTGTCATCATTCACAGCATTTTCATCATGTCATTTTCCTAAAGCAGGAACTGCCTAACAACTTAATTTTGAATGCTGGGCTTTATAACCTCCCCATTACTCTGTTGTTGCAGGAATGCTGTGATACCAAACAAAAAGAATCCTATGCTCCTTAAGTGACACAAGCTTACTGTTCTTATAAAGATGCCACCTGCCATTCTGTAAAGTCTGCTTCTTATCTAATCCATGTTATTTCAACTTCTGAATACTTTCTGTCCTAATTGAAACCAGGCATTTTGATAGCCCAGTTTTTCATTAGATGTGTTGATTAAGGTAATTGAAACAAACCACCTCGGTCGCCTCTTGGCCTACGACCCTGTAACAGGAACAGGAAGAACATTGCTGAGTGGCTTATACATGGCGAATGGGATTGCACTGTCCCCCCAGGAGGATTACATATTAGTAGCAGAAACCAGCATATGCAGAATCATACGGTATGCAAAACATCATGATCCTCCTGGATAGAAAATATTACCTGTTTGTTTATTGTACATGCTTCTAACCAACTTGTAGGTTTGATTTTTTTATATCCTCACCTTCCTGGCTTTTGTACTTTTCTAAAAAAAATGAAGATGTGAAGTTAACAGGGTTGTTATTGGAAACACAGTCTAAATTACTTTTTTTTTTTTCTGTTGCAACACAGGTTTTAGTTAATTCTAGGTAGAGAGTAACAGTTGCTCTTCCCACTGCCAAATGTTTTGATACCTATTCACTGATATATTTGGCTTTAATTCGCTGACTCAATCACAATCATCCAGATGACCCCATTATTACAGTTACAACAGACTTCAGAGTCCAAGTGTCACTGCATGATTATGATGATTAGCAAAACATACCATTTTCACAATTTTAAAATATTGACTACCTGTAACAGTTGTTTTGGGGGGGGGTTGCTTGTTGTGTTGGTTTTTTTTTTAAATTTCACAGAAGTTTTAAAGCCATTTTAATAGTTTTCATTTAACAGGCATAATTTGTATTAATAGATTAAAAAAAACAACAACAAAAAACAAATGGAGGGGATGGGTACTGTTTATGTTGTATGTGGAAAGATGAAGTTTTTGATCAATCATTGTTACTCAAATTTAATTGCTCTTCAAACTTAGTGCTGCAGATTTTTTTCTATATTATCAAAGATCCCTTGCATCATCAAAATGATAGAGGGTCCATGCTGGTAAGCTTGCTGCTGTATTTTGCAGCAGACACTCCAACTCTATCCAAAATTCCCTTTTTGCAGCTATTGGGTGAGTGGAACTAATGCAGGAAAAAAGGAAGTTTTTGTGGACAACCTGCCTGGATATCCAGACAACATCAGATTATCAACCACAGGCTTATACAGAGTTGGAATATCTACTACTCGCTTTCCTGGTTTATTTTCTCCTTTTCTGGATGCCTTAGGACCATATCCATCCCTGAAGAGACTTGTTGCAAAGGTAACTTTTGACACTGTGAAGTATCAACTATTGGTGTCCAAAAATGTTAATTTTTTTAAGTATGAAAAACTTCTTAATCTTTATTAGGAAATGCAAGGGACTGCTCCATCTTTACCAGTCAGCATACCAACACATGCTAAATTTGAATTTTCTGGAATGCTTTAGGATTGGTTTCTCTTTTACTTATTAAAACCCAGCAGTTTTACTGTTGAGGTAGTACAGTATGTAAAAAAAAAAAGTAAAAAAGTAAAGTACAAAAATCAGTATGGACAAACACAGCCCATAATTGCAGGCTCTGAGCTCCTTGTTTATGGCAACATGATTTTGTCAAGGCAGGTGAAAATACCTTTATAGAAAATATGAGGATTTTACTATAGGACTTAAACTCTGCAAAGTCAGTTTTGCCAAGCAAGAGTCATGGAGCTGGTTACAGTTAACCATGCTACTTTTTTTTTTTTGGACCCATGGTGCCTTTTGCCTAAAGCTTGTACAGGAAAAACACTGAAGTGGGTGATTCAGTGCCATTCCGTCAAGTCCCTCTTGTTCCTGTTTTTTACCAAATGGGTGGCTTTTGGAATAAGTTCAAACAACTTCCACTCCTTGTTATGCATGTAGGCACTGCCTGTACTTCCAAGATTAGTAAGTGACTACTGGACTGCCAGCTTTAGACTCAGTCCAGTGGACATTATCAAAAGATAAAGTGACAGCTGAATCTTACTAGAGCAACATCTGGAAAGCAACATATTAATTATTAGCACTGTGATTTCTTTCTAGTCATGGAATTTCTTCCCCTGCCCTTTGAATGAAGTGTTAATGCTGTGCATTTCTTTTTTCTAAAACAGGTGACTCCATTATCCTTCTACAGCATTTTTCTTCGCAAACATGGCTTGTTCTTAGAAATTAATGACGAAGGAGACATTGTGGAAAGCTTCCATGACCCTGATGGTAGTGTCACTTGGGCTGTCAGTGATGTCTTTGAGCATGATGGAAAGGTGTACCTAGGTAATACAGAGCTGCCTTTTCTTGTGGTGCTGTAATAAACTTCACAGTTTTCATAAGCTGGAGCATCAGAAGAAATATGGCAGTGTTGTTTCAAGCAGCCATTACATGCTCTTCTCTGCTTAAAGGGAGACAGCTACATCACTGATACACATGGTTAAGCAGAAGTGAAAAGACAATGCAGAAATACTTGTTTTAGAAGCTTGTGAAAGCCTCAGACTTGAACAGGTTAAAGGTACCAAATCACCCTGGTCTATTGTTCAGAAAATAGTTATGTATGTTTTTTTTTAAACAGTTGCCCAGAATCATGCAAGGAATTCAATTCTGTAACAAGGACTGAGGTGAGCAAGTATCTTACTATTGCTCAGTTCCCCTTTTGGAAAAGGCCTTTTATAGGACTTTATGCTTCCTCTTTCCCAGAAGCAGAGAACACATTGCTTTTAGTTATCAATAGCAGATTCTCCACTGTCTCTTCCGTTAAAGTTTTCCATCTATTCAACTACCTATGAACAAGTACAGCTTGCATTTACATTTCTTCTTTCACCTCAGTGCTGCTTCCTGCAACAAAGTCAGGTGTTGTCTTGCTAGATGCTGTATGTAACTTTCCCTGTGACCATATAAAAGTTCACTTGTGGCCACTGATAGGTAGCTGGGTAAGTAAGCAGAACAGGCTTATACAATAGGAATTCCATCTTTAGAAGTGTGACATAACTCGATCCTGTGGAAAGGTTTAACCGAAGTTCAATAACAGAAAGGTGGGAAGGTTGATAGGAGGTTTATTATTTTTTTTCTTTGCCCAAAAGTGCAGCAGTGAACAGGGTCCTCTGGAAGGGCACTTTCTAAAGAGATGTTCAAAACAGCAGAAGTATGCTCACAACATGCTACAGCAAAGTATGCTCACATACAGAGAGCGAGTAATACAAATAAAATTCATTTTAATTGAATCACAGTAAATGACAACTGTTTCATTATGATGAAATACTGTATTTAGCTTGTAGAATCAGTCTTCAACTTAACTAAGAAGGTACTGTACCTGCCCTTGGTGTGTGTGTGTGTGTGTGTGTGTGTGCATGCATGCACGTGTCCCTGTTACAGCTTGCTTCCTCAAAATGAAGAAGCCCAGTGCTGGGTAAGCATGTAATAGCTGTACTGGCTTACCCTTCATGCTACTGAGATGTTTTGTTTAGGTTTTTTTAGTTTAGGATAATGTAATGATGTTATTAATTCAATTTCTCCCTCTATAGTATCTATTTTACCAGCTGAGATGATTAAAATTCACAGCTTTGCTCTTGATAAATGATTTTTAAAAAAAAATAAAAAAAATCACATTTTACCTAAACTCAACTCTGTTCTGGTAAGGCCCTTTCATTTAAACCTCTGTGCCAGGTAAGGCTCTTTCATTTAACACGAATGCCTTCAGGAACAAGGTACAGAACACAACCACAGTCAAATAGCATATGAAAGGGAATATCCAAGAAGACTATTAAGTTTTTCAATCACTTAGTTCGGAATTAGATCTGCATAAAAGTCAAAATTCCTTCATGGCGGTTTTTTATTTATCAGTGGTAAGAATTAACACTGTTCATTCAAGGTTGTAAAAATACTCAGAATTCACTGCTTCATGGAAACAGACACCAGACAAGTGACAGCAAACTCCTCTAAAACCAGGGGAAGATAGGCAGCTGTTAGTTCCTGTTCTTTCAACAACATACTTTTGCTGAACAGTTCTTAAGTTTTTATCTGAAGTGGGAGAGAAGTAGGAATTTTCATGAACCACACTTCTGTTTAAGGAAGGACTGGGTAATTTCATTCTGAATTTCAATTTAATGCAGCATTTACTACCCATGATAGACGTCAGCTACAGGGTGGCTCTCTGACAGTGAGTAAGTTACTGGACCTAATTACAAAATGCTTTATAGGTGTGTGCAGGTACCACAAGTGTTAATTTGGGTAAAACATCTGTGTAAGTTTTGTCAACTTTCATATTAGTTATGAGGCAGAAAGTCAGTAATTCAAAAGAAAATTTTCTTGTTATGGCTTAAGATCACTTTAAGAAAAGACAGTGTACCATCTGTACCCATAATTGTTTGGGTTTTTTTTCTATTAAGCAGCCACATAACACGTTACTTGCACAGAAATCAGCTCAAGAAGAAACTCAACATATGACTTAGACTTGATTGGACTGTTGAGAGTTTCATGTGCAGCCATAAATGTAGTTCGTGCTAGCCTCCACATAGCTACCAAAATAAAGTTTAAACAAAGATCAAATCTAAGTTGCTAGAATTATCTGAGCAAAACTCTACATAAAGCAACTTCAGGTTTATGCCAGTGTGCAAGAAAACACTTGAGAGCATGAAAATGAGCATCAAAACTTTGGTTTTGTTTTTAAAGACAAAACAGAATCTAGATTATATTGATAGGCAATAGTAAGGCTTGAGAAACAAAAAACAGGACAAAGCTACAGTTGTAGTGGAGGAAAACAAGTCCTGAGCATTTGAAAGCATGTACATAGTTTGAATATCCAAAAACCTCTGCGTTTATACAGATGCTGCAGCTGAGAAGTTACATTTCAAGTGATTTTTTTTTTCCTGCAAATATTTGGTCACTGTAGAGGTTTGAAACAATGAGTTAGATTAGATTTAATACAAAAGCTCTATAAAATCTAACCTGTAGACCACCACATAAATTTGCAACTCTAAGCTGTATGAAGGACAACTTCTGTGCTTCAGAATTAAAAGCCAAGACAGTTCCACTTATCTTATTGTAGCATTGCTTGTATCCAGTTTGTGGATCTGTGCACTGGGGTATGAACCTTCACAGTTTTGGAAGAGTCCTACTTTGTTGCCCACTTAAGGATTACTTAGTAGAAGGTTCTATGTGACAGAAGTTTAAATCATCATGCTCACTGGGTAAGAGATCTGAAATCACTAACTGAAAACTAAACAGTTGTGCCAGAATTTGTTTGCCAAGGGACCAGTTATCTTTCCTGTTAACAGTTTATTTGCCCATAAGCAACATGAACTTGTCTTGCAAAAGATACATCATTCCATGTTTCTAGAAAGTGTTTTGCCAGTGAATCTATACAGAAGTTGCTAACATAAGCTTGTGTATTTTTCAAGATTTAGAAAGATGGATACTCAAATTTGGGTGCAAGCAATATCTGCATTTCAGATAAGCCTAATCAGAAGTTTGAAAAGACAACATCACCCTTCCAAAGGGAAACCAAGTGATAACATGGTGCAGTCAGACATCTGACATGCAGTACTTTGGTGTGAAGGCCACTTACTGCAAGTTCTCAGTAGTTAGGGCTCAACCAAAAAGCAGCACTCTATGAAGCACTTAAACTGCCTAAAATAGTCCTCTTAACCTAACTTCTAGTGAGCAATGATTTTCTTATTTTTGTAGTTAGTTTCCTCTCAAAATGATTGACCTTAGAGAATCTAATCAACATAAGATGTTAGACAATTCAAGACATTTGGAGGCTAGGGGCAGATCAACTCTACTGTGGTGCCATAGGGTTGTTTGGGGTTTTTTTGTGAATTTTTTAAAGTATTGCTTCTCTGTTCATTTATTAAAACAGATTTTAAAAGTTAGCTCAAAATACAGGCACGCTTTTTTGAATACTAGTTAGTCTCAACACTCTTATTTAACTCACTAGGAAGCCTATATGAAACCTTAATTTTTTTTCAGTAGTACATAGCAACCCATTCCAGCATTTCAAACTAGAAGGAGGTTAAAATTACATTCTTGCTTGCAAGCTACCAAAGCTGTTCTACAAAACTCATTGGTCTCATTTGAAGTGGTCTCGTTAAAAGAGAAGATTTAACACAGGGATTTTGATTCTGCTAGTCAGACACTTGCTAGTCAGATCCTACAGTTCTGACTAATGCCTTGCTGCGCTGTTTTGGGCTAATTTGCTATTGCCATGAACAGTTTTGAGCTTGATATAGGAAACCAGTTCTTAGAACATTATTATTATTATACTCTTTAAGGAAGTCTATGATGCTGAATATGGATGAGCATTACTGTGCAGTAGCACCTGCCTATCTATTCCAACCCAAATACGCATTTGTTGATTTTTAGAATAAAATAAACTGTTCAGATTCATAGGCATAGGTTCCCCTCTGTGTCTGTGATAAGAAAAGGTACTTGAAAGACAAAGGTGGTAATCAACTATCTGAGCAAGACAGATTAGCTGTGTCTACCGATCCGGAATTACAGTTCAGCAGTAAAATATACATATTGCACAAGGCAACCAGCTAAAGACAAGGGTTTTTCTTCCAGACAGGATTTGAATAGCCCATTAAAAGTCTTCCAGCTGTGATCAGTGAGAATTACAGAGACAGACCTGCTGCAGTCACTGGAGAAACTGGTCAGTGGGAGCTGATTGCAGGAGGCTCTGAAGTGCTTTATAAGGACCGTGCAGAAAACCTCCGAGCCCGAACTCCATGGTTGCTGAACATGAGCCGTGGGTCAAACCTGTACCTGCAGAAAGGAAGAGAGTCTGTGTGAGCCACAGCTAGCCCACAGTGACCACCACTTACAGAAATAGCTTATCTCTAGGACAGCTCTGGTACCAGGCTACATGAATAATTGCTTTCTTAGCAGTGTGCAATAGGGACAATCCCTCTACACATTCCAACAGATCAGTTTTAAGAACACACAACTAAGGAGCAGGTAGTCTCCAAAGAGATAACGAGCTACAACATACCAACAGCAGATTGGAATGTGTGACATGAAGCAACCGGGGTATGCATTCTATGAGAAAGCTTTGCTGCTTCAAATTACAGAGTTAGCACAACTGGAAGGACATTTTAAGTAGCACTGAAAAAGCTTCAGTCCAAACGACTACAAACTGAATTTTGAGGTAAGAAGTGCTATTTATCTACAACAGCTGACTACTATATACAGTTTAGGTCCTGCAGGAAACATTTGTTGCTAACAGCACCTCCAGGAACAAACTGAGTAAGTATTTGGGAAATGCCTGCATATAGAAACCTCTTTCTAGTTTGCAGGCTCTGACTACTCAGCACAGACATAAACTTCAGCTATTCTAAGTTAACAATGGCCAACTTATGGCATTAATACCATGAAGGTATATTTGGTAGATTAAACACAACCTAAACAGTAAACAGTAGAAGCATCAAGAAAACATTTCTACTATACAACAGTATCAGTAATATTATATTCCATTATAAATATCCCCCATAGAGCTTAATTTTTAAATTATATAGTTATATTAAAATTATTATGATAATGAATTGAATCAGTGTTTACCCGGGATCAAAGACACCTGGTGTACGGCAAGTTGCTCCTGAACAGGACTGCAGCATCATTAATCGATAGTTCATCTTTTCTAGAATTTCCTGATCAATTGTTTTAGCAATGTTATTGATCTGGTGTGGATCTGCGGTCAAGTTATACACTTCCACAAACACCTGTAATAGAAAGTTCCTGCACTGTGTTAAGTCCTAAGTGGTAATAAACATTGGATCATATTACTGGGGAAGAACACTTGATAGTAACATACAGTCACACATTGTTTTCAACTACACTGCAGCATCCCCACAGCTAAGCTGTCTTTACCCATGCAGGTAAGTGATCAAAGATTGAACAGGGTGTAGGTGAAGCTAAAAGTGTTGTCATAGTACAGTACTGTTGAAGAAATTTTTATTTTTATCTCAAGCACTCACCTGCTACACAACAGATTTTTTTTCTACCACATAAATGGAACCTGTCTTCTGACTGTAACACCACAGAAAGGCCGTGGCTACACTGTCTGCTTTTTCAGTAATGGATCTCATAATATTCAATTTCACAACCACATCACCACTAGATGCTCATCAGGTACTTTCAGCTGTCACACTCAGACTGGTGTCTTGACTGAATATATATATATGCTGAATACAAGGATACTACCACCCAAACGCATGGAAGCTTTTTTTTTTCATGCATGTGCTCTGAGATGGTTTGCCTGGGGGACTTTAGGGCAGATTTGTTTTTTGGTTCATTAAATCTCTAAAGGGCAGATTTGTTTTTTGGTTCATGAAATCTCTAAACCATTCTGTAGGATAAACAGTCAAACCTATCACAAGAATTCAGCTGAGGTGTCTGTGGTAGAGTAGGAGGCCTGGGTGCAGATGATGTTGATTTAAACTGACTGGGTTGTGTCTAACTTAGATAAAGATACATCTTGGACAGACAGAAAAAAGAGTCACAGCTTTAATGCAAGAACAGTAGAGATACAGTGTAACAGAAAATACATGTGGTACAGAAGATTCTGCCACATGGAAATAGGGTAGGACAGAGAACTGACCCCAGTTTTAGCACAGCTTCCCATGAAGCTGTTAGGTGATAGCAAAAAGGCGATAACCATAGTTTAGGCTTCTGTCCTTTCCTCACTACCACCCCCTCCTTTTTGCTTTGGGGTTTGATTTTTCTTGGTTGTTGTTGTTGAGTTTGGTTTTTGTTTTGTTTTGTTTTCCTTCCCAGAACCTCACCAGAGTTTTGGTCAAACATTCTCACCAGCAGATAAACACTTCACTGTTTATCCTGCAGACCATGCTAGTCTGCTTTTCAGAGTACTTTATGGAAACCTTGAGAGCAGATAAGAGTGCAGACAGTCACCTCCAGAGTTGGGAACAGTTGACATCTGCTAGTCAGACAGAGACTTACCTCACGGTCATCAAATTCACAGTATTGCAGGTCCCAGGAAGCTGACAGTGTCCTTACACAAGCATATGTGTTGTTATAGGAATCTTCACACACACAGTCTGGGAAGCAGTGCTGTGAACAGAGAACACGCACTTCAAAGCAGGCAAAAAAAAAAGAAAAAGATGAACTAGCAACTCTTTTCCTAGAGTTTATAATCAGCTCAAGCCCACTGCAATTAACTGATGAACACTGGAATCTTAGTCTAACACATGCAAGTCTCCAGTGGGGATTTTAAGCACAAACTCATCTCTCCTAAGTTTGATAAAACGCTATTGCTAAACTTGCCATGATTATATGTCTATTTTCTCTAGGAAGCTAACGTACATACACTGATGAGAACAGCACAATACACACGAATTAATGCTAATGGGATGCTTTACTTAGAGAAAACCTTCTTTAATTCAGGAAGTAGCAAGCAATTTAAGTAGCAGGAACAGATAACAATTGTGCCACAAGGTCACCATAAGTTTAGAAAGAACATAATGCTGCCACCACCTCCTTTGCCAAGCCCACACCCTCCAACCCTGAGGCTCCTGGATTCCCACTGAAAGGGTGAGTGTGTTCTGCATCACCAGATGGACACACATCAGTTCCACATGGCTGGATGTCCCCCTGATTCTTAAACACTGAACAGCATCCACTGAGCTACCTCCTACTTACCAAGGCATTGGGAGTTTACTTAAACTACCAGGTTAGTCCATACAACAAAGAGGGTTAATTCAAAAGATAGCTTTATATATCCCAAATCTTGTCTTGCTTACCGTGACTCCAGGCCCCAGGCCGGGACAGGTGGGATCACTGCCATTGTATCCTTCTCCTTGGTACTCCACCAAGAAGTCTGATCTCCACGTCACATTTTTGTCTCCTCTCTAGGACAAAAGGTTAACATGACTTAGTAACCACTGCACCAATGAAAAAGAAGAAATTCTCCATGGCTGGTGTGACACTAATGCTGCCTACTCCTTACAAGGCAGTTTGAGTTGTTGTCCCTAGTCTGAGTCAATCTTAAAATAATACTGAGCCTTAGGTTAGGATGTCTTGTATAACTGGCAGACAAGGATGCAACTCCAAAAACATTAGTACACTTTCTTGTGAGAGTTTAAAGTACTATTGTCAACCTCTAAAGAATCATGGAGTAATACAGAACAGAAGCCACATTGCCAGACACTACTGTATTATAGACAAGATCCCTTCTGCGTGTACAAGAAAACTGAGTTTCACAGTTTTGATTCCAGCAGAATTTAAACTAGATGCCTGTTACCTGCTTCTGCCAAAAGAACAGCTTAAGGTTTGGATGGAGGGTTTTAAAAGCAAAGCACATAAATCTGCTTTAAATCTGGATGATCTCCTAACATTTCCAAGTAAGCTGCCTTCAATTTAGAGACTAAATTTATTTAAAAATAAAAGGACCAGCTGCAAGCAGCTCTATTTCAGTAGGCTTCTGATCACCTCTTTTTAAGGTGAGGTTCACTTTAAGAAATCACACATACTTATTCAGAGTTTAGGAGGGAACACTAGTTCTACTGAAAACTGAGGCAAACCAGGATTTAAGTCTACTTTTCTCCTGTTTCTATGCTGAGAAATCATAAGAAAAAAAGGATGAAGGATGCAAGGTAGAAACAAAGGCCTTCAAAACAATTATTACAAATAACAAGCAGGATTAGGTAAAGAATGACACGCACACACACACACAAAGATTACAAAATGACCACCAAGTTGTAGGGTTTATGAAAATACATCTGTATTTAAACAAATTACCTACTTTCTTCACTAACATCCGATCTGAAAATGACACCAAGGGGAGAATCTGGGTTATGGGTTGACCTAGTCTATTGAAGGAAGTAGTATCCACTGTAAAGAATAACCTCTGCAAGAATTGCCCTTTACTATCCCTGCCCATCTACTTACCAACAGGGGCAATAGTGACATCCCATCCATCTGGGTCTTATTCAAATCATAGCCCGCAATATCCAGAATAGTGGGACCCAAATCAATATTTGCAACAAGCATCTGCAGGGTGAGAAAAACTTACTTCAGAAGACCAGAACTTAACAGATTTAACAAGTAAACTTCTGGTTTTTAAGCACTTGTAATTTTAGGTATGCCTAAACACTACTTAATTCATCTTCATAAGCTAATGTGTCCTGTAACATTCACAAGCACTAGTGGGGCCGTCGGAAAGTGAGTTTCACACTTAATTTGCTTTTGTAGCCTGTGATTAATTAAATTTACTGATTCAGACAAGAGCAAAAAGCTCTTTAGAATGAGGTCCTTGTGATAAATTATTACCTAAAGTTAATAACTGAAATAATAGTAAAAGTGTATCTGTTATCTAATTTAACTTCTCTCTTACCTTGTTTGTCTGATTTGGTTTTATTCCAGGTCCTCGAACAAGCAAAGGAACTTTGATATCAAACTCATACAGCTGCCGTTTATCTATTGGCAAAGAAAACTGTCCTATATAACAGAAAATGGAAAAAGTTAAATGGCTTCTTATTTTATGTTTTAAGAGTCTTGTGTTAAATTAGTTCCAGCAGACAGTTTTAAGATGTCAGAAGAGGGTCTGGAGGATGGGAACAGACAGCTCAAAAGTATAAGCTGTATTTTGTAATGTTTAACAACTTAGATGGTGCATTTTTAGTTGGACAACATGATGCAGACAGGTGTTTGAACATTGTCTGGTTTTTTTACTGGTTAACTCTTTCATGGCAGCTCTTCCTACAGAACACTTTCTCCACTTCTGTCCTTATTTTAGGTATACCAGGATAGCATAGTAGAGGTTAATGCTAAAATCAACAACAAAAGAAAAAACAACCAAACACAATCCCCAGATACCCCACACTTTAACTTCAGATTGTTTTACAACTCAGATCAGTACTTCTCATGCCTACAGTTTTCCACAGCTGCTGTTTCCATTTTCTGGAGTGGTTGTAGGGTGAAGTGTTACACAACTCCTGGATCTTCTACTAATGCTCAGTAAGCAGTGAAAATTTTACCAGTGTGGAAGCCATTGTCTGATGTGTAAAAGATGTATGTGTTGTCTAATTCTCCATTCACTTCCAGTTTCTTCACTACTTTCTCTATCAGGTCATCTACTGACAGCAGAGTTTGCCACCTACAAAGTAACAAAGTAATTCATTTAGGGTATGAAAAATTTAGAATAATTCTCGCTGCAGGTAGGGAATTCGTATGCTGCTTCAAGTCAATAGTGTATACACTAAGTAAATTATTTTGTCTGCAAATTCTGCAAACAGATCACTACGCTGTACTTTCTGAGACTGCAATTTAAGATAGGAATAGACTGTCTGTCTGCAATCCTTGTTCATTTCATTCTGAAAAAGACGTCAAAACAGAGATTACTTCTTATCTGGAGATAGTCAAGATCAACTCTGAAGCAACACAGTGGCAAGGAGTCAAGGTTATCTTCTGCAAGCTCCCTGGTTATTAGGTTTTTTTTGTGTTTTTTTATTATTAAAATACTAGACTATCATGAATTTAATTGTCTCTAGAGGATCCTTTTTGCTTGAAAACTACATCAGCTATTTTTTATTCCTCAGGTAATATCAGGGTCCATTACTGCAGTGTCTAAAGCCTTGAACACCTAGAAGGAATTCTTTCCCTTGTCATGGGGTTTGCTGCTGACACAAGTGACTGCTGCTGCCTCCACAGGCTAATCTTATGCTGAATTTAATAGAGTTATTAATTTTTTGATCCTGTTGTATCCAGGCTTAATCTAGTATTTTGTTGCATAATTTTACCTTTATGTTTTATAAAGCAAGAGCCTGAAAGAAGCTTGGTTTTCCATCTCCAAAGTGCTAAGCTAATGGCCAGTAATTGCTCAGAATGGAGGTTAACAGTTAGATTAAGCTAATGTTTGCATTGGAGCTTTTAAGGAAAATACTCCTTTGTGTAAACAAATTCCTTACCCTTCCATTAAAAAGAGGGAACAAGATGTGTCTTTGCAGGACTCACCCACATCCCCTTTTTTATATAAGGGAATCAAGCACCTGCCCTGGCTATTCAGATATTCCCATGTAAAAAGACCCCAGACTGAGAGCCCATGTAGATAAATCAGATTAGCTGGCAGATAAATCAATGACAGTTGATATACATCATGTAAGAATCTGGAATTCAAGTTAAGTAGCAGGTAAGGCCATTTTTAATAAACCTGTTGTGCATTGAAAGAGAAGCAGTAGAGACCCTGAGCATGATTGGTGTTTTTTATGATAAATGATGGCAGCATTTGGGAGCAAAATATTTCTGAATTCAATGACCAGTTTCTTTGCAAAAAGTAAACAGAAAGTCAGGTCTGCTGAGACAGATAGCAGAGAACTATTACAGGTAATTTGGTATCTATTGTCAAACTTATTACAACCCTTTTAAAATCTACCTTTTTTAAAAAAACAAACAACCCAATGAAAGTTCTGAGTAGAAATGTTAAGTGACAAAAAGATTCTTACCTCTTTCTATAAGCATCATCAAGAAATTGTATTGAAGAGTTAGTCATTGGAGTCTTTGCTTGTCTGATTAGCCAGTGCTTGTTCTAAGGAAACAACGACAAAAAGATGAGCATAGGAGAGAAGTACCAGCTTTTAAATCTTTCTTAGACAACAGAAATGTGGCTTAGGGTAAAACCTCCCCATGATTCCAGTGAAATAGCCAGGCAATGCTACCAAACTGACCCAACTCCAAGTTCCTCTCTTGATTCATGTAAAATCTAAGTCATAAGAGTAGAATATATTACAGCTACAGTAGCTGTGGTTCTCTGAGAGCAGTTCAGGGAAAATATTGTGAAAGGAGCTATGGAAGGCTCCCCCAGAGATAAAAGTCTGATTGCCTGAGCTAGATCTGGCACAAAAGCCCTTAAGGACTGAGCACTACTGTGAGATTGGACCCGGTTGTCAAAGTGAGGGTCTTTTCAGACTAAGATTGGTGAGCATCCTAACACAGGCAAAGAGGGAGGGAGAAACTCCTGCATCAAAAGCAGTTAGGACTGCCTCATTTATGGTTAGGTGAGGACAAAGATACTTAATGGTGGTACTACCAGATTCTTGGTAGCCTAGGGACCCAGGAATGGACACCACTGAAGGGAACAAACATTACCATTTTATTTGCATTTTTTGACTCCAGAACATGAGCATTTCTTTAGCTATTGATTATTCTTTAGTTATTCATTCTTCCAGCCACATCCCCAACTTTTTCTTAAAGTCTCTCCCTTTGTCCTCTCACTTATCCTTATGAAGTAATGGAGATGATCCAACTTGTATGAAAAGTTATACTCCCATATTCCTAAGCACCATCCTGAACTGGGTCAGCTGCTGTACAAATAGATGGGAAGGTTGTGAATAACCTGAAGGTTAGCATTAGTGGGGAGCAGAATAAAGGCAAAAGTCATGTCAAGGCAGCTTTACATTTTTAGTAGGTCAGAGATGACCACTCATCACCTTCAGCTTGAGCCTGTATTTAGTTGGTCACTCCTCTCCAAAGAGCCTCTTGTTACACAACTTCCATCCTGTCACAAGCAAATGACTCTGAATGTGCTCAGGCTTTAGGGATACAAAATTAAGTGACTCACATCTCTTGCAGTTACTCAGTTCCCTTTTTTTTTTTTTTTTCTGTTCTTGCAGAATACAGGAAAGAGTTTTGGCATGGAGATTTAATACCATGACCAGTTTATTTTAATTCAGTTGTATTCAGATTTCTCTTTTATAGTAGTTGTAAGGCAGTTTTCTGGAGGGGCACTAAGTCTATCCAGGCAAGAAAACACAGCATAATCAAGACCAAACACAAACTTGTGTGTTGATGGAAAGAGGAAGAAAGTAAGGAAAGACATTACAAAACCCAACCCCAGGGCAACAGAAGTTCTTCAGAGAACAAAGGAGCTCAAAATGTCACCTGTGCACCATCCACCTTTCACAAGAGGTGGGCTCAGGAGAGGCCTTCCTTAAGACACAACCATGTTGGGTAACTCAGGTGGATGAGTCAGCTACTACAGTGGAATATTCCTCTTTTCTGGAGTATTTTGGTCTTTCTACCTTTCTCTGGAGTTTCAAAAACTTCACATAGCACCTTAAGACCTTTGTGGATTTCAATAAACTTCACACTGACTCAGTCCTCAAATCTGCTTCTCTGTCAGCTCCTGTCAAGTCTCTTTCATCAGTTATACACAAAACTGTCCACCAATCCTGTTGCCTCCTTACATCCCATTCTCAAAGAAATTTTAGGACATCCCAACTCAGGATAACATACATTGTCAGAAGAACCTGAATAGCTGTGTTCTGATTTTGCAGGAAAAACAATGCATGCAAGAGAAATACCCAACACAGATCTTAACTTCTGTCCCAGTACATCATAGCCAAGGATCCTGAGCAGAAGTTAAAGTGCACACCACTGGCCAGAGCCTGGCAACAGCTTAGCTCATCTTTTGCATGCAGAGATTCTGCCCAGATGGCTCCTTTTAGTATCCCTTGCCCACATACTGTATAGGGAATCTAGGCAGCATTAATTTAGGAATCAAGATTGTACAATGCAAGACTGTCTAGCAAGCATTACAACACCAATGACTTGAGGGTCTGAGCATATGTTTATTGCTACTGCAGGAATTGTGCTTACTCTAGAAAACAGTGAAGCTCAAAGAAGAGTTAGGCTTCAAGCCCATAACACTGCCAATTACAGCAATGCAGCTGTTAATGACGGTAGCTGGTTTGTGTCTAGCAAGAAGGGTAATGCTAGTCTGTTCCTATTGTGAAACTTAGTAAAACTGCTATATCCACAGACATTAACTACCAAACATTAAATAAGTCTGTTATTTTGCTTTGTATCATACAGATACATGCAGAGCTTTTGCTTTTGCTTCATATAAGGGAACTCCCACACTGTATTTTCTGGCAAGTTGCTGACTTTGCTGGTCAAGTTATTTCTGGCTCACTATTTTCAAGGCATTCAGTTATTACAGTAATGGAGTCTAAGACAAAGATAGGGATCCTTTTATGGAGAAGAAGAAAGTCTGATTCCCATTCCCTAGTTCAAAGTTTAACAGGTTGGGCTACAGTATCTGCTGCTGCCTGCAGCCCTTTTCCTCCCCTTTCATTCATCTTTTTATATCACACTGATAAGCACATAGTCATTTTGCAAGCTAGAACCCCCAGATAAAAAACAAGTTTCACCTTGTACTACATGAGTCACAATGACCTTAGAAGAGGAATTACTGGGCTCCAGATAGGCATTTAGGCAAAGGTATCCCTCAAAATTAGTGGCAAAACTTGAAGGCAATCAGTTGAACGCTGAATCATTGTCGTCTACATTTTAAACTAATTGAATCAAAACCACAAAACCTCCTTGAGCTAAATATCTCACCAGATTAACTGTTTGAGACTTTCAGTTTCTTGCAGAGTAAGTAGCAGCAGATTAGTCTGAGCTAGACCATACTTGGCCAAGTTTATTGGCAGCAGAAGGTACTGCCTGGGCACAAAGTTTTCTGCGAGTTCTTAACATTAGGCTCAGAAATTCTGGGTCCAGGTTATTTCAATAAATGAAAAGTTAAGTCCATTGTGACTGGGCTCTGTAATTCATGACTTCATTAAGTTCTGTGGCTAGCCTGATATGCTCAACATCTAGGAGCAACTTTGCCACAAAAGCAACCAATGGGCCACCCATCCACACAAGCAGATGTGTATAGGAAGAGAGGGCTCTTGTCATTTTTCACCTGAGTTTTTATGTTGCACACCACCTAGGTCTTCTCCCAAACATAAAGCAACAAAAGAACACTTGAGCTTCAGAACCGCCTGGAAACTGCACAAGGAATTAACTTTTTTCCAGTTATCAAACACAATTCCATTCATTATCATTTCTTATCATTTCTGCCACTACCTCTTTTTATTTTCAAGATACCAGCATGCAAAAGTCACAATAAAGATATCTTATCCTGGAAGGCTGAATAACATCACTAAATAACCAGTAACCATGGTATTAGCCTGTTCTTCTCACTATTTAGCTAATATGCAAGTCAGGGTCATTGACCACTGCTCTCACAACCAAGCAGAATAATCTGTGCAGATTCTTGTTAGTTAGAGCTTACCTTTCCATGAATATTAAAATTGCTGTTTCTTGGTGCACTGACATTCTGAAAGCTCTTTGTGTACTGTGGGGCAGCTGTCCAAGGGGAGTGTGGTGCTGGGGTTGAGATCATCATAAAGAAAGGTTCGAAATTAGATTTATACTCCAAGAAGTCCAATGACATGTTGGCCTGTGAACAGTTTTGTTGGAGAAGAAAAGTCAGACCTCCAAAAAAAAAAACCAGCAAGTACTTGAAAAATCCAAATTAGATATTAATAAATTATTTGCAGCTTGGCACTACACAAACTTTTGAATGTATTGCTTGCTCATCTACAAGTGTACAGAACAACAGCTTGTGATGAAAAACTACAAACATACATGTTAAAGGAATAATACATCTCTGAAAAGCTTTGTATTTCAGACCTTCACATTATTTAGACCTGAGAAGCTCATCAAAAGTTTGTGCTTATTCCAAGCATCAACAAAATCCACCTAAACTCTGCTTTCATCAAGTAATCTGGAACTTTCTTGAACATGGTTTGAGTCTTTCTGAGGGTCTCAGATGTCATCTCCTGCCTGACAGACACCAGTTTAGCAGTTTCAGTTGTCTTCAGAAATAGTGATAGTCTGGCAAAAGTTTCAGCTCCACTGTTTCTAGTGCAGGCTCATTCTGTAGTAAACTCCTGGTTTCTAAGGGGTGTCATTTCTGCTGGTGAAGCCAGAAGCTCTAGTGAAGCACAGTGCCAAACTCCACTCACCATTTCACTGCACTTTCATGTGTGTTTCAGCATATTCACAGTTTCAAGTAGCAAGTTAGAAGAGACAGAGTTCCATTTTGGCCTTCCCTTGGGTCAGCCTTTGAAACTAAAGATGCAAAGGTATTACAGAGGATTCCTTCACTATTCAAATCTACCTGCATTTTCCTTTCCTGTTTGATTAGTATCCCCCATTTTGCATATCCTTTTCTTTCTCTGTAAAAAGCAATAGACTAGAAATTCCCTAGTCTTCCTTCCCTATAACTTGCACATCTAAGCAAGTAGGGCTGGACTTGACTTATAGGACAAGAGAGTTGATCTGGAAACCAGTATGATTTAGGTAAACTCAGAGATAGTCAATTTAGACTTTTGTTAGGAGCTTAAACTGCAGCAGACAGATCCAGGTGTTTATATTCTTAACACCAGACTTAAGTACCCATATGTCCTTAGTCACTATAAGAAAGCATGTGCATCTTTTCAGGCAACATAAGAACTTTGCATAAACAATTTGCTCCTGTTCCTGGTGGTCCTCTATTCCTCCATATTTAGCAGTGCAGGCATATTGTGCACTGCCCATCAAATGAATTAAACTCTAACACCTGCTCTGAAATGCTGAATTTGGTAACTACAGGCATAAGCTAGAATGCAACACACTGAAAATCATAATAAACTGCTGTATCACTAGGTAACACACCACAAGTAAGAGGTCCCTGCAGCATCAACCAATTTGTCAAAATGCTTACGAGCTGCTGAAGGAACAAAAAAGACCAGTACAACACCAGTAATAGGATAGTCTTACTTCTGGCTTATCAATTCCAATCTAGCTTTAGACAGTGTAAATCTATAAATATAATCAGGCAGCTGTTCAGTATTCTAAGAAACATCAATCAGTTTTGCTCCTTGTAAGCAGCTGTCTATCCTCAGGGATCCACTGGAATGAAACTTAGTACAGTCTCACTGAAGACTGCAATTTGAGTGCACAAGGGAACTTCTCAGAAGAATTTTCCTGAGTGCTGCCACCCAAACTCCCAGCACTGCCAACTCATACTATAACAGGGTGGCAAATTAGGGTTCCAGCTTGGTGGGCAGGGGCAATACTCCTCCCCAAAACCCACCACCCTCCAAGCTAATACAACTTTCTAAGCAGGGCCTCAAGAAAGCTAAAGTAACTCTTCCGACTTTTCTTGAAATATTGGGTATCTTTGTTGGCTCCCTTAGGAGGGTAAAGAGGCTAAAGACCCTCCTGGTCAGCTACACATTTTGGCACACCATGGAGCATCAATTAGCCTCTGATATTTCCAAGTTATCAGTTTGGCTACTTAAGAGATTAGAAAATAGTGACACACAGTAATATCTAGCAAACAAAACACGGTGTAAAGTTATTTTTACATGCTTACCTTCCCACTAAAATATTGGCCCAGTTAATCTGTTACAGAAGTTGTGTATTGTAATCAAATGCATCCTTCTATGAAGTAATTTGACTCACTACCTGCATACATCATGTCCCTCATGCACCACAGCAGTGAATTTAGTAACCTTTTAGTATGGCTGGAATCCCTTCCACGGCTCATAAACACAAATATCTTGTCATTTCTAAACATCTTTACAATATTTCTAAACATATCTAGAATATTTTGCTTTGCTGATTAACACCCACACCCACCACCACAACAGCACAAGCACCTATTTTTGATTTAACACAGACTAACAAATTATCACCCCCACCCCTTCCCCAGGCCCCCAGCATGAGGCAATAGAAGCTTCTGTAACATAAGTGCTGCAGATTTTCTTACCAGTACATCTGTCAGGTAATCTACGCTGTAATTCTCACCATGCCTTCGTGCTTTGCCATTTACTGAGAGAGTGTAGTTGTAGTACTTTGAATTTTTCTCCTGCAGGAAAGAAGTCATTGCATGTATACAAAATAGCAGGTACACTAATTACTTAAAGTAATCAAAATGAACTGCCAACAAGCATTTGTCAAGTAGGTGATAGTTATTGGTCATAAGGACAGTGCAAGAATTCTCAAAATTGCTATTCAACAACAAACCTATTTTAGTTTGGCTTTTCAAGTTGGGGTTTATCCCCAGGCATCTTAATAGAAGTAGCTTTGTGAAGGCCAGGGATACATCAGAGGAAAAAGGGGAAGAAAATTTGCATGAATTTGTTAGTTTGCTTTAAGTGATGGAGTCACCATCCCTGGAGGTGTTCAAAAAACATGAAGATGTGAAACTTGAGGGCATGGTTTAGCTGGCATGGTGGTGTTGGGTTGATGGTAGGACTCTATCACCTTAGAGGTCTTTTCCAGTCTTAATGATGCTATTATTCTAGATGCTCTTTACTTGCTCTTTCATGACCAGCAAAGTTGGATTACAAAACAATCAAAATTATGTATATTTTAAAAAGAATGGTCACATACCAAAGCGTACCAAAAACTCCATCCAGGTGGGACATGACCTACACCTCCTGCATCCTCTGCTCCATACTGAAAAAAAGACAGACCATGAATCACAGTTTCAATTAAGATTAATAGAAGCCAGAAATTATGTTTCACATTTGTGTGCTTTATTCAACACTTGTCAGAAATTGCATTAAGCCAAATTCAATTTCAGAATGGAAAAAATTTGAATATATATGCATGGAAAAACACCTGCATAAACTTTTAAAGCAGCCAGGGTTAAATAACTTAGAAAGACAGCAACTGGAAGTTTGGAATTCGTCAATAAAATTTAAATTTGATTCCCTGTTCTACTCTGCACATGAAAATACACAGAGATCCTGTAGAACAGAGAACATCATCACTAAACATGACACACTTAGACTTTGCAGTAACAGTTCACAAGATACTAAAGAAAATTTTGCATAGATCAACAGCCTCCATCATCTTCCTCCAAAATGGAGTGTGAACTTCAAGCAACGCTACCCTCTTGTCACACAGTGCCAAATACTCTACAACAACTGCCTTTAAGGCAGCAAATAAAGAAAAGTAGCTGCTGAATTGGTGCCAGACTCAAAACAGAGGGTGTCTCAGAGCAACACAACGGGTCTTCTCAGGGCTGCCCTCTGCCATCTACATGGCTTGCCTGACTGCAGGGACAGGAGACTGCTGAGTCAAGGGATGCTTAGAGGAAAGCAGATAAGTTTCCTTCCCCTGGCTGCCTCGGTATCATCAGCAGAAGCAAATTTCTGCCTGGCTATGAAAATTCATGTTCCATTATTCTGATATACCAACATTTTCCACCAAAAGATGTAAGGAAAATAATGCTGTTAAGAACCCTGTAACTCATCTAGCTCGGAATGCAATTCCATCACACAAGAGGAATATCTAATCTTAAAGTCTACAGTGCTGAATTTTACAGCTTACCATAATTATCACAAACCACAGCTTAATTAAAATTTTTTTTTTAAAAAAGGAAACACATACAAGTGATTCAATATTGAAGTATTGGGCAACCTCTGTAAAGAGCTCTGATAATATCCATTCTCCATGTTAATCTGTAGCAGTGGACATTTAATATTTTAAATACCACAATAACTGTTAAAAAGAAATAGTTGTCTGATTTAAAAGGATATGACAGTTGGAATACTAAGACAAAACAATTTTTTTTCTTAAACATTCTTCTAACATTGAGGTTGGTCTGACACTGGCCTGAGGGTGTTCTTCAAAACCATGGCAAATATCTATCTGTTCCCCTCATCTATTAAAACCGTGATCTGTAAAAATGGATGCATCTAAATATATTAAAAAAGCCTTTAGATTTCACCATCCTTTCAAAATGAACTTCTACATACATTCAGGCACCTACAGAAGCTGATTTTAAACAAGCTAAGTTCAAGATTTTAATTTTGTATAGTATTTATCCCATCTGAGCAAAGAGAACTGTTCATCCAAGCAACATTTTAACCATTTTGGAGACCCACTATCAGCTACAAATATTAAAAATCATGAAATGCTTTAGAAAGGTAGACAAATGCAATGAACTGTCATAGTAAAAAAAGGAAGCACAAATTACCTCATTCAAATACTTTCCAGCAAAAAATGTTTGATAACCACACATAGATTTGAGAAGAGCTGGGAAGGTGTAGGGTTCTTGAATCTTCTGCCATAACTTGCTGCTACAGTTTCCTTCCAGAGTGTTATTGACAACATGATGATTATGTGGGTATTTTCCTGTTAAAATGCTGGCTCGACTGGGACAGCAAAGTGCACTGGGAACGTACTGGAAACACAGGATGAAAAGATACAAGATTGATATTGTAGAACAATTTTTCCTCAAAATTCAGAGCTTTGAAATACCAGCAAATAGATCAGTTTAAAAAGTTCATCAACATTAAAGCATACTCCTCTCTGACAAGCAGAATTACATCCCAAACATTTTCACTAGGGAAAAGCTGCACGTAAAACTGGTTTTAGGTTTCTGCAGCATATGCCCATTCAACCCCACCTCCCCCCCCAATTAGATGTGGTTCTAGCAAAGTTGTAAGTATCCATTAAAGTTGGGTTTACCAGTTGATTCTCTCCATTATATCCACGGCAATACGTTAAAACATGACAAGAGTTAAGTGGGTTTTCAGCATGCATGAAAATGAAAGTTTTAAGTAGCTGCTTCTAATGCTTCTCAGTTTTTAATAGATTACTAGATTATTCAGTTTTACTTTACGGTTTAAGGAAGTTAACACAAGTGCTTTTAGAGAGTGAAACTTTCCCTCTTGTGATCTTGAGCTATACTCATTCCGAAACCCCAAAGTATTTAGAGATCGAATAATATAAAAAAACAACAACTAAACCCCTATACACATAGGTAAAGACTTCATAAAACCATTAGCAGTTTGGCGATTTCAGATTACCTTAAATACAAACGACACAAACACACCTCAGAAGTTCAAAGAGTTCCTGTAAACACTCACCGCGTTCAGGAAGGTTATTCCCGGCTGTGCAATCAGAGCCTGCGTCTTCTTCAGGGGGGTCTGGAAGAAAGGTACCAAACAGAAACCAGTCAAAAGGGTACCGGCGCTGGGCAGGTGTATGCCTACCTGACACAAGGGCCACCATCACCACCATCACCACCACGGCCTGGGGGCATCTCCCCGGCCAGCACCTCAGAGAGCTTTTGGCTGTGGCCGGTGTGACGGCGGGGGTGAGGCAAGGCAGCCCAGGGGGGCACAAGGGGAGCACAAGTCCGGGCAGTTGTTTTCAGGCACTGCCTGCAGCTGCACCCAACGAGCCCCAGCCTTGAGCCGCTTCAGCCTTGCCGGCTTCCCAGAGGATTTCCTCGGGCGCTTCGCCCACCCCACTTCCAGATGCTCCCTCCAGCGGCCCCCGGGGCACCACCATCCTCCCTCCCTCCCGGGGCACCGCGGTCCTCCCTCCCTCCCGGGGCACCGCGGTCCTCCCTCCCTCCCGGGGCACCGCGGTCCTCCCTCCCTCCCGGGGCACCACCATCCTCCCTCCCTCCCGGGGCACCGCGGCCTGAGGCCTCGGGAAGAGACCGATCTCTCGTCCCACCCCAGGCCTCCCCCTCAGCGGCCGGAAAGACCCCCGTCGCCTCTCGCCGGGCCCTCTCCACTCTCCCCGGGGTCTCCCCTGCCCACGGTCGGGCTACGCGAGTTTGGCGAGGGGCGGCGAGGCCTCTGGTAGCCCCCCCCCAGACACAGCCCTCCCCTCACGGGCAGGCCCTCCCCGCCGGGCGGGAGGCGGGAGGCGAGAGGCCGGAGTTACCATGCCGCCCAGGCAGACGTCCTGATCGTCGGTGAGGATGAGCACCACGTTGGGCCTCCGCGCCTGCCGGGCTTCCCCTGACGGGCTCAGCACCAGCAGCGCGGCCAGCGCCAGCCCGCGGGCCACCGCGGCGGAGAACATGGCGCAGCGGCGGGGACGGACGGGCGGACGGACAGAAGGAGCCGGTGCAGCCGAACCCCGCGACACTCAGCGAGACGGCGGCCGGCAGAGCCCCGAGGAACAGCGCTCACACCCGCCCCGCCCCCGGCATATGACCCGGGAGAGCGGCGGGGGGAAGGGAGGGGGAGAGGGCGATGCCACGTGACCCGGGCTGCCGCCGCCGCCGCGGTGAGGAGAGGAGCGGCCCCGCCTCTCCCGGCTGCACCGGCTGACCCCGCCCCCTCCCGGCTGACCCCGCCCCCTCCCGGCTGACCCCGCCCCCTCCCGGCTGACCCCGCCCCCTCCCGGCTTACCCCGCCCCCTCCCGGCTTACCCCGCCCCCTCGGCCGTGGCCCCGCCCCGGGAAGCCTGTGGCAGGGGAGTGGGCGCTGGGATTCTCCCTCCTCTCTGTCACTGCCCCCGGGGTTGTGGGGGAACGCAGCGTTTTGTTCCGAAAGGGGATCTTTTCCAGTGTAAAAAAAATTCTGCGTTTCGCTCAAAAAATTCCTGATTACCCGCGACGGCCAGCTTGCCCCGGCTGCTGGCAATGCCGTCGCCTTTCTGTCCTCCCACCCCCTTTCAGCCGGGTAATTCTCCTCTTTCCTGAAGGAAAACGTTGTGTCGGTACCGAGGAAAATCAGGAGGCAGGAGCGGACAAAGAACAGCGAGCGGCGGGGGCACGGGGAGCGCCGGGCGCTTCAGGACACCCGCGACAACCGCTCAGCGGCCGGCGGTGCGGGGGGGGCCGGTCCGGAGTAGGAGGCGCCGGGCACCACACGGAAAGTAGCGGTACCAGTCCCCCAGCCGAGCCCCAGGCGGGCCCAGCCCCGGTGTCCGTGCAGACCTCGCCACCATCTCGCCTTTAAGGGGTTTTATGGTGGCTGAGAGCTGCATCACAGTCACAGTCCCCCGGTTACATCACTGAAGCTGTGCCCGACATTGCCTCACGCCGCCCTCGTCTCGGCCTTACGAGGAGGAGCGAGGAGCCGGGCGCTACAAGAACCGGACCGCCGCTCGGGGCAATGGAGCAGAAGGGGGACAGACACCGGACGGGGGTCACCTCCGTGGCAGTCGCACCGCAGCGGGGATGAAACCCGCGCTTTACCGCTTTCCAGGGAAGCGGGACGAGGCGAGCCCGCACTCCCCGCCCCTCAGCAGGTGCGGTGCCCGCCCGCCGCCGGCCTCTACCACGCTGCGCGGTGCGCGGGGAGAGAGTCAAGGCGGGCGCGGCCCTCCTGCCTCCGGGGGAAATTCCTGCCGGCCTGGGCTCTCCCGCCCTCCCCCGCGTCTCGCCGTGGAACGGGCCGAGCCCGGAACTGGGCTCTGCCGGCGGCGCCAGGGTGCCGGAGGGGTGCGGAAGGATGGAGGTGAGAGAAGCGGGGCGGTGCGGCAGGGCGGGCAGCAGCGCCGACAGCCTGGCTGAGGAGGAAGAGGAGGATGATGATGAAGAAGGTCCTAGCGGCGGCCGGTCCAGCCGCACCTCGTCCCTGGTGAGCGGGCTGCTGACCGAGCTGTACAGTGCCGCCGAGGCGACCGCCCCGTCGAGCAGCGCCCGCTCCCGCGTCCTCCGGGAGCTGCAGCAGAGGCCGAGCCAGGTCAAGTACCTGCGGCTGAAAGGTACAGCCCGCCCGGCCTGCCCTGCCCTGCCCTGCTCTGCTCTGCTCTGCTCTGGCCGCCTCTCCGCTGCCACCGCTCCGCCGAGCCTGCGGGCTGCCCCTGTCGCCTCGCTTTCCTCCTCTGTGCCTGCAGGGAGCCCAGCTCACTGGTCACGGTCCCCTCTTACCTCCACGCAGTTGTGTCTCTGGCTGGAAGTCTCCTCCATTCTTTCTTGGAGCAGCCCCTGGGCGTAGCCGTCTCTCCCAGAAGTTGGGCTGATGCCTCCTTCAAACCAAGGCTGCGTGCGCTCTTCCCCCTTTTTCTTTTTGGGTTCTGTAGGGCTAAAGAGGGGGTCACCTGCTGCCAGTTTCTGCGGAAGATAGCGCAAGCTTTTGTGCTTCTGTAAGTTCAAGGCTTTTCTGCACAAGGAGTCGATGACCCCTTTCCTCCCTCCCTTTCTCCCCTTTTTTTCTAAGCTAGAAGAGATACACTGTGTCATAAGACAGTGCTGGGTTTTTTTTTGTTTTTTCGTTTTTTCTGGTCCTTTTAGTTCTAGCGGACTTAAACCTGACGATTGTAAAGCTTATTTGCAAGTAAGCATTGCAGTGGAAAAAAAAAACAAACCCAAACAGGTGCATTAAAAAAAAAAAAAGTAAATGAAGTAAATGTAATAGTCAACAAACTCTAAATAAAACTGTTAAAGAATTCTTGCGAAAGCTAAGTAGCCATAACACTTCGTGTTTGTGAAAGAATTATACTTGCAACTCCAAGGAGAGCTGTACAAAGGCCTTTTGTCTCCTGATGTTCAATCATGCTTGGTTTTGACAAGGAAAAAAAATCAGGAGGTGAATAAACGTGCCTGTTTTTCAGATCTGTGCAAACAGCTTTCTCCTCCTGTGTTCATATTAACGAAATGATATGCTATCTGATGTTACAGGATGTAGCACAGAACTTCTGTGTGTCCTGTGGCAATTTGGGACTCAAGAAGAAATTTGCTTTTTCAGAAATATGTTTTGTAGAAATTAAACTCATTAACTTTGCTGCCAAGTTAATTGTTTTTACAGGGACAGCTATGTGGCTTGAGCAGGAAAGAATAAAATTCATCTCACTGCTTTTGTAGTCATGGTAAAATTCAGTAGGAATGCATCTTTATTTTTTTTTTTTTCTCAAAATCTGTGGTTGTTTAATTTACCTCCATGATACAAGTGATTAGGAGTTGAAGCTGAGCAGCAGGTGCTGCTGAAAGAGGAGCAGAGTCTATAGAAAACGGAGATGTTTTACCAGTGACTCCCCTCCCTTGCAGTCATATCTTGCTCTTCACTATCCTGTGACTGTCATTTCAGCTTTACCTGTCCTTTAGGCTCAGAATTAGTGCAAAAGTCTTATTCTATGAGATGAGTTGTTTACCATCCCACTAACAGCATCTTTTCCTGGATGCAGAAATAATTTTTCTCATTGGATCAGATACCAAAGTATGGGGTTTTTTGACTGATTTTTTTTTTCTTTCTTCCCCTTTCCCCTTTCCCCTTTCCCCTTTCCCCTTTCCCCTTTCCCCTTTCCCCTTTCCCCTTTCCCCTTTCCCCTTTCCCCTTTCCCCTTTCCCCTTTCCCCTTTCCCCTTTCCCCTTTCCCCTTTCCTTTGCTCCCCATCATCAGGGGGGCATGGTTAGGTTGAAAGTAATAGGATTTGAAAAAGCAGCCAGAGATAACAGACAGCTGCTCAGATGCTAGTTGCCAGCTGTTACCAGGCTATTACAGGGAAGAGCTGAAGAGGTCAGCATGTGATAGGCAAGATGCAAGCTTTCATTGGTGGGGTGTGCACCTCTGAGAACAGAGTAGGAGACTTAAAAAAAAAAAAAAAAAGCACTCCCCAACAAATCCCTTTTCTCCTGGACCTGAAGCTCACCACGTGGAGGATGACAGAAATAATAGGAGTAAGCAGGGACAGTTTGATGAACTAAGGGAGGCTGGTGACACTGGGACAGTGGAAATAGTTGAGGCTGCAACTGAAGGCACCTAGTTTGCATCTTAGTAAAAAGAGTTTAAGAGTTTCCTGCTAAATGCTTATCCTGGAGTTGCATTTCTGGCTTTGCAGGCAGCTTCTTGAACATGTTCTTCTGTCTGTTACCATTTGTTTATTCCCCATGCACATTTTCCAAAGACAGCTTCTGAAAGGTACTGTATTTAAAATGTACCCCCAATTGCACTACTGTAAGTGTATTCCAGCTACTTCTGTGACAGTGTTTCCAGTTTATCACAGTGTAATTATTAAGATTCATGCACTGTGCAGTAAGTGGAAGTACTTCATTTTAAAAGAAAATGAAAGACTTTGGCTCAGGATCCTGAAAATGTTTGTTAATGAGAATTATCCCAGTCAATAGAAGTTGTAATTTACAGAAAGTTTGTGTATGTAAATACCCGTGGGGTAAGTCTCTGCATGTCTACTACAACAAGCTGTGAATGTTTTGGTTGGTACTGAAGTTATTTTCTCTGCTTATTGGCAGATGTCGATGAATTAACAACTATAAAACGAGAACTGAATTACAGAATTTCTGTTCAGTCAGCAAAGTTGCTTCATCTTCTGAAGCAGAAAGACAGACTTGTACATAAAGTCCAGAAGAACTGTGATATTGTCACAGCTTGTTTACAAGCAGTTTCCCAGAAACGACGTAAGTACTTGTTCTGTACATGTGTAATAGTGTAAGTAGTTTGTTTCATTAATGTGGGCACTATTCAATTAAGCCCTTGCTCTTAAATCACCTCCTGGTTTAATGTCAAGAGGCCATGCTATGTTACCTGTGACTGACTTCCAGGGGTGTCAGTGGCACCTGGGAACAGATAAAATTCAACTAGCTCAGCTGGTTATGCTGTCATAGCCTCAGCTTTCTGTGTTGGTGTGGCAGCCTTACCATAGGTTGTCTGCCAGGCTTTTTAAGCTTTGCTTTGCATAAAGACCAAGTTGAATTTTTTGTGTGTGTGTGCATGCTGTGTTTCACTGTGTGCTTTCATACATTTCTAAGGGAGATGCTGGAAGTGGAAATTCTTACTGGGAACTGTAGATAGCATATGCAATTGTCTTCCCAGAGCATAGAATAATAGAAAGTTAGGGGTTGGAAGGGACCTCAAGAGATCATCTAGTCCAACCCCCCCTGCCAGAGCAGGGTCACCTCGAGCAGGTCACACAGGAACACATCAAAGTGTGGGCTTTGAATGTCTCCAGGGAAGGAGCATTGTTAGTGCATAGCTCCTTTCTATTGAGTTAATTCGAGATGAGGAGTATTAGTAAAGAAAAAACCTACTTTCCCAACCCCTTTATCAGCACCTGTGATTTTGGGGTTTCAAGAGAGTACATGGAAAAGAGCAGAAATGTTGCTCTTGAATTGTTTGGCCTTTTCTTCCGGCACAGTGAAACCTTTTTATTTAGCTTGGCAAAGTTGTCATCTAAAGATAGGCTGGAGTGCTTTTAGTTCTGCTAAACTGAAACTTCTAATGTTGTATGTAAAATCAAATAGAAATTATGTCTTTAGAAAGGACACATGATAATAACCTAATGTTCCCTGTCTTATTTTTTCATTAACATGCAGCGTGACAGAAATGTTCAGGTACAGTAAATAAAAGCATGGTCTTTTCACAAAAATGCCTGTAGGAGCTTTGAGGTGCATGTAAAAGTAAGAAAAAATCTTACTGTAGTGGCATGTGTTAATGTAGTTTAGTCAAGGGTTTGTCTATTACTGTGAAACTTAAAGCATTTAAAAGTGTTCCTTTGTTTTACTTAAACCTGGCATGAAAGTTCTTGGCTCTCATGCACTGTGTAGGCACATTTCTTCTCACCTGCTCTTTCTTTCTTAACATCACCTTGATAATTGAATCCTCAGTGCCATACACTTAAGTGTATGTTGTAGTTTCCTTTTAAGTGGAGCTACTTGAATTTTGCATGTGTTTAAGTATTTAGAGGATTTGACTGTAAATTCTGAAGGGCGAAGCATTCTGACCTGATTTGTTAGGTAAAAACTATTGCCTGGAAGAGTTATGGGATTTCATCCTAAGTATTGATGTGTTTCTACTAAATTAATGGGGCATCATTTTTAAAATGTGCTAGTAACAATTGAAATAGCAAAAGTTTTAAAGTAATGCTGTTTGTTGCCTAAAATCTATGCATGGGCAGGCAGGTTTTTGGAGACTGTGTTGGTCTGCCTATTACATCTCTTTAACTTAGATATTTTTATTATTGATACAGCATATTCTACCTAGTGTTAATTTTCAGTTTATATTTCTGAAAATCCAGATGCATGTGTTACAGAGCACAAAACCCCCTATTTATTTGTTGCTTTAAGAGCTAATCTGAAGCCACTGGAATTTGTTGACTGATTCCTGATATCTTCAGTTGCTTTGGAATAGATTCAGGCTCTCTTTTTATTCTTCAGTCTAAATATACTAGCACTATATGGAGAATGCAGGAATAAGCTTTTGCTGTAAGATGTAGAACTTTAGATTTCCTAGTAATCATGTCTTTAAGCAAATATTTGATCAACAGCTGTCCAAAGGCAGGTAAAATTTTATTCTTGCTTTTGTACTATTTCCTGTGTCATTGTAGTAGGAGTCCCTGTGTGGTATATAATGAATCAAATCACTCAGGAGGTGATCCAGTAGGATAATTCCTTCTTTCTTTTCTGTATCAGTGCCCTGTTTCCAGTATCTGCAGAAGGTGGTAGAGGTGAATGCACAGGAGAAGGTGATTGATAACTTAGAGTAGCTTGTGAAGTGCAGCTTCTGAATTTGTAGTTAAATCCTAAAATATCAGCAAAACTGTTACGCTAGCAGCAGAAAGATGTATTTTCTCCCCTTCTAACTTAAAAAAACCCCAGTTAATATGGTAGAACATTAAAGAATGCCTACTTCTCCCTTGGTCAAAAATGTAATAGATTTTTCTGCTCTCTGCAGCCCTTGTAACTAGACAAGCCTACCAACTCATGTTTAAATATTCAAAACCATATTTTAAATATTCAAAACACTATTATTAATTTCTAGAAGATTTTGTTGTTCCAGGTTTTTCTGATGATAGCATATGCTTGCAATATGTTTTGTGCTGTAAAGCTTTATAATGTGCTTTCATGTACAGCATTAACATTACAATATCCTGTAGTACTAAAATCTTTAACAAGCATGGAAAAGTTGTTAATAAATTTCTCCTTTTAAAATATGTTTTTTAGTGGCAACTCAATTTCTTGTTGTGTTATCATTAATTCTAATTCAAAACACAAGTGGTTCTTCAACTGAATTATATAGTTTTATGGTATCTTTATACTGCTGTCCCCACATATGGTGAAAAATCTGCATAGATGTAGAACTCTAGTTTTATATTAACCTTAAGTTCACATTCAGATGTTTGAATGCTACTTTTAGCAGTCTTCACAGGCCAAATGGTGTTTTAGGAAGGGATGGAAATTCTGTCTTGATGGTTTACTCTGGCTTTGTCAGACCCTTTTTTAATACTGCCTGACAAATTCACTCCTAGTGGTAACTTCAGCTAGCTAGGAAATTACAGGGCTGATAAATTAGGTAACTTTCATTTTGGTAACATTCTTTTACCCAAATTTAAATAAAATAATTCAGTGAAGAAAAGCAGTAAGAGAGAAATCACAGTGATGGGCTGATGGCAAACATGAGTTCTACGCACACATTTATCTTATTGTAGTGATTCTGACTTATTTGGCATAACATGACATAAGTTTGTTCTGTAGCATTGTGAGATACTTCAAATCTGTCTTAGAAAGCAGTGTTTTATGCACTTATGTTTTTAATTTGAGAAAAGCAGAATTCATTAAAAAATAAATCAGGGCTTTGCACCCATCATCTTAAGACTATGCAAAAGACATCTCGTTCTTTTATTTCTTCCTGTATTTTATATAGTGACATCTTGCATATATTACTAAAAATATTTTGACTGATCAAATTGCAAGCAAGAAGTCCCTTGAATCACAAATTTTGATTACCTGTCATTTTAATTTTTAAAAAATATGCATATGGTATCCATAAAATCCTGGTAAGTAAAATAATCCAGCTCAACTGTAACTCAGTTTGGCTGAAAGTGAGCAGAAGTGTTTCAGTCATCTTCAATATAAGATGAAGTGATATTAACAAAGTTACTTAATATTGTCTTGTGTTATTGATGGAGAAATAATTTTAGTATAAAATTTCACAAAGAGGTCACTAACTTAGTGGTTTGTATATATAATAACTTTCAGTGAGTCTCATGTCGTGTTCAGAAATACTATGATTAAAATTAAGTAGTAGTATTCTGTGGTTTCAGCATTGACTCCTGTATAGAATTCCTAAAGATAACAGTAAAGTTTAGCTTTCTAGTTTTTCTTCTCTTCCTCCTGCTTTGATTTGGTGCAGGACCAGTAGAGGGAGACATATGTTTTATTTTGTGCAGAGGTAGAGGTGAATCTCTGGTTTTCATAAGCTTGTGGCTTTCACATCCTTTCCTTAAATGTGAAGGGAAGTGTTTTACAAATGTGGTCAGGCAATAAAAAGATTTAAAGTCGGTCTGTCAAATAAATGTTGTTCCCAAGGGTTCCATATATGAAGTAGTTGAAAAATGGTGACAAATGGCTTACTAATTATAACTGAGACCATCAGTTCCCACATTGTTGTGGAGGCTATTCAGAAGCTTCTGATTGAGCAAGCTGAATTTTTTGAAGTCTAGCTACAGAAATTCAAAGGTTTAGGTATACACTTATTAGGAATACTTGTGATCTCTTTGAGTGCATCTTAGTGGGATAGAAAACCAGCACAAGCTGGCATCATTGGAGCACAGATTGGTAGCCTTGTGTTTCCAGAGAGTGGACAGAGTTGCCTGGTAGGAAGCCAGGCTATGAGGTCTTCTCAAGTTCTGAGAATATGCTAGTGCCTTTGTAGCATCAACTCTTCTCACAGTGTATGGAATGCACTCAGAGGAAACAGGGAAAGCCTTTGCTGAGGTTGTAGTCATATGAGTTGGTTAGGAGAAGACTGGGTCAGATCATCATCATCAGGTGGATATCTGGATAAGTGCAACTTAGATATCCAAAAGTACTTGCACATTTAGATTTAACTTCTGTTTTCTTTCTCCGCATTCCCTCCAATCAAAGTTTCTCTTTAGCTTCAGTCCTGGTGCATCTCTGTGCCCTATCCCATCTTCCATTTTTTACTCCTCTTCCTAAATCTTTATTGGCTTTTCTGACTTGATCCCAGTCTTTAATTAATGGGTTTCTCAGCCCTCTTCCATTTTCTCCTCTCTGTCTTTTCTACCCTGCAGTGTCTACCACTGGCTCTCAGTCACGCTACTCCCTATCTGTGGGGTTTCCTTCTATTGTTCCTTGGTCTCTTTCATATGTTCTCCCTTGTCTTTTTCCTGAATGCAATAGTTATCTACTCACCTGTTTTCTCTGTCCCTCAACATTTGTTATAAAACCAAGAAAGACATTCACAAATTTTAGTACATGGGATGGAAACTTGGTTGAAGGTATAAAACCAGCTTTAATACAAAACACTGTGGACTGTTAACACAGGTAATATTGGTTTGGTTGACCTTGAACTCCTTGTAAGGAGTAAAGTTTTTCACAGTGGAAACAAGAAGCCATTGGAATAATTTTCCCTGGGAAGTAGTGGATTCCTCAACATTTGACAGTTAAGAATCAGCTGGACAGGATGCTGGGTCACCTTGTCTGGACAATACTTAGGCCACGAAAGTTTGGAGGTCCTTCTGACCTACTATTTTATGGTTCTATAATCTGATCATTCTAGATGATCATTCTTGTGGCATGGGGCAAACCCTTGTGTAACTGTGTAATAATTCATGCAGGTCAAATTTTGCACATGGCTTATCTGACTGGTCCCACTCAGTTCCCAGGAGTTTGATGGACTGTTGCAGTTGTATAAATATGCTTTAACCTGGAACACCTCAATTTCTTTGGTTTATTTTTTTTCTTTATGAAGGACTGAATTACTCAGTGAATGCTGCTACTGTGGCCTACACTAGTAGGGGTAATTTTTTTCAAGACACTCCAGCTCATGGATGTCTGGGATTATAGAAGTTATAAATTAGGGAGACAGTTTAAGCTTGTATTTGCTTTTCGTGTTCCTCACTTTAATGCCTGAAATATATATTGAGGAGAGGATGTTCTGTATTAAAAATTAAAAATATTAAAGTCTGTGCAGTGTTGCATTTGCAATTAGAAGACAGACTATGTATCTTCAACTTTTATTCAACTTTCCAAGTGGATGTCAAACAGGTAATTCACTTAGAAAACTACATCTCATTTTCAAAGTGTTCATCTGATACATTTTAGATTAAATTCAGTAGCTCTCATGTTTGAAGCCAAATAAATTTGCTTCAGTAACTTTTATAGCATTAACTATTAAATTGATCTATCAAAAATACATTTCTCCTTTGATGTGGTTAAAATAGGAGGTTTACTTCTTTTGGAGCCTGATTTCATGTGAGTCATCCTCAAATGACTCAATTGGATGCATACTTCATTTCAGTAGCTTTCCTATTACTTCATCTGGTTTTGTGTGCTTGGTTACATTTTTAGTCTCTGTCCTTTGCGGGTGCTAATGAATTGGGTCCTTTAAGTTGATGCTGTGGCTTTTTGAAATGCATGCTTGAGAAATGTTTCTTGTGGATACTTTTGTTTTTCCTAATGGGTTGTTCTTAATTTGGTTCTACCTGATACTTCATCCTTTGAAGCCTTTTGGTGGGGAAAGGGAGACAGAACTAAACCAAATTATAAACCAAATTGTGAGCTTGAAAATGTCATAGTCACCTTAAGTTGTTTGTATAAACTGTGTCCAAAGATAGGCTGAATTTTCTTGGTAGTCAGTTGCCTACTTGTAGCAATACATGCCTAAATAAACAGAATGTTGCTATTGATTTTTACTTCTTGCCATTTTCATAAAAGTTATGCTGCATAGACTCTCTTATAGAGCTTAATCTGTTACTTGTGACTCAGGGTGTGGAGGTGGGCTGACAACTGTTTAGTAAGGATTTTGTAATCCTTTTGATTTCTTGTGCTGGTTTGCAAGTAATGGGACAGTTAGAAAAAGAGACAAGTTCTGTGCTTAGGGATGCCAGAACTTGGCTCAGTGGGGATGGCAGCTATGCACTTTTTCCAGAAACTTCATTGGGCCACTGGGCAGGAGTTCTTTTGATCTGGACAGTGAAGTTCACCTGCCAGTCCATTAGGTGTGGGCTGTGTACAAGCAAAAATGGCTATAGATGTGTGATGTCAACTGACACATTCACTGATATCCAGAATTATTAATAAATTGTGTGAGGTTTAAAAATATTACTGGAGAACCTTTCAATATAATTACCTATTGTGGTGGATACAAAAAAAATTGCTGTTTATTATATTTTACTCAGCTGCAGCCAACCAAGATTCTGGAAAATCTGAAACCTTATTCCATTGTGATGGGAGCCAGGACTGGGAAGAATTATTTGGCTTTTAACACTGGGCTTGCAGGAGAAGGAGTGCAAACAGCGTTGTTCGTTGCTGTATCCCAGGTTATGGAGAAAGGTTTCAAAGAGTAGGTTTGTGTTGTGTTCAGTATTTGGTGATGTAAATTAGATTGTGTGTTCTGGATATCTGTTAGTGAGTGTGAAAGAAAAAAGAGAAGAGTGTTATCAGGCATAATACCAACAGTGTAGAACACTGAATAAGATGGTGTTGCTTTGCAAGGGCAATGATTTGTGATTTTAAATGCCACAGGGAGTTTGCTATCATAGCATTTTGTGCAGTTTTGGAAGTTAGAAAGAAAGAGGCTGAATTTGGTATTGATTTGGTCATAGCTCAACTGAAAAGTTCATGTGGTCTGTGCTACAGCAGACTATCAAATACAAAAGATGGCAATAACTAGTGCCTAGAGCAGCATAAAACCTGGAAATTCTCACTTTGAGGGAAATTCTCCTTTAAGAATACAGCAACAAAAATACCTTGTTCCGACATGAAATGAAACACCCACTCACAGAAGTCAATTGCTTATGAAGCAAAGTTGTGAAAGGTTACATTTTGAACTAAAACACGTTCAGATTTTGGATACTTCACCCTTTTTCCTTTCATGTTATATAACGAGACATTTTCAAGTAAAATGTTAAAACATTTAATCCAAAAGAGAGTAAAAATTGTGCTTTTAGCATTTGGAAATACGTTTTCATCAAAGATAACATTCTGCTGTGAAGGTCTTTGCTCTCCACAAGGTGTTATTTCGTGACAGAGCTTTCCATTGAAGTGGTTCCAGCTAACTTTGTTCATGGAGGTCTTCCTGAGAACACGTGGCCAGCAATCTGCAGCTCCTTCCCTGGCTGCTCAATGCTGGGATTGCCAGGGTGGTTTAGGGAGCTGAGGTGTCAACTCACATTCCAAATCCATATGTTTTCTATCTATCCAGGGATTATACGAATTTTTATTTTCCTGTGTAAGATATTCCCTACTATGCTTCTTTGTCCCTACCTCTCACTGCTGAAATGTCTTACCTCCATCAAAAATACCTCCTTGTCCCATCCTAACAATACCATCTCATATTCTGTCATTGGCTAAAAATTGCCAAAACTACTTATATCTTGGGCTCCTTCAGCTCCATTCTTCAGGATTTACCTAAGCAGACTTCCTTGGTGGCTGCCTTGACTAGTGTCAGGTTCCAGAGGTAGATTTGCTTTTTTTAAAAACCTGGGAGACTGACCAGGACCTAGCTAATTACAGTTTCAAGTGACAATGGGCAGTGCTGATCAGCAGATGGTATAAGAATATACCAAACTGCTACATTTTTCTTTTAAATATGGTTCCATCGTTACTTCTTGATATGGGCTGCCTTCAGAGTTGGGATTGCTGGTGGTGGTAGATTCCTGGGTACACTTTGGAGCTTGCTAAGAGACCTTGAAGGAGGTGCTACCTGGTGGCTCACTGCTCCTGCCTGTTTCCCAGTTCAGTGAGCTGCTGTCTCTGGAGGGGTGGGATTCTCCCAAGAAAGGGAGATGCCAGGGATTTAGAGCCAGGTGGGAGCTGAGCAGCATGGTCAGCTGGACTCAAGCTCGTGTCTCTGAGAGGAGAGAGCCTTCAGCTTCTGGTTGTCTTCTGCTTGTTGAGCCCTACATGTGCCTCAGAGAGAAGCAAGGAGCTGTGGATTGTCTGATTGTTGTGCCAGGCAGGTGGCTGCCAAGTGCAGCAGCTTGTCATTTGGGAGACAGCAGCCCAAAGGAGTGTGGTGAGACCTGGAAAACACTGGTGAATCAGCTATGGTGTTCAATCTTCTATAGCTTGGGCCCCGTGAAATTCAGACCCATACTTCCGCATCCTTCCTTCTCGCTCTGCTTTGACAGCTTGTCCTGGAAAATGTCAGACACCTGGAGTGAGGGCAAATGGGGCTAAGCTGAACTTCCTAAAGTCTGCCATGTAGGCATGGTCTCAAGTTGGTCTTTGCTGCTGCACTGAAAGGAGCCCCTGTAATGGTCACTGAGGTGGTGAGAGCATCAGTCACTGCTAATCTAGCTGCAACTAGTTTACTCCCTTCCCCCCAAATAGTTCTACAATATTTTTTGTGTGTGTGTGTTATTTAGAAACTTGATGGAATAGCAATAGCTGAATATGGTTACAATATTGAAACATCATTCCTGCAGAATAAATACTTCATTGCTGTTCATGGATTGGGACAGTTAATTCTGTAAATCCTTCTGTATGTGCTAATCTGGCTGCTGAGTCTAGGCTTAGTTTGCAACAAAAAATGCAGATTGTTTGGATATTAATGTATAAATTGCAGAATAGTTACCAAATTCTCATTCTGCAACATTTGTTGTATGATGTAAATATTGTTTGTCAGTGTACTAGCAGCTGTGACAACAGTGAAATGGTTGAGTTAGTGCTACACCTGAGATTATATTTATTTTGGGTATGCGTCCAACTTGGATGTTGTTGACTGCCTGACTTCCTTTCCATATTCCTCTGTAACTGTAATCCGAATGCTGTTGCAGAGTGGTAGCTGATCTTGCAGGATTAGTTTTGTGATCTATGTAGAATTTTGAGTACACTGAATTCAACAGCTATGCCATGAAAAGTTGATGTATTTGTTGATCGTATTTGTTACATAAAATACTTCCTGAGTATTAGAAATAGGGATTGATGTAATAGGTTATTGAAGGAAGGGGGGATAGTTTGGATTACTTGGTAGTTACTTTTTGGATTTCTTGATACACAAGTAACTTGTGGTATTTAGATACTAATTTCCCTGAGCAAAGTGGTTCTCACACCAGTGATATCTTATTTCTCTGCTATTGCAGTACCTTTGGAAGGTGAGATTTGATCAGCTGGAGCTGAGGGAGGCATGCAGTCACCCAGAGGAAGGATGCTGCTGTTTGCAGACCACAACATCAGTCAGAACAGCCTGTTCTCCATCTACAGTTCCCATCAGTCGGCCATGACCTCAGAAATTACTGTCAGGCACCACTGTTACCTCTGCTCATTTGCAGCTGTTCAGGGGGATACCTGTCCAGCAGTAAAGTTTGATTAGTCTCATAGCTCCCTGAAAAACTGGAGAAGCGAGGCTTTCATTTAATCAGCCTGAGTATGTTGTGGTTAAATAAGACAAGGTGCTGCTTCCCATATAGTTTTGGGAACAGCATGAAATGGAGCTGATTCTGTTCCAGCACTGGGTGTCTTCCTGGGGCAGCGCAAATGTTGATCAGGAGGGGAGGAGTGAGGTGCATGGCCCAGCAGAGCAAAGGTCTCAGACCAAAGAGGCAGTCACACATTTTGCTGTGAGGTGTTCTCAACATCCAGGATATAGACCCTAGAAACTTATTGTACAAGGAAGCAAGGAATTAGCCAGGAAGCTTGCTGTACAGCTGGTACTTTCAAAGGTTCTGTGTGGAGGAGTGCACGAGTGCATTTGTATTTCACCAATCCTTTAGACTCTTCTGAACCAGTGACATTCCTGCAGGTAGTGAAAAGCCATGGCATCTATGGCAAATGCTGGACAATCAAGATGTAAGGGTTTATTTGTGTGTATAAGCTCACACTAAGGGGTGGCTGTGTGACCATAGCTATAGTACAATGTCATTGCCATCTTTAATCTTTCTCTGACAAGCTTTTGAATGGGGACACAACCTGAGATAAAAAGTTGTGCAATTGGACTGTATGAGTAATCTTTCACACTTGTCCAGCTCAGCACTGCCTCCTCTTTTAATTTTTCTGGGGATTACACTTTTGTCACACTGAAAATGCCCAGCAGGGGATGCAGCATGAAACACAGATGTGTTTTATCTCTGAATATGGCACATGCTAAATGTTCTTTGGTTGAGCTAGCCTTTGAAGAAAAGATTTCCTGCATACTGAAGATCAAATGGAAGATAACAGCTGCTTGGGATAATTAGTTCCAGGAACAGACTGATTTATAGAGCATCAGGCAGTGCTACCAGCTATGTTTCTGCAGCTTTGTGAGATAAGCTTGATGTTTGAAAACAAGATGCTAGAAAAGTGGGCTGTGAACTTAGTCTGTTTGGATCAACAGTCCTGCTTATAATTACTTACTGGAACAGCTCTGGAGGAAGAGTTAAATGAAAAACTCAGATCTTAAAAGGCTTTTCTCCTTGGAGCTGTTAATAACCTGAATTTAACTTACTGACCAGTAAATGAGTGTTCCTCACATACCTTTGAAATTTTGCCAAGTTCATGTTACATGCCCATGTTACATCATTTCACTAGAACACTTTCTAAGAAGAAAGTGACACAAACATATAATTTATATTTCTTTCTTAGAAATTGGAAACCTCTTGCTATGGTTTGCCTGAAATCATGGCAGCCTGGTGCTGATCAATGTTTTTCTTTTATCCATACAATAAATATGGCCAAAATAAAGAGCATGGACAGTTTTTGCTTCTTGGGTTGGATTAGACATTGTTGATAGCTAACAGTTTAATGTGGATTTTTTGGTGTGGTGGTTGGTTTGTTTTTTTTTTCTCCTTATGTTACTGCTAATTTCTTATCTCATTCAGTGGTCATTGAAAGCAGTAGCTATTGGGTCCTTGATCCTGAAGGATCCAGTGAGACTAAAGGAAATCAGAATGAAGGGGTAATCAAATGTACACAGCTGATAGGTTTTTTTTAAATCTGAGGAATTAAATATTTATAATAATAACACCTAGAGAGGCCCAGTGAAGTCAGGAACCTAGTGAGCTGATCACTGGACAAACACATGATACAAGGCCCTCTGAAAAACAAACTTTTAATGAGACAAGACCACTTGAGATCTGGTAGAGGAATGAAGTGAGATTTCCCAGGCTGTGCAGTGGGGAATAAACAGAGCTTTGCTGTTACCAGAACTCATGCTTGCACAGGGTTGTACATGTTCCAAGTCAATTTTAGTGCTTCAAGGCTTCAGTACTAAATGAGCCTTTGATTAACCCTGAACAGATTCAGTTCAATAAACTTGTCCCGTGAGAGTGATTTATGAACTGAAATTTTGTTATTTAAAAAGAAAGCTTGGAATGATGTTGTCGTGACTGATAACTGTTTTCTCCTCTTCATCTTACTCACGAACTTCAGGAAAAAAACCCTCTCTGTGTCAAACTTGCTTAGATGACTAACATACACACTTTTTGCAGGAAGGGGAGGTGGTAGTTTGAGTTTTGTTTGCTTTGTTAGTGGCTTCCTTTTCCAACACTTGCAGAATGTGCTCTGTGAAGCTATTACCCACAGGGGAGATGAAGGGAATCTTGTGATCTGGAGGACCTGAAGTTGCAATAGCCTTGTATACACGCAAAACTTCATGGGCTGTTTCTTTACAGAACCAGTGGCATCTGCTAATGGGAACCAATGTATGTGTGATCAAAGAACCTGAGCTGTGGTGGAGGACTTCTCTACTGACTGATCAAAACTGTGGTTCCCAAGCTCTTTGAGGTTTATATTGGCTTCTCTTGGAGTGAACCCCATTCCCGTCCCCAACTCCAGAAAGGGTTTTGTTTCCATTCCTGTGTAACAGAGCTCTGCAGAGGCCCAGGTATACTGGAAGAGGGAAAATCTCTGCTGTAAGCAGGAATCTCTTCTCCTTGGGCAGTGCAGGAACAGCCTGTCCCTTTGTGTATCTAATGAAAGCCTTGTGCAGCCTGAGCCTAGTATTTGATGGGTGTCCTTAGCATGATGGCAAATAAGTACTCAACAACATATAAAAGCTTGTTTATAAAGCTGGTCCCATTCCCATAGTGTTTCCTGGCCTCAAGCAAAGGCATTTTGTGGTTAGTAATTTTTCTAACTTCAGCAATTACTTTTTTTATCTAAGATCTTTGAAGTGTTGTGTCTGTGGATAAACCTTGTCTTGGGGACATAGGGTGTTTTTTCTTTCATTAATTATGTTGGGGGGATTAAAATCTTGTGGTTTCTGAAATAGCAGCTCAGACCGATGAAGCTGGTGATGTATATTGGAAAATCCAATTTCTGTTCTTGCTGCAATTCATAAGATTCTAACAAAAGAAAAACAGCTCAGTATAGAGCTGGGAGCCTGAAATCTGCTATGAGCTCCTTTCTTCTGCATATGTTATTGAAAGCATGCCTACAGATCATACCTGTCAGATTTTTTTTCATATATTGCATTAGTTTTTCTGCAGGCTCGGTGATTTGTGTTTTTTTAAATGATCATGTAGCATTTAAGAAGACTTCTGGGGTGTGAATATTGGCCAAGATATGCATTTACTTCGTATTGTTTAGCAAGGTTAGGGAACATTTAATTTTTTATAGTTATGCTTTTCAGCAAAATTTTCTGTAGGCCTCTTCAAATGTTTTTCTTTTTAAGGTATTCTATACCAAAATAATATTTTTAATGCTGTGCTTCAGTAGAGACAGATAATTTCTCTGATCAAAAATAGGCATTTGCTTTCTGAGACCTCACTTCAATTCATTACTTTGTGTTTAATTTAAAAGGTCCTCTCTATGTATTTTATCAAGCATGTAACCACTGCTATAGCTTCTATTCCAGTTGTTAACTCTAGACTTTATGATGCTTGTTACTACAGCAGTTAAAATATATTGTTACTTTGCATGACATGTCTTTTACCTTGCTCATGAGATGCAATTATCTGCTTAATGTAATTTTATATGATCTGCTTTACTGTTGGCATACGAAGGTGATAAGTAAAATCTATTCCCTGCCTTCCCCACCCTATTTCTTTTATTCCTCAGGATAAGAGAGATTTCTGTGCTCTTCAAATGGCAATTTTAACTTTAGAGTTTGTTTATACAGTTGAACCAAATTAGAAAGAAATAATACGAAATCTGGATGGTGTTTTTGAATTCACCCCTCTGTCCCCATTTCACATGAGTAGTTCATTCACTTACTTTTCTGTCATTTTTCTCTGATTAAGAGAAGTTTTGCTTCTTGTTGGAAGCATTTGAGACATAGAAAGCTTCTGCAAATTGTTTTCTTACTGGGTGTACTTTTGTCCTTTCGAAAGACAACATATATACATATAAATAATGAAATGTAGTAGGGGACTTCACCTTGTGATTAACACAGTTCTTAGTTGTTGTTTTTGTTTTGTTTTAAATTTTTGTTTGTTTGTTTTATTTTAGTGTTTGTACGTAGATTTTCCCTTGAATGCTAGGTGCCAATGCTTCCCTTTTGGTCATTTGTACATCTAGTCAATGTCTTGCTCTCATTGCTTTAATATCCAAGGCTTTTCACAGCCTACTCTCCTCTCTTCTCACATCCCTGTAATTTCTCACTCAGTATTCAAGGTTAGCTCATGCCTCCCACCTCCATCCCACACTTTGTTTTAAAACAAGAATCTTCTCCATTTCCCCCATGTTGTTATTTCCTTGTATATGTTTAACCATGCTGAACTTGAGATGATTATTAAAACCTAATGCCTCAGCTCTCTTTTTGACCTTATGCCTTCATGTGTGTCCTTTGGTACTCATCTTTGCCCTGAATCTAGAGAAACACAATGGCAGCTCGTATATTAAGACAAGAGTTCACCATGCTTTTCAATATCACCTAACTATCTCATGCTCCTACATCTGCTAATGTTTTCTTTTCTCTTACTTGTTTCCTTTAAAGCAGACGGTCTCATTTTTTTGCTCTGCTTGTACAGCACCTACTGCAATAATGCTGCAGCCCAGAATTAGGATTTATGGGCACTGCAATGAATATAAATAGTTTTAATAGAATATCAGGCAGACTCAGTCATGCAGGTTTGTTGTCCTTTGTTACTGGTATAATAAGAGGAAATAGCTTCTGTCTTGTGATCAAGCAATATGATATCTAAGCCCCCCCCCTTTTTTTTTCCTCTACAGATAGTTCTGAGTTAAATCTCAGCCTTGTCCTTTCAGTGCAGCCATTGAACCCTACGTTAAGATAGAGGTTTCCACATCACATATATTTTGTATTGTCAGAATTAATTTTTTTTCTTCAGAAATATTTGAGATGTCTCTGCTCTGTGGTGTATGATATTTAAAAAAACATGAGTCAGTTGCTACTTTTCAGGAATTCTTTCAATTCTCTCCTGTTAAGTTCTGATGGGCCTAGAGTGAAATAGGCCACCCTTTGTACCCAGGCTTTTGGCACTGGTTTCTCTCACTTGTGTGCTTAGACTTGGTGAATTATTAGCAAATTTAATTCTTCTTTCCTCAAACCCAATTTGATGTAGGAACTCCAGATTTTATATATAGTGGCTTTTTAAATTGTGTAATGGTGAGAGTTGGTGACATAGGTGAGTTAATAATTTGTGATGTAAAGCATTTGAAAATTAACATATTCCGAGTTTTCAGTGTGATTGTATTGTAGAAACAGGTTTAAGAAAAGCCAGTAGCTCACTGGCTGGGTGCTTTCCTAAAGAACTAAGGAAAATGAGGGCTTCATGCTCTATTGAACTGAGTGTAGGTCTAGGAGACAGGTACCTCAGTTCTGCTATTGCTGGCCTTAGCCCTGGTACTGCACAGATGTCAAGTCTTTCTGTACCTCCCTCATTCATTGAAATGGCTCTTTACAAATGGGGAGGGGTTATAGATGGGTTCAAGAATGTTGCAGGCATGTCTGTACTTATGTTTTGTCAACCTGTGATGCTCTTGAGGGCTTCCATATTCCCACCTACGTGATCTGATTGCATGAGCATCTTGTGCTACTCTAAGAACAACCTACAAATTGAGGGACTGTGGTCAGGCTTACCTGTACTGATTCACTGCCTACAAATGTGGTGCCTACCTAGATGGGAAAGTGGTTATCACAGCTCCACCTTTTTGTGCTGTGAACTGCTAGAAACTGCTTTCACAACTGATTTACAGATGCCTTCATTACAGTTGTATGATATTTCAAGTGTTTTCATTGATGCTAGAAAATTTTGGCATACTTCTTGGGGTATATTGTGTCTGCCAAAAATTTCAAGAAGCAATATAATTACATATGTTATTCAACTTGAAATACACTTACTAGACTTACTAGGTGTTACTGTCTATTGTTCCCAAAAAACAAATTACAGCATGTATTTGTGGGCAGGTGATATTGGGATCAAGGTGACCTGGCTCTGTTGAAAGGACCTTCTCTTCACTCATCAGTCCTGTCTTAGTCTATGCACATGTGCAGTATGGAAGGAGCAGATAGTGTGTATTGGGAGGGAAGCAGGAGAATGACAAAGAAAAATACTAAAGATCATAATGAAGAATCTTGATACTTTAGTTCTCTCGATTGAATTCTGATTGTGATAAGCTGAAGGATCATGTGTACATACAGCTGTGAGCTTCTCACAGGAACAATAGGCTTGTATATTAATTTCCTGTTGAAAGAAATACACTACAATAAACAGTGCTATTTTAATAGTGCTCTCTAGATCAGTCATCAATAGATTTGGCTAAACAATGTGCAGGTAATATATTCTCTTTCATGCATCTTAGCTATAAACAAAGCCTCAGACCTGGGAGCACTCTCTAGTAAGATAATTCCCCAGATTCTCTCTTTGTCTTAAACTCTCCTAGAAAAGTCAGCTTTTTTAGGGCTTTCTTAACGAAAAAGTTCTTTTAAAAAGTATTTACTGTGCTGTCAGTTTTTGAAGGGGGAAATAACTAAGGTTACGTGCCTGAAGTCTAAAGGAAGAGGAAGCATTGGACTAAAACTGAGTTGGTTTGGATTCACATCTCAGCTCTGTTGAGTGTTTCCTGATACTAATAATTTAAATCTTTGTTCTTTGTTTCTGAAAATCATAGATATTATTTACTGCCCATTGTGTAGTTTAGGTTTGCACTGAATACCTTTGTAGGCAAAGATTGACTCTGCTGGTTTTGTCTGTGATATTTAATATAGGATGCAGTGAGGTCCTTTTGTGACATTTATGTACAAAGTGATACAAATGATGACTAACACAGTGGAATAGTTTAAAATATTCATGCTGTGTTGATGAGACACTGGTGTGTCAACACACTACACCATTTCCCTGCTTGTTGAAAGTGGGTAAAATGAACCTTCTCTAGGCATGAAGACAGTAGCAAAACTTAAGCTTTGTATTTTACTGGTCCAGTAAAAAAAACCTGGATTGCTTGTCTGAAAACAGAGACCAGCTAGATGGCAGAACTGAATCTGTTAGTCCAAAATGACCTTTCTCCTTCTGTGTAACACAGATCTGTCCACTCCTACCTGTGGACTCCCTCCTCATGCAACTGTGGATATGGGGAACAGTGCTAGCCTATGCTTGATGGTCCACCCAAAGGTCACAGCTAGCTGGTAAGTCAGAATGTCTGCTGGCCTGCAGTGTCTGAGGTGGGAAGTCAGTGACAGAGTCTGTAGAGCAGCACTGGCAGTGCAGGAGGTGATGGTTTACTGGCAGAATGAGGTGGGAGAAGTGCTGGCCTATGCCACCTTCAGTGTCAAAGAGCCAACAAGCCAGAGGCCGCTTTTCAAGCTGTCAGAGGTGGCTCCAACTTGTGAGTTCGAGGAGCATAAAGCTCCATGTGGGTCATGCTTGTTTTTAGGCTTTTGGAATCAAGCAGAAGGAGGTGGGGCTAGTTTTGACAGAGGGGATGTTTAGTGACAGAACATGTATAGAACTGAGAATGATAGGAGTTTTGTTCTCCAGTGGTGAAGATGGTTTAACAGGCTAAATGTATATAGAATAGTTTTGCCTCCTGGGACAATATCAAACTGCCTTATCGCTTCTTCCTTCCATAGGCAGTATACAGAACTCTGGCACTTAGCAAACAACAGCCCTATGATGTTGTCAGTACAATAGGTTTTGCCTTGTGGTTGTAATACCTTTTTCCCCCTCATCCTACTGAGATATCTTTCTTTCTGATATTCGTTGTATCAGCAGCTGGTGTAGTGATGCTGCCCAAATATAATTTCTTAAAAGCTTTGGTACGAAACATATTACAGTATTAACATAAAATATGCTTATTACTGTTTCTTTTTTATGAGTAGGTGTTGCTTTAAGTATTTTTGCTAACATAGGTATCCAGAATCATGGCAACAAGTTTTCTCCCAAAACTTCCCCTTTTTTACAGGGGTATTATGCTGTGAATCAGAATTACAAGAATTGTGTACATTTTTCCGTGACATAAAGGGACCAATGTGGAGTTCATGAAATACAGTGATCCATCTGAAGATATCTTTCTATTTTTTGTCTTTTGATGACATTCAGTCCTCATTGCACACATTACAAGAGAGCCAATGAACTGCTCCTTGCAGTTTTACTGGGTTTGGGTAGTTGAAGCTCCATGCAAACAAATGTGTCCTTTTCTTTAAAGCAACACTGGTTTATGGCCCCATTTCTGCTGCTATTCCTGTCACTGCCCCATCTGTATATGTTCATTCTTTCTTTCTAGCTGCCTGTTGTTTATGTCATTGTCTCAGTGCAGACAGAAGAGAAGTAGGCTGTGGAACAGTGAGGTTTGAGGTCGATGGAGTAGGTTTCTCTGTTTCAGAACCTGGTGGTGATTGTAGGACTGATCACCAAAAGGCTGATTGTAACAGTTGAGCAAGTAATATGAGTGAACTAAAATTTCTTATGAAGTATGCTTTGGCCTTAAGAATGCATGGTTAGCTGGTGGTGGTATACTGCAAAGAGGCACCCAATGAGGACATAAGTTTCCTCATTTTGTGGAAGTGAGCCTTTTGTGTCACAGTCAGGGTAGAAAGCAAAGTCTCAGCTTGATTATTAAAAAATATCTCGAGCTGAAATATCTTGGCTAATCAATACTGTGTGATTTAAAAAAAAAAAAGTATTTTTTTCCAAACCTGTTCTGAGTGTCATCTGTCTTGTCAGTAATTGCAGCTGGGGACTTGTGGACATGGCCAGACCTCTCTGAATTGGTGGATCAAACTAGATTCGTGATGGCTGGAGATATCCTTGAGTTCAGATTTGTTGTATTTTCACCCACCTGGAACTACGGTGATTTGTCTGAAATTTCCCTGTTGTTGAAGACTCTTACAGTGCTAAATATGGAAAATTTATACAAGCTGCTGACATGCAGTGTCATACTTAGATGTCTGCAAGTCCAGGAGGTGGTGCAGAACACATCTGGCCACAGTCAAATTAGAGGCTTTCCTGATTGGTGTTTAAAACTCAATGTCATCCACTTTTATAGAAGCTAGGCTCTTGCCCTTAAGAAATGTATATGTATGCTTAATGGGAGGCTTTATCTCTAAAATCCATTTGTGCTAATGATTCAGTGAGCCAAAGAAACCATTAGTCTGGCTTGGCTTCTTCATTTTGTCTCCTGATGTTAATTTTTTGCATTTTATTTCTTAAGAGTAATGTGTTAATTGACTGGCATGTGGAAAATGTTCCTTAGTGGTATGCTGGTCCTTAGAAGTAGCCACATCCCAGGTTACACAATAGTTGCCTTGATTGTTTCCTGTTTTCTTATACAGTGACAAGATGACAAGTAAGAGGAATAGCAGTGATGAGGACATGAATTCCCACTTCAAGAGATGGTTATCCTCATCAGTTAAACACTGATGTCTTTCTTAGAGATGATTTGCAATAGTTTAAAAATTGAAGGCAACATATGATTGTGATCAGTTTAGTGTAATGACTCACTGTATAGATCATGAGGAATTTCTAAAACTTTACCTGTGGCTTCTGAGGTTTTGGGTAATAGCATGTGGTGTTGGGTTAGCCCGTCTTTAAATGATCCAAGAACAATGTAGTGCTATTTGCACATGGTGCTTAAGGAAGAGGAGACTAATATTAGGCCAATTACATGGTTATTTCTGTATTTAAATGCTTCTTTTACAGTCCACTTGGTACAATCTGTACACCTAGGGGGATTAATTCATTCCAAATTTGATGCTCTAGCCACTAAATCATCATCTCCAGCTGGCACTGAAATGAAGTGATTTGCATCATCTACATCAGCAGGGAAGTGTCACCTTTGTTAAAAAAAGAACCACCAACACACAGACTTAATTATCTATTCAGAGTGCCAGCTAGCAGCTCAAGTGAAGTGACTTTTTTCCAAGACTGAACAAGATATTTAAAGAGGCATGATCAGCATCATGCTTCTCTGAAATATTAGCAGTAACTTCCAAAGATACCCATAACTGATATTTTAAAAGCATTATTTCTGCGCTTTATATTGTGTATCTGTTACATAATTGACTTCACTGCTTTTCTTTCTAGTTTTCTCCTATCTGTAATGTGGCTCAGAAAATTAGCGTTTTAGTAAAGGAACAAATTGTTTCACAGCTACAGATGTTGTCTGGTAGATTCAGACTTTTGGTTAGTTTGATTAATGCTGTGTGATAAGTCTGCTCTCCTTCCGCAGAAATGCTGAGTGGTTTAGATTGTAAAAGCTACCATTATTTCAAATACTTTTCCTTCTTGTCAGTCAAACCCCTTATTTGAAATTCTGTATCAAACCCTTTTAAGATGTGGTTAGGTCAAATAGCACTGGGAAATGCATCTAATAGCATGCTGTTGTGTAGCTTCTTTTAACTATTTAGCGCATATCATTAGGAGTAAGTGTGGTTGCGGTTTAGATTCACAGAAAAGGCTGTTACTGTTGTTGAGGATGTTTAAAGTCTCTGTGCTGGAGAGTCAGAAACACAGAAAAACTGCTCAGCCCCCTTGCTCTTGCTTCTGCTGGGGCTGTCCCTGACCCCAGCCTGGCCTCAAGACTTGACCCCAGCCCATCCTGGCACGGAGATGCTGTTAACATTCATCACTCTTCCCTTTCTCCATGTTCTGGTAGCACTTGTGGGCCTTTTTGTGCACTTGTGTACTCCTTTTTTGAAAGGAGTAGGGGTACATGTCCAGCTGTAAGCAGAAATCCAACGGGAGAAATCTCTTTGCTGGGTGTTTAGCTTATTTCCTCCTCAGCAGAAATTTCGACATTGCCTCCTGTTCACAGGCGTTAAGTGAGATGTGCCAGTGCTTGGGGTGTGGGGTGATGATGTCCTGGAGCCCTTTGCTGCCGCCCAGCCCCACACCGCTGCCGCCCGGGCTCCCTTTGTGCTTACCGGGAGCTGCTGCATCCCAGGTGGTGCTGGAGGAAGAGGAGAGGCTGCCGGTTTATTCAGGCAGTGATGCTAGGATTGTGGGCGGGAACAACTCCTTTTTTTTTTTTTTTTTTCTCTTCCCCTTTTTTTTTTTTCTTTTTTCTCCCCCCTCTTCCCTTTCTCCTCTCCTTGTCCTCCCTCTTCCCCACCTCGACTTTGCTGTCTCTGCACTGCAGATCCCCGCTAGCCGGGAGAGCCTCCTCCTCCTCCTCCTCCTCCTCCTCCGCCGCGCAGCCCGCCCTGCCATGCCCCCCGCCCTGCTGCCCTAGGCCGAGCGTTCGGGTCCGGCTGGCGGGGAGTGCCCGGCGGGCCGGGGCTGCCATGCGGCAGGACAGGCTGACGGGCTCGCTGCGGCGCGGGGGGCGATGCCTGAAGCGGCAGAGCTCGGGCGGCGGGGTGGGCACCATCCTCAGCAACGTCCTCAAGAAACGCAGCTGCATCTCCCGGACGGCGCCGCGCCTGCTCTGCACCTTAGAGCCAGGTAACCCCGCTCCCCCGTAACCCGCTCCCCCGTAACCCGCTCCCCCGTAACCCGCTCCCCCGTAACCCGCTCCCCCGTAACCCGCTCCCCCGTAACCCGCTCTCCCCGGACCGGACGGCGGCTGCACTCCCGTAAGCGGCTTAACGGGGAGGGGGGAGAGCGGCCCCGCCGCCTGCCCGCGGAGGCGGCTCGGCGCGGCTCGGCTCTGCTGGGAGGACGCGGCCGGGGGGCGATGAGGGCCGCGGGTAGGCGAGGCGGGGGGCGGCGAGGGAAGCGACCCGGAGGGCGGTGGCCACCGGCCCCGGCCCGAGGCAAATGGCCGCATCTTAGGCGACCGCGGCGCGGTCAGCCTCTGTGTGAGCCGGCCTGCGTGAGGCGCTGCGGCCGCGGCCTGAGGCGCGGAGAGCGGCGGCCGAGGCTGCGAGGGTCCCGCCCGGTCTCGGGGTCGGGAACGGGGCCTGCGCGGCCGCCCTGGGCTGCGGAGCGGGTGGAGGCAGGTGCGAGGCAGCCCCGGAGAAGGCACCGGGCCCGCCGGAGGCGTCCGCGGGCCCTGCGGGGGTGCAGAGCGGTGCCCCTCTCTCTGCCCGGGAAGCTCCTTCTGCTTCCCGGATCGCGGCTCCGCGCTTCAGCTCTCTCGTCGCCTTTCCGCGCTCTTCCCGCCCGGCGTCGCCGCCTCGCAGCGGTTTTGTGCCGTCTGGCTGTGCCCCATCCCTGCCCTCTCCCTCCCCTTTGCCCGTCGCCGCTTCCCGCCCGCCTCTCCCGGTCTCCAGCGCCGGGGCCGTGCGATCCCCCATCCGCTTCTCCAGACCTTTTCCCCTGAACCTGCGAACTACGCTTGCCGGAGACCCCTCCTCCCACCCAGCCTTTGTCTGCCGAAGGGTGTTGTCTGAATTCCCAACTATGCCTTTCCTAAGGGGGAAGGCATCAGCTCTGTGGCTTTTTTTTTTTTTTTTTTTCCGAATCCTGCTTCAGTACCAAAATGCTTTAAGGACAGATGGTCAGCCAGCAACGTGCGTTAGCTCCAGGGAATTGGGCTCTCAGCAGAAGCACTGATGGGTGATCTTTACTGAATGCTAGATTCGAGTTCCCTTCCATCAAAATTTTGGATCATCTGGTGTTTTTGGGGAGTAGTGGAAATTTAAATTCAATTTGCAATGTTAGAGCTGTCACTTGTAGCTAAAATGCTCTTGATTTGTTTGCCTAATCCTAGAGATCTGCAAAATGTGCAAGTCCAAGGTCTGCTGAAACGTTAAGCAACACATAGAAATACGTAAAATTCAATTTGCTATTGTACTAGCTGTGTGTCTGTCAGGCACACAGTGCTGATCGCCTCTAGGTTTGAGATTAATTTCAGATGCTTATTACTGGAAAGGTCTCAGATATGTCCCAATATAGGCTTATGGGGTTGCTGTTATCAAGGAGATTTCCTGACTCATAATGCTCACAAAACCCTGCAGTAGTCTTCTAATATCTCAGGTAATGATGTTATCTGGATAATAATGTTCTTTTACTTACATTCCCACAAAGATCAGGGGAGATGATTTGAGGTGTAACCACGAATCCCATAGTCTTAAAGCTAGGAAATCCCACTGGGTTGGGGTTTCCATATTGTTCATATGTAAATAAACACAATAATACCATTCAGGATGTGTGCTTTTGTGGAGCAATGGAGGTGGGACACCTAATGAGCCTTAAAAAAAAATAATCACAGAATCATCTAAGCTGAATGAAGTTTCCTTCAGATTTTCTTGGTATCTGTACCAGCTGTCTTTTTATATTGAGAAGTTTCTCTAGACTGCAGATTTTAGATTTGCTTTGATACATCCCAGTGAGCTCTTGACTCCTGACAAAAGTGATTTCATGCAGTTACTCAAAATGCTCCTTTTATTTCTCATTTTCCAGAGGAAAACATTTAGAGATAAATTACCAGGCAAGGCTAAGAATCTTCCTGAAACAACAAACAGTAATAAGGTTTATGTTGCCACTTTCCCCCCCAAGTTTAGACTCCCTCTGCACACAGAGCTGCTTTAGGCCTTTTTCCTTGTTTGTTTTTGATAAAATATTTATCACCTTTGCATGGGAGAGGTTTCCACAGCTGCTTTTAAGTACAGCCAGGAACCTAGTGATGTGCTTTTTAAGTTTGAAGCTGTGGTTATATTGCTCACGTGCATACGCCAGCACAGATTGTCCTTCTACTTTTTTTTTGGTTTATAATTTCTGAAAAAGTCTCATAATTGCCCTCATCCTTTTGTTTAATGTTGGTGAGGAGTTGATTCCTTCAGCCAGGTACTTGGCTGACAACAGCATTTTTCTCCCCTATTGTGGCTCATGACATGGTTCTGTGGTACATTCTGGTCAGGCAGTGGGAGACTGCTAGGGATTGAGAATCCTAGGGGTATAATCTCCCTCTTACAGGCTTCTGTTGTCAGGAGTCATTGGGTATTTTGTGTGGAAAAGCTCATGGGTCTGGGTTTTGTGGATTTTTATCTTCTTTTTAAAATAGCTTTCCTACTGTCTTTTCTGGTGACCTGGTTTCAAAGGCATTGAACAGATCTTATTTTGGCATTCCCCTACCCTTCATAAATTGACTTGCCTAACACAGGTATTTTTGTGTGTGCTTATATTTGTGGAGCTAATCATTCATATGCGTTCCCAACACATTCCTGCTTGTGTGAGTCAATACATTTTTTAGGTATGAAGCATCAGCTGAAAGTGTTATGAAAAGGAGGTGATACTTAATATGTCAGGTGACACTGTAGCCCGGCTGGCTTGATGTAAAAGGGCTGAGTTGTACCTGCAGCTCTGACAGTCACCAAGAATAAGAACTATTGCTGTGTGTCTGATACATTTCTGCTAGGCTGTCCAGGCAGGAGAGGAGCTGTGAAGAAAAGTTTCCCTAAGGCTCCAAGAGATCTTATTTCTAAAGAGCTTGTGTTTATAGAATGGAGAGGAATGATCCAAAGATAAAATATTGACAAAAAAAATGGGAAAATTCTGTGAAGATGGGTGCAGAAGTTATGTAGTGGGATTGGGTGGGTGTGGAGTACTGAGGGGTGAGGAGAAAACCAGCAGCAACTGTGCTCAACAAGATGGTGCTTGTACCAGAAATAAGTAACAGGCAATGAAGTGCTGCTCCCAGCTTGCTGTTTGCCTTCTTGCTGATGTCCCAGGTAGCTCCTGAGTGTGTATAACCTTCCTTGCTCTGTCTGTACTGCAACACAAAATGCAGCTTTTTACTTGCTGTAATCTTGTTGAACAAGGTTGTCGCTTGTTGATTTTAGGAAAAGTGAGTTATTTAAAAGGGACAGGAATGATGAACCATCCCTGTATGATCTGTGGCTTATTCCCCATGGTTCTTCCCCTCCCCTGTCACAAAATCATCTCATTATTTTATTTTGGGAATATTTTAAACTGGGAACAAAGAAGGGGGCACAAACACCATGTCTTCTGTTAGAGGGTATACTATAGTACATGGCCTGACCTTGCCATACTAAAGAGAGTGCACCATGTAGTGTGACATTGCCACATTTCTTCTCATTTCTAGTAAATTTTACACCTGTCAAAATTGTTTGCTATAATTTAATAAATCCTCTGGTAGACAGAGAGGGTCTCACTTCAGTGTCATTTAATAAAGACAGACAGCGATCTGGGCCCCTGTGTTAGTGCCATGGTCGTGATGTTAATGGAAATAATATTTCACCATATTCAGAGGTTATGTCTTGCTGTGCTTGATCTTTTGCAGACGTGGCTGTCTCTCATCTTTCTCTTGAAATTTATTAGAGCGAAGTTGTTTCTGGGATCTCTAAGTCTTACTGTGAAGTGATCTAGTATTTGGCTGCTGAGTTGGAAATTAATACATGATTATTTTGGAAAGCTATTGCTTCTTTGCTACAAGGCAGTGTTAGATAACATGTCAACATCTGTTATCTTAACAAAAGGCATTCTTGGTTGTAGTATCTTTTTGTATCTATTAGGGTTTTCCAGTACTTACTGCTAGATTGCTTGGGAATGAGACTCCCTTTTTTGCATTTACAGCAAATGTGATACAATTTCATCTTAGTAGGTTACTGGCAGTGTTACATTGCTTTGAATTAGGAAGAGATTTACCTATTAGGAGTCCCTGCTGAGTGCCTTGGAATTATGGGGAAGAATACTAATAAACAGTTACTTCCAGGAATAACTGTTAATCCTTTAATGTTTTTTCCAGTCATTCCTATTATGGTTTGAAGCTTCTCTTTTTCTAGATCTGACAAGCATGTCTTTCAAATCTCAAGCAGGGAAATGAAAGCACCAGTCCCCATGTCTCAATGATGCAATTATAAAATGCTAGAATTCTAAATGGGAGGTTTTAAACAATACAGGCATTTGTGTGAATTTTCTTTCTTTTTCTTCCCTCTCACCCTACCAAAGTGGTGGAGTAGGGGGGAAGAAAAAACCTTGGAGGAGAAAGCTTTGTCTCTAAATATAAATTTATCAAGCAGTAAGGTTTTAAAATTACTTATCTCCACTAGTATGCAAATGCCAAAAGGGATTTTGTATCCCATAACTAGCAAATGCCACTGCAGTTTGGGTTTCTGTCATACGCACAGGCTTAGTCTTTCAAAGCACTGAGTATTACTGGTGAGTTGATAAGTATAGATTTTATAGACTTAAAACCTGGCTGGATTGTATATATATTTATATATATATATATATATACACACATGGCTATTAAAGTATGTATTAATGGAATCATAGAATTGTTTTGCTTGGAAGGGACCTTGAAGATCATTGTTCAGCTTGATATTCTAGAAAGACAGGAAACTATGCATAATATATTTAAATATGGAGCAATAATTTATAATGAATTATGGAGGAAAAAAAATTATGTTCTTTATCCTTTATTCTGGAAGAGGAGAGGGAAACAGAGAGAGAGAGGAGGAGGTGTTCAGCACCTGAGTCCTGGACAGCGGCTGCTGAAGGTCCAGGGAGCTGAGCACCAAAACTGTGGGAAATCAGGAAAAATACAAGTGATGCTGTTCTTCCTTTTCTGGCAGACCCCAGTGCCACAGTCAGGATCCAGTGTAGGCCAAATATGAGTTCCTACTTTCTTATGTAATACTGTATTTTATAGACTTATTAGTGGGCATGCTTTATAAGAATTAAAATAAGTTGCTCGTACAGGCAAAATAAAATCTGACCAAATGTACTTTATATTATGAGGCATTGTAGAAAAAATTATATTCTGAGCAAAACCCCAATAATTTTAGTACCTCCAAATGAGTTTTGAGTAATTTAGTGTCAAGAAGTTGGGATAGATGGGAAAAAACTGTCTCTGTGGAGATTTTTCTGTGGATGCATATGAGAGTTTGCAGTGTAATAATATAGTTTGTAAAATTGCTAAGTTTGTGATTTTACAGTGAAATTAGTTGTGCTTAACTACATCATTAAAGAGGGTATTACTGTATTTGAAAAACATTTTGTCCTGGTACTTTTGAACATGTGCCTTGAATCCATTGTGAAGAAAGTAATTCATAGAAAGAGGTTGAAATGCAGTTGTTGAAATATGTAACTGAAATCTTATGTTCTTATTTAAATCGTGGGTTGTTTTGTTGTATTTTTTTTTCCTTCTGAGCTAAATGTAATTAATGAACTTTTTTTTGTCCTTTTTGTTTGTAGGGGTTGATACAAAATTGAAATTCACTCTTGAACCATCTTTAGGTCAAAATGGTTTTCAGCAGGTAATTTGATTAATTTTTCTCTTGAGTTTAGAAAGAAATGGGTTCCCTTCAATCAAGGTACTTGCTCTAACTCAGAAGTGCATCTGACATCATAATGTCAGCATATTATTTGCAATTGCATCACGAGCTCTCCCACTAGTGTTTGGAAAATGTAATAGGCTTTCATTGTTTTCTCAGCTATCTCTTAAATTATTGTGTCCTAGAATATTTGTTATATTAGTAAGTAATTCATATATATTTTCCCAGTGAGTGGCCTAAAGAGTTAAAATCAGAAATGTGTGCAGTATAATGAAATGAATGTGCATGTCTGTAGTGTTGTCAACGTTGCTATACTGTTGCATCAAACTAATGTTGGATTTTTGGATGCTATTGCTTTTAGTGGCACGATGCGCTCAAAGCAGTGGCCAGATTGCCGACAGGAATACCAAAAGAATGGCGCAGGAAGGTAGGTGGACCTGTGTGCTGTATGGGACATAGTGCCTGTGGTTCCTCAGGAGAGAGAGGTGAATGACATCAGTGGTTTTTTTTACAAATATTTGGAGTTTTTAAGATAAAGTTGTCATGCGGATTTTTCTTAGTTTACATTCTTCAGTGATAACCTCTCAGGGCAGTTGGAGAGACCAAAGAGACAGGTGAAAATGATGTTTTCAATAGTTGAGCTCTTTCTGCCTGAGGCTTAGGTAACTTATTTTGGTGCAGATGTTATTGCTTCATTTTGTCAGACTCAAGGAATCGCATTGTTGAAGCTGTCTCCGTACCTGAAGATCAAATAAAAGGAGAGCACATCTCCAGTGTAAACTGTTATGCTATGAAGGTGAAGTTGATAGATGCTACTGCTGACAAGAATGCTCATGGAAACATTTGATGGGGGAAAGGCAGCTTGCCTAAATTAGGGAAGTTCAGAATCAGTAATGCAGAATGGTAGAGTGCACCATTAATGGGAAATTGCAGATTTAGTGTTGTAGGAGAGGGTCCAGTGGGATTTTGCCATACTTCATTGCTTTCTTCAAAAATGTTTGAAGCTTAAAAAATAAAAGCTGTGTCTATTCATCTTTTCTATAAAACTGATTCACATGATCTCAGATTTAAAAATGCAATTTTTTTTAAAAATACCATTTTTAAAGCTTTATAAATATATGTAGTTTCACATATTTTTGATGCATCACATTAATTTCCTTTTCCTGTTTTCTTTTTGCTATCTTTCCAAACTGAACTGTTCCTCTTTACAAAGGAAAATTGAAAGGAAATCGAAGACTTACAGTGGCACCACTTTCCTCACGCCACTATGATTTTACTTTTAATCTACAACTCCAGTGAATCAATATATCCATATAACAGCCTTTTTTCTTTCCTGAGACATTTTTTACCCACACCACAATAAGTCTCTCAGACACTTTGCTGTGCTGGAGTGGCAGAGGTCATAGAATGACAGAATGGTTGAGGTTGGAAGGCACCTCTGGAGGTCATCTAGTCCCACCCCCATGCCCAAGCAGGGTCATCTACACCTGGTTGCCAAGGACTGTGTACAGATGGCTTTTGAGTATCTCCAAAGGAGACTCCATAACCTCTCCAGGCAATCTCTGTCATCACTCCATCACCTTCACAGTAAAAAAGTGTTTCCTGATGTTTGGACAGAACCTCCTGTGTCTCAGTTTGTGCCCATTGTCTCTCGTCCTGTCACTGAGCCTCACTGAGAAGAGCCTGGCTCCTCCCTCTTTTTATCTTCCCTTCAGGTATTTATATAAAATAAGGTCTCCCATGAGACTTCTCTTCTCCAGGCTGAACAGTCCCAACCCTCTCTGCCTTTTCTCATGTGTGTGAGTCCCTTAATCCTCTTAGTGGCTCCCAGCTGTGTTCTCTTCAGTAGCTCTGTATCTCTCTCATGCTGAGGAGCCCAGGAGTGGACCCATGACTCTGGGTGTGTCTCACCAGAGCTGAGCAGAGGTAAGGATCACCTCCTTCAGCCTGCTGCCAGTGCTCTGCTTCATGCAGCCCAGGAGGTTGCTGGTCATCTTTGCCATAAGAGCACATTGCTGCATTATGGTCAACTTGGTGTCCACCAGGACCCCCAGTTCCTCCTTTGCAAAGATGTTTATCAACTTCGTGGTCCCCAACATACACTGGTGCCTGGGGTTGTTCCTCCTCACATGCAGGACTTTACACTTTTCCTTGTTGAAATTGAGGATGTTCTTGTCAGCTCACTTCTCCAGCCTGTCAAGGTGCTCTTAGGCTCCTTAGTCCTCCTGGTTTTGTGTCACCATCAGACTTGCTGAGGTTATGCTTTACCGTATCATCCAACTCTGATCCTCTTTTCCTTCTCATTCTGCCCATCTCTGTGTTTGCTCACACGTGACCATGTGATGCTGACCAAAGAAAAGGAGGGTGTTTTTTTCACTGCCATTCCCTTGTTTCCCAAGAATTTTGAGATAGATTTTAATATTTTTAAGATTTTAATAATTTTAAGATTGATTCCAAAATAAAGGAAGCATGGGAACATGCTGATTTGCCTCCTTTGCTGTCAGCAGAAAAAGCAGGGTGATATCTGCATTATCACTGTGGCATGTGACATTTGTTTTCTGCTGGCAGAGAGAAAGAATCCAGTCAAACAGCATCAGTTGAATGTCAGCAGTGCTAAAGGCTGCTGTGAGGCAGAACAGTGGCATTCCTCTGCATGGGTGGCTTTGCAGAAGTGTGGGAAGGGACATTTAAATGAGAAAATATGAGATTATGGGAGCTGTCTATAAATTCCTTCATCATGCCACTATCTATGTGTTTAAATCTGTGGGAGGTGTCAGAATCACTTCTCACTTGAGTGAGTTAATGACTGATACAAAACTTGACCAATTTGATTTCAGGATTTCTTTCAGTTTCTGAAGGGAAAGATCCTTTATTGTTACTTGTTGGCATTGTAGGCTCCGTCATGTGTACCTCATGGTTCAGCAACTTTTCAGATTTATAAAAAGGGTCTGGCTTTTGTCTTGGATACACATGCATAAATTTGTTCTGGTAATTATTAGGTTTTAAAAATTACCAAAACATTTGCTTTCAGAATTTCTTGTAATATCAACAGTTAAAGAAGTCCTCTTTTAAGAGTAAGCTGCTCTTATATATGTGATACTTTCAGATCAGTCCCAAATGATTGATATTAGATGCTATTTCTTCTGCAAAGTAGATTAGAAGGGACCTCTATCCCCACTATTTTTTTTCTGTGGGGTGTCCAGGAGATGGATCCATGCAGCATATGAGGAGAGCCTGTGGCAGTGTGGCCTCTTTATAAAACCTCTTGCTGGTTATGAGGCTGGAAGGGCTGAGCTGACAAGCAGGGTCCTTGCAGGAGAGTGTGCTTCCATCTTGGAGGGCCCCTGTGGATTCAGTTTCTAACAATGGACTCACATCTTTGTAAGCAGTTCACAGATCTGGACACTTGATGGACACAGTTTCCTTCCTTTCTGTTTTTGGAAACAAGGGAACAACATTAATTGTACCAAAATTGTTTTAGATATAGTTCTGTATATTTCATGTCTAACAGCAGATCTCCTATGGGTAAAGGTGACAAGATTCAGCTGGTAGAACTGTAAGTATTTTATGTGAGAAATAATAAATTTTGTTGACTTACTTTTCCTGTTTCTAGGTTTGGCTGACCCTAGCTGATCAGTACTTACACAGTATAGCCATTGACTGGGATAAAACTATGCGATTCACATTCAATGAAAGAAGTAATCCTGATGATGACTCTATGGGCATCCAGATAGTAAAGGTAACCAGCTAATTTATTTTATTTAGACTTTTTTAATGACAAGTGAAGTTGGGTTTTTTTTGGGCTGTTGTTGGCTTTTTTGTTGTTTTTTTTTTGTTGTTGTTGTTTTGTTTTGTTTTTAATGGATGGAATTTGGATTTATTTTGGTCTCTGCAATGGCTTTGGCAAAATTTACACCTTAATTCCCTTTTGTCCACCAAAATTATTTATCTGGCTTCTTTGGTCCTTCTGCACTGGTCTGGTTAGTGCTGGGTGAGAAAAAAAATGGTATTAGTGACTTCTTTTGTTGTCCCTTTGTTCTACTTTTTTACTTTAAAAAAAATACCAGAGTTTTATAGAGACAAAGGAACATAGTTTTTTTTTTCCTCTTCTATATAAACAAACTCAAATATTTGCTGGGATTAAAAATAATGTTTTATAATACAGCAATCGAGAATTTTTCAGTTATTTCACAGTTATGAAACACCTCTGTCTATGCACATGTCTCATCTGGTTAATGTTTAATATTTAGAGCAGTTGGCAGTTTTGGGGAAGAGCTTGACAGATGTGTATTGCTGTGGTGGCTTAAATATTGGTCTTCCTATTTAGGGGATATTACTTTACGTGGACAGATTGTCTTCTAGAGCCACCTTAACTAGAGTACACACAGCAAAATAATTTGTGTTCCAAATTATTACAGTTGTCATCTGTGCTTGGTTGTTTAAGCTTATAGATACTACTTATGAAATATTAAACACTCTAGTACATGTTCTGCCTTTCGCTTATAAAGCACTTAAATCTCAAGGACACTGTTTCTGGGGTTTTTTATGTTTTCATTACTTAGTTGCCTAGTAGTTTGTTTATACTTTGATAAAAACCGTTGCTCTTTTTTGTTTGATTAAGCAGCTGCTTGGCCTCTTTGATTTCTGTTATTATTTTCTGTGACAACTTCATATGAACATCTTTTAGGCAATGTGCTTACTTAAGAGCTTGCTGAACCTATTTGTCTTCAGTAAGCTAAAGGTTTACAACTTGAAAAAAACCAAACAAACATCAACTTTGGGAATATATATTGGGGAGGGTGGAGGTGGAAGTAAAACTGGGACAGGTAGGAGAACTAAAGAGTAAGGAAAATGCACAGCTTTTCTGTCTGCTATTGTGGTTTTCTTTCTTATTTTTTTTTTAAAGGACCTTCACCGAACTGGCTGCAGTTCTTACTGTGGCCAGGAGGCAGAGCAAGATCGAGTGGTATTAAAAAGAGTTTTGCTGGCTTATGCTAGGTGGAATAAATCTGTTGGCTATTGTCAAGGATTTAACATACTAGCAGCACTTATTCTGGAAGTAATGGAGGGCAATGAAGGGGATGCCTTGAAAGTGAGTAAAATATTTTTTTTTCAGTGTTGAAGGTTACTTCTAGTTAGTGAACCTCAGAATAAACAAGTGCATGAATTTTGTAGGCAGCCTAAAAGGCGGGACTCAAAGGAGTCACTGGTATAAATCTGCTGATTGTTTGTTGTTCTTTATGAGCTAAAACGAACAGTTTGAATGTTACCACTGTTAAAATAGTTTTCAAACAAACAAATGAGAATTTGGACATAATAATAAATTAGAACATGGCTGCTGGCTTTAGAATTTTTTAGCCCATAATCCCAAATCTGCCTCCAAACACCACAGTTTGCTGAAACCTTTAGATTCCATTTTGAGCCTCTTGTGGCAGTAGAATATAAGGCCATTAATAAATGCTGCATTTTAAAGCAAATTCTAGGAAAGTACAAAATAAATATTTTTAATTTAAATAGATCTCTTCAAAGCTACTTTCTGGGCTATGCTAGTCATGCAGTATTTTATTCTTTAGGCCTTTTTTAATCATAAGAAACCTTCATGAAATTTATTGTATGCCAGAAAATGGAAAGGTTTAAGGTTTGGCAATATCATGTGCAAATCTCCGTAAGTAAACTTGCCCATATGTGTGAGCTGGGGTCAAATTAGTAGATGACTGTGACTCTTGAGATACTGAGCTGCTTGTTTCTGCCTTAGACAATGATTTAATTATGGTAAATACTTAAATTCTCTCAGAGCTCCTAAAATGTAAAGCTTTCATTAGAGTCCAGCTAGCTGATACTTCATACTTCATTCTAGAGAGCTGCCTGTAGTAGTAAGAAAATAGCATAATATACCTGCTTTAGATCAAAGAGTAAAATTTCCTTTCAGTAATTCTTCCTAAAAATTCCCTCAGTGTTTTTAACATTTTATTGTGATGTTAAATTAACACTGCCCAGAAGCTCTTAAAACATAATACAGGAAATGCAATTGCCTAAGGTTTATGAAGTTCAAGTTGATGGCAAGAACTATGTGCATTCTTATATTATTAGATTGTCTTTTTCTGTGAGCAGTGTCAGGCTCTTTGTCCTGAGGAGAAAAAATGAACTGGGGGGTGGTTACCCTGGGGCTGTTTTGTTGTTGTAGTCCCTCTGCCATCTAAAGCACGTGAGGAGTGACTTCAGAACAGCTGCAAAGCTGCCCTCAGGATTGGAGATGTGAGGAAACTGAGTTATTGCAGAGTCTGGGAGTTGAGCGAGCAAAGGGATTCTCAGGGCTTACCAGTCAAGTCCACTTTCTGGGAACAACATTGTAAACAAAAGCTCTGTGTCTGGGAAGTGTCTCCCAGGGTTTAGGAAAGAGCTGGTGCTATGGACATTGTGGGGCTTTAACAGCTCAGGAGCCAACCTGGTAGCTTCACTGAATGCCCAGTCAGGATGCTCAAGTCTTCTCTAGTTAAGATAAGCATGTTGAAGTTAAATCTCTGGAGACACCTCAAAGTTAACCTACAGACATTGCCATGAACAAGAAAACTACAGTTTGCATATATCAAAGCTATCAGAATGCACATAAAAAGTTTCATAGATACTGAAACCTAAAAATTATCTTTTTTCTGCGTGTTGTTGTGAGGACCTACTGCAAAGTCAAATAATAAAAATGAGCATGTAGAGATGTGTCATGAGGAAAGTATCTATTGAAAACATGAATATGTGAAGCTGCTTTTTTACAAAAGCATTCTCAAAACAATTCACATACCAGTGAAATAGAATGGTCTTCAGTGTTACAAAAAAAATTACTGTTCTTTCCTATGATCTCATATATCTGAGATTTCTGTAGTAATACCATACAGTGAGAAGGGACCAAGAGCCTTTATAAAACAGTTTCTTTAAGGGAGGGATTTATGGCTTATGTCATAAGAAATTAATGAAAACAAAAATAGGATAGTTTTAACATTGCTGTATTAAATTATTTTTTCACCGGTTGAAATATATCTAAGCAAAAGAAACCATAATTTTAAAAGACAATGAGGTGTCCCAGTATTCACCAAAGATGAGAGAATGAATCTGACAAAATGGGACTCCAGCTAATGTTTTTATCATCTTTTGATTTCTTTCCTTTCAATCCTTAAAACTCAAAAACAACAAAAAAAGCCCCATCAAAAATGTATAAAAGCTGTTGATTTGTCTATATTGACTACTGATCTGCATGCTTCAAAATATGGAACAGAAGACTTAGTTCCCAAAATGTATCATGCAAGGGCAAATGATTGCATATGGTCATGTAACAACCTAGGAGAGAAAAGGAAGCAGTTAATAAAAATACTATGTGAGGTGGAAGTCCAGTGTCTGCAAAACTGTTTTTGTGAGCATCTTATGAAAAGAGAGCAACTGGAAGGAGGATTTTCTTCTGTGTATGAATGTGCAATGCTTTTTAAGGATGATAAGGATGCTCATATGAAATTTAATGAATGGAGTAGTGGAGAAATTAAGCAGGCTCCCTGGATATGGTTTCTGGAGTGGCCATAGAGATTGTGAAAGACCCTAAAGTGAAGGCCAACATCTTCTGTTGGGCTGATGCCATACAGCAGCTTTTGCATATTTCTTTGTTGTATTTCCTCATTCTCAAAAGTTTGACAGTATCCAGTTAATACATAACCACCCATGTAGTTGAGCTCTCTCACTTGAAACAGATGTCTGCTTAAAATGTTTCATGCTGCTTAATTTAGCACCTTTTAAAGTGAGAAGATGAAGTGCAGCACATGGTAACACATTGCAGTAAAATGTGTGGAACAATATCTTGCATTTTGGAGAGGGGGAAATTATTGTAAGATCAGTCATCTAGTTGTGGCAGTTAACAACCAGAGAAGGGACAGCAGAACATTCCAACACAATGGAGAATGTCACAGACATGTACAACAGCAAAAGTGTCAGAAGTTCCCTTTGGTTGGAGTAATGCTTCCAGCTTGGGCATAGTCTACTGTGTCATTGATTTTGGTCATTAATGGTTCATAAATTCTGGACAGCTTCAAGAGGCCTTTGCACTTTGATTGCTTGTGGATACCTAGAGTACCTATTGATGCCTAAAATTATGTTTTCCCCCCATGTAAATGGAGATACCAAAGGCATGTCTTGCCACTGGCTCCAAATCATTATTTACATTAAATTCTTTAAAATTCTGGTTTTTTTTCTTCTGCTATTCCTAGAGAAAAATTGTCTCTAAGTCCTACATGTTTATATTTATTTTTCCACACAGATCATGATTTACTTAATTGATAAGGTACTTCCTGATAGCTATTTTGTCAATAATCTCCGTGCTCTCTCTGTGGATATGGCTGTTTTCCGAGATCTTTTACGAATGAAGCTTCCTGAATTGTCTCAGCACTTAGACACCCTGCAAAGAGCTGCTAACAGAGAAAGTGGAGGTAGGTTCAACAGAAAAAGCTATTTAGTTCCTTTTTGCTTTTGTTTCATCTGAGCACTGGTCTAAAAATACAGTTTTTTGGGTGTTTACATAACTTTACTGCTTAGAATATATTTTTTCATTTAATCATAGAATGCTTTAGGTTGGAAGGGACCTTAAAGATCATCTAGTTCCAACCCCCCTGCCATGGGCAGGGGCAACTTCCAGTTGACCAGGTTGTTCAAAGCACCATCCAACCTGGCCTTGAGCATTTTCCAAGGATGGAGCATCCACAACTTCCTCAGGCAACCTGTTCCAGTGTCACCCCTTACAGAAAATAATTTATTCCTAATACCTAATCTAAATGTACCCTTTTTCAGTTTAAAACCATTGCTTTGTCCTATCTCTGCATGCCCTTGTAAAAAGTCCTTCTCCCGATTTCTTATAGGCTCCCTTCAGGTACTGGAAGGCTGCCCAAACTGTGTAAAAACAAAGAAAGGGTATCAAGGAACTATTTGCTGTTTGCAAGCATTTTCAGAGGCAGCAGCCTCTTTGGTCATGACCTTCAGTGCGTCAGTTGATAGTAGGACGCACAAAGTGTTCTCTGAACATAACAAAAAAGTAGAACTTTAGAGTTTCAGGCTGAAAGGGTAACTCTTGGAAAACAGAATGTGTTGCAGTTGCTTCTGCTAAGCTGTACATCAAGATTTTAAAACAACAGATATCACTTTAAAAGAGACGGTCACCTTAACCTCATGTAGATAAAAACTTGTTGCGCATGATGCAGCATATTTTTGCTTTTTTTTTCTTTTTTTTTTTAGTAAAAGGCTTAAGCTTATTAGTAAAAGGTTCAGGTTTATATGGCATTGGGGAAGAAAAATCAATCTTGATATAAGGAAAAAAATATGTGCTGGTGATTTCCATAGTTTATGGTCCAAAATCCATGGTGCTGCTTAGAGCTCTTTGTAGTGCAGCAGAATGAAAAATGATTAAGTATGTAAGTTTTCCATCACTTTTTTTCAGCTTATCTTTGGACAGCTGCAGGCTAAATAATTTTTGAGCAATATCAGACATACTACAATTTTCGGTGAATTTCAGTACGCAGTTTATAGTCCTTGTAAAACAATAGACTACAAATGATTCAAACATCCTTTTTTTTTTTTTTTCAGGAGGCTACGAACCCCCACTTACAAATGTCTTCACAATGCAGTGGTTTCTGACCCTCTTTGCCACTTGCCTGCCTAACCATACAGTTCTGAAGATCTGGGATTCAGTTTTCTTTGAAGGCTCTGAAATTATACTGAGAGTAGCTTTGGCTATCTGGGCAAAGTTAGGAGAGTAAGTGGTCATTTTTATTATCTGGTTTTTCTTTTCAGTATGAGCAGTGTGTGCAGCTTACATTGTTCTGAAGAGCATGTTCTCAATTTTAAAGAAGATGCCATCTTTCAGGATAATTATTCTGTTTTTAAAAGCTGCACAAACCGTGATAATGGGTTGACCCTTGCTGCAGAAATGTCTCCAGTTGTTTGTGTTGTCTGTGTATTATGGCTTCATTCTATGCTTAAAGGTTGGTTGGACTTCCCAGAACACAGACCTCTGAGGAAGCTGGTAAATACTCTCTAGAAAGGCATACAGAGAGACTTAAGTGTGACTAGCTAAAATTTATTTTGATACCTAAAGCTGGGGATATTAATTCCCCTATTTGCACTTAAGGAAACTTAAGGATTTGTGTCCATTTGGTACAGCCAAGAACAGAGTTCAGTTACACAGTTCTGTTAAGGCCTGCAAACAATTTTTTCCTGCTATTCTCTGATTTTAAGCACATTCTTGCTAAGTTTCTTATATGGTCCTTTATGGCCTTGGAAACTCAGGACATAGGACAAAGCACAATAGATGGTTAGTTCTTCTAAACTCCTCCTGGTATCATAGCAAATATTTGCATTCCAAAGAGTGTGCAGTGCTCCCAGAGGAAGGAGTTTTGTCACTGACTTCAGCAGGAGGTGTGAGCTCTGACAGCTTGAGCAGATGTTAGCTCAGCTGGAAACTTTCTTTAGCTGGCTTCAGCAGCTGCATCAAATTTTTCTTGTGATGACCATCAACACTCACCTTCCTTTTTTCCCTGAGGCTGAGCAACTGGGATTTATGTTTAGCTCTGTCCTTGGAGGCTTAATTTCTTTTTTCTTTCTCAACAAATTAATACTGCAGGCCAGTAACATTGTGAGAGACTTTGTTTAGTTTATTTTTAATTAGCTGAATTATAAATAGAATAATTATTTTAATAATTGATTTATTGATTATTGATTTCATAAGACCTTTATGTGTTCATGAATAAAAATTCAGCTGCATGAATCATTTGCATTAGGATTAAACTGTATTTAGTCACATTGTGCTTTATTATTTTGTACTGTACCTTTAGATAAAAGGTTCTGTTGCAGTAGGCCTCTGTACACTTAAAAGCTATAATTAATAATGTTCCAGCTCATAACATGATCAAAAAGGAAGTCAGTGCTTTGAAGTCTTTACTGTAAAACTTAAAGCAAAAATGAAACATATTTTATAAAAATTGGAAAGGACACCACAAAGAAATCTGTAATATGTCCAAAGGAGTAAGTTGATCACACTCCATGCTTTGTAACTATTGTTTTTGGGGAATGGGGGAATTTTTGTAGATTAATTGGGTGTAATGGATCTTAGAAATTTGGAGAATGTCTGGCAAATTTGGAGGAAATAGACAAACTGGGACACTGGTGTGATAACGAGAGAACCAGAAGATGCTAAGTCACTAAAGTTAACAAGAACTGAAATTCAGTAAGCTTGTGATTAATAGTATCAAATGAGATAAGAAAGTAAAAGATTGAGCACTTTGTTTTTGCTGGGAGGAGGTTGTGATTTTGTTCCTCTTCTCTGCTACAAACAGAATGGGGGATTTAAAGAAGTAGGGCCTGAAACTCTGCTCATAGTCTCTTGATCTTCCTACTTCTCAAAACTGTTTCTAGAAATGAAAATGGGATGAGAAGTGCTTTTCCTGAAATGCTTGTTGTTCGGTCAGACTTCTGTTTTGAGGGAGACTGAAGGAAAGGGAAGCATAAAAATAGGTCCAGTGGAAAAAACAGAATGTGGAGGTCATAAGAGACCGCACGTATCAGGAAAGGTAATAAGCACTAAGTTTGTTATAATTTGCTGCCTATCCATTGTTTCTAGGGTTGGTTTTTTTGTTGGTTGTTTTTTTGGTTTGTTTTGTTTTTTCAACTTAAGTGTTCTTTAGCTAAACTGTGTTTTCAGTCTCAGTTCAATGTTTGTTTCCCATGGACACTGAAGATCAAGGGAAGCTGCTTCTAATTCTTAAGAAAAAAGGCTGAGTACTTTCATTCCAGCAGCTGTATTTTGCAGAGGATGCTACAATGTGTAGCTACCACTGCATTTGTTGGGGATGGAAGTAAAACAAATTTTTCACTCGATGGGAGAGGAGTTCTAGCACCTGACCCTAATGTATGTAGAACAGCAGCTCACAGAAGTGAGCTCATCACTCATATTTCTCTTAGCAGCTCACAGAAGTGTATCACTCATATTTCTCTTCCTTTAGCTGACACACTGCGGGTGAATGTGTATTTTTAGAAATTTAAAGAAAAGCATGGAGGAAAAAACCAGAAAATTATGAAACCCATATAACCCCACAAGCAAATAAAAACAATACCACCAAAACAAAAACCACACAAAGAATCTAAAAAGTCTGCATCTCCAATTCAGAAATAACAGTCACAAATACGCAGAATATGAGTGCATTTTCCTGCATTCTGCACTATGTGAGATCAGCTCTTTTGAACGCAATGACATATATCAGTAACACCTATATTTAATTTAGTCCACTGGAATGTTTTCTGGCCAGTAAATATGTTCCCATCTGACCAAAAAAGCAGTTCGTCCTGTAAAGTTAGCTGATGGTCCCTTATGGTCCTTTGAGCTGATGGGAGATCTCCCTTGTGCTAGTATGAGGCAGGATTTACTGATTCTCATAGTGTAGAAGAAGAAGGGGCAGAGGGAATAACCTGTCTGGACATGCATGAATCCTTTATCTTAAGCAGTCAGGACAGTAAGCTGTGCTCAGTATGTCCTTTTACTGCACCAGTGTTTCCAGTGGGATGTGCACAGTTTTGTTTTTTGGAAATGTAGGGAGGATTGCAATGAACTTAAGAATTAAGGTGCCTGATAGAAGCACATATTTTATCATGACAGAAAATGGAGTTTTCATTTGGAAGTGTATAATGATATGTAAAAGTAAAAACAAAACAATAAACTAAACAACAAAAAGACAAAACAACACAAAAAACCAAAACAAACATTTATTTTGATGTAGGCAAATAGAGTGTTGTGAAACTGCAGATGAATTTTACAGTACCATGGGCAAGCTGACTCAGGAGATGCTAGAAGACAATCTGATTGACAGCAATGAACTCATGCAGGTGAGTAAATATTATATAATATAATTGTGATATTTGTGTTTTCTATGTGCCCTTTAGGGCCTGATTTCAAACAAATTACATTTTTGTTCAGATACAGCAGACTTAAACTCTCCCAAGAATAAAATTTTAATATAACTGAGTTGAGCTAGCACATCAATGACACAAATAGATAGCCTGCAGTCAAAGATAAAATCTTATCTTGTACTTTAAATGTAGAGAACTACTAGGGTCCATTTCATAAAAATTTGATATATGTTGATAAATGAAAGTTTGTTGTCATGTAGTGTACAATCGAAGTTAGGCAAAGAAGATATAGAATCTTTCAGTAGTCATAATTTTTAGTGTGTTCTTTTGTTTTATTTGTATGTTTTGACCAGTAATTTAATACATTGTGTCCTTTTCGTTCTGCAGATACTGTGGGAGACAAGAGTTTATCAAATGAGAAGGGGAAAAAAAATTCTTTTTGATAAAAAAAAAAAAAAAGCCATGAACAGTCATCAGCGAACTATAAACAAGGGCATTTGTAGATAATTACAGTCCCTGAATTCTTAAAGCATATGTCAGTAAATGAGAACAAAGATCCAAATTTTTCTGGGAAAGAGCCTTTGGCATTACAGATGGAATTGTATTGATTTTCACTTATTTTTCTCCCTCCATTCCCCTGATGTCCTTGAGGTGTTGCCTACTTAAATGTTTTATAAGAACTCCATGGTACAGTTCTGGAACTTTGCTTTTGATGAGCTAGAGTATGGGGATTAAATGGGTGCAAGTACAGAGCATTTGAACCTGAAATTTTTTGTGTGACTTAGGGGCAGGGAAAACAAAGTCAGTCTCAGTATATGAAGGTAGGTGAGTTTATTTCAGTAAATAGCAGGTAACTTCTGTTACCCATTATTGGAGTCACAACTTATTGACTCTCTCTTGTAAGACATTTCTACTTTCTGGTGAAGTACAGCTCTGAAGTCAAGAGTCACTTTGAGATTGTTAAATGAGAGGGGTGAGCATTGTGGCTTTGTTTTGCTTCAAAAGGGAGGCTCAGCTTGTCAGAGGTACTTTTAAAATAAAAGTGTTAAGGTTTCTCACCAGATGATTCAGCTACTGAAGGAGAGTGGCCTGACACCTTCTCATATTCATTGTATTTCAGCTCCTGGTCTCAAGTGCAATAAAAAAAAGAAAATCAAGATGTGGCATTTGTGACAAAGAATAATGTTGGGAAAGCTGAACTGAGCTTTAGAGACTCTGAATTTCTTCATCATTGTAATAGAACATAAGGCATAAGTAACTTACTGGTTGGAGAGATGGAAGGATCTTCCTGTTTGTTTTTTTTTTAACTGTTGCAATTAGAAGTATACTGAATTAGCAGTACTTCTGTGCTTCAGCAAAAAATAAGCACTTAGTATGAGGTGTATCGATAATCTGCATGTATATTTTGAGACACTGACAGGAGTGTTAAGGTGGGATAGCATTGCCATTGATAGGCAGAATATGGCAGGGTTTTCTATACAGAAAACATCTAAATTTTCCTGTACAGAGTAGCAGTGTGTCTGTTTCATGTGTGTCCTTTCAAGCTGAAGGAACCACGTTACAGTTTAGATAGTGTTCTTCATGTCAGTGAGCTTGGGCCATGTTGGGAGCCTGTTCTTCAAGTCAGAGGCAGGCAGCCCTCTCCTTCTGAGGTGTTCACTCTGGGCTCTCTTTCACTATAAGTGGATCAGGCACTACAGGGTTTACCATTAGGGGATATGAATACCACCATGTACCTGGCTACTGCATTGGAACTGGTTTTTCCATATTGGAGAAAAAAACAAAGAAATACGCACCACTGGTTTAGTCTTTTTTCAGGGGAGTCAGCCAGAGATAGATGTTAGACTGCCTTTTTTTTTTTTTCCCACTTTTTTTTTTTTTTTTTTTTTCACTCTATCAAAATCAGAACAGTGTATTTACATCTAATACTTCTAACAAGGTGGCTCAAGGATTAGTATCCTGCTGTGGGAAAGGCTTATTATTCTACTTTGCCTTTCCTACACAGGCAATTATCTCAATTTGCTGTAGACTTACATGGCATGTACATCTGCATCTAGCAACCTGCCCAGGCTTACATAAGCCAGTGAAGAGTAACAGGAATTTCTCTGTCACAAGAAAACAGATCGTGCTCTAAAAGTCCTGTTCCATTTGGGAGTTAGAGTGGGGAGATATGGCTGATCCTTCAGGGGCAAGGGCTGACAGAGCAGGTGTCTAAAGTAGATCAGAGGACTCGTCCTCATTCTCTCCACCTGCATGCATAGTTGGTGTAGGTGTATCATTAAAAATGCCTCCCTCCTGTGCAGGCAGTGCATATACCTAGGACTGAGGGCTTAAAAGTTTTGCAGAGTTGGCTCTTGCCATGGCAAGAGTCCTTACAATGTTGTGCTAGAGGAGAGCATGGGGGAATTAGAGGAGCAAGAAAACCTAAAGCTTCTTCCTGGTTTCAGATTGAACAGCTTAGGTAAACAAAGGGTAAGTGCTGCAGGCATAGAGAACGGGGAATGTATTCAGATCTAGAAGTTAAACAAATACAGTATTCAGTAGTGACCTTTCATGGGCCTATTAATAAACTTTAGCTGTAATGTGGAGACAGAAGGCTCTACAGCAGGTGTCTGCAGATGCTCTCAACAGCGTGTGCTGGTTTATGAGTATGTGCTTTCATGCCTTCTCAGACAGTAAGCATTTTATAAGCAGCTAAACTACTTCAGTTTGTATACCTAGAAACACTGCAATGTTGAGGAGGTGAGAATCAAACAAGAAGATGAGAGGCATCCCTGTGTGATTGCTGTGGTACAGGGGAGCAGCAATCAATCCCTCTGTCATACCCAGCATTTTGAACTATCTCCTGTACTGTAGGCAGTTGCCCTGGGTTGATGGCATTCACTGCTAACTTCCTACTTGTGTAGCACTTTGGGTTTTTTGGGGTTTGGTTTTGTTCTTTGTTTTGCTTTCCTAGTGTAAATGAAAATAGAGAAAAGCCCTAAACCAGTGTGGGGCAGCTCTTGAAATAAGTGTTTGTGAACTATCTGCAAAGGTAAAGCTGCCTACCCTCTTTTAGAAGCCACAGCCTATCACCTTCTGCATGGTTCTGCTGAGAATGTAGGTGGCTCTTCATCTGTAGGGCGAGGCAAAGGTTTGACAAAAAGCTACCAGTTTAAGGTGAGAAGAGAGGGGTTTTTTCTTTTCTTTTTTTTCTTGTTCCCAGGATCTGTCTCTTGTAGCCATAAATAAGAGAGAGAGTTTGGCTGTGTCACGTTTATGTGTAGGCTGGTTCCCAGTGGCACAGTTTCACCAGAATTATTGAAATGGCATCCAAAGCTGCATACAGACTAGGAACCAGATATTTGACTCTGAAGCTTTGCTGTGGGAAGGACATCACAGCCCCTGGTTGACAACATTTTGGATTTTACTTTTTTTTTTTCCCCCATAAGATTTGTTTGTGGATCTCTTAGCCAGAAGGCAAGTGAGGTTTCAGTTATTATCTGGTAACAAGTAATTACGTTTAAACTGTGTATGCTAAATCAAAGAAATTTCACAGGTTCTGAAGAAACACTGATTGGAGATGGGCAAAAGCTAAAAGTTTAATCTAAAACAGTAGGTGCAATGAGTAAACAGAGGACTTGGAGTAGACCATTTCACTTAAATGTTAACTAGCATATGGAACAAGTTACCTGAAAAGGTTGTTGACATAAGGAGTAGAAGTGAATTCCAGGCACACCTCCTTCTCTATGAAGGAAGAGAGTTGAGACATACTATGAGAAAAAACCCAGGAAAACGTGATGGAGATCAAACAGGCAGACACAAAGGGCTGGAGGTGGTCTTTCTGAGATCATAAAATTCCTTAGTCTGGTGTAGGTTGTTGGATATCACTATTCAGGCCCTAGAGAATATTTGTATCCAAGTATTAAGTTGATAAAATGTATTGGATTTTTTTTATGGCCATATTCCAAGTTCTAGGGACTATGTGTTGAGTTCAGAGAGTTGCTGACAGATTTCTTTGTTCACCTTAGAGCAAATATCTTAAAAAAATAACTATTCTGCACCACCACCAAAAAACAGAAAAAAAGGCAAACAAACAAAAAACCCCCAACATAAATGCCCATCTCCTCACCAAACCGAGAAGCAAAAAGTTAGTTGGATAATGTGGGATCCTCCATGTGAAGTAATGAATCCGTTAACAGTCCACATCAATTGAGGTTCTGCTCTGTAATCTCTATGCTTGTGCCAGTACCTTGTTGAACACTTGAGCAGAAACACAGATTTTCTGAAGGATCCCCCAAACCTCAATGATGCATTCATGTAAGTGAAATCATAATTAGAGAAGGAGAATTTCTTATGTGCTGGCAAGGAGAGGATTGACAATTATTATTTAATAAGTACAGGAGTTGAAAAGAACCCTGAGTCTTCTGTTACCTATTTCATTGTTATTGTTTTTTCCTCTGAACCACGTATCTTTCTAGTGAGTCAGTCTTTATTGCTCTTACAGGAAATACTGACTGATGAATTAAACCAAACCGTTTCAGTTTTCTTACAGCACATGAGTATGTGCAGCCTTTAATTCTGCAAGATTGTAAAAGTTTATTAATAGAGAAATCTTTTGTGGAACTGTTAGTTAATGGGACAGTTTTAAAAATGGCATATTTTTTTTTCTAGACTGTTTATACTATGGCTCAGTTTCCCTTCCCACAACTCGCAGAATTAAGGGAGAAATACACATACAACATCACTCCTTTCCCTGCAGCAGTAAAATCTACTTCATTTTCAGGGTAAGTTTGATTCACTGCTTATGGCAAATAGGGTTATTGCTTACGCTCCACAGATAGTGAAAAGACAAGTGGCATCCTGCCTTGTATCATCCTAAAGAAGAATAAGATGCTTAGTAATGATCCTACTTGAGAGTGTCTCTTTCTTATTTTTCTTTTGTTCTCATTTGACAGACGGCTGGGCAGAACAAGAGAGAGTGATGAGGAAAATGATCTAGATGATGAAGACTCAATTGCCAATGCAATTGGCTGTCTTGGACCACTAAGTGGGTTTTTGGCACCAGAGCTCCAAAAATACCAAAAACAGATGAAAGGTGAAAGTAATTTTTTTCATTTTGGAAAACGTAGTTATGTCTGTATGCCCTGGCAGAAATCATCTGTAGCTTCCCCTGTGAAAGCTTCTGTGAAAATTTTGGTTTATATTCACGTAGAGATTACAGCAGGTACAAATGACCTGCTCTGTGATTCCTGAACATGTCTTCAAAGTTAAGTTTGAAGCCTGTATGTATACAATAAATGACAGCATGGGTTAAGGATTTGGCTGGAGTAATGGTTAAAAACCCAATGCCACTGTGTTGCCCACCCACAGAAGAAGCACACGTGGAAAAAGTCCATCCTATATCCAAGAAATGTGTTAGGTACTCAGCATTTTCTGAAGAGTGTACATAAGTAATCTTGACCTTTATTAGCATATGCATGGCTAGTTCTGGAGCCTGTCAGCAGTGAGTGAATTCTGCAGGTCTTCTTACTGCCCTTTTGGCCAAGCCTTCAGACTATGGTATATTTGGGTATAGATTTTTATAAAATTGCATATGGTTTAGGGTGTTGTGACAAAATGTCACTATTTTTCAAATCCCTCTGCATTGAAATACATTTTATGACAGAGTTGTATGATCATCAGTGCAAACTCTATAAGCAGAAGAAAAGCTTTGTTAGCTTGCAGCAGCCTTTACGAAGTGGTATTGGATCAAAAGTGATTTTATGATATCCTGAGAGAGGCTGTAATGATATAATCCCCAGTCCACTCCTACCTTACCCCTTAAAAAAACATCAAACTGATTTAGCAGTTGCTGCTATCCAATTGCACATCATTATTCTTATGGTTTGGCTTTTCAGAGACCTGTAAGTTACAATTTTCCTTTTGCTTTTCTGTGGTGCTTTGTTTTTCTCTTCTGGAGGGACATTCTTCTACCTACTGCTTCAAGCTAGCACTTAGTCAGACCATCAAACTGCTGGTGCAGACTAAGCCAAAGACAAACAAATATCCCTTGAAAAAGAATTATCCCATTGACCCTGGAGTGTCAGTTGGGTGGTGCATCAGAAACAGCTGTGCAAATAAATTGCACTGCTGCTGTTTCTCTGCAGCTGCTGGTCAGAGATGCTCTCAGGTTGTCTGATCTGTGCTTATCCCTTTTGTTGCTACTAGCAGCTTCCTCCCTGTAGTGCTAGAACTTTTATTTCTTAATGGTTCTTGCTGGTATCACTAAGCTAGTTGTTTAATCTCATGTCTCTTTCACTGTAATGTGTTCTGTAACTTACATCATTAGTGGCCTCTTCTACCAATTGAGTGTCTTGAATAATCAGTTTCTGAATTACTTTAGTGATGGCTTGATGTACTTTTGGGTAATTGAAGAACTGTACTTGCAGCTTTGTGTAGCTATATTAAAGGATTCTTGCACTCCTTAAAATCCCCTCAAACCCTTGCTATTCTTAAGCATAGATTTAATCTTCTCTAGAAATTTAATACTTACTGTAACCAATGCAGCTTTATTAATGCAGCTTTGAATATTGTAATAGATTTTTAAAGACTATACTTAAATAAGACAATAGGAGTTATACATAGACTTTCTTTGTAGATAATCAGCAGAACTCTTGAGTATGCCAATTTATTACTCATCTCTGCTTTATTTTTCTGTTCTGTGCAGATCAGAATGAAGAACAAAGTCTGGGTTCCAGTAACATTGCAGAGTTAAGTCCAGGAGCAATAGACTCTTGCCGAAGTGAGTATCATGCTGCTTTTAACAGCATGATGATGGAGCGTATGACCACGGATATTAATGCACTGAAAAAGCAGTATTCCAGGATAAAGAAGAAGCAGCAACAGCAGGTTCACCATGTGTATATCAGAGCAGGTAACATACCAAAACATGCTCCATTTCCTGATTTAATACAAGCTAACTTCATTGTAGGAGACAAGGTTGACAGCATTCTTTTAGATTTAACCAAACAGACAAAAGAAAAGACTGATGGAATAAAGAGCACATTAATGCACATTACCAGTGAAGTTGGTATCACTTCATGTAGACTGGTTGTAAATGAGAAAGTGATGTTTTTTCTTCTTTTGTCAGGATCCGAAGATGACGACCCTGGGCTTTTTTTAGGTCCCAGGGACCAGATGAACAATGGTATTTAAAAGTGTCTTTGGTGTCTGGGAGTATTTTATTATCTCTCTGATCAAAAACTAAATCTTTGGCATTCTTGGAATTGACAAACTGAGGCACTGGAAAAAGTGAAATAAGGAGATGAATACACTTCAAGTGGCAGGTAGATTAATAGCTGGTCTGTATTATCCTAATTCCTCTCAGTTCCTTTGGGCATGACAAATTACACAGATGAAGAACTGGCTTAGATATTCCATTGTGGCTGACAGTTCACCTGCTGTGAGGATTGAGGAGGATGTCAGTCTGTTATTTAGCAGTCCATGTTGCCAAGTCTGTTTCCCCAGTTGTCAAACTCCAAAATATGGGGGTTAGCATGGACAGCACAGCTGAAGGTTTTAGTGGGTGTGCAAGCTGAACACAGCTCATCCCACACATTCCTCCCCACTTAGGTGTCATCTTTCTAAGTCAACATTGAACCATGCAGATGGGTTACTGTGGAGAACTTTTATGCCCCTTCTGTCTAAGCTTGTCCTAGCAGAAGCATTTGATCTTAAAGGTCTTTTCCAACTTAAATGGATCAAAGATTCGAAATTCTACAGTTTGACTACATAGAACTTCAACTTCACGTTAACATCATTTGTAAAGAAAAAGAAATCTAAAATATTGGCAAAATATTTGCTTTGACTATAGCCAGCAGTAACAGTGCAAACAGTAAAATGTTGATTCCCAAGGACTGCCAACCCCCACCCCTCAAACACAAACCTTTCTAATCTTACTAATCATGATGCTGGGCTGGGTTTGTGGTTTAATCAATCTCTCGTCTAAGTACCTAATTCTTACTCTATTGCTCTGCTTTAATAAGAATATCTTATAGAAAAGATTTGGTTATTGCCCAGTCCCACATGCATCCTGCAGAGGGACTGAATTGCCTCTTACAGCTGGAAGAGAAATGAAAGACGGGAAAGATCAGCAGTCAATATTAATGTTAAACTCTCAGTTACAAGACAATTCCAAAAATCAAAGGGCTATTTTTGATATGATTTATTTTCTTGGTATTCCTGGCTCAGGAATAGGTAAAGAGCTGGGGTGGGAGGACAGGAAATCTTTATTATAGTCTTTAACAGCTTTGTGTTGATCTTCAAAATGTAAGAGAAATTCAGTGATTTTTACCTTTTTTTTTTTTTTTTTTTTTTTTTTTTAATATGGAAGTCAGTTCTACAAATCTTTCAATAACTCAAGAGAGACATTAGATTTTGTGGTGGATCCTTACAACATTGATTTGCTTTGATCTTTAACAAAACTGTGTTTCTTTTTAACACTTTCTTGCAGACAAAGGGCCAGTTACCAGCCTCCTCCCTTCTCAGGTAAACCACTCCCCGGTAATAAACCACCTCCTTTTAGGAAAGAAGATGAAATTGAATAACAGGGCTCTCAAAAATGCTGTTATTCACATCCCAAGTCATGCTACAGGGAAGATGTCTCCCATTCCCCAAGAAGATCTTAAAACAAAACTAAACTCTCCGTGGCGCACTCACATACGAGTTCATCGAAAGAATATTGCTAGGGCCAAAGGCCAGCTGGGCTATGGAGATACCATAGGACTAATAGAGGAGCAGAGTGAGAGCTATAAACCAAACAGTCCTGGTGCAAAGGAGGAGATTTCCAAACATTCTGATTTTGGAGAAAGAAAAGGAGGTGGTTTGGATGACAGGACTACACGAAAAACTGACCTGCAGTCGTCTGAGACAGGCTCTGCGGACAGCAGCACAAACGTGTCGGTGGTTCAGCTGAAACTGGAAGCACTGGAACTCACCTCAGATAACAGAACCAACACTGAGTCAACATCCCTTCAGTGCAAACAGCAACGTTTGTCTGAGTCCTCCAGTTCATCCAGCGACAGTGGAAACCTGGCTAAGTCTCCCCAGCCTGGGAACCTGAAGCCGCAAGTCTTCAATCCCTTTCCCAGTGTCAAGCCTCTTCGGAAGTCAGCTACAGCCAGGAATTTAGGGCTGTATGGTCCCACTGAAAGAACACCAACTGTACACTTCCCACAAATGAGCAGAAGTTTCAGTAAGTCTGCCGGTGGCAACAGTGGGACCAGAAAACGATGATGGACTACCTGGCACTTTCTATTTCTGATGGCAACAAAAAAATTGTATTTTTTTTTTTTTTTAATGTGTGCGTGTGTGTCCCAAAGCATTTCTAATCTTTAAATAATGGGGACAGAAGTGGTTACCAGATGTATAACTGTGTCTTTGAAAATTGTGCTCCTGTGTTGTTATGGGATAGATTAGTGAAGATGCACTCTGGCGCCCTGTTGTCGATTCTGATGGTTCTGTGGTAAAATAAACATTGATTTGCAGTGTGAAGCACACTGTTCCTTTGAATCTAACCCAGACATAAAATCACCAGCTGCCTTTAACCCCTCAGCCCCCCACGTCTACTTCCTGTGTCTCTCAAAGCTTGAAGGACTGGTTGTCTGGTGTAGCAAAACCATAAAACAGTTTTTATGACTCAGCTTCCCCATGCGACCCCACTGTCATGCTTTGTGAGTAGCTGGAGAAGCCATGGCCAGCAGAAGCACAAGCAGCCCTAGCAATCAAAATATTACTTTGTGTCTGACACTACTACTTACCTACCAGGCCCTCTTGAGCAGCATTTTGTGCTTCTCTTCCCACAGCAGTCCTCTGCTGATACTGTTTTGAATATAAACGTAATCAGTGAGCATGGGAAGTGCAGACAAAAGTCCATCCACAGCACTGGTTTACTCCTTTTCTGTTACATGTGTACATACATACATTTCTGTTACTGCTGGAGAGTTGCAGCAGCACAAAATTAGGGATTAGATACAACTCTGTGTGTAGTTGTATGAGTATTATTGCACATCTTGGCTTCAGTGGATTTAAAAGCATGATTAGATTACAGAATTGTGATTAAATCACGTTTGCCAGCTTAGCAGTAGGTAAAATATATGAATGTTATAAAAATAGTTTAGGGTTTAAAATTCTATTTATAGAATGATTAGATACCTAGGGTGACACATCATTAAAAGCCAACATGTCATCCAGACCTGTGGGACTGCCATGGGCTTCCATGTCTTGGTTCTGGTTTGGTGGGGAATAGCAATGGCAGTGATAAGCTGAGGATTTACTTCCATATCAAAAAGCAAAGCTGGTGAATACCTTAAGACAAGTATTATATATATATATTATATTAAAAAGGCAGGCAGAGAAACTAAATGTGAGCAATTTGATTCCAGAGTTCCACAATCAAGCACTCCAAAAATTACTTAAATAATATCTAATATTATAGTTCTGCCAAATTGTATGTATTAACTGTAATTAATTATCTTGCTGCTTTCAAGTTTCCCATATCATGGAAGCACCTTTGTTTTAAACTGGATTAAAAGCAGTAATGATGAATCAGACCCATTGTGTTTAATATCTTGCTTCCTCTTTTTAAATTATTTGGTAAATTTACAAACTATTATATCATTGTATGCTTATTATTGTGTCCCATAGCCTATGGGATTTGGTATCAGTTTTACTGTATACCATAACTTACAAGCTGCACAATATGCCCTGTTTATTGTTATGGGAACAGTTTTATTTTGTTGTTGTTTTATACAAGTGTATGGATATAAAATCATATACAAGTAGGAACACTAAATATAAACCAGATGTAGATCAGCTCTCGCCCCTCCCTTATTTTCAGGTTACAGTAGTATTGTCACTAGTTAATATTTATAGCACTAAGTAAATTTAAAATAATGTAGAACTTAGGACTGTACATAGGACTGTATGAGAATTGTTTCTGCCTTGGTTTGGAAGACCTTGATTTCTCATAATGCAACTGTGAATCATTCTCCCCAGTTTTTCTTATCTTCGGTGTATCATGCAGCTGTATCCTGAATAATAAATACAGAAAAATAAAAGGACTGTCATTCTGCAAAAAATACCAAAATGTCACAAGTATGTGCATGAATTTTCAACACAGTAAGCTGTGACTAAGCAATGGGAAATTAGCAAGTTTTGCACATGTACTGGGGAAAGAAATAGCAATAAAATACTAATTCTAGCAGTTCAGACTGAATCAGTAATTGACAAGCATCATCTGAGGGGCTTATACTCTGCTTGGGCAGTTAGGATTGAAGTGAAGGAACCACATCAACTCAGTACATGAGTTTGGTGCTCGTTGCTGCAGGAAATGTTCTTTAAGTATTGCTGGATGAGAAAATTTATTGTAATTTTAACTGTGCAGTACGTCAGAGGATGGTTCCTCTCTACTTGAAATCTGTGTTGAACACACAGCAAAAGACACTTTGACTCTTGTTGGTGAGGTGGAATATTAGGCTGAGGTCCAGAGAACCAGGAAACTCCAGAGACATTTCCAATTGTTTTTCTCTGGAGAATCCCTTCAGCAAATGAAGTCTGATGATGCAGCTGGGCTTGGAAGCGTGGCACTGCCAGCACTGGTGGCCTTGGGAAGCAGGGTGGTGGGAGTTTCTACTACAACAACCTTGGCATTTTTCCTCCTTGAGGCCTCCTTATACTAAATGCTCTCTTCCATGTGACTAAATGATTTCTCTCATTTGTTTCTTTCTTTTTTATACTCTGTATTTTACAAAGTATTTTATCAGGATCAGATTGACTTTTATTTCTGAGAATGTTTCACCATCAATTGGAAGCTCTCAAGGAATGGGCATTTGACTTAGACTTATTTCTACTTGCAGAACTCTTAAGTGTCCTCAAAACTGAAGCTATTCTGATAGTATTCAAATTGCCTACATTTTGGGGTTTAAAGTGGTAGATGGTAGAAACAGTTTTTTGGAACCTCAGGCAGCAAATAGTTGTTTTTATCCACAACTCCAGCTACCAAAAAATATAATTTTGTATGCCTAACAAAAATATTACCAGAATCCATTCAAAATAATACAAGTGGCTGCTACAAAGCAACACAACTTCATTTCAATGTAAAATAAAATGCAGCCCTTTACACTGATATATCCAATTTAGGTAAAAGTTTAAGTTCAAAATTCAAAGAGAGGCTTCTAATCTGTTTCAAAGCTCCCCAACATGCATTTTAAATGGTGTGGAATTGTCCATACAGAAGTAAGGTGGGCTGTTTCACTATTCTGTAGTTTTCCTTGAGCTTTTTGCCAGATGTTACCCGGTGCCGGACTGCAGGTAGCAGTCACACCTGGCTGAATGACAGGGAGCTGTCATCATCTGACCAGCTCCACTGAAGCACAAAGAGACAAAAATTGATTCTAATCAGTCAGTATCTTTGTTTTGGTTGGTTTTCCCCAGTTTTACTCACCCTTTGTTGGCTGAAGGTTCATGTGAGGCAGGGGGACGTGACGGAACACTGTGAATGATTTGCGATGTGCAGTTGTCCTGGATGAGCACCTGCAGCTCGTGTGTCATTACCCAGCAGGGACTCGGGAGGTGGCTGGGCACCCAGAAGCTGCTGTGTTTGGCCATCTCTGTCTTGGTCACAGCATCCTTGGGGAGGTGACGCCCAAGTCCAGCCTCCAGGATGCTCATCGGCTGCGCTTCACCCTACAAGCAGCACACGGCACTTGCCACCTCACCACAGGTTTAAGAAGAACGACAAACATTTCCAAGTCTTTCTCTGCTAAAACCTTTACCAAACCAGACTGGCTTACCACAAACCAGCAGGTGGGCATGCTGGTGGCATGGGAGGTGATTGATGTATGGGATGGAGAGGCTGGGAAGAGGAAGAGAAGCAGCAACGCAGGCCAGGCAAAAGGTGCAAGAAATTTTAAGAGAAAGCAAACCTTGGTGCCTGTGCTGCTTTTTAGAGTTTTTTTTTCCAAAGATTGGATCAGTAACTTGCCACAACCTGCTCATCCCTTGTGTGTTCCAAGGGCTTGTGGCCTTGCCTGATGCCAGAGAGGAGCCTCATCCCATGATGTTGGTGCACACTGCCATTGCTGGCATGCCTGGCAGCTCTCAGCCTGGTGTGAGCCAGCTCTGAGCCAACTCTGCTGGGAGGGTGTTACTGTGATGACACTGCCCCCAAATTAGGCTAGGAAGTGTTGCTAACTGGCAAGTGTGTGCTGGGCCATTGCTGGATGGAGGTGGCCACACAGCCCTGGGTGGAGCTCCATGTTCTGCTATGCACAGAACTACACACAGAGCTGATTCACCAGCTCAGCCCAGAGGCTTTGCAGGGCTGTGCGTGCCCAAAGCAGAGCTTGTACCACTTTGCAGGTGTTTACAGCAGGGCTTGGGCTGTAGTCCTCTGTGTTCTGTTTGTCAGCAGCAGCCCTGACAGTCTGATAAAAAGGGCTGCTGCATGATATGCTATTTGCTCGCTCTTTCTCTCAAGGCCACATACTTTTTTCTTTTTTGAAAAGAAATGAGGAAATTTTTTTTAGCAGCTCCTCATAGTTGGAATAGTGGAGCAGGAGAGACAGAGGCACTTTCTACATCACAGCACTCAATAGGTTTTGCAACTGTTCCTCTCTGCTTTTAGCTTGTGCTTCCCTTTTGTCAGCTCCTAACTTTCACTTGCATTCATTGGCTGTGCCTCTGATAAGAGTTTTCTGGAAGATAAAGATAGCCACAGTAATCTGCTTAGCTCAGCATCTTCTCTCTGACCACTAATGGTTGCAAACACCTAAGAGAGGAGCCCTGTAGCCACGTGGTGTATCCAGAGGCAGCTTTCCATTGGGGCAGCCATCCAATTTTGTCTCAGAGCACATCACACAGAGATGAGCTGGGTGGCCAGGCATCATCCTCAGCAAACCAGCAGTGTGCTGATCTGGGCAGCTGCACACACAGCTGGGACCACAAACAGTAGTTCCAATAGCAAAGTTTCCTCCTTCGCATGAAAAGAAGAATTATAATGGAGAGGTGGCCAGGAATTAAAAGAATAATAAACACCAGAAAATTTGTGAGCCTGAAACAGCAGCTGCTGCTGTGGTTCCTGCTGTGTGCCTGCTTGCTGCTGCAGGCTCTGCTTGTGGTTTGAGCCATGGGGATGTTCTTCCCCTCCAGGCTCATGGATCTTCTCATGCTGGGGAGATGCATAGGGCTGGCCTGCAGGGATCCTCCATGAGTAGAAGGGGGGGAATGGGCAGGAAAACCTCACATGGCCTTGGAGAGCAGTGGACTGGGCTTCAAGGGCAGCAACTCGCTGAGCCCAGCTGGTGATGAAGGATACACAGAACAGGTTTTCAGCCCTATTTGGACACATTCACTGGTGTTTCTCTACCCCTTCTGCTCTCTGCTCCTCCACTGTACACACACACCTCGGTCTCCCTTCCTCATGGCTCTGGTGAGTGGCACAGGAGCCAGCTGGTGCAAATACACCACAAGGACACCCACAGATGCAAGGGATTTGGTCATTAAGAAAGAAGGAAGCTTATTCTTAGGAAGAGTAGGTGAGGTCTCCAGTGGCCATCCAGCAAAGGTGATAGTAAAACTTTGAAAGGCCAGTGATTTACAGCATATCTGGAGCCAGCCACATGGGCTCAGAGAGAGGAAAGCTGAGCAAAGGCACAGGAGGTGTGAACTCATAGCTCCAGGCACTACAAGTGAGGGCAGAAATTTTGTACTTGTTTTACAGCTGGAATTTATAATTGCAGTTTTTCTTACTCTACTAATGACATATATTAATGAAACTGGGTTCAGTTCTTTCTCTTTCTTTCTTTCTTTCTTTCTTTCTTTCTTTCTTTCTTTCTTTCTTTCTTTCTTTCTTTCTTTCTTTCTTTCTTTCTTTCTTTCTTTCTTTCTTTCTTTCTTTCTTTCTTTCTTTCTTTCTTTCTTTCTTTCTTTCTTTCTTTCTTTCTTTCTTTCTTATTTATTTTCCTTCCTTCCTTCCTTCCTTCCTTCCTTCCTTCCTTCCTTCCTTCCTTCCTTCCTTCCTTCCTTCCTTCCTTCCTTCCTTCCTTCCTTCCTTCCTTCCTTCCTTCCTTCCTTCCTTCCTTCCTTCCTTCCTTCCTTCCTTCCTTCCTTCCTTCCTTCCTTCCTTCCTTCCTTCCTTCCTTCCTTCCTTCCTTCCTTCCTTCCTTCCTTCCTTCCTTCCTTCCTTCCTTCCTTCCTTCCTTCCTTCCTTCCTTCCTTCCTTCCTCTCTTCCTCTCTTCCTCTCTTCCTCTCTTCCTCTCTTCCTCTCTTCCTCTCTTCCTCTCTTCCTCTCTTTCTCTCTTTCTCTCTCTCTCTCTCTCTCTCTCTCTTTCTCTCTTTCTCTCTTTCTCTCTCTCTTTCTCTCTCTCTCTCTTTCTCTCTTTCTCTCTTTTGTCAGCCCATTGCTTTGTTTTATCTGCACCAAAACATATCTGTAAACATAATAATATTTTGCTCCTTATCACACTATAATCAGCTGGGCTGGGCATCATACCCTTTTGAACTCCAGATTGCTGTGTATGATAATCTTTTTAATACTGTTTCCCCTGCACTAGTAAACTTTTCACCCAGTTGCAACAATAGTGCTCACTGTCTGCCCCCGGCGCTCTCGGAGAAGAGTCCTTTCTGCAGAGGGAACAGAAGGGCCATTGTCCCCTTGGCAGAGTGACAGATGACTCGGTGTGGCCAGACACGTTCTCCATCCAGCCCTGACTCATTGGTTTCCTTCCAAAGCATTTGTTCCACTCGTGCCAAAGAGACAACTCCTGCCGCCGTGATGTGAGAGGCAAAGCTGTCCCCCAGCCCTGCTGCACCTCCAGGTTGGAGTGATGGACCCAGGGCTTGGGGACACTTTGCTGTGTGCAAGGGACCGCAGCGTCCTCCATACAAGTGCCAGAATGTCTGACAAGAGGTGGTATTGCGAGCTGCCAGAGGTTAGAAGAGGTTTGCAGGCAGACCCAGTGCTAGGTGTGTGCTCTATGCCCTGGCCTCAGCCTGCACAGGCTCTTTTTCTGCTGGTGTAAATCCATGGTGAGCTTCTCTGTGCAGTCACTGGGTGCCACTGCTGCTCCGTGCGAACACAACTGTGCTGAAACACAGATGCACTTCTCGGGAAAGGAAGTAACTTAGCTCTCCCAAGTGTTTTTGTTTTGGTTTGGTTTGGTTTGGTTTTTTCCCACCTTTGATCAGGCGCGGAGCAGTTTCCAGAAGGTCCACCTTTGGTTTCTCATTGCAGCATCTCTCTTTTATTTGTCTTCTCTTAGTAAGCTTGCTAACTTTGAGCAATGGTCCCGAAGCCCAGAGACATCTTTGGAAAAAGTGCCCATAGTGGTAAAATACTCTAAAGGCTCTTTCTTAGTGATGCAATAAATTTTGTCTCTGGAGAATGTGCTGGCGAACGCAGTCCAGGTGGCAGGCACATGGAGGAATCTTGATGGATTCACTGGGTGCCTTGTGGAGACTGATTTTTGTCTTAAGAGTGGATCAGCAGTGACAATCTGAAACTGCCTGTCACTAAGAAGCTGTGGTCCCCCCCTCTGAGATGTTTCTGTCATAAACTCTGGAGCTGGCAAGTCCATGTAAAAAAAAAATGTAGACAAAGCAAGCTGCTACTTGACTTTTGATAATTAATTTCAACCCAGGGCAAATCTTGATGTGTCTGGGCAGAGCCAAAAATGGACTGATTTTGGTCCTTAAATCAGGATGTACCAAAAATCAGCCATGACCAGCATCCTCAATCCCAAGCAGTTTCCCAACCAACAGTTTCCCTCCTGATGAATAACTGTCTTAACTATTGAGTATTGACTATTTTAGGCTATATAGGGGCAATTCTGTGCCTCCTGATGAGGTGATGATTCTGCAGATGCAAAGTCAAGTTCCAGGGTGCAGGGACAGGACTCTGTGCCATGCACACAGCATGGATGGATTTCATCATGAGGGCTGTGGCTTAATGAGGATGAAAATGAAGAAGGCATTGACTTCTTCTAAATTTACAGGCTATAGTCTTGTTGAAAAAGTTGTTATAGATGGGTCTGTGCATCCACTGGAAAGACTACAAATCATGAGGAGTGGAAAAGCTCCTAGAGATGTGGCCATTCCAATGGATAAGGGAGACCTGGAGCCCAGAACCTGCATGCCATTAGATTTTACATTGTGTTGTAATGATGTACAAAGAGATGAAGCCTTGTGCAGGGAATAATCTCAACCTGCATCTTATTTCTTTATATTATTAAAAAAAGGTTGAAAGGTATCAATGGCATAATTTAAATATACAGTCTATATTAAGGATAACCCACAATAAATCTCCTGTGTCATATCCCAACCAGCTTCTCTGTTCCTATTTCCCAGGATGTACAGAAATGAGACCTGGGCACCTTCATCTAAGGAAGAGATGAACTGCTTTGAGCTGAAGGAGATTCTGATTCTGAGATGGGTCTTGGGAACGGTAACACAGATAGACAAGAGGGAGTACAAGAAAAGATTGTTTTTATTTAGTCTATATTTTGCATATATACAGATTTTTTTATGCCTTTTTCCTTAGGAAGCACACAGTACATCAGGCATTTGGCTGCTATATTAATTACCTTACAGCTATTCCTGTTCTGCATGTAAATTCAACTAATAAGAAGCTTGCTCTGATCCTTCCCTTCTCAATGTATGAAGTGATGATGCCTCCAGCAGCAGCCTGAGCAGGAGCTGACGGTCTCTGAAGCCACATGCAGCCCTTGGTGATGTGTTAGAGGGGACAGAGAACAACAAAGACACGCAAGGTTGGTATCTGCTAAACTTCAGTGTCAGGAAAAAAGTGAATTGGAAGCATCCTTGCCATGATGAAATTATATCTACACAGTTCATATGGACAGGTGGGGGTGTTTTTGTTTGTTTCTTTTACTTTTAAAAATATGCTCATATGCCAGCAGTTTACCATTCAGCCTGCCTTCCTTCCTTCCTTCCTTCCTTCCTTCCTTCCTTCCTTCCTTCCTTCCTTCCTTCCTTCCTTCCTTCCTTCCTCCCTCCCTCCCTCCCTCCCTCCCTCCCTCCCTCCCTCCCTCCCTCCCTCCCTCCCTCCCTCCCTCCCTCTCTCCCTCCCTCCCTCCCTCCCTCTCTCCCTCCCTCCCTCCCTCCCTCCCTCCCTCCCTCCCTCTTGTCTGCCTGTCTGCCTCATCTCATCTCTATTCCTGCTTGTCTGCCTTTTCCCCTTCTTCTTTCATCTCCAAATAGATTAAGAGTATTTTCTAGAGCTGATAAAAAAAAAGCCCTGCACAGTGGTACCTGACCTGGATATGATGTTTCATTTATCAACCTTTCCATTTCACCTTTGTTCCTTCTTACTCTTGCACAAGATCTCAGATGTGTCCCCAGGCTTCCAGGAGAAATTATGGAAAGACATGAATGATTTATCTTTGTTCCATTACTTTGCAGAGACCTGAGTGCACTATTTGGTGATGAACAGGGGCGTGTTTGACACCTTTTCACCTATTATGCACCAGCCACAACTTTCTTTTTTTTTATTATTCATGTCTATTTTGCTCCTATATAAAATTTATTTGGGGTCTTTCTCCTGTGTTACAAACTCTCCCAATTAGACATTGAGTTGGGGTGCAATTTCTTTGGTCTGATTTTTGGAGGCTTACCTGCTAATATCTCTCTGTACAAAAAAAGGGGAAAAAAACAACCAACAAATACAACAACCCCTTTTCACATTTTTTTTTCACAAAACTAAAAGGAAAACACTGTTACTAGATCTTGTAGGCCTGAGAATAGTTTTGCCTATGGTTTGGATGTTAGGAGGGGAAAGAAAAGTTGTGTGATTTACTACCCTTTTGATGTGAAAAGTTGTGACGTCCTTGAAATCAGAGACTTGAAATCAGATTATTCAAATTCAGAGCAACAAATAAATGATCAGCCTCATGAAGGCAGCTTTTCTCAGGGGAAGATGAGCCAGATGCTGCAAAAAACATGAAGGACCATGGGAGCAAGGCTGCTGAGCTGGCTGTAAGTTAAAATCCCACACCCCCAGTGCATTTCAATGCCAGAGAAGACAGGGGCATGGGACTTTGCTGCAGCCAAAACTGACTGTGTGACTAGCGAGGGGGTGAAACACAATTACTTTTCATTCAGAGGTTTCTTCTGCTCTGAGGTTCTGTTGGAGGGTACCAGAAGCTTTGATGAAGGTACCTTGAAGACAATTAAAAGAGCCATCACATCTGTGCAGAAATAAAATTGAATTCCTTCTTTTATCTTCCCGTTTTCTCACACAATTGACTGACTAATTGGCAATGGGATTGCTAAACTGCATCTCAATTATTCACCAGCTTTTAAGCTCCATCCAGGATCACAGAGCAGAGAGTAAATCCCACTTGCTTTTCTGTCAGGGGGAACATGTGCCCACATGATTTTCAAGCTCTGCCATTCACATATGCAGATCGTTACAGATGAAATGTATTCTTCGTGTTGTTTTGCTCACTACTCCCATGCAGAGATGGGCTGAAGTGGAGAATGCCTCGTATGTTGTAACCCTGAAGTTATTACTCTCAGAATAAGTGTTGCAATATGAGTATGTTGCCTGGGATATATTGCCAGGCTCTCTTTTTGGCTTTTGGAATTGTGTGCGATGTCGCTGCAGTGCAGATTTTTTTGTGTGCTTGCACCACAAGCTCTCAAGTTAAGGCCACCTCAGGATGGGATGAGGATGTCAGTTTAGGTTCTTAGTTGCTTTCAAATGAAGGTCTCACTTGAGGAAGGATGGACTCCTTCCTGTTCTGCTTAGAAGATCTTTGGGCCTGATAAAGGCAACTGAGCAAGTTGCCTCTCCCTGGGCTAGCCTGCATCTAAATAAGGCCAAGTTTCCAGGTTGAGCTGAAGGTTCTGTCCAGCTCATCAGCTGGAACAGCTGGTCCATGGGAGATGCCTCCATCACCTCCATTCCCATGGAGGTGGTGGACTCTCTGTCCCTGGAATTTTGAAAGAGACTGATGTGGCACTCAGTGCCATGGTCTGGTAACCTCAGCAGTAATGAATCAAAGGTTGGACTTGAGGATCTCAGAGGTCCTTTCCAACCTGGCTGATTCTATGATTCTAAAAGCAATTAGAAGTCAGGCTTGACATTTTCAATCTACACAGTTGTTGTTTTCTTTGGAGGAGGTGAGGACCTGCTCTTGATGCTGGGAACACCACCCTGGCAGGTATGAGTCTCTTGTTTCTTGCACTTTCTCTATGTTCTCACCAGAGATTATGATCTTAAGGCTGAAATACAGGAATCTGCTTGCCTGGCTTTATCCTCACAGCATCCTTTAGTGGCTTAGACCCGTGACCTAGACAGCACAGCAGCAGCAGCTCTAGGAGGCTGAGCAGGACAAGCAGGGGAAGAAGATTTGTGAGGAAGGAGCATCCCATGGGCAGCCAGCCAGCTTGGAACCACCACTGTCAGTAACAGCCTGTGGGGAGTTGGGTGACACAAAACTGGCCTCCAGTGACAGCTGCCATGGGGCCACCCTGACCTAGGTTTTCATCTGTGACCAGAGTGCTACAAAGCAGAAAATTTAGAAGAAATTGAACTGTTGCCAGCTGCTCTTGAGAGCTAAATGGAAAAACACAATCAAGCTGATGAGCAAAATTCCTCTACCCAGTGGCTGCTCTGTGTAGGAAAGCTGAAGAGCTGCATGGTGGAAGGTCTCTGGAGGGCTGCATGGAGCTATAATATTTATAAAAAATAGAGGGAGCTTGCAGTATGATTGTGAGCACTGCCTACTGGTACATTAATTGCTAACAGATTATGCATGTAGGAAAGATACATGGAATGAAATGAGAACAATTTGGTCCCAGGGAGTGGGGTATAGAGCTGGCAGGAAAAGTGGACTAATATTTCACCAGGAAGGAGTCTGAAACTTTTTGGGTGGATTTTGCTAGATATAGTGAAAGTGAAATAAAGGGGGGAAAAAGCCCTAGCAGTGTTGACAAGACCTCACACACATTTTTACTCAAATATTGTGACTTTCAGTTTCAACTTTTACAAGTTTATACTATGTGATCAAATCATATGTCCTATATAATTCAAAAAACCCTCCTCAACACACTTGAAACACCCCAAGCTTCTGGCATTTTACTTCTGAGAGAAGTGTGGGGGTTTTTTTCTCCCTTGACTTGTTAGAGAAGGGAGAAGGAGTTTGTCTTTCCCTCCACTTGGCACACATTGTATGGGTGCCTTTCTGTAGGTTCATCTGAGCATTAAGCAATCTACAGAATGGGCAGACTCCTGGCTTTTACTGAAAGGCTGAGGGCTCAATGCAACAAAAACTTGAGCAGCCCACAGAATAACTGCTTGGGTTCACCTGAAACCTAAGGCAGATTTTGTTCCTTCTTAGGAAATATTTCTGCTTTTCTGACATTTTTTGTTATTTCTAACAAAGACAGAATTGAACTGATCTCCCATGTTAGGATGCTCAGAGATGTGCAAGATGAGATGTGACTGGCAGGACTACAGTACACAGACTAAGTAAATAACAAAGTTATTAAGGGGCAGAGAAGCCCTGAAGGAATTAAGTGGCTTTTAGTTTGGGGAGGAATAGGTATATATGTTTTCATTTTGCATTAAATTTTACCCTTCCTTTCTCCAATAAGCCATAAGTCAGCCAACTCTTTGCTATGACTTCACCATAAAAGGATGTCTCTCTTTTTGTTTTTGTTGCTCACAGGTATCTTGTGTTCAACAGAAATCTTTCTGACTTGTATCCAACTATTTGCTCAGTTTAGCGGAAGTATTTGATGTTATCCATTATTTCACAATGGCACCGACAGGAAATTTGTCAGCACAGGGATTCTACTTGATGAACAAGCTTCCAGGAACCCCCCTGAAGCAGAAGAGGAGAAAGGCCATTGCAAGGCACAGCTTGAATTTGGAGAGGGGAGATGAGGAATGATGATGCCTGAGGAAGAAGTATGCTGCATCTTGTCAGTAGGAGAAATGGAAAGGAAAGAAATCTGAAGAATAATAAAGAGAAACAAAACCAAACACAAATAATTCAGTTTTTCCACACATTCCTCTGTTTTGCATGCCTGATGAACCCTGTTAAGCACCTTGGCTCAGAACTGGCTAAACCCAAGTGCCTCTGTTACCTTTTCTGTCTGCCTGGGATTTTTTTCTTGAGGCTCTTTGGGAGGGACATGTATGTGAAGATGCTCTGAGGAAAAATATCCCCTATCACAATTTCCCAGGCAGCTGAAGCTCCTGGCTGCCTTGAGGCTTGGAACCAACCTCTGCAAAGATTCTCTCTCTAGAATGGGTGCCTTGCTCCTAAGCAACCCAAAACAACAAATGATGAGATGCACTCCAGAAAGCAGACTTAGATCCTTACTGGTTTCAGATAATATGTTCTGAGAAATGAACTGCAAAGAGCCTCTGTAAGGAACTAGACCAGAAGTTCCCACCCTGTGGTCCAAGAAAAGCTGGCAGCTCCCACAGAGAGCAGCAGGGCTTATCTGATACTGCTTTGTGCTGCCTCCAAAAGAGCCTTTGCATTGCATCACTTCACATACATCTTCAAGTGTCAAGCCACAACTGGCAGAGAAATGAGCACAGCTCTCCTTTCCACTCTTCTTTTTCCAAACACTAGTCCACAGAAGTTTGAAAGTTCTTGGATTTTCTTTAAGTAACTTCTACTGTGTAGCTGCAGTGAGCTGGTCACGTAAAACTAAAAAAGGATGGGGCTTTTTTGATGGGATTTATAGGTGGTGTCTTATTTCCTAGAGAGGCAATATGCATTCTGAAGTTCCCTTAAAACTGTGAGCAGAAAGACTGTAGGACAAAGCATCCAGGCGGTGGGGTTTTATTAACTACATTTCCTTGGGAATTTTCTTATCACTGTGGGATTTGCACTTAACTCTTTGAGTATGAGGAAGGATTTCTACATCTCTCAGGACAGAGGATCAACACTCTAACAACGACCATAATATTCATGTGTTTTCTGTTAATCTTCTAGGACACCAAAGGCTCTCTTAACTTTACATCAAAGGGGCTCATGTTTCATACAGTGAAGAAAATGATACAGAGCAGTAGATTTAGCAATTGATTTGAAAGGGGTTCTTGACATGTTCTGCCTGCTGCACATGGGAGCCACGCAGGGTGGACAGATGACACAGGCTTGTAAGCTCAGGGAGCATCCTTTGGGGATCAGCTTTAAAGAAATTTGATCCAGTTACAAGAGATGGAAAATGCTGTTCTGTCAAGAAAATTTCCTACTGAATTTGAGTGCTTTTAAGTTGTCAATAGCACCTTCTGAATTCAGGTCCTGTCTTTGCTATCTCTTTTCCAGAATGCTTACTTCCATAACACTTGTTCCTGAAAGACATCTCTACTGCTCTCTCCCTCATATCTGCTAAGGCACAAATATTCATATGGAGAAGGGGAGAAGCCTTTTTTTTAACCCTGTGTGGTTCTGTAAACAAGTGGTTGTACTGGGCACTGTGGAAGTGCCTCACCACCATCAAATCTATAGATGGTCTTGGTGCATACCATACTCAAAAGTAACACTGGCACCAGACAGGGTAAGAGAAGTGGAGAATAAGAAAAAGAAGTACAAAATACAAAGAGTACAGATGCAGGAAAATTAAGATAAAACCATGAATACCTAATTACTGCTTGGGCTAGATACAATGGCACTTTCCACTGTGCATGATGTACTTAACTGATAGGTATTCACACCTGCTTGCTGACATTTGAGCACTCCTAAAGGTTTTCTCTGTTGAAGAAGACTGGATTTGCTTCATCTCATGTTTCAGATACTCTTGCTTGCTTAGTCCTCCCATCTAGAGATGTCGAGGGTCCTTATCTCCTTATCAAGGAGCTTTGACCTTCCCCCAGCCTGCTTTAGACTTGCAGACCCGGGAAGGGGCTGCCCTGCTGCTGGGTCCATGGGATTCCCTGGGTGAATGACTGACTGCCCTCCTCCTGGGTCCTGCTTCTGAGGATAAAGTGGAATTTTCCTCCTGATATTCCAGAGGGAACATCTGTCCAGTTACCAGAAGCAATCATCTCCTGAACCATTTCTACAGGTAGAGAATAGTTTTGAGGACTTAAGGGCAAAATTGTCTCTACTGACTTATCCATCAGAGGATACAGATTTTGGCTTGAGATTTCACCAATGCCTCTTACAAGGCAGATGATCCCTGCTGATTTCAAGGGGAGATGCAGGCAAGGTAGAAAAGGAGGGCACTTGAGGAGGGATCACCATATGAAATTACTAAGAGAATTTTTGCACTTTGTAGGTACATGTACATAAGAAAAATGGTTTTGTTTCTTGGAAAAAATGGCAACATCTGAGAGCTTGGTGTTGCTTAGGAATGTGTTTATTCCCTCACTCTGTACAAACTGTTCTTTTCTTTCTTGCAAACTAATCCTTGCATTTTTATTTTTTTTTAGAATTTTACTTTGCCTTTTCATGTTTCTATGGATCTGTGGTTTGCGTGTTCAGTGCACTGCTCTCTCAAAAACTTTCAAGCTGGTCTTAACCTCCAACCACAGCAATTGCAAATTTATCTCCAGAGCTTCTGGTCATTTGGAAAATGAACCAGGAAAATATCACCGTGTTTACCATATTCTTAAACTTTTTCCTCTGCATCTCTGTCTAGTTGCATAGGCTGGGCCAGGGGTACCCCTGGATTAACCCAAAAGGGCTGTTCTAATGAATTTATGTTCTATAATTAAGATAGGACAAGGAGTAGCAGTTTCAAACTGATAGAGGGTAGATTTATACTAGGTATTAGGAACTCACTGTGAGGGTGTTGAGACACTGGAATAGGTTGCCCAGGGAAGTTATGGATGTCCCATACCTGTAACTGTTCCAGACCAGGCTGGATGGGGCTTTGAGCAACCAATTCTAGTGGGCCTGTGGCAGAAATGGATTTTTAAGGTCCCTTCCAACCCAAACCATTCTATGATTCTAAGATCGAATCTGTTCCCTCTGACCCTGAATCATAAAAAAAAAAAAAAATAAAAAAATTAGCTACTTTCCACTCCTTTCTCTTCCTGCTTTTCCTGCTGCCTCCTAGCAGAGGTAAAGCTTTCATTCTTGGATGAATCCATAAAAATGTCCACTGTGTTTGCAGCAAACTCCACTTTCTTTGCTTTTTGTGTTTTCTACAAACAAGCTTTTGAAGTACAGTCTGCAGATTGCACAGCTAGAAGTTACTGATATTTTGTCATTTGGACAGACAAAGGTTCAGTAAAGTTAATTGACTTGCTCAGTACAGCACAGTAAGCCAAAACCCACAAGAAGCTGAACCCACTCACCCTCATCTCCAGTCTCACACACAACCATACACATTGGGTTTTTTGCTTCAAAAACAACCAGTTCTAAACAAACAGACAAAAGGATTCCTCTTGGGTACAAACTGGGTAACCTCTAGTGTCTATCAGAGAAACCAACTTCTACAATTTTGTAATAACTGTGGGATTTTGTTTCTTCCAGCATCTGATTAATTATACATTTTGTTGACTGAGTACTAAAGATGGAACTATCAATTTTGTTTATGTTTATTTACTTTTGAAAAGCACATAATTAGTTTATGGTAAGATGTACCCTATCTCTGAGAGTTCTGTGTTCAGTCATTCTTCTGGCATGTTAGTCACAATCTTCTGCCAGTTCTCTGGATGGTCCTGTATCTTATGTGAATAAACTTACTTCTCCTGACCAAATCTCAGCACAAATCTGTTTTTCTGATCCCCATCCTTTGACATGTACCTTACGTGCCATTTTCTGAAAATTGAATGCTTCTACTTTATTTCTTTTCTAGCTTTAAGTATTTTCCCTCAGTGTAGACAGTTTCCCACCCCTGTTGTGCTTTATGGTAACGTTTCCTCTTTTTCTTTAACATCTCATTGAAGGTTCTTTATTGGAACAAAAGAACACAATTCCTTGTCATAAAAACCGTCACAGTCATAGGAAGACTGGAATATATGAGGACTTTACAGGCAAAATTGTCCCTGCTGACTTATCCATCAGAGGATACAGATTTTGGCTTGAGATTTCACCAATGCCTCTTACAAGGCAGATGTTCCCTGCTGATTCCAAGGGGAGATGCAGGCAAGGTAGAAAAGGAGAGCACTTGAGGAGGGATCACTATATGAAATTAATAGGAGAATTTTGCTTCATGCTTTCAATGTCCTTCACACTACAGAAACAATTCTAAAGGCACAAAATAAATATTCTTTACTCTTTGCTAAATGTTAACAAGCATTATGGTTGTTATGCAGTCATGACATTTCCACATTAATAAATCCATCCCTAACTGAAAGGGGAGAAGTCAAGCTTAGTCATGTGGCTTATTGAACAACTTTGGTTACATTCCACCCCTAAGGTTTTAAAAAACAGCCAGATTTTTCATTCTTGAGGAGAGAGAACTTCTGCTGCAGCAAACTGTTATGAAGGTGCCAGAAGTGCAGGGTGCCATTAAATATTTTTTTCCCCACTGAAAAAAAAAACCAACCCTGTGACTGTCAACCCAAGAAGCCCCTTTTCAGAGAAGGGTCTTTGCTGAGTCCCTTCAATGTGTCAGCAGAGTTTATACAGTCCCTGTATTTCTGGAATGGTGCTTGCCAGTTTCTGAGATGCTGCCATTCTGTTCATAGCATGGATTGGATTTTGTGGGCTGTGGTTTTGTGAGTTTAAAGCAGTGATTGTTTTGTGTGTTTAATGCAGGCTATCAGCTTTGGATGCCTTTGAGATATGAAAGCATAAATCATTAACTTGTCTTGACAGTTCTCCTTCCCTTCTACCCTCCAACATTTCAGAAATGCTTTTTTTATCATTTTTTGATTTACAAACCAACTTATTTACCTTCCTTGGCACCCTGAGCCTATAGCTAGGTCACCTACTGAAATTGTTCAATATTCCTGCCAATTCTCTGTTCAATTTTCTGCACGGTTTAGTCCAAACTCAAGGATTTTTTTTCTTTTATCTGATCTTTCTGAATTTCAAAGCTTTAACCAAAAAATAGATGAAGGCTATTTTTCTTGGAAGAACAAATGGAAAAGATAGAGAGAGGGGTGGGAAGGGAGATTGGCTGTGGAAGGTGAGAATAGATGGAGACATTTCTGAGTGAAAACTATGTAGGAGCCTGAAAATCTACAAAACATTAAAAAAGAAAAAAGTAGGAGGTTGCTTCAGTGGGAGGTAACATCAGGTGAATTTTTTGTCATCCTCTAGTGTATGTGATCAGGCTAGAAGAGATAACTGTGATAACTTTGTCTGATTCCCCATCTAACATTGTTATAAGGCCTTGTAGCTGTGGCAGGCCATACATAGGGGGAGGTCCAACCATCCCTGCTCTTCTGCAGAGCCTGATTTCCAGGGATGGAAAATCCCTTCAGAAAGTGGCAGTCATAGGATGCTAATAGGATGGTGGTCCTTATTTTCTGAATGTATTTAAATGGAAATCCCATGGCATCATCTCAGAGGAGAAGGACCTTCCATCGGGCAATGTACCTATGCAGGTATCTACATACAGTTTCAGTTTCCCCTGCCTTAATCTAACTGCAAATAATTTTCAGTTATTCTCAAAGCTCATCTGTGAATCTCCATACTCTTAGTCCTGTCCTCCAAAGTGCATAATTAATGTAAGCAAAGAAAAACTTTCAACAGGAGAGGCTGAGAGGAGCTCACTTCAGAGCAGCCTGTGCCCCAGCTGCAGGGTGTAACCTTATCAGGTGCAAGAAACTGGGTTCAAACCCATCTTCCATGCTGAGAGAGCATGAGAAGGGCTGTGGCTGGGCTCCCTTCCAAGTCCAGGCCCATAGGTGTGGTTCTGGGGAGGTCCCATCCCATCAGCTAACAGGTTTGCTTTTTTTTTTCTTTTTTCCCTTCATCTGCCCTGTGAATTGTGCTCTGCCACAGATATGAGGAGCTCGGGGTTTAGGAGGTTTGGAAACCTGACTTCCTACAGGACTTGATGGGAAGGAGCAGTACCCCTAACAGCAGCAAGCAGAGGAGATGGGATAGAAGCTGCCCATGGATGGGACTTGTGTAATCCTGGTGTCTGTGTGCTTTCTGAGACTCTCCCATTTTCTTTCTTCTAGTCATTGCTGAAAAAAACCTTAACTGGGGCAGGTCCTGAGTACAGGACCTTGGAGTACTGAGGAGTCATTTGAGACCAATCCTCCCACCTTCATTTACAATTAATTTATTCAATGTCTAACTCATTTACTTACTGCCATGGTCCCTTGGCACCCTTACACCACCTTAACCGGTCCCCAGTAATACAAAACACCATAGTGGCCTTACAGCCTTCAGGTTTATTACCTCAGTGCTGTTGCTTTTCTCATCCAAAGTATTAATCTCACTTACAACTGCAGCAGGATCAGGTTTCTGCTAGCTTGTGTGGACCAGTATTAATTATAGAAGGGCAACCAAGCTGGTGAAGGGTCTGGAGAAGAAGTCCTATGAGGAGAAGGAGAAGCTGAAGGAATTGGGAACGTTTAGTTTGGAGAAGTCTGAGAGGCAACCTTATTGGTCTCTACCACTACCTGAAAGGAGTTTGTAAGGAGGTGGGTGCTGGTCTTTTCTCTCAAATAAATAATGATAGGACTAGAGGAAATGGCCTGAAGTTGCACCAGGGGAGGTTTAGGCTAGATATGAGGAAGAATTTCTTTATTGAAAGAATAGTTAGGCATAGGAAAGGACTGCCCAGGGAGGTGGTAGACTCACCATCCCTGGAGGTATTTAAAAACTGTAGGTGAGCCACTTCAGGATATGCTTGAGCGGGAATGGTGATACAGATATATTTTTTTATTTTACTGGGGAGGGATCTTGGTGGTCGCACAAGGTGACTTTAGGGGTCTTTTCCAACCATGACCATTCTGTGACAGTACCTTCTCCTAAGGGGGAATATACATCCCACATGGCCAAGGAAAGGACAAATGGATCTGAGGAGTGCTAGTGACTCTCCTGATGTCACTTGAAGCTGGGCAAGAAATGCTGTCAGCAAACACTTGCCAGGGCTTTGCTTTCTTTTTAAAGAGTGCTAGATAAGTTTAGCCAAGTCTTTTGAAAGCAGGAAAGTTATATGAAGGATGCATGAGTAAGGCAAGGAGTTAGCCTTAAGTTTTCTTTCCTGCCTGCAGCCCATGACATGAGACTGAAGGCAGAAAGCAGGAAAGAAGCGAGCACGACTGGTTAATGTAGAAAAGGGAAAGCAGAGACAAAAAAGATATGGGAGGATGAAGGTCTAGATATGGGAGGATTTAAGACTTCAGGGTCAAATGTGTTTGTAAAGGGGCTGGAAAACAGTTGCTCTCATGGGCTCTCTTCCCAAATTCAGCATAAAACCCTGTTCTCCACAGCAGTGACACTGCCACTTCAGCAATAACCCAGCACCATGGTTGGGATTCTTCTCTGTTTTGGTCTATTAAGGAGAGTCCTTTTATATTCTAAGACATGCCAGCCATAACACTTTTCCTGTTTCTCTCTCATTAGATTTTTTGCAATCTGTAGCTCCTAATCTGTATCAATAGTTATTGATTCATCTTTTTGTTAAGTTTTTATTAACTGCTTGTTTTGCCTTCCAAGTCAGGTTATTTTGTAACCAGCACAGCCTTCTTTCCCAGTTGTGGTATTGTGGCTTTCTTAGCATTTAGTGAAATATTCTTAAGTATCTCCTACTTAACATTTTTCTTTTTAGACTCATCTCCCAGTTGACTTCAGTCAATTGTTTTCAGCTTGGTAGAAAGCTGGCCCTTTTCAAGCCCCAGGGATGTATATAGTTTACTAGTCTGGATTCTGTTCTACTTACACAGAGCAAAGGTAATCAAATAATGATCACTGGCTCCTAAACTACCACTATCTCCTACTTCTGTGAATGGCCTCTCTGTCATCAGGAGAGCTAAATATAAATCATTCCCAAGTTGGGTATAACGCCTGAACACAGACGTTGTCTACAATTGTCAAAGATGAAGTAAAAATCTCATATTTGCACAAGAGATACTCATAACAGTGATTTTCTCCTTCATGAATATCACAGATTTGTCCTGTAGGAGTCAGTCATCATCCAAGCCTCTGACCTCATCAAAACTTGACTTGTTTTGCCACAGACTAATTATCAATTAGATAGAATATAAAATAGTTTCTAGACATCTGACCCTCATAAAAACCAGACATGAAGTTTTTCAATTGCCAGCAAGCCTGATATACTTTTGTAGGTCTCTGGATTAGTTTGTACAGAGCAGACCAGGTTATACACAAAGACCTTGACTTTCAGGATCTCTAACTGGGAGAAATCCTCTGAGGTTTTTGAAAGAAGAACCTTATTGCTGCTGGTAGGTTGAATCCTCTGTGGATTTAGTGTCCAGACAGGATCTGTAAGACTGTTCTTTACATCCATAGCACAAGCTATGAGTAAGTTTTTATTTTTGCACACAGTCACCACGTCTCTATATGCGGAAAGAATCTAGCAAGGTATCTGGCACAGGTTTGGGTTTGGTTGTTGGTTTTTGTTTTTTTGTTTTTTTTTTTTTTTTAATTATGAGCCCTTCTACTCCCACTAGAGAAATAACTGCAGTGCTCTGAGTCTCTTGTCAGGACACCTTGAGTGGCTGATGTACAGACCCCAGGCACCAGTACATCCTGGGGGCCAACTGGCTGGAAAGCAGCTCTGTAGAAAAGGCCCTGAAGAATCCTGATGGACACCAAGTTGAACATGAGGCAGCAGTGTGCTCTTGTGGTAAAGAAGGCTGACAGTGTCCTGGGCTGCATCAGACAAGAGTATTGCCAGCAGGCTGAGGGTGGTGATCCTTCCCCTCTGCTCAGCCCTGGTGAGATGCAATTCACCACAGAGCCCAATTCTGGGCTCCCCAGTACAAGAGAGACAGAGACATAGTGGGAAGAGTCCAGTGAAAGTCCTTGAAGATATGTGGAACACCTCTTCTGTGAGCAAAGGCTGAGAAGGACAGGACCATTTAGCTGTTCTGGGTCTTGCTGGGATGGAGTTAATGTTCTTCATAGCAGCCCATAGGGTGCTGTGGTTTGGATTGATGGCTGAATCAGCGTTGATAACACAGCAGTGTTTGGACTGCCACTGAGCAGTGCTTGCTCTGTTATCAAGGCTTTTTCTCTCTTACCCACTCTACCCACACAGCACATGGGCTGGGGGGTGGGCAAAACGCTGGGAGAAGACACAGGTGGGACAGGGAACACCAAGGAGAGAACTCCAAACTGGCCACTGGGATATTTCCTATCATACCGTGTCATGTTTCACAATAAAAGCTCAAAGAAAAGAGGAGGAATTAGGGATATTCATAGTTTTGATGTATGGCTTACCAAGTAACCCTCATGTGTGCTGAGGCCCTGCTTACCAGGAGGATGCCAGTGGGAAGTAGTGAATAAAGTCCTTATTTTGCTTTGCTTGTCCACGCAGTTTGTGCTTCAGTTATTCACTGTCATTGTCTTGCTCCACATGTCTTTTTGCCTTCCCTCTATATTCTCCCTATCCAGGGAGTGAGCAAGTGGCTGTAGGGGTGCTTAGAGGCTGGCTGGAGTCAACCCATCATGCTGAAGAAAGGAGAGGAGAGGAGAGAGAAGAGAAGCCCATGGGGTAAACCTCAGGCATGTTTCTAGCTACTTGAAGAGAAGGTGCAAAGAGGATGAAGCCAGGCTCTTCCCAGTGGTGGCCAGTGGCAGTACAAGAGGAAATGAGCACAAACCGAAATACAGGAAGCTCCATCTGAACATCAGGAAACACTGGTTTGCTGTCAATGACTAAACCCTGGCACAGATTGCCTGGGAAGGTTGTGGAGTCTCCATCCTTGGAGACATTCAAAAGTTGTCTGGACATGATCCTTGGCAACTGGCTCTAGGTGGCACTGATTGGGCATGGGGGTTGGACCAGTTGACTTCCAGAGGTCCCTTCCAATCTCAACCTTTTGTGATTCTGTCTCATTCTTTTCTTGTCAGTCTGTTTACTTTTCTTTAACACCCACCCTAGAACCTGGCAGACATGCCTGTGAATTGCAGCAACTCACTAACCCAGCAACCACACGAGTGTTGGCTGTGCTAGTGAGGAAACTAAGATCACAGATTAGTGCAACATGGACCAAATCCAGTGAGAATAAGGAAATTCAGCATCTGTTCAGGGTCAGCTGGAGAGTGGGGGAAAAAATGGGGCAGAGATGTTTCTTTTTCTGAAAGACTGAGCTGGCTGGCTGTGGGCCCATGGGGTGGAGAGAGACAGCCTAAGGGATCCTTGGCAGAGTGTCTGGGTTAATCTTCTCTCTTGGGTTTTCAGAAACCAAGTTTTCTGTTTATCCACTTCAGAAAAGGATGGGGAGTAGTCGGACATCCAGGGTTAAAACCTGCTTTGTCCAAGTTAGTGGTGTTCAAACAACCAAAAAAAACCCTCCTGTCTTCCTTGAGTTAGCATCCCACTCTCTTGGCTCTTCTGTGGGGGCCATGGACTCAGTGGGAAGCACCCTAAAGATCCTAAGAGCACCTTTCAGTCAGGTGGGATCTTAGGAACACCCAGTGCTTCTCAGGCTTGACTCTCTTCTGCTTCCCTGGCCTCGTTGTTCTGTTCCCTTCCTGCCTGCCCCAACTGGATGAAGGGTGAGTCTCTCATGTGGCAGAGAAATCTGAGCTGAAATCAAAGGACCTCATCCTCTCATGGCAAAAAGTTAGAGAACAAAAATTATAACCTTTGTAACATCAAACACCAAAGCTAAAAGTATTAAAGTCCTGGAAAAGGAAGGAACTGTGATGTTCCAGACAGCACTGAAGAGCTGATGTATGATTGATACATCTGAGTTCCAACTACAACACTGAGCCTTGGCATTGCTCAGATGTGTTTTACCCACTATGGTTTCCACCCAGCTACAGATCATTGCTCCTGCTGCAAACCCTCCCCTGCTGCAGGAGCTCCCTGTTTATTAACTCAAATGTTTTTTCCTCTTAAATTCTGCATTTTTATTATTTTAGCTTTTGCAGAACAACGGGGGTTGTAGTCAGTTCTTTTTACAATTGTTTGTATATATCCCTGGTTTTTGATGTGGGAACTAGAGAAGGTGTTGAAGGATTGCTTCTTCTAGATCTTTGTATTCAGAAAAAACGTTTCTGACCTTCTAGCTGAATATCACTATTGCATATAGCTTTTCTATTTAAAACAAACAAAAAAACCATAGAATCTTGCAGAACAGGTGTTTTGAAGAAAAAATGCTTTTTAAAAAATTTAATCTGCTGCTTAAGGATATGTTTTATTTGTATGCTTAGTGAAAGCCTACCTGGATTTATAAAATGCATTCTGAAGAGGAAAGCATCTGTTTTCTAGGAATGTGTGTGGTTGATACAGTTTTCCTGAGTTTCTAAAATGAAAATTATTACTTCCCAGGTTATGAAAGACTGCTTAGCAGACACAGGTTATTGTGGGCTTCAGTCAGGATAGAAATGTGTGTACTTAAGTCTCTCCTGGAGACATGAAAGGATTTTTTAAAGTTTTGCTTTGCTTTATGAGCTCTTCTAAAATGTGGTCTCCACTTCAGAGCCAATGGTATAATTAAATATTTTCTAATATCCCATGTAAATGTCAGCCTTTATATACTGAGGCCAAAATAAATACAGACTAAAAACTACATGGACGCTCTCCTCAGGAGCAGGCTGGATGCCTGTATTTTGGGCCCCTGTCCTGCATGCCCACCCCATCATGATGTCTCTGAGTTCTGCATTGCCTTTTGGGGTGCTGTTGGGTTCAGTGTTAGCCATGTACCACCATCATCAAGCACTGCTGTAGGTCTTGTAGGCACTAGCTGAGCAGATACAGCCACCTGTCCATAGTGTAGTGAAATACCAGCTTGGGTTACACATTTCTCTCTTGGAGGGTGGAAAAGGAGTATCTCAGTTCCAGGAAGCATGAAAGGTGGGTGAATTTTAAGGTAAATGCAGGCCCATTCAGGATAGTTGAAACTCATCATAGAAGTACCTAAGAAGAGCTATCTTAAATTTGGATTGTTTCATCAGCTGGATAGCTGACAGATGTGCCTGACAAGCCACTCACCATCCTTTGGCAGTCCACCACAAACAGCCAGCTCCCTCTTCTACCCAACACTTCTGCAAACTGTCCTGCTCCTTCCCCAAAACAAGAAACTCCCCTGCAGAATGCATTCCCAGTAGATCTGTAATGAGTGTCCCTGTTTTCCAGGAACACACCTTTCCAAATGCAGTGTTCAACGTAATGAGCTCACCCAAAAGATTGAGATGAATCCATTTTTTAATGTCTTAAATATGTTGCATCAAGCATCCCTTTGCCAACCCTGTTTTGAAAGAGAGAAGAAGAGGACCACAGTGTTCCATCCCGATATGTAAATGCTGTTGGATGTTTGTTTGAAGTACTTGATTCCCTGTAATTTTTGACTAAGTTTTGACTATGGAACTGAAGATGCGTATTTGTTTACTTTAGATTCCCATGCCTGTCCACTCTGCCATGGAATTGCACACATCATTCCAGACATAGCAGGGCAGTCCATAGCTTCATAGCTTCTTCACCTACCATGTAGCCAGAGAAGTTTCTCTGAAATAAAAGGCTTGTGACTTTATTTTGTTGTTTGGGTTTTTTTGTTTGTTTGTTTTTTGGTTTTGTTAGTTTGTTTTTTTTTGTTTTTTTTTTTTTTTTTTTTTTTTTCAAATCTTTTCCTCCTTACTTTGTTTATTTTACTTTTTGGAAATAGAGACTTTCCAAGCAAAAAGCCAAACAAATTTTCCTGTGGCCTTCCTAGATTTGTTATGCTCCAGTTAAAGAAAGATGTGGGACAAATCTAAATATGTTAAAGAACAATGGAAAAACAGGGAGTAATCTACTTTTTTTTTTTTTTTTTGCTTTCTTTTTCTGTGTTGAAGAGCTCCCTAAACAAAAGCAGCAACCGAAAGGGGCTGAATCTGAGTGTCCTTGGAATCTGCACCTGACCTCACCTCTCTGGGCAACAGACATCCTCACAAAGAAAGTGCCAACTATCAGCCCAGTCTTCATTTGAACTTCCTCCAGCTCCAGAAGAAAGGGAAGCAAGAAATTCCACTTAAGATGCCAGTGGGTCCCGTTTGTGTGACTGGCAGCTCTGAGGGATTCCAGATGGCTTAAGCCCTTCTTTTGAACATATCTTTTGATCTCATTTAAATTTCCTCCTGATTTCACCTGCTCTGTGTTTACTGACTGGAGAATAAGCAGGTGGACATATTAATTCCACCATAGGGTACAAATGGATTAAAGGGAATTTATGTGCAGGAGGGAGTCTGTGTAACACAGCTAATACAGCTCCAGCTCCACTCCATGATTCATGATTCAGAAACCACAGTATAATTTTAACAGACAGAACAAACAAATGGAAAACCTTCTCCATCCCCAGTGTGTGTTTCCTAAATGCTCCAACATGTACTCTTCAGTCTGGTGATCATCTAGAAAGTCAAGCAATAGCATGAAACTTTTTCAGAGTAAACTTCTGTGATCATGTACTGTATCCTGCTCTTCGTTTACATATTTGCAGTTCTTCTGCTTCATAAACAAGTCATTCCTCAAAATTTCAAGCTTTGTTTAGTCACAGGGCTTTTTCCATCACAAGTAGCAATGAATAACTTGTGCTAAGGACAGCAATCTTACTGCATGACCATGGTAGCTGAAACCTGCATGTTGTGGAAGGAGGGAGAGCAGTCAGGAGCGTGAACTGGCACAGCACAGATAGAAGACATGAGAATGTAGCAGAAAAAGACTGGTGAATTGGGTCCCCATGAAGAAGGACATGAAAAGGATAAGTCTGCAGAGACAAAAATCTTTGTTGTAGGGCATACCTTCATCTGACAAGGGATTTGCTTCATTTAAATTGATGAATGTAGACTGCTGCTTAACTTCAGAATATGTAGGCACCCCGTCTGTATACTGGCTGTGTGAAATACAGGTGTAAAATTTTCTCCACAATACAGTTTCTAGAATAAAAACATTGCACTTTTTTTGCCAGGTTCACAGTGTGCTGTTGTGGACTTCAGGCTTCAGTGCTTTTCACTACATGTTTCTACATCACTTAACATGGTCTCAGTCTCAGCTGGGGCACCACAGCTAAAATAGATGTCTTAATCTTAAAACTACAATGATATCTTAAGATGGGCTCAGCTGCCTATCTGTCAGGACTACATGAGATACAGGCACAAGTGTGCTAATGTGAATGTCAGAGTTACATTTCAGGCTAACCACATCATGTATCTGTGACAGGACACATCAGTGTCCTGTCCTGCTGATAGACACAGACTCTCACAGACATCAGTGGGAACTGTGGTTACGTTAGAAATATCCAGTCCCAGCTCAGGTTTGTGCACATTTGGTTATCACTTAGTCTTAAAATAATACTTGCAACTGTGGGATAAGATTTGGAATTTTTCTACTGGAAATAGGAAAATCTCAAGGTTTAGTGTCATTAAAAGCCACTAGAAAGAAGAACAACAGATGACATTACTCATAGGACATAGATTTGAAAAAACCTGTCCAGATGAGGTTTGCATCTGCTGTGCCCCATGCTGTGGCAGACTTTTCTGTGATTCTGCATCAGAGTTAAGAGAAATTGAATTTCCTGAGAATTATCTTTGGATATGTCCTGGTTTTGCCTCCTTAAAAACTGCAGCTTTAGTGAACCATGTTGCTCTAAATTTATATTGCTCTAACTCATCTCTAGAAAGCAAGGATGGCTCAGCAGTAAAGGTGCTGCCTAATCCTAGTGAACATACTGACTGGGTGATCTGCCACAGAATCTGGCCTGAATTAACTTCAGAAGAGGGGAAGCTGAACTCATGAAATTCCTAGTGCTAATTCAGGTGGTTCCTTGCCCCACTCCCCAGACTGCTGATGAAGAGAGATAAAAGTATTTTCTAACACCAAAGTAAGAGTAGTTCAGGTGCTCTGCCTATAAGAGCCTTTCCTGTGCACTGACTACAGAGGGTGTCAAGGAGCATCAGGCTTTTTTGTGCTGTCTCAAGAATCACTATTTCAGGAAGTCACTTTGACTTTCTGCACCTGCATAAATGGAAATAATAGGATTTTTTCCAATCTCAGAAGCGGTGTCGTAAGAATAAATGTGTTAAGGTGATATACAGTCGCTGCTCTGGTGAAGGTATCTTAATTTTCATTCCTCAAGTTTCTTTTTTATGGCTTGTAACATATTAAGACTTTTTTTGTTTGTTTGTTTTTTGTTTTTTTTGTCATGTCTTGCCAATGAGGATAATTGTCCTCTTTGCTGAGGAGGACAAGTTTCTTGGCTGTGAGGCTGAGTAAAGGCCAGTGCAATGCACAGCACCAGTTTACAAGCCAGAGGCTGCACTATATTCCATTGTGAGACCCTAAAGGCCCCCAGATTAGGAAATTCTTCACATATCTCTGTGCCAGGTCCATATTAGTGTTTAGATGATTAACTTGACTGATTTCTATGGGAAATTAAATGCCCAGTTGTCTCTAGAATTTGTGTATATCTATTAAGCTGTGAAAAACTCTCTTCTAGACTATGTAGCAAAGTCTTCTCATGACACCCACAAATGCTGTTTCTTGATTTTAACTTACTGTGACTGTCCTTAGTGTTAACTGGGTTCCAGATGGGTGCATCTAAGGTCTAGGGAATAAATATGTCTAGCTTTCAAAAAGGTTGATTACCTTAATCTGCTATGAACTTCAGAGAGGATTGTGAGGGTTTCATCATTCCTCAACAACTGATCTGCTTTTGTGTGGCTATCTATAAATAAAAAGGATCAGGTGTGTTTATGCTGCTGGAAACCTGCCATGTTTTCATTCAAGAGGATCTCTGGTTGAAAAAATTATACTTGAAAGAGCTGAGGGTGTTCTGCAGAAAAGAAGAACTTTTTCTGCCCTTCTGGACTTTTTCTGAGTTCCAGCTTTGGTTGGCAGATTCCAGTGCCAGAATTCCTTTGGAAAAAAAAAAAATCATCTCCTTAACTTTGCAATTAATTTTTTTACTTCAATATTGTCACAGCTCCGGACACACATGTTAGTGTCAGATGATTCCATCAAGACTGGCAAGATATTAAGCCCTAAAAATAATATTTAATTCTGTAGGGTCAGGATATTAAAGATGCTATGAGTCTAAGTATGCAGGCAGATGGGAAAATTAAGTGTGTAGGCAGATTTGCAAGATGTGCCTTATCCTGATGAATCTATACCTTTGAAAGACCAGAGCTTTTATTGCCTAGGCACAGCAAGGCAGCTGCAGGATGCAGCCCTTTTGTGGTCCTTGTCTCAAAGGTGAGAGAATAAATTCTCTCAGCTATTGGGCTGGTAGAAGAAGAGGAATATTCTCTCCCTCTTTATTTTAGTCCCATCATCCTGTAGCTCCTCTTTCCTCCTCTTTGCAGCATGGTGCTCCAGGAAAACATGACCAAGCATGATGTGTTATCTCCACCATCCCTCTCACCTGGCTGTTTCTAAGGGAAATGCACAGCAATGTAGTTTAGGTAACAGCTCAGACGAAGTGGAAGCCCCCCTGCTCCAGGGCCCCACACAAGAGTATTCTGCCTCCTCAGCATAGATGCCAGCAGCTCCCAGTCCTTCTGTCCTTCTGTCAGTCCCTTTGCCTTAATTTTGCATCTCCACTGCTTGCACCATTCACTGTCTCCATTAGACAATAGGACTGCTGGGTTAATGGTATGGTGCACACCGCTGATGATGCAGAACAGAGCATTGCTTCAGGACCCTTTTGCTACTTCTTTTTCAGGAAAACCCAAAATAAATTGTTTCCCAGCCATATTTGTGCACTCCCCAGCCACATGATTCATACCTGCTGGAAAGATATGTTTGGGTTCCTGTCCAACTCGCCCAAACAGAGCTCTGAGCATGCCCTTCCTGACCATCTGTTTCAGAAGGATTTCATCTGCCCAGTGTAGATGTTTGAAGCTGAGAGAGACTTCTAGATGCCATCTCTAATTAAAGGAGAGAAACAGGAAATTCCGCAGCATGATTTTCCCCAGCTTAAACAAACAAACAAATAAACAGAGCAGTTGTTCCTGCAATGGGCTCCACTGACAAGACAGGGAACGTGTGGCAGCATATATTTAACTCACTGACTAACATCAAGCGAGATAAAATCTACCATCTGTTGGTGGTAGTCACTCTTGTTCTTTGTCCTCCAGGGCTAAGTCAGTAGGGATGCCACTATATTCTTATTTTCAGTGTGGTGCCCAAACTGACCTGGCATGGGCACTGAGATGTGGAGAGCTCTTCCTGTGGCTGGCAGCTGGGAGGGCCACTCTTGGCCACAGCATCTGCTCATCCATACACATCACTGTTGAGTAACATGAGGCACCTCTTCCTCCTCCTCCTTCCTCAAGGACTAAGCATGCTGCTTTTCTGGCATTCCCAGCTCCCACATCAGCTAAAGAGCTGCTGCTGGTTTCTCTTCTGAACAACACAGTATTTTAATCTTAATGCAGTCTGAATACATCCCTCTGAAATCAGGAAGGGTTGGTAAAGGGGTGAAGTAATATTCCCAGAGGGTGGTTTCCCGGCAGTTTGGTTTTAATTTAAAGCTGTGCTGACACCACAGTTCCAGCCACCACATAGATAGCTCCATGTTCTCTTGGCTTAATTAGAGGAAGAAAAAGCCCTGCTTTGGCTTTACTCTATTCTTCAGGTTTCAGTGGGTCTTGTCAGGTTAGAGTTTTGAAATCTCACCATCATAGAAGTTGACAAGAGCATTTGCTAATAGGGGCTTTTATACCTTTGCTCTTCATATCCACAAACCAGTGACAAGGTCCATCTCATACATGCCCTGGCTGGGGACTTTTGCCTGCAGTCAATGTGTGCTGTTGATTTTCAGCCTTAGAGAGTCAGGTCTGGAAGCAAATGTTTCTCATGATTTTTCCATTGTAGACAATATTCCAAAGGTTACAGAGAGCTTGTCATGGCTTAAAGAATAACCTTTTGAAGCAGACATGAAAATGCAACTCTGTTTACCTACGCTGTGTGGCAGACATATACCTCAGCTCTGGGGTACATTGCTGGCAGTAAAACCACATGAACTTTCATACAACATCCCTGGAAAAGACTTGCACATCGACTTCATGTGCATGAAGATGGAACACGTCATGGAGATGCTTTTGTTACCCAGTATTCAAAACATTTTGTTAGAAGAAAAGTGGGAAAAGAAATGTCTGGGAGGAATAAGCAGATGTTTGCTGTTAAAGATCAGCATGTTATACAATCAAGTTTACAATAACTGCTTTTAAATATAAACTAACATCTGACCAGTGTTTTCCAGTGTGCTGTGAAATCTGCATGTCCTTCCTTTTGTCATTTACAAGTAAACACCCACTGGAGAGTTTTGTAGTTTGTAAAATATGAAAAGGGCTTTGTTCATGAGAGAGTCCTTTGATGAGAACCTATGTGCCAGAAGCTGTTTGGTTCTCTTCATCAGAACTGAGCAAACTTTTCTTCAGCTTGACCACTCTGATCTCACTGCCTAAACACACCAACAACTAGCTAACAATTGTGGTAGCTTTTTTTGCTTCCTTTAACATAGCTTCGCTTCCCTCTGGAGAGGGCAGATTCTGGAGACTGCCCTCAGCAGCCAGGAAAGGCCTCTATCTCCTGACAGGCCTGCAGTGCTTGGACCCACAAAAACAAGGATAATGAGGAAGCTTTCAAAATAAACAGGCCAAACAGGGCATTTCTTGTTCCCAAAGCCTTCCAGCCAGGCGCCAATGTTTGGCTGCTGTGCTGAGTCAGCAGCTGCCGCTATAAAAAGTGATGTGAGGTTTGCAAAGGTGGAAAACACCCCCTCCTCAAAATCACTGACGAAAACGTAGAGCTGTCACGCCTTCAAAATGTGATTTTCACTTCTAAAAGATGCACTGTTGCCTCTGTTAAGTGTTCTAACCTCACTATAGGCCTCGACAAGGAACGCGTCTTCTCTCTGCTGCATGCTGGCAGCAAGACCCCATTGCCACAGCTTAACAGGGTCTCCTTTTCTTTGCGGAAAAAAAGCCTGATTACAAAATCAATTTTAAAAGATCAATGATTTGAACATGAACCAAAGATCTGCAGTTGCTGGTTTTTCAAAGTATTTCCTGACTAGTCCTGAAGCAGGTTCAAACCTTCCCCAAACAGCCGCTCCCTAATTCCCACTGCATGGCTATCCCCACAGTGTCCCTTTGCTACCCTTGCAGCACCCTCTTAGCTGGGACCCTGTTTCTCTGATGTTTTACCTACAGAGTCGAAGGAGGATTTGTTGCATTGGCTTTGTAATTTGAAAGATTTTGAGAGAATTTCCTCTTATTTAAAAAAAAAAACAAAACAAAACACCAAAAAACTCTAGTATCTATTGCTGTGGATGGAAGTAGTCTGTACATACCTAGTTTTTAGAGACAAAAAAAAGTATCTTGCTTACTGTTAGCCTGCTGTCATAGTACTTCAGGAATGTCTTGTTCCTTTCTTCTTCCCAGTCACCAGTCCCATGTGGAAACCTCTAATTTCTTCTGCTTTTTCCCCATTCAGAGACATATTCCACCTCATCTGATGCCACTGACTCAAAATGGCGGCAGGGAGCCAAATTTAAATCTCTTATCCAAAACCTATGCAGGTAGTGGAAGGCCAAATGTGCTCTACAGCTTTTTATGCCTAAGGGATTATTCATGGATTTACATTACTGCCTCAGTCTAAAACTGCTGGTTTGCCAGCATCACCTGGGCTACAGCAAACCCCAGGTGATGCTGGGTCTGTTTCAGAGCACAACAGTCATGCACGATTCCCATCAAGCTGCTGTAACAGATTTGGTTGGTTATTAGTTGCCAGATTGGCCACAGCTGGGCCAGGTGGCCCTATGCAAGGCAATTATCAGGAAATTGCTGACGGGACCCAGATCAAGGGGGACGCCAGAGCAACCAAGTTAAAGTCTTGGTACTATTCGGGATTTAATAATTGATACAGATTGGAAGGGATAGGGGAGAGATGGAAGAAAACTATTATGTGCAAAACTTCCTTCTCCAGATAGAAACGCTTTTCGCCAATTTTTGTTTGTTTGTTTGTTTTTGGCAAAGCTGCATCTTGCATGATATCTCACTGGATTTGAGTTTTAAAGGGGAGATAAAAATAAACTTCTTTATGTCCTGTGAAAAGATTGCTAAAAAAGTGATTGAAGAGGAAAGAAAGCCAAGGCCTCCATATGTTTATCATGTGCATATGTGACTAAAGAAGGACTTCTAACCCTAGAGGAAGAAGTAAACTAGAGAAGTTCCCAGGGCCCTGAGAAAATTTGGAGCTTCTGCTCTTTTCTTTTCTAGAAGCATTCTTCTCTGAAGTCCCCAGATAGACAAAAAAGGGGGTGGCAAAAGATGAATTATATGCTGGAACAATAGCTGGGGTTTTAAAATCAGTTTCTGCTAGCTCAGCAGGGCTTTGTATTGGATCATTCCCTGAGAACCTGCTGAGGCTTCCAGCCTGGTACGAGGCAGTTCAGGGTGTATGACTGCATCCATGAACAAAGCTAAACTTTGATCTAAACATCTAAGGTGTCCAGGACCCTCAGAAAAAGAGCTGAAGTTGAAGCTTTCTGTGCTAGCCAGGAAGCTGAATGCAGCAAACATAAACCTCCTCATCACTTTGGGACTTGAGAAGTAGTTTTGGTCACACTGGGTAAAAAGCCATTACTTTCAGCTGAGGTGCCAGAGCTATTTAAATCTGTTTTCCAAAAAAATGCTTGCTGCTCTTCTTCCGTGTTGTTACAAGCTGTGGAGATTAGGGTGCTCACCTAAGGTTAGAGATGTATATATGTATATAGAAGCCAGGTCATGATACAACAAGGAGACTGTGATGTAGGAAAGGTGTGTGTGGGCTGGTGACCAGGACCTTCTCTGGGAGGAGACAGTCACAGGGTTTGCTTACCCTTTCCTTACCCTTCCTAACCCTCTTCCTGTATTTTATGCAAAACATTCATTGGAGGGAAGTCCTTAGAAAAGGCACTGGAAAAGGCATCTGCAGGGGTCTGTGTCAGTCACAGAGCTGGAAACCATCTCCCCCCAGAAGGCCCTAACACCTGGGACAGTCTGCTGAACTCTGTGCCCTGTGTGGCTGCAAGCCTCAGGTTTGGATGCTTTGCAAGTGAAACCCACAGAAACAATCCCAGTGCTTTTTCAAGCACTTACGATTTACCTGAGGATCAGTAAAGAATGTTCCTTCATCTTTCTGATGTCCTGAGCTACCCTTGAGTTTTAGGCTCAGGAGGGATACGTAGAGCTCTATGGATCCTGCTCAGATGATCCTACTCAGCTTTACTCTTGGGTGCTAAGCACTATATTCAAAGATCCCATTCTAAATCTGTTAGACATATCTAGCCTTTAGTCCTAAATTTGGGTGCTCAGTTTACTCCTTCCTTAGCAGCTAAAATGAAGGGTCTCATCCTGTCGTCTCTGGACTCACAGCTGTTTGCACACCAGTCTGAAGCTGACAAGGGTTCTTATAGGACCACTGTGTTTATCCAGTTCCTTGAAAAGTCTACCCAAATAATTTCAGAGCTGAAAATGAATGTTTCTGAGCACTTTCATAGCCGCAGAACAATTTTAGCATCTTGTTAACTGCATATTTTGCAGGAACATTTGCTTTTGGCTCAGGAAAAGACCACAGAATGCAGTGTTTGTTATTGACATTGTAGTCCTGTTGTCCTGGGTGCCTTACTTCAGAAGGGAGATGCTTCTCAAAACAGTTTTTAGTCCAATATTGACCTTCCATCTAGCTGGTGTCTTCAAGACTGCCCTCACATAGGATGTCACAGGCTTTGATGATTTGCTCATTCAAGGCCTGGATGGACAAAATTAAGTGTGTGACAATCAGTTATTATCCTAATTTTGCTATTTACAAAATTCCTTGCTACCTGAATTTTCATGAGAGCCAAGAACTGAGCACAGAGCCCTTCTGTTCAGTGCCACCAACACAGTCATTCAGTTTTTGTTAAAATTTCAGTGCAAGACAAAGACAGCACATGCAGCACAAGACTGCTTAATTTTAATATGTTGGTCTCAGTTTAGTACATTAACTCTTATGGTGGCTCTTCCTTCATTCTGGGGAACAAGTGAGCTGAAAACCTATGCTGATTTGTTTAAGCCAGGCTTTTTAGAGCAGCAAAGGGAAGGAGGGCATTTATTATTTATTTATTTTTAAATGTCATACAGGTGAGATCCACCTGGCAAAGTCTGATCTACACACTTTCTGCCTGTGATGGATGCCTTAAAACTGGTTAATACAAGTACATCCCTGCTGAGCCTGGACCCATGGCTGTAAATATTATAAGACTGGCTTAAAGGTATATGGTATCTTTGATCTTGCAAATTCTACAGAAGGTTATGGAAAGAAACCTTTGCCTTTAGGAATTCTGTTATTAAAGTATTAGAATTATTTCCTGCTTGGGTTTTGGAGGGTTTGGGTTTTGGTTTGGTTGTTTGCAGTATTTTGTTTTGGGTTTTTTTTTGGTTTAATAATTCTAAAAAAATATGTTCTATGTGGGGACTGAAATGGATAGAAACCCTACCTACTGCTCCAAAGAACTGAAAGAGGCCAGGTCATTGTGCAGTCAGAGCTGCTCTGTGAGCTTGGCTTGACTGATTTAATTTGAAAACAATAATGCACACAAAAAAGAACCTGAACCCCTTCCCCTAGGATTTCCTGTCCTGATCTCTTGCTTGAAGAGACAATTAACATTTTTCATTTCTCTTAAAACAAATTAGGCCCACATGCCAGCATGGCTTAGTGATTTACATATTAATTACCTTGAATATTTATGCAGGATTTCAGTAGATAAACTTAGGCTGAGGCATCAGAAAGATTTTTATACTCCTGCAAATTGTAATTCCCAGCTCCTGCTTAAAAACATCATTTGGTTGCTACTGAAATGGCTTCTGCTCAGCTTGAATCTCTTCAAGAATTTTGTGCTACCTGCCTTTTTTTTTCTTACTGCAAATGGCAATTTCATGTACCTTTCAATCATTGCTTGAATTACTGCTCTATTTGCATAGGTTAAGGCTGTATTTTGTTTGAGAGCTAAAGACTCTATCTTGGTGCTGAAATGTGGCTGTTAAATGATAGAACTAAGGTCTGAATTAAAATAAATAATATGTTGAACTTTAAAAGTAAGATACTGGCTATGCATCGCCCTCTATACTAAGACAAATAGAATTTATCTGTCTGTTTTGTTCAGTTCAATCTTTCTGGCATAATTGCTCTTTGACTTTTTGTTTGTTTCTCTTAAAAAGACACAAGACCACATCTATCTTCAAATCCACTTTTTTATCTCTTCAAATGAGTAAGAAATTGAACATGCTTTTTTTTTTTTTTTTTTTTTTTAAATTAAATATCAGATATTTTTAACCACCTCTTCTCTATTTGGATATATCAACCAAAGGTCTGAGATGACTTTCCCTGCTGAAAATAAAAAGGAACCTTTTGTTTTCACTTGTAACCCCCTCTCCTATCTCTGAAATGTGCAGAAAAGTTTATCTCTGGTTTTGTGCACTGAAAAAATCCTGTTCTTTTGGTAATTTCTTTTTCTCCAGAGTATAGCTTCTACATACCTGTCAATCAAATGTGTACGCCTGTCTTGCAGCTCTCTAGTGCTGTCACAGTGTTCTGCTAAATTACTGACCCTGCATTTCTTTTTTTCCTAAATGCTGTCCTTTTCCAGTCAGGTTTCTGTGGCAGAGCTTGCAGACAGTGTGTCCAGGACTAGGTGCCACGTGGCAAGCGCTTTCTCTTCTGGCTGTGCCGAGCTCTGCTCTATAACTCCTGTCTGTAGCTGTTTAATGTGAGAAATGGGGATTTCACGTGCTTGGTTGCAGCAGCAGAAGCCTGAACTGGCTCCTCTCAAAAGCTGAAAGGATGTGGTCCAGCTCTTGCCTTAGTGAGCTTGTGTCTGTGGCAAGTGTTCAAGGGAACTAACTTTGGCTGGTCTTTCTATTTTATTTTTGACCTGTCTACTCTGTTTTCATTCTCAGTTTCCTTCATTTTCTCACATCTGTTTTTCTCTTTTCCATGCTTGCTTTCTGTCTCTTTATAATCCTTCAACCTTTCATTTTCTTTTCTCCTTGTCCCTTTTAAACTCCATTCTTTCTCCCTTTCACTCCTCACTCTTTCATTCCTGTTTTTCCTTGCTGTCCCCTAAACCTCTCTTGTTCAGCTTTTTTTACCCCCACACTTACTCCCTCCATCCTTCTCTGCTGCAGTAGTTGGCAGCCAATTTCTGTCAGGTGGCTCAGCCGAAACTGCAGCCAAAGATGAACATTTTAATTTTATTTTTTTTTTCTTAAACCAACTGGACTAGTAATAATTGCAGTTTGTCACACATTCTCAGTGGGAAACGTTTTGTGCGTAAATCTCAGTCAATCATAATCTGGAACTGGAATAAGCACCTTGTTTAGTCTAGGGGCACTAAATAAATTGGCCTTACATCTTTGCTTTCAAGCTGTATTTGAGCCCTGTTGTGTAATTGCCATTTGCATGCCAGAGGGATTACGTAGGGGTGCTACTCAGATCAAAGTTGCATTCATCTGGGCTTGGGTGTATTAGTTGTAATTAGTAATGTAATCTTAGGAGACAATGCCACATTTGTAGAACAAACTGAAACTACAGCAGCATTTCAGCAGAAAAGCAATGTTGGTGCAGCCTTCTCCTCTCCAAGTAGCAGAGATGGATTGCAGTGGGAGGTATTTATATTATACACAAAAAAACCCCTGATGTATTTCCAAACTAGCATGAAAAACTAACTTAAACCTAGGTATTTTGGTACTAGGCAGAAAGCAAGAGGTGCAAGGAGAGGTTATTTGCTTTGGGAGCTGAGTGGGGAAATGAGGGGTAAGTGGTCACCAGTCAGAGGGAAAGGCAGGAGGGTTTGGGGTGGCATTCCAGGTTCCTGTCTGTCTGCTCACTGGTTTGTTGCTACTCTTCCCTTTCCAAGGGCAATCCTGCTTGGATATTCTATTTGTTGTTGAGGGGAAAGTGCCAAGTAAAGTGCCAAATCAAAGCAACCTTTGATTTCACCACCTGTCCCTTTTTTAAACAAAATTTAATTTTAAAAATATTTTGTTAGGTGATTTTTTCCTCTCTAATATCTCATCTTAGTATTGTCTTCATCTGCTTCCATCCTTCTCCTGCTCTGATCCAGTGTCCAGCAGAGAAGATGACAACAGACCCTGAGAAAACTGCAGTCACAAGGATGACAGCCTTTGCAAAGTGTGGCCATGTGGGAAACAGCTCACTAATCACAGCTGAGACTATGACTATTGCAGAACATGGAAAATTATGGTAAAATAGTGCCCTAAAGTGATGTTTCTAAATGCAAAGGAATCCAATAAAGGATGTCTTTTAGACATGCACATCCGAGGGGCTAAATTGTTACAAATTCAAGATCCCTTCAAGTATGGGTATGGAAAAAAAGGTTTGGTTTGAGCACTACAGGTCATGCTTGTGCATCACAGGAACTGAACTGTGATCTATCTTTAAAAACAAAACAGATCTGAGAGAATCACTCCTGTCAGACTGGTCTCACATGGATAGTTTTATCTGTTGTCTCAAACCTCCCTCCTTATGATGTCTGGAACTGGCACCCAGGCAGTAGGTACAGTTCATACATGTCTGTGATCTTACTACAAATCCCAAATGTACCTGTCTGTGTCCCTTCACTAAGGGCCATTACACAATTATTGGGTAATTCAAGTTGAGAGACACCTCAGAAGATCAACTGGTCCAAACCTGCTTGGAGCAGGGCCAGTGGGAGCTGCTTCAGGATGCACAGGGCAGTGTCTGGGCAAGTGTGAACATCCTCCAAGGATGGTGACTCCATACCTTCCCTAAACACCTAGTCCAATGTTTGACCATCACCATGGTAAATCCTTTTTTCCCCCCTTTTACTGAATTGGAATCCCCTTTGGCTCATCTGATGTCTGCTCCTTCCTTTTGTGTCACTGTGCTCTTCCTGGAAGGATCTGCATCCATCTTCTTTCTTTTTGGTGCACCCATTGTAATGGCAGCAAAAAAGGAAGGACAAAAGCAAGGGAGGGAAAATCCTGTGTGTTGCTTTAACTGGGTAATGGGATCTGGTGCTAAATCAGAGGCAGAACCAATTGCAGTGAAAAACCCTACAGAGGGGTCCAGATCACCCTGAATGGAGCCCATTCTTGCAAAAAATCAGTGGTGGTATAAACCAGTGTAAAAAATCATACAAAATCAGTGGAAATGCCAATCATAAAGAGATGTAACTGGGATTAGATAGGAAGAGGGAAGGGGAAGTTGAGCTGGTTTAGTGCACAGACTAGTTTTTAAAATGGGTATATTTAGTGCAAATGTGTTCATGGACTGGGTTTCTGCTCTCTCTTAAATGCACTAAACATAACATAAAAATGAAAATATATTGGATTTATGTTCTTCCCTGAATCTGGAGTAAATTATGGAAAAAAGAAAAAGAACTAAGAAAAATTATTATAAAAAATCTGCTTCTTTAAGTAAAAAAGTTACAGTTTATTGCCTTTTGTACATATATGTGTTACTGTACCAATGTGAAACTAATTTAATTACAGTACTGGTTTAATAGACCTATTGTCTTGGAATTTATATTTCCACAGTTCTAGTTTCTCAATTCAAAAGTCTGTCACTTGGTTTTTTAAAAATGTATTGTATCTCATGATTGTCACTGAGTAAGGTTTACTACTCAATTATAAACATTTTCCTTCTGCAAAGGCTCGCTGGTGGCAGAGGTATTTATGTAAACCAGGCAATTTGGAACTTACCCAGGGTCTGCAGTAAAATGCTCAGCCAAATGGTTTAGACAGTAAAAGGAAAAGGAAGCTTTTTCTTTTTTTTTTTTTTTTTTTTCTTAAATGGGTAGATCACAATGGTGGCTGAGAAATCTTTGTTGTTCCCTTCTCTCCCATCAGCAACACTCACATCCAGGCTGAATAAATCCTGCGACGGCATTCTTTGCTCGTGGCTGTTTGATGTGGTTCCAGCAGCTTCAAAGAGGCATCCAAAACTGCTGGAAGTTGAAAAGGCTGAAACTCCACTGTCAGGGGAGCCCTGAAGGTCGGTGGGGCAGCCTGGCACTGCCTCACATGACCAGGGGTGCACACACCATATCCTTCTGCTCTCCTGCTCTGCAATGTGGTGCCACTTGGAGCATCTTTCCCAGGGATTGGGACTGCTGGGAGCTGGGCTTTTCTTTAGAACCATTTAAATATTTGTCAGGGTGTCTAAATCAAAAGTCCAAATCATAGAATCATAGAATAGGCTGGGTTGGAAGGGACCTCAGAGATCATCAAGTCCAACCCTTGACCACTACCCCTGTGGTTACCAGACCATGGCACTGAGTGCCACATCCAGTATCTTTTTAAATATCTCCAGGCACAGAGAATCCACTACTTCCATGGGCAGCCCATTCCAATGTCTGATCACCCTCTCCGTAAAGAAATTCTTTCTAATATCCAACCTAAACTTCCCCTGGCACAGCTTAAGTCCATGCCCTCTTGTCTTACTGACAGCTGCCTGGGAAAAGAGCCCAACCCCCCCCTGGCTCCAGCCTCCTTTCAGGGAGTTGTAGAGAGCGATGAGGTCTCCCCTGAGCCTCCTCTTCTCCAGGCTGAACACCCCCAGCTCCCTCAGCCTCTCCTCACAGGACTTGTGCTGGAGTCCCTTCACCAGCCTGGTTGCCCTCCTTTGGACCTGCTCCAGGACCTCAATCTCCTTCCTGAACTGAGGGGCCCAGAACTGGACACAGGACTCGAGCTGTGGCCTCACCAGGGCTGAGTACAGGGGCAGAATCACTTCCCTGGACCTGCTGGCCACGCTGTTCCTGATCCATGGGGTGGTGGCTGTTGAAAGGAACAACAGCAATGTGCATGCCTTGGCCCTGGTGAAATGAATGCTAAAAGTGAAACCAAGGCCTCTGCTTACGCTGCCACACTAACAGGTCCAGCTGCATGAAGCAGATGGAGAAGGTGATGCTGATGGTGGAGACTCAGAGCCCTCAGGGCAGGGTCATGTTGGTACTGTCACTGTTGCATTCATGAGAATCTCAGCTCAGTTAAGATGTACGTTTTTTGTGAATTTTGTTGTAGTTTGGAACTTGGTTCCTTATGTCACTTAACCCAGAGGGTTGGTACCCCAGTGACTGTGAAAGGGTTCTGTCTGCTTGGAAGCTGTGGATGAGAAATGGATGAGTGGCTGGAGAAGACAAGTCCAGCAAAGGAGATAGGCAGCCTGATGGCCATAAGCATCTTTCCTGTGTGCACTGCTGGCCATTTCCAAGTGCAGCATGTCCTCCTGGATCAGGAGGTTCTGGGAAGTCCAGCTTGGTGGGTGAGTAGGCAACAAGAGGCTCCAGCATCAACACTGTTGCATGTTTCCAAGGTGGCTACAGCCCACCAGTGTCCCCACAAAATAAAGGGCATTTCTCTCTGATGGCAGGGCAAGTAAAAAGCTGGGGTGAATTTGAGTTCAAAGCTGTTACTGACTATAACACATAATTGGCAGTTCAGTGCCAGGGTAAATCAGTAAATGCCTATTGTCTCTCCATCCAGCAGCAACATCTGACATCTGCTCAAAGCTCCCAGCAGGGCCCAGAAGGTCTCCCTCTAACAACTGTCTTGTTCTGCCTGCCCAGAACTCACCTCCCATCAGGCTTTGGCTTTCTCCTTGGCTTGGTCACCCTTTGACTTCAGAATGTAGCTTACATATTTAGGTTTATACTAAGCTGAACTGACTGGGTGCTGGATGAGGATACTTTCTGAATAGAGGGACTTGGGAATTTTCAATTAAAAGGCTCTTATAAAAAAGTATCATTTGTCAAAACCATTTTTTTTTTCTCCAGAAGAATTTATTTTTATTTAAATAAAACTGTCAAAAGGAAGTATTTCTTGACAGACAAGAAGAAAGCCAACCCTTTTTCAGAAGTGGAGAAATCAGGACTGAGTGTGAAGAGTGTCAATAGATCTCTGCTGCTGATTCCAGATTATCTTTCTTTGTCTTTCATTCCTGCACAGTGGTAGGAAGGAGGTGTGCAAGGTTTGCTATGGCTGAACTGTGGTGTGGACAGTCTTTGTCTTCTGCAACTAGCATTCTGTCACCTTTCAAGAGAATAAAATTCATGTCAAAACCAAAAATCCCAAATAAGAAACCTCAGATAATTAGAGGAAACCACCACAGAGGTATACAATATCCAGTTGAAGACCTTGCTGAAAACTGAACAGATTATTCCTGTTATATGTGGTTAAACTGGGCCATTAATGCTAAAAATGTTCAAAACACAAAATAAATCCTGATTTTCTTCTGTCAAAGTTTGTGGTTTAATGTTCACACATACTAGGCTCCAGTTAAATGATTTACTGTACAATTTAATGCCTTTCAGCTGTCACTTGCACAAAAAGATTATTTGAATGATCTGCTAGCAAATGAAGGCAACACTTGTCCAGGGTGAAGTCTGGCCAGGACTGGAAAACCCAATATGCCAAGATACACAGGAGCAGCCACATAGCCCACTGTGACCTATTCTTGGTATCCAGGAAAGTGATGGACACATGGCTCTGACCATACCTTCAAAACAATTAAAAATATACTGAGAAATTTATTCTGCTGTGGGACTTTTGCAAAATAACCGCCTCTGCAAAAGCTCTTACTGCAGTCTTGCTGCTATTCTTTGTTTTTCTTTTGAAATGTCTCTTGCTGATCTTTAAATGGTGTGAATTTTTGAAGTTCTTCTCAAAACTCCTTCAAAATAGCTCTCTAAAACCCCTATTCTCACAAAACAAAAGGGTGAAGAGAAACAGTTGCCATGGGACAGTGAAAAATTCACTTCAGGAGCAAGGAAGGAAATAAAAAAGCCACTACTCCTCAAAAATAATACATTTTATGGTTTGACATGGTCTTAAATTTTTTACTTTGTCACTAGCTGAAGTTGTAATGTGCTTCTCATGGAATAAATATCAGTGTATGACCAGCACTCAGCTGTGAGTTCAGTTACTAATAAGCTTCACCCACTTCTGGAGTGAAAACTGAAGAGGCACTGAGTGTGGGAAGAACCAGAACCTCATCTGGTCATTTCTACATCAAGCCTATAACTTCATTTTTAACTATGTTTTAGAAGATCCTGCTTTTAAGACTTAGATGATGAAGAATCTGCCACAGTCTCAGGTGGCACCTGATGGTTACTCAGTTCATGGTTAAAATATGCACCCTGGGCCCAGTCTGAAATTCATTTTGATTCAATCTTTCAGCCTCAGCAGGTATTTCTGTAGAAGGGTGCTGGTCCTGTGAGTAGCTGAAGACTGTGGCTGAGACACTTTTTAAAAGATCTCCTCCCTTCTGCTGATTTGATGGAGAACTGGATGAGCCCACTTACCCAGCAGAAATCTGCTTCTTTTTTCTGGTGAGAAAAAGAAAACCCTCATCCTTCTGGGATGAAGGAAAGGCCTCACTTCTAGCAGCAGGGAGTGATTTGGGGATTTGGGCAGCTCAGCCAGTCCTCTTGAATTGTGTTCAAAGTTACTCACTCTTCAGCACACTTTTCCACATTTCTGAATAGCTTTTGCCGCTTTTTTCTCAATTCTTGTAAATTTTTCAAGATCTCTTTTGAAATATGGATACTGGAAGCAGACTCTTTTTTACCTTTTTTTTTTTTTTTTTTTTCTTTTTCTGGAACTAGCCCTACACTTCTTTAATAACAACATCTGGTTAAGATCTTTAATTCTGTCTGTCATAGAAAATTACATCAACATCACTGCAAGGTCCTCTCTTGCCCTTTCATGTGAGCGATGTTTCACTGTCTGAAAGGGAAGTGAGCCACTGTCAGCTCCTCGTTGCTGCTCCCCTCTGTGCTTTGATGGGCAACTCATCTGGGAGAGAGCTCTGTTAAATTGGGAAAAGTGGGCAGGATCAAACAGCTAAAGATGTCCCTAAGTCTGAGACAAACTTCAGGGCTTGGCTAATGCAGCTGACCCAGAATGGCCTGAAAGTCAAACAAACCTTACTGCATTCAGAAGTTACTTCCAGGCTCCAAATTCATCCCATAGAAGAGCCAAGTTAAGTTGGTGCTGTGCAGCCATGTTTTCATATCCAAAGCAGTGAGGCAGCAGCTTTATAAGCTGCACTCCAGTTTCACAGCAATATTATTTGCCCCTCATAACAACTTCAGAGATATGAAATAACACTGCTGTGTCACCATCTGGTTTTGAGTGGAGTGTTACACAGCGGGTAGGAAGGTGGCATTAATAACAGATTAGGTTGTAATTACTGTAAATCACTTTCAAGGTTTTTTAAAAGATTCTCTCTCCCTCCTTTCCCCCTTTATTTCAAAGGGACATTCACTGGCTTGTCTTTTAGGGACCTACTTTTTGTGCTGGGTATGAGGGACAAAGCATACCTCCCAATTAGCCACTTTTTTTCCTTGTAATTATTCCCTCTCTATTTTCTGGGATGCTGAAGGGGACACACACAAAAGGAATGTTTTTTTTCTAGGAGAGGAAGCAGAGTTAAAAAGAAAAGTGGGACTTTGTATTGCTCTTTCCATAAAGATGTTGCATTCAGCAGATATTTTTCTTTTATCTTAAATTCTTCCAGAACAAACTTTGTGATGGATGTAAGAGTACTACAGTGTAGTCAGAGCCATTGCATGAGGACATGTTAAATCCACTTAGACACTGGGCAGGAATCTGAATATTTAACTACCCTTATGGCTCTTTTGAGCTTCTTTCTGTTCTTTATAGCTCACCCATTTTACTTCCGTGTTTGTTTTACTCATTTTCTTCAGGAAGACTGCTCTCTCTCAAGCAGAACAGAGTCGTTTGAGTGATCAGAACCTACTTTAGTCAAAATACTAACCAATAAACTGTTTTCTTATTGTCCTCTAAATCCCTAAGGAAACGTCACATCCAAGGCATTCTGCTTGCCACATGGTTGCTGCTCCTCTTGCTTCTGGGTGGCCTACAAGGTGTTCAAAAAACATTGCAGTACTGTTGTACAGCTGGGGGCAAGTGCACAGCTAAACATGATGTTACTGCAGTGTTGAATGTCTCCTCCAAATAGGCCAGAAGTGGGGAATTCTGAACAAACGCAATTTTTGTGGGTTTTCAGATTTCTTGGGGTTTATTTGACTTGGTTTTCTTTTTCTGTGTATTTGAAGTTACTGAGTTTTAACTCAACCCAAAAAAGGAAGTAGTAAAGGGGAAAAATCTACATTGATTACATGATAAAAGGCTGAGAGAGTTTGGGTTACTCAGCCTGGAGAAGAGAAGGCTCTGGGGAGACTTGTTGTGGCCTTTCAATAAAGCAAAGGGCTTTGAAAGAAATTCAAACTTTTTACTAGGGCCTGTAGTGACAGGAAAGGGGAAAGGAGAAATGGCTTTAAACTGAAAGACGGTAGGTTTAGATTTGACACAAAGGAGAAATTTGTTACAATGAGGGTGGTGAGACACTGGAACAAGTTGCCCAGAGAAGTTGTGGATGCCCCCCTTCCTGAAAGTGTTCAAGGCCAGGTTGGATGGGGCTGTGAGCAACCTGGTCTGGTGGGAGGTGTCCCTGCCCATGCATGGGGGGGTTGGAACTGGATGGTCTTTAAATGTCCTTTCCAACCCAAACCATTCTGTGATTCTGTGTGTCAAAATCACACACTGTAAAGAGTTTCAGGAGCAGCTGCAGAGGGCTTATGATGATCCCAGTTTTAGCTCCTTGGTGTCAACACAGGCACATGTGCTTCCAGAGGGTCAGTGCACACCTGGGGTTGCTGCCCTTTAACCCAACATCACTGGTGGGGGTCCTCTGAGCTTGGGGAGGTTCCCACTCTCACTGATCTCAAAAGTACACAGAAATGGATAAAAAACTCAAAAGTGCTTCACTTCACTATAGAAACCCTCCGCACCTCATTGTTGAGTGGATCAGAGTAACTTGTGACATCTGAAATACTCAGGAGCTCTGGTGATTTTTGGGGTGGGTGAAAGTGTCAAACCAGGGCATAATTTCAGCTGCTTTTCAAACACAGCTGATTCCTTTCAAGATTGGACCTTGGAGGTGGAACTATGGCTACTGAATTATTGTCTTACACATGATAAATAAAGTGAAGCAGTACAGTCAATATCAAGATTCTGCCTCCAAAAACATCCTCTTTACTGTAGCTGTACCTGTAAAAGGGGAAAAAACTTTACTCTTTTACATGATAAAGTGGTTTAAAAATTGGCTTGAACTGTGTTGATTATTCACTTAACTTTTTAATAGTGTCACCATCTGGGGGAGGTATAGGTGGGACAGTCAACATCCAGATAGAGCAGGGGAGAGGTGGTACCCCCCGTGACCACCCTCCAACTTAAGGGTGGAATTGTGAATGCTGAATATAGTCAGGGCAAAGTGTGATCATCAGTAGTATGAGGTCTTGGGAAAATGGCAGGCCAGGGTCATGGCAGGTTCCCCTTGGATCAGGCTCCTGCAAGCTGAGTGTGGTGAATAACACAGAAGAATCTGAAATGTGATCCACAATGTTTGAACAGTGTGGGTTTGCCTTTCCGAATGCTGCTTGTTGGAGAACTAAGGGAGTCCCACCAGCTGTCCCATATGAGTGAGGCTCCCTGGGGTTGCTGGTCAGGCAGAAAATAGAAGCATGGGAATGCCCTGATTAAGGGATGTGCATCAGCACATCACATGGGATCCTCATATGGTAGGGAGACCAGTGGGGCATATACCTGCCTTCTGTGGGGAGCTGCACAGGGTTTACAGAGATAGCTGGCTCTGACTGCTTTGAGTGTGACTTTAAAACACAAATTCTGTTCTTTAAGTGTAACTTTTAGTAAAAATGAGGATATGCATAAATGTGTATAAAGCTGGAACCCATGGCAGAGGATGGGCAGGATGTATGGGTAGAAATTCTTCACCATGAGGGAGGTGAGAGACTGGAACAGGTTGCCCAGAGAGGTGGTGGTGTAAGCCCCATCCCTGGGAGTTTTTAAGGCCAGGCTGGACAGGGCTCTGAGCAACCTGATCTGGTGGGAGGTGTCCCTGCCCATGGCACGGGGTTGGAACTAGGTGATCTTAAAGGTACCTTCCAACCCTGAAAATTCTATGATAACTCTAACTACTGTTCTTGCAAGCCAAATGAGCCACTCCATAGGTGGGGGTTCCGCACACGTAAAGTGGGCATGGCTGGATGGAGCCTGGGGAAGAGTGGTGCCAGGGTGCAGCAGCTCTGGATCTGTCTCTTTGATCCTGCAGATTCAATGGGTGGGGTGTGTTAGGGGACACTTGCTCAGGGACTGTGCTGCATGTGCTGCAAGGTTTGCTTATGGAAGTGCAGGATGATAAAATGTGGTGCTGGGCAGAGCAGGAGGAGGCAAGGATGGGGGTGTGGCTCAAGTCAAACACATTCTTTGCAAAACCCAGTGATACAAGAACCATTGACGTGCAGTTTGACTTTGCAACCATTTAGCTCTTCAGCACAAGTGGTCAGTGTGCTACTGTCCAGTCGTGTCCATCACATGCAGGATCTGCATAAGCAGTCACCCAGAAGGGAGGTATCTGAAACCCCATCACTGTGCTATGTGGGTTTATGAGGTGGTGTGCTCACTGGAACTGCTGTCAGCAAAACACACTGCTTTCATGTTCTGCTTTTCAGGCACAGTGGAGCACGATGAGCCAATAGACAGTGTGACTGGTGTCACTGCAAGTTCAGGCTGACACCTCCTTCACCCAATAAAATCTGTTTGGACTTCAAATATATAAAACATGTTGTGGAAGTGCTGCTGGTCTTGAACACAGACCCTTTTCCTTCTCCTAGGACATTCACCTCGAGTACTGTTTCCAGTTCTGGGCCCCTCAGTTCAGGAAGGAGATTGAGGTCCTGGAGCAGGTCCAAAGGAGGGCAACCAGGCTGGTGAAGGGACTCCAGCACAAGTCCTGTGAGGAGAGGCTGAGGGAGCTGGGGGTGTTCAGCCTGGAGAAGAGGAGGCTCAGGGGAGACCTCATCGCTCTCTGCAACTCCCTGAAAGGAGGCTGGAGCCAGGGGGGGGTTGGGCTCTTTTCCCAGGCAACTATCAGCAAGACAAGAAGGCATGGACTTAAGTTGTGCCAGGGGAAGTTTAGGTTGGATATTAGAAAGAATTTCTTTACGGAGAGGGTGATCAGACATTGGAATGGGCTGCCCATGGAAGTAGTGGATTCTCCATCCCTGGAGATATTTAAAAAGAGACTGGATGTGGCACTCAGTGCCATGGTCTGGTAACCACAGGGGTAGTGGTCAAGGGTTGGACTTGATGATCTCTGAGGTCCCTTCCAACCCAGCCTATTCTATGATTCTATGATTTGGGCTTTTGATTTAGACACCCTGACAAATATTTAAATGGTTCTAAAGAAAAGCAAGCTTTTAGAGAGGTATTTCTCATTGGTTTCTCTTTTTGGGTACTGCGGGGCCACATTCACTGCTGGCTCTGGGCAGCCGCACCTCCTCCTCTGCCCAAACTGCCCAAGGTAGCACCAGCAAGGCCAGATACTGAATCCAGCACCACATTTCAGGTATTTCTAAATGACCAAGTTTGTCTGACACTTCATCTTATCCCTCTAGACAAAGTGAGAGGAGAAAGAGGTCTCTTCTGCAAATATGTCCTTAAAGCACAAGCCGACCTCTCCTTCCCACCACCACCCTGCAGCCATAAGATCCTTGCAAACATACTCCAGGAAAGAGTGTTAGAAAGGACTTGTGAGGATGTTATAAGCATCTGAACTGCTCATGATCTGCGGCTTGGCCAGACAGGGTATGTGTGCCAAACCCTCTGAAATATTCACATTTCCATGGAAATATTTGTGCAACAAGGCTGTTCCTGTCCTCTGATGGGCTATGTGGAAAGAGATTAAAATGTCATTTCTGTAACCAGTATAAATAACAGAATATGCTTTTCTAAGCCAAAAATATAGAGTGAGTTTTTTTCTAATTTCAAATTGTCATGATTCATTTAAATTAATTTTGTTTGAATATTGCAGAAATTAGAAAGACACAGAGGTAAGCAATAAATCTGCTGAGCTCTGCATGCATTCATTTTCCAAACCCTGCTGTTCTCCTAACCTGTTAGTTCTGTACCCAGATTAGCTTTGCATAATTTTTGAGCATCAATGAACTTGCAAGGCTGGGCTGGGCAGCTGCCTCCAGCCAGGCACAAAGGACTGT